>JAJTJO010000818.1:0-704567 GCA_024550625.1 Dendroctonus valens
AGCTCGCCTTGTCACTGGTGGTAATATAACTCCGCCCCTCTTTTTCAAGAGCGGGGACTTGCTCATAGCCTTTTCGCAGACTTCTCGACAGTTTCCACAGAGAATTGTCACGGGGAGTCAGATTTCGCAGTTTCTCCGCCCAGGTATAATTCCTGTATGCGGAGATTTCGCGCTGTATGTCTCGTGCAAGCTCTGCTGCCATTATGCGATCGGCAGGTTGCCTGAATCGCTGCCAACGCTTCCTGATTCGATTTTTCGCCTTAATAAGGTCCAAAATTTCCTCAGGAAGATTGTCGTGCCGCGGTCTGTTCGGAACTTTTTTGGCCAAAGCTTGCTGTGTCCGTTGTATATTCCTGGTCAGACCTTTTACCGCATGCTCTAGAGCTTCGACAGTATCAATCTGGCCCGGAATACACGTCAGGTCTTGTAGTCGTTTTCGATATTCGCGAAAATCGAAATTTTCGTATGAATATCGAAAGTCGTTAGTTTGTGTGCGCTTTAAATCCCTAATGTCGAGGTAAATGGGCAAATGGTCACTGCTGAGGGCGTCTATAACCACCATCTCCGTGAGATTGGTGAGTCCTTTGGCAATTCCGAAGTCGAGGTAGGATGGATTCCCTCCACTGTTCGGGTAATGCGTTGGGGATGAAGTGGGCATAACGAGTAGGCCATTGTCGCGAACGTAGTCGGCTAGAAAATTGCCGGCTGCGTTTTTATGTCCAGGGTTATTGAATAGTGGATGGCGGGCGTTGAAATCTCCCATTAGCAACACCCTATTGGTGTTTATGAAGAATGGATCGACATCAGCGGCCTGTAAGCGTACGGTGGAGAAATAGCCACAGTAGATCAAAACTCCATCAGGAAGTTCAACGCCGACGTTCTCTATTGCTGACTGCCTGTGTGGCAGTCTCCTGTATGGAATTGACGTTTTGACCGCTATGGCCACCCCTCCCCTTAAACCGGGCACGTTCGAGCCTGTACCCCCGAATCCTAAGTATATCCCCGGGGCGCAACCATGTTTCGACAATCAACGCCACGTCGATATCCTCGGTCCGAAGGAAGTGCACAAACTCACCGAGACGACTCCGGAGTCCGCATGAGTTCCATTCTCCTATCCTCATAGGGCACAGTTGGCAAAATCAGGGCTTAAAAATCGAAGCTGTTAATATCTTCATTGAAGAACTGCGCTGAGACTAGGAATTTGTCTGTCTTCGAGACGCAACCCCTCAATGCAGCGCTGTAAAATCTTACCGCCTTGATCACCTCCCCCAAGTTGATTTGCGACGACAGCTCGGCGAATTCCCGCTGGACACTGCCCAGCATGGCCACCGCGTTCCCATTTATACCATGGGCCGGGTGGGCGGAGCTCGTCGGGACAGCTTCGTGCTGCCTCAGCGGAGGAAACTCCGCTAATGAAGGCGGTGGCGGGGGCAGCATGGTCCTGTTGGCGTGACCTGGCGCCATGGTCCTGCTGCTTAGGGATGAAGGGTGGATCGGGCCAGGGGCTCGACTGGTTTGACCCCAGGCTGGCCTCGTTGGAAGAGGAGCAGGGACGAAACGCTGCTTCTCCGCCGGGACTTGCGCCTGTTTGTAAATGTATACTGGGCAAGCCTCGTCAAAGCTACGATGAGGCCCACCGCAGTTAGCGCATTTTAATGTAGCCCCAACGGGGCAGGCCGTGATTTCATGCCCCCCAGCGCATCGGGAGCATTTAAAGTCCCGGCGGCAGTTCCCGGAGACATGACCCCAGCCCTGGCATCGACGACATTGTGTCAGGGTCTTCCGGTTTTTACGGGTTTCCCACGAAACCCTGACACTACACACCACCCTGGCCTCGGCGTTAAGCCTTCGGAGGGTTGCCTTGTCGCTGGTGACGACCAGGTAGAGCGGCCTGTAAAGTGTCTTCATTTTGAAGACACTCTTCACTTCCAGTCCCCGGTCTGCCAGATCCTGCTTTATGGCAGTCGGATCGACATTCCCCTCCAGGCCCCTCAGGACGAACGCGTGGGTTTTTTCCGACGAAGGGGCGTACGTATGGAACTGGCTCTTGTCCTCCTCCAGGGATCGTTTCATCACATCCACCGCCGCCGCCCAGTCCATAATGCTGGTGCAGTACACGATCAACGAAGCCTTCGTGTACTTCAGCGTGAAAGGCTGACTGGTGATTCCTTTTATACCACCAATCAGCATTGTGTGATCGCTGGGTTTTCCAGCGATCACAATTGGCGGCGGCTTTTCTGCCTTCTTGGTTTGGTTTGCAGTTGCCGCAGGGCTCTCAGCAACTGCTTCCCGTTCAGTCCCCACGATGTTGTTGGGCAGTGTTGGAGGCTCATCCACGATTGGCGGCTGGATGGGCGCAAAGCGGTTCCTCAGCGTCGTGGAGGCCTCTGGAGCAACAATCAGCGTGCTCCACGCCACAGTCCTTCGCGGCACTACGAACCCGTCATCCGCTGCGCCCGCTGAAGTCGCCCGCGACACCCCTACAGCCTCCTCCATCGCCGATTTTTTCGGAGCCGGGGTTGGTGACGCTGGCGATGTTGGGTCGGACTTGGGCACCCTACCCCTCTTCTTGGTCCTAGGCCTTAGACAGTAGCTCCTTTGGGAGCTCCGGTCCGACTCGGATTCCAGCGAACTTCCGGGATTCATTCCACTTATCGCGCAAACCCGGTATTTGCCCGATAAGGAATGTTCCAAACGTTGTCCCAAAAAAACGCACAATACAATAACTAACACAAACACAATTTCCACTCGATTTCAACTGTAAAATATCGCACGATTCTGCCTCGCAGCACGTCCACACTCTACAAGCACGATGCGAGACTGATGGTGGAGAAAGACACCGAAACGTATTTGTAACATTTTAAATAATAAACAGTAAAATTGACTGAAACCCAGGAATATATTAATGGAATTTTGAATTACGTTTTTGTAACATTTTAAATAATAAACGTAAAATTGACTGAAACCCAGGAAATATTGGAATGTATTCTTCTGTGTAGTCACATTTCGAATGCCTCCAGTTGGTTTATTGTCCCGATTTTGAGAGTCTGTGTTTTCGCACCGTACAATACCGACCATCCGTAACACTCAGATGGTTGGTATTGTGTTGATTACAATGTGGTGTGCATTGATTACAGTATGTCAATGGCGTGGACAACGGAAATAAATTGATCAGATGTGGGAGAAAAACAGATTGGGGGCCTCATACAATTTTTACATATTTTAATATACCTATTATAAATAATTGGTCAGTTCTGTTCAACATGTCATAAATTGGTATATGGTTGTTGCAGCATGACTTTGGAAGAATTCGACGAATTCAAGCCTATCTTGACAAATTCTCCCATTTTAACTGAATGAGCAGATTAGAGAAACCATGATTGTAGGTTTGAAATTAATGCATACCATCATCAGTTGTAATCGAAGAAAATATCGAACGCAATCAATTTAAAACTGCCACAGAATAGCATAATAATTCGCAGTCTTTGGTTTTACATGTCTCGTGATTCAATGGTGATAGGTTGTACTTAGCATACATCTTTCATAACACGATAACAACTTAACATTCATATTCCGTAGAATGCATAATCATCAGTGCACAAAATGCCAGAGAGTAGAAAGCTAAATGTATGGCTGCTTCCTGGTTACTTAGCAGTTTCTTGTAACGAAGAAACGGATTAATTAACCAAAGTGAAGAGTTAAATTTCTTATGGAGATGAATACGGTTTAGGAAAAGGCTATTCATTTTTCTAAAATCTTCAGCTGACCTCATCTGACGGTCTTCATAGAAGAACCTTACTGGCTTACGGTAAAGCGGAAACGAAAATGTAATGACAACTTAGTTGATCGAGTTAAAAGTTCATCGAACTCTTCCATTTTCTGTTTTGTATTAATTTTTTCATCTATCCCTAAACACAATAACCTAATTCAACTTACAATTCAGTATTAAAAAAAATTAAAAAAGTATGCCAACATGAAAACTTCCAACAAATTACAAACAATTTTCTAAGGTTGAACTTCAATGAACTGCACCCTCTAAACTTTATGATTTCACGAAAAATGTGGCAATAATCATAGAAAAATAAAATCTGCAAAATGTCAGAAATTCAACCGGTATTTCAATTTTTTCAACATCCTTGATCGTATTTTCCTTGCAACTTTTAAAGTTTTGAAAAGAAATTGAAAATGTTGTTTGCTTTAAAGGCCATTGAGTATATATAGCTAAAATACTATCAATCTAGTAATCACCTTACACAGGGTGATTCAAAATTGGCGTCATTCCTCTAGGAGTGTTGTAAAAAAGTTAATTCTTATTAAAAACTGAGATATTTGCAAAATATTAGATCAAAAGGACGGCAACAATGTTTGTGATGCTTCTTAAATATCAAAAACTCAGGTAACCATAGATATACACGGAAAGTGCGGTTGAAATGCAATAAAATAGGTTAGGGTCACGGAAGTGACAAAACGGGCGATAACAAAAACCTCCAGTTAACGGTTGTGGATCAATCATTAGATATTTAATGTGTACTGTGTATCTTACACACATGGTATGGATGTTCCCTTCCTCAGTAATTATCCGGTGCATAGTTGCCCGAGAAAATGTTAGTTGTTGCGTAATGGTCCGAGTACTCCGGGAACACTCTGCTGCAATTATCTGCAATACATGTTCCTCTATGTCTGAAACCCGAACAGCTCTTCGTCGGCCACTAGCTGGATAGTCCTCGTCTATCGTCCTCATTCCTGGAACCAATCGTCTAGTGTCTCTAACCCTTTGTTGGCGTAGGGTCTTACAGCTTCTGCTGTACTGTTACTTTGATATTCCGGAGAAACTAATAGCATATCCAGATATTTGATATTGGTGAACAATTTGTGAAAGAAGTTTGAAACTAGGTCACAAATTGGCAAAGTCTTGAGATTCCTGACAAAAGTTATCTACCTGTAACTTCCTACTAATGACCAAAAACATTGTTTACTTTTATAAAAAATTGTTTAAGAGTTCGACGTAATAGAACTTCGTGAAATAAAAGGCGAAAAGTGAAATGTTGCTAATCGGTCCTATAATGAACAGTCATAATTGAGATGACCCACGTTTGAAGCGTCAATAGACACACATGATCAAACCGGTTTAATAATATTAATCGGCCTGATCCCACCGTTAACAATCCGTATATTCACAACCCCATCACATTTTACCAGACTTGAAAACCAGTCACTTTAAAACCGCAAAATAGCCTGTCACCCTTCATGCAGATTACCGCTAATCCACCCCGGGATCTGCTCAAAATGGCGCCCCTCGGCCTGAAGTAATTTAATAAAAGGCAAATTGAGAAGTGATGTGTACATTATACGCTTCACGGGGCCTCCTCACATTCTCAACACATTCCTGTATAAGCGTAATGTGTGGTTATGGGGTTGGGGCTCCAAGTTTCGATAGGGAATTATCGACTTTGGAGCTTTAATGGAAACTGTACGCATTTCTATACGGAGTCGAATTTTTCAATAACTTGCCGACTGACAAATCCAGTTTGCTGATGAGACTCGAAATAATTCATAAATTACCAAGATTCTTACAGAGTGATTCAGAATTATGGGATCAAATGTCTAGATTTGGTCAGTTCAGCAATAAATAGCATTTGAGCATAAGAACCCATCTGCGGTACGGAGCTGCGGCTCTATAAATCTATATGAAGACCGTTCTTTGTAACGTGGCATCTCCAGTTTCAATGAATTTTATTACAATTAGTTTACTCACAATAACATAGCACCTAAAAACAAGTGGGTTTTTCGGGTTTTTAGGCCGTCGTTCGGTAGAATTTCTTCTTGACGTTTCGCAAGCACGTGTGGCTTGCATCTTCAGAAGTGGTTTGCTTGAACGCTTACACTGTTCTCCAGAACAGTGACGAATGAAGCCACTATCACACTAGATCGCAAATTAAACAGAAGGAGTAGCATGTTTGGGACAACAAAATCCCGCAGGCGATGGGTAGTAAGAAGACCCAGAATTAACAGCAAAGTTGGTTATTAGCATGAAGACTGGGATTGGTGCTGATCATTTGGGTGGCGTCCATATCTTGCTGATAATCGTTTAATTGGCTTAGATATGGAGCGTTTTCTCAAGACGTCCTCCGGAACTTCTTGAAAGTCTCCAATTAAATATTCAGATTAAATATTCGACACGCAAAAATGTGCACACATTTTTTTCTGTTGGAGTCCGTCAGCATTTGGACCCGTGACTTTGAACAACAGTGGATCGGGTAGAGTATACAGACGAATTAAACAAAATTCATTAAAACTCGAGAAGAGTCCACAGACTTTTTGGACATAAGTTTTTTATTCTTAAATGTCTTCTTTTGTTGCACTGATCAATTCCCTAAGAGTTCGATCCTATAGTTCTGCACCACCTTGTACATATGAAGAAACACGCGATTACCAGAAATGTGGTAAACGATCAGCAATGTGTGACGGTTAACTTTGCTTTTAATTAGCGGTCCACCTGTCTGCTAATCCGCTCTGCCGAAATTTATCCTGCCGAAAGCAGTAAATTTTTCCATATTCCAAAATAATTTGGCCGTTTGGGCCCTTAACAAACTTCCTTTCATACATGATAACTTGTACTTATCCAAAGTAAATATATCGTCAACAGACGCTTCGTAAGCAAACCACAGGGTTTTAAACTTTCATGAAAATTTTTGAAAGTTTATTTTGCTCGCTCGGAGTTTACTTTACATGGTATTAGAGAGTCGGTATCTTATTTTAATAGTATTTTAATCAACAGATAAAATATTCAGAATAATATATTTGCCTGGAATTGCGTCTGAATCTGGCAATGCTTTTTCTTGCGTTTATCCAACAGCAATCCATTAACTTTCTGGAAGAGTAATTGAAAAAGAAAAGTTTTAAACATTAATAAATAATAGATCGTCCTTTATACAGGGTGACTCAGATGTTAATTTAAAAAAATTAAAGGCAGATTTCTTGGGTTAAAATATTACGATTTCGCACAACTTACCTTAGCAGTAAAGTCAAAGGAAACAGAAATACAGGGGGTCAAAATAATTTTTTAATGACCTGTTTCAAATAACTCACGAATAACTTGGAGTGTTTTACTAACATTAGGCATATAATTACGCCCTATAAGATTAGGCATTAGAAGTTTCCGCAGGTGACAAATTTGATTTTCAACTCAGTTTTAAGGCAGCTCATAGAGGGTGCTACATGCAGGAAATAATTTGCTTTAAAAACGCAATAACTTTTTTGTTCGAATAAATCAAAAAGTGCCATTTTCCGATCAGAAGCGATGGCCATAAAGAAGCAATTTTCATTCGTATTCATTTGTTTCACTTACGCACGGAATTTTACGCACAGTGTGCGTAAAAGTAAATGTGACAAATTGATCGTGTCACTGTCATATTTTTAAAAGTATTTTTATTAAAAAGTATCGGACATGCTGAGTTTTTAATGAATTACTTAGGTTTATCGACAACTATTGATCCTAATTTAAAGGTTTACTTGCAATTTGTAATATTTATAACTTCGTTACAAGTTCAGTCTCAAAGTCGTTTTAATGGCCTATTTTCTGCGACTCCGATGTTGCCACACGCAAAACACCGTCTTTTAATAGCGCAAATGTCATGTAAAGTGTACACTTACACAAACACTATACAGTAATCGGCTGTTCAAGGTTGAAAGTTGAACTATCATTTGCGCCAACTCTAACTTCTGGTAGTGTACAGGGCATTGAATTTTCGGCACTCAATGTTTCACTTGTATATGCTTACAAAAATACGCTTTTGAAAAATGACAAGCGTAAAACGTGACATTTGAGAAATGTCATTGACATCAAATGTAAAATATGAACCCGATTCCTTTTATTTTGGCTGCTCTTATTTATTATAACTTATTATTTCGTGTTGTCTTTCATTCGACCAAAAAGTATGTTCGATACGAGGGCGAAAATCCGTTTTTTCGAACTCTAGACGGATATAAATGCCGTCGGTCGTTCGAAAAAACAACACTTTTCGCCCTTGTATCGAAAACGACTATCTTTCGATACCTACTGCTAAGTGACAACTGACATTCTAATATCTAGTAGTAGTAGTAGTAGTAAACATTCTTTATTTCTAAAAAAGGCTATCGACCTATCGGTCTTTCTGCCCTTGTTTTTAATACATGTAGTCTTAATATCGTTTCGTATATTTTTCCTGACTGTACTTCAATTCACTCAAATACATTCCTGGGTTTCAGTCAATTTTATTGTTTATATTTAAAATGTTACAAATACGTTTCGGTGGTCTTTCTCCACCATCATCAGTTTGTCTAAAATATATATTTTTACATTTACAGTTATCATCAATTTAAATAGAAAACTTTCACCAAAATGCACATATTAAAATACAAATCACACACATATTAAAAAGTACATCAAGAACATTGGTTTTCTCAAGTGATGAGTCAGGACAAACATATCTGGGAAAAGACTAGAATCTATTGTTTAGAGATTTTAAATTTTAAATTTAACTTACGCGTATTAGTTGTTTCTACCTTAACATTCAACTGGTCACTGAATTTTCCATATTTTACTCGATATCAAGCGAGCGAAACAAAAAAACTGTTTATCTTTCGCCTTTTCTTTGCATTCTAGGAATTGCTTGGCAATTCCTCAATATCAGGTGTTTTTATTAATTCTTTGTTTTAATTAGATTAATTATATAATAGTTAGATTTTATTAATTCTTTGTAATAAAATTCTACAATGCAAATAAATGGAACAACATAAATAATATAAAAAAGAAAAAAGAAGGTGCAATCAAGTATGTATTCATTCCCGTACATACCAGAAATCAACACAAAAATAAAAATGTTTTAAAACCACATAATATTACTATAGCGGAAAAAACTAATAACAACTTGGCAAAATAATGTTTTACAAATTTAAACCTAGAAGCGATAAGTTGGACACACCTAACGTAATATACAAAATTGACTGTTTGAACTGTGACAACACATACATAGGTCAAACAGGGCAATATTTAAAGAAAAGAATATACGAATGTAAGTATAGCTTAAGAAAGGTTAACGAAAATGGAACAGCATTAGCACAACATGCACAACAAAAGTTACATAGTTTTGATTTCGATAACACAAAAATATTAATCAATGAAAACAACTTATAATAAGAGAAGAATCCATGAAATGATACAGATTAAAAAACATCAGAATGCAATGAATTTCAGATCAGACACAGACAATCTTAGCTCTGTGTATCAGACACTAATTAGATGATCGCATGCATGAACTGATTGACCAAGTAAATGAAATGAAAACACCTGATATTGAGGAATTGCCAAGCAATTCCTGGAATGCAAAGAAAAGGCGAAAGATAAACAGTTTTTTTTGTTTCGCTAGCTTGATATCGAGTAAAATATGGAAAATTCAGTGAACCAGTTGAATGATAAGGTAGAAACAACTATACGCGTAAGTTAAATTTAAATTTAAATCCCTAACAATAGATTCTAGTCTTTTCCCAGATATGTTTGTCCTGACTCATCACCTGAAAACCAATGTTCTTGATGTACTTTTTAATATGTGTGTGATTTGTATTTTAATATGTGTATTTTGGTGAAAGTTTTCTATTTAAATTGATGATAACTGTAAATGTAAAAATATATATTTTAGACAAACTGATGATGGTGGAGAAAGACACCCGAAACGTATTTGTAACATTTTAAATACTAAACAATAAAATTGACTGAAACCAGGAATGTATTGGAGTGTAGTCTTAATCTAAATAAAAAACAAAGATGAAAATTCTCTTATTCTAGGTTAATAATCTTATTAAATAAGCTTTCCAATTCTAATGACAAGAAAAATTATTTTATTGTCCAGTAGTCAGTTGCGTTTGAAAGTGTTCGAGTAGCGTTGATGTAGGGAAACGGAAGCGGGATTCTCTGGTTGGTCTTGTAAGACAAATGGGATTCAGTATGGTCCAGTTGTAGGGGTTGTTTGTCCATTTTGTCTGTAGATGTACGAGTCTTTCCGAATCTTTGTCATGTTTGTGCGTTCGTATAGTAGTTGGGTGTAGGGGTTGCGTAGTGGGTTTTGAGTCTTATTCGTGTTATTAGTCTGAGTGCAATTTGTTCTGTTGTTTGTATATAACGTTTTGTCCTTTCTATTCCGTTGGTCATGAGTACATGTCCATAGTCTAGCAAGGGTCTACAAATAGCTTTATATATTTTGGTGGCGGTATTTGTGCTAATTCCTCTGTCTTGTAGGTTAGTGATCGGAAGTGTTTTGTTCTCTTATTGTTTCTGCCCTGATGTTTCGTATGTGTTTAGTGAATTTAAGTTTGTGGTCAATTGTGATTCCAAGGTATTTTACGTAGTTTTTTGGTTGTGTCGTTTGGCCGTCTGCAGTTATTGTAGGGGAGTCAGCATTGAGCCTGTGGTTTGTGAGCAGAAGTTGGTTTTTTGACGCGTTTGTTGTTAGTCTCCATTTATAAAACCATGTCATTGTGTTGTTTGTTAGTGTTTGGAGTCTTTGCGCTGCTCTCTCAGTGGTTTTGTCATGTACAATAAGTGCCGTGTCGTCTGCGTATTGTAATATGTATGCCGATCTGTCGATTCGATTTTGCTAATATCTATTTTCCAATATTTTCTAAACAACAAAAGTATGGCTAGCTAGTATCACTAAGATCAACGGGATTCGGGATATTTGCAATTAATGGCATTTAGGAAGAAAACTGCCTATTTATGGCTAGAATAATTGAGGACAATAATGGTTTAATGAACTATAATAATTTCATGAAAACTAAAATAAATAACTTAATAAATCTAATATATGAACGGATCAGCTTTTGACAAAAATTGTTCAAAATTACGTCCATTAACTCCAATACACTTTATTAAACGATCTTTTAATAATAGCAAAGTTATATGTTTACACATACATACATTACACGACAAAGGACAAAATTAAGGCAAAAGTCTTGAAAAGCCTAACTCAAGAAACACAACAACTGATCCTAACTGAATTGAACAACTGCATCATAAATGGCAGAATCCCAGAAACATGAAAAAACGGCTTAATAATCCCTATACCCAAAAATGGACTGGACAATACACAACCGAGCAACTACAGACCAATTACACTGCTTCCAGTAACTGGGCAAGATTTTTGAATGCATAATGAAGCAGCGGCTTGAAAAAGTGATTGGAAGGTATATACCTACCTACCAATTTGGTTTCAAACAGCATCACTCGACTGTTCATCCGCTCTTTATTTTGGCCAACAATATACAAACTACCCACCTAACTGACAGAAGACATATTGCCTGTTTATGGACATTAACAAGGCTTTTGACAGTGTCTGGCATAGAGGCTTACTATACAAACTATACAAACTACACACAACCAACATATCTACTGCACACCATAAAGAACTTACTAGAAAACAGACAACTACAAGTACGAATTGACAAACACTGTCATTTTCTTTTTCCCCTGAACAAGGTCTCCCTCAAGGATCCCCGCTCTCACCGTTTCTCTACAATATATACTGCCATGACATATACAATTACAACTTACCAGACAAAAATCAAATCGACAGATCGGCATACATATTACAATACGCAGACGACACGGCACTTATTGTACATGACAAAACCACTGAGAGAGCAGCGCAAAGACTCCAAACACTAACAAACAACACAATGACATGGTTTTATAAATGGAGACTAACACCAAACGCGTCAAAAAACCAACTTCTGCTCACAAACCACAGACTCAACGCTGACTCCCCTGCAATAACTGCAGACGGCCAAACGACACAACCAAAAAACGACGTAAAATACCTTGGAATCACAATTGACCACAAACTTAAATTCACTAAACACATACGAAACATCAGGGCAGAAACAATAAAGAGAACAAAACACTTCCGATCACTAACCTACAAAGACAGTGGAATTAGCACAAACAACCGCCACCAAAATATATAAAGCTATTTGTAGACCCTTGCTAGACTTTGGACATATACTCATGACCAACGGAACAGAAAGGACAAAACGTTATACACAAACAACAGAACAAATTGCACTAAGACTAATAACACGAATAAGACACCCCCAAAACCCACTACACAACCCCCCCACCCAACTACTATACGAACGCACAAACATGACAAAGATCTCGGAAAGACTCATACAGCTACAGACAAAATGGACAAACAACCCCTACAACTGGACCATACTGAATCCCCTTTGTCCTTACAAGACAAACCAGACAATCCCGCTTCCGTTTCCCTACATTAACGCTACTCGAACACTTACAAACGCTACGGACTAGTGGACAATAAAATAATTTCTTCTTGCCACTGAAATTTTATTTATTTAATAGTATTGTTAACCTAGAATAAGAGAATTTTCATATTTGTTTTTCATGTAGATTAAGACTGCATGTATTAAACAAGGGCAGAAAGACCGATAGGTCGATAGCCTTTTTTAGAAATAAAGATGTTTACTACTACTATAGAGAACAGATCTTCGGGTGTCAGTTGTCACTTGTCAGTATCAGAAAAAGTTAGGGAGATTTTAAAATGAAATAATTTGCTGCCGGTAGTGCCCTCTATGAGAGCGCTTAAAACTGAGTTGTTATTCAAAATTATCACCCACGAAAATCCCCGAATCCCTAATATAAGTAAAAAAAATCCGAGGGTTTGTGATTTATTTCAAAAAGACCAGTTTATTATAAAATAAGAACTTTTTTCTTTTAAGCTCTCTCTCTAGGTGCTGTTGTCTCTAAGTTGTGCTAAAACGAATTATCTTTTATTTATACCACTACTTATGAGACATCTTAAATATGACCAACAGTATGGATTTAAAAATCGAATATTCCTTAATAAAGTTATAAATAAAAGTTAATCAAAAGTTGTAACTAAATTATGAGAATTCGCACTCTGAATCGCACTGGTTCATTAATATTCCTTCAAGACTTATTGACACATTGTTAGGATTAGTTTAATTTATTGAATATAAACAACATTTTATCCAATTTTCCAAAATTAAAGTTTAATAACTTTTAAGAAAAACACACTCAACCCGATTCAGTTGGAAGATATGTTCAAGGGCGCACTATAAATTGTTGAAACAACAGTTTTTCACTTTATTTTAGAACTTTTCTCTTTATTTTATTTTGATTGAGATCTTAAAATTCAATGTATATGTTGCAGATTGAAAGTAGTTAAGTAAGTCAGTAAGAGCAGCAATAAATGTGATAAGTTAAATACAAGTTTATCAAACACCTAAACTAGACTATTTTCGAATATATTTTTAGGGAAGAAAAACGACCAAAATTATAGATTTTGAAGTTGAAAATAGATTGGCGCCTAGGAATGTTGTGCTTAGTATAGCAAATGGGTAGAACAACTTCTGATGCGCTTAAGCTGTTGGGTAAAATCATCCAACAAAAGGTGATGAGGACTAGTCCGATGGGACTCTTTCCTGACTGCACAATTGTTCCCCGAGTGAAAAGCAACAAGAGTTCTCTTGGAAAAAGGTGTCTAAAGAGACAAATTTAGATATGACAGCTATTTTAAAGCAGCAAATATTTATAACCCTATGTATTCCACTTATTGGTTTAATTACCTAACGCTTACAGCATTAAATGTTTAAATAAAACCCTAAAGCATATTAAGCTTTTCATGGGTTTTATTCAAAAAAAATATTTCTATTAGTTAATACATTAGGATTTAATTAAATTCTCACCTATTTTTTTTTATGTACACTTCGATATTACATTTTCTATATAGATTGTTCGTAAACTAAACCGACAATTGAAGACAGCAAATTCATGAATTATTGATGAGATTATTTTATGTCGATTTACAGTAAATTGTTTCATCAAAAATTGTTTCCTAAAGGGGTAGGGCTCTTTGAAAATGGACCTTTAACATGGGCATTTTGAGAAGCTTATTGAGAAGGAGCAAACTCCATAGCTTACGTGTTAACTCTTATAAAAGTAAAGCTAACTGAATTAAAAGAACTAAACACTCAAAACATGATTTGCTATTGAATTTTGAAGATGCACACTAAACTGATGTATCCTGTTAACTACGGACCAACATGTTTTATATTTGTTTTCCTAGTTTCTAATCTGTGTGGCATAATATTACATTTTCTTGTCACATTCCTTCGGCCCCTCCTTTTCTTTTATGTTTCTTCGGTTAAAAGCTCTGCGTTATGGTTTTAAATAAGTAACATTAAGTCAAACTTATTTTTGTATATTAACATATTTGGATTATTTTATCTGTGTATAGATTTAGAAAAGTTCTTTAGGCGTAATTTTCTCCAGGGATAACAATCATTGAACTCCTTCAAGATAGGCGGCACGAAAATATTCCACTCAGGATTTAGACCCGAAATTTCAACCGAGCAACAGAATGGTAACATCAATGGATTTGAAGATTTCGATAAAATTTACCTTATTTTCTTTATTAAAAATTATATTTCAAAAAAGAGTTCCAGTGGACAGATGTTTGCAAAAAAGTTGCCAATACAGGTGGTAGCGTTATGTTAAGTTATTGTTATTTAGCAATTTGGAACTTATATGAAGCTAGTATGATGAGAATTTCTGACGAGTTGTTTAAATTTGTAAGGACATCAGAATTGAAGTCTATAGTATAGAAGTGTATAGTATATATTGAAGTCTATAGTATATATTGAAGTCTATAGTATATAGTATATGAAGTAATCTGCTAAGAGAATATTTTTACCACGAATCAGTTGAATTATAGTTTCTAGAACATAAACCCATA
This sequence comes from Dendroctonus valens, assembly GCA_024550625.1. Taxonomy (NCBI): domain Eukaryota; kingdom Metazoa; phylum Arthropoda; class Insecta; order Coleoptera; family Curculionidae; genus Dendroctonus; species Dendroctonus valens. The sequence continues at coordinate 14,811 of JAJTJO010000818.1, forward strand.
ATTTTTCAAAATTCGCCGCTCGGAGGTCTGTACACACCACACACATATTGTAGTTCTTTTGCCACAACCCTCAATTTTGTTTCCCAGCCCTCAAAAGCGCCTTCCATGCTAAGTAGATTAATGTTTGTTCTAGAAACAAATGTGTACTCTTGTTTATCGAAAATTGCACTTCGTCTGTGAGACATAGCATTCCGACAAAATGCGGAAGCTAGATTGATACCAAAATCGACGTTTTCTGTTTTGCAATATGAAGCCAACTGCGTTATTTAATGTATCAACTTGATTTGTACCTAAAGTTTAAAATTGTATTCAAATAATTGCTAAAACGACATTATCACCATTACATTGAGTTTTAAATTGACTTTTTAAATGATCCGACTATTACCTATATCTAAAATATATAAACTTTCTTAACAATAAATGAACATAAATCAATTTAATGATACGAAAAGAATTACGGTGCCCATGAGCATAATACAAGAAAATTATTTTTCCAAAAAAATGAGTTTGTAACCGGGCTGGACCTTTAATAACTTAAGTTTGGATTATATTTTTCAAATCATAATAGCACATATATTCCATAGTTGGCATAGAATCGCATGAATGCATATGCTTTATAAAATTGACGGATTAATGGAGTATAATAATAGCATAAATATTGATTTTACGCCTGTCCGCGCAAATAACAACTTTTAATAATTCTAAGGTTTATTAATGTGCACAATTGACAATAGTTGCATATTCACCACAAAAGTGTATAATATTTTTCCAGCCATGCACTCTTTATACTGATTTTAAATAAAATTTAAACGGCGTTAAAGGGAATTTCACCAGTTTGTTCTTTAATAACTGGAACCTACTTTCTGGCGTTTATCTTGTTTCTTTATCATCATGATCACCTACTCACCTCTGTTTTTATTATTGGCTCTACCATTTTAAATGTCCAGTTCCTCAATTTACTAACATATTTCACCTTTTTTTACAGCTGTTACAATTTGTACTGCTGCATGTAGTTTATTAACATTGTTTCCTTCAACTCAACAATTTCATATTCATTTTCAACTATCTTAGTTTATTTTTTCTGCCTTTCTTGATATTCAAAAATGATATTATCAACTTGGTAAGTAGACTTTAGACTTAGACTACTTTATAAGAACAGTGACTGCATAAATGTTCGTTCAATTTTGCCATAGTAGGTACTCTGCGGTTGAAGCTAGAGCGTGGAATATCTTCAATTTAATCGAAAATAGAGAAAAAAGTACGTTACCCAATATTAAACTCTAGTTGACGCAATTATAATGATGTCTTCCCTAAGTTCTCGAACCGAATGTATTATTTACTCCATATAACACGGTGTTCTTTTAAACGTAAAACGATTGAAAACGATTTGATAAACGTAAATTATCAAATCGCAGACAATTCGCTAATTTGAAATCGCGTAGTTCATAAAATTTCTTCAAATTCGAAAAAAACTACCTAAACTGCCATCCAGAGGATTTCATTTTGTCAATATTAACCAGTAACCAAGGCCCATTTTCTAGTTGGTTTTACAAAAATACACTTTTGCACTAGTAAATTGGCAACATAGCAGACGTGCATGGCTTCAGGAGCGATTTCGAAAAGAACGCGGGCGTACTAATGGCTCTGACATTCCGTGATGGATGAGTAGGATACAAGAAGACAGGGGGAAGCTGGACCCCAAAAATACCGAACCGGCATTGTATTGGACTTAAAGCAAACAATTTTTAATGCAATCGTGTAGACGACGTCTTTATTTGGCAAAAGTATAAGGGTGGCAAGACGGGATTCAGTCCTATTACATCTGCATTATCGAACTAGAATTAGCAAGTAATCTACTAAATATATATAACAATAATAACAATATTATAATTGTAATTTTTACCTAAACTGTTTTAAGACACTATTCATTTGAACAAAGTTAAATCAAGACAATGTGTATAATTCTTGGATGCGGCAAGAATCGATACCTTTATCAGCCTATTTTGTGCTGTATCATATAATATATATGTTGTGCTGTACTAACTTTTCATCTACGAATGAAAAAATTTACATCTCTGTATTTATATTTAAGATTAAACATTGATGATACCGTGAAGCGAGGTTAAGTCGACAAAACTTGTTTTTTAAAAGTTCATCAAGCTAAGGGCAAAAATGTGTACTAAATCAGCCGGACAAACAAGTGTTTTTCCGATGCAAAATATTGAATGTAAAAAGTGATTTTTTCAGACATAAGTAAGTAGCGGAAATCAATTTCTTTCAACCTGAATATATGGATGTACATTTTTCGGATGCACTGCCTAATTTATCTATAATAAGTAGGCATGTCTAAGTGATTAGGAACTTGGAACTTATTAGAGAATGGATATTTACAGAAGACTTTTTTATTTATTTTCTCTATGTTTTCAATTGCATTTCAGGAAAAAAAACACAAACACATAAGCGGGCCCCAGTTGACCACTTCGCTTGTACCTGATTTTGTTAGGATTTGAGTTTTGTTTTTTTTTCATATGCATTTGATACATGGCTTTTAGTAATTAAAAATCGGTATAGAAAAAACATATTGGTTGTATCGTACATCATCGTATTTTTAAGCGAAACTATTTAAAATCTGTATTCTGTGGCTATGAAAAAATCGGATCTTCTTTCGGATCGGATTCTGGTTCAATAAACTCGCATAGTGTAAATTATCCTAAAAAACTTGCTGTGACTTAGCAAGAAGCTAAAATTTACAATAATTTATCCCAGACCAACTTGAAAAAAATACGTTGTAGCGATTTGCTAGCATTTTTTGAAGTTTAAGGAAGAAAACCTAGTGTTTAAGAAAAAACAGCGAATTGAAATTTTAATGTTGTTGATTTTGAGAGATAAAGTAGAGTCAAAAAAGATGTTTCGGTGTTATTTAATGCAAAGTATCCTGATAATTCCTGAAAATGAATGCAAAGTATCTTGTTTATGGAATTAAGCAGAATTTTGCTATAATGGCTTTAGGTGAAAATAAAAAATTTAATATACTCTTAGCAGGGATTGAACTCCAAATTTGTTAAGTACGGTCCGAGATTCTTAAAAAACGACAGTTATCACCCCTGTAAAGTGCATGTGTTCAGGACCACATATAGGCATTCTGCATATTCTACAAACTGAACTGAAACTGAAAATTACTTTGGGCAAACTGAATATAGATTAGAAATTTTTAGGCAAGTTGCAAAATATGTCTGGCCGTGGAACTTGGAATACCCGAAGTTTCGCTTTTCAGTTTGTGATTCATAATGACTAGCCGATGCAAAAAAACAACCTTTTACTGAAATTAAACTCACTGTGCACCGAAGAAAACTCTAATAATTCGTTTCTATCCTTTTACCAAAATGTTCGCAGAAACTGCCAACGCGTTCAGTTGTAACCTTTAAACTCAAAGACGGCAACTGAAGTAGCTTGGGAAATTTAAAACAGTTTCTGCATTTTTTGGCGCCTTGAGTATTTTAAGCACACACAATTGTAGAAATTGGTTTTTCAAATAAATGTAAGGAAAAAGGAAAATTCTTCCCTAAGATATTTATCTCCTTTGATGGTATACACCGTGTGTAGATAGGATCCAATGATTCTACCACCTTACTTGATATACCAACTTACATCTTAGATCCTATCTGAGGGTTATTAATTATGAATATATACTCTATCCTCTCTTTAAATCTGTCAGATCGGACGCTAGGGTTTCTTCAGTCCTCGTAGATCTCCTGTGTGATGAAAAACTTGCCTATCCCGTAGATAAGGATAGATCAAGAACCTTCTCTGGTAACTAGCACTGGATTGTGCTTAAACTTCCTTCACAGTTGAAATTTCAATTTCGTTTGTATAATCGATTTTGGTACATAGAATGGAGCGTTGACAATACATCTTAAGATCTTGTTTTGGAACTAGCTCAACATTTCTAAGTTGCTATTGCTGACGGTGCCCCATAAATAAATTCCATCCATATATTGGCTTGGAAACAGCCTGGTCTACCAGAATCATGTTTTCTAGATTCATTTAGTCCACAACCCAGTGGGTTTTTATTAAATATAGATCCCAAATGTATTCTCTTAGTGAAGATGTGATATTTCGATGTAAGTTTTCTATTTAGATAAATCCCAAGATTCTGTTTTCTGCTTGTTTTCTTCTTTCGGTGTCTATCCGGTCCGGATGTTGGCGATCATTCTGACTAACGCGATCTTATTCACGGCAGTTCTAAAAGAGCCGGTGGTTGTCAAAGAGAACCATTTTCTTTCTCCTGAAGAAATCCTCCTGCGGCATGGGACACGTTTACACGTAGTAAACCATATCTCTTTTCATTACGCATTATTTGGCCTCAGTACTCTAACTTGCGTGCTTTTCTGGTGACTATTATCTCCGTGGTTTGCTTCATTCTTCGAAGAACTTCTTCGTTGGTCACGTGGTCCACCCGAGAAATCCTAAAGGCTCTCTGATACAGCCACATTTCAAGTCACTCAGTCAGAGTTCTCTGACTGAGGACTCTGTCCCATAAAGGAAGACATAGCAGCGGAGGAGTCACAGCTTGGTCGTCATCGACAAAGAACGACCTTTAAAGAGTGATTACATTTTAACAAATATAGCCCTTGCCTTTTCGATGCGGCATCTTATTTCCTGTGAGTGATCCCATTGGTCGTTTAGGATAGTTCTCAGGTATGTATATGTACATTTTTAATGTGTTGGCTATTAGAAGTTATTAGATCTTCTCGTGGTATATTATTTTTGCTGATCACCATTTATTTGGTTTATTTAGGTTTATGTCGATCCCGTACTCTTGACTTACCTCTATCAACTTCGGTCATAGTCTATAATATATATATGTAGATATATATATATATAGATATATATATATATATATGATATATATATATCTATATATATATATATCTATATATATATATAACTATTAGGATTTATATAACTATAATCCACAAAACAGGCATACACATCACAGTTAACATCACGACATCCCGGAATTAACAGTTGGATACTAAATAGCGCTTCTTTTGTGCCCACCGCATCTCAAAACCCGAACTGTGTTTCCGACACGTGCTCTTCACATATTTTTTAGATCCTTCTGTATGATTTTTAAAACGCCTTTAACAGATGACTCATGAGACTAATCGTTCTGAAAACTTAGCATTTCCCTGCTCCTGGTTTCTTAGTAATGTTATGAATTCTGACTTATGACTTTATCCAGACATATATCTTTTCTTGTTTCTCTATAACAACTTTATTTGATTTGTTTACTATTCCGTTTGCCGTCCTTTGTCTAAAGATACCCGTTGCTTCTTTAACCCTCTAGTGTAAATTAAAACTATCGTGCTTTTCTTGCAATGCTTCTATTTCTTTGCAGTCTTCTTGTAGCTTTGTGTTCTTAGCTACCTTCTTTGTTCCATCAACTATACAATTTCGTCCGTCATCTACGATTTTCTCTTGACGTTTCTGTTTGGTTTTAAATGTTTCTCACCAGTGATTTCTACCATGTCATTCAGTCTCCTCATATCCAAGTCTATTTCGTCAATGATCTCTCTCACTTGCATTGGCTCTGTCAGTTCAGCTCTGTCTCACTTGAGATTGTATATCTGAATTTGTAATGTATTTGTATTTGTATTTGAAATATCGGTTTTCATTTTCATCCTTATTGCGCCCACTAATGAATTGTGGTAAGACATGATGTCCTCATCCGGGTAAGTCTTGACAGAAACAAAGGAATTTCGGTATCTCTTGTTCACTAAGATATAGTCTATTTGATTTCTATCCACGTGGTTGTCGGAATCACTTGGTGCTTTCCACGTATAAAGCCTTCTTGCCGGTAGTTTATAGAATGTTATAAGTATCAGTTGTTCTTCAGTCGTAAATATATTCAATCGACCTCCATGTTCATTCCTCTCTCCTAATCCATAAGGTCTGATATATTCTCCTGTTCGTCCTTGACCTATATTGGCGTTGAAATCAGCCATTATTATTGCCATGTGATGCTTTCGAAGTATTTTATATGTATTCAACAGTCTCTCAAAGAAGTTTTCTATTTTTTCCTCGCTTTTACCTGCTGTAGTAGCATAGATCTGAATGATATTGTTTGGTGCGGGACTTTATTATTAACTATTAATCTGCAATAATGCTACTCTTTCCGATATGGGTGTGAAATTGGAGACATAGATTTGTATTGACTTTTAAATATTAAATCCTACTCCACACTGGTGTTCATTTGTGGCTGTCCCCGAATAGTAGATCTGATATTCGTTAATAAAACATTGTCCTGTTCCTAGCCACCTCATTTCACTTATCCCATGACTTTTACATTTATCCGTTTCATTTCCTGAATATTTTCATTATCATATTTTGTTTGTGCTCAGCCATGAATGATTGTACTAGGAATAAAATACATAGTAGTTTTCCGTGCGCTGTAACATTGCCGTTTTTTGATAATATTTTATCTACGCCTTTGTTGCCTTCCATGTCAATCGTTATTATGTCTGCCTGTAGTCAGTTTTGGAAAACCGGCTGTCCTTTTGTCCAATTGAGAGTTTGGTCAGCCCTGAGTATTTTTCCTCGGTGCCATCCATATATGGAAGGTGTTCCCCTATCCGCCACCTGGGGAGGCTCCCGATGGAGGACTAGCAACCCCACACTGGATTTCTGCTTGTAATGGCTGGAAACTTTTAAGCTCGACTGGAGAACATGTTTCTTTTCTCTTAGTGAAAGTTCTGTGTGTGGACTTTGTTCCGTTTGCCTTATTTCGCCATTTTATAAACCAGTTTTAGATGCCGTCCAGGATTCGCTGTAGATTCTTTGATGCCATCGTCGGCCTTGCATGAGTTGAAAATATGGACCTATTATCTGCATAACAGAAATTCATTGGATAACGGAAGACCTGCATTTTAAATTAAGAACAGCACTGTAGCCAGCACGCATTCTTGCGAACTCTTCTATTCAGCTGTACTTTTGCGTATTCATTGTTTTGTTTTACTGGAAAATGTCTGTTAAGGAGATAAGACGTAAGTAATAGGTAATATGGGTTTGGGAGGGCAACTTTTAGTTTTCACATGCGTCCCTTTGTGATACAAGGCCTTCTGTCACACATTATCAAAGCACCACCGCGTATCACACCTTTGGTCCGGTACAGAATTTGAGAACAAAGTTTTAAAACATTATTATTACATTGGCCCGAATGCAAATTAGTGCATGGAAAGCTGCAACACAGCCAATCCCAACGTAGTGTTGAGAGGGTTAGTGAAGAGTCAAAAATAAAGCAATTTATGCAGGAATCCGCCGCTCTCCTTATGGACATATTTTTGGATCATCTTTAAACCTCGTAGTTAATTCTTCTTCTTAGAGTGCCTATCCGTTCCGGATGTTGGCCATCATGTTGCAATTCTAACTTTGTTAACAGCGGCGCGGAATAGCTGAGTGGTTGATTGGTTGAACCACGTTCTTAAATTTTTCAACCACGATATTCTCTTTCTGCCCACTCCTCTAGCTCCATATACCTTGCCTTGTAGGATCTTCTGCAAAAGGACATATCTGCTCTATTGTAACTTTCGAGTCTTAACTGTATTCAGGACTTCTTTTTCCTTTCCCCTCCTTCTCAGCACCTTCGTATTGGTCATCCTCTTTGTCCAAGGTATTCTTTGGATTCTTCGGTACAGCCACATTTCAAATGCCTCGAGTTTTTGGAGGAGGCCTCCGTAAGCGTCCACGATTCTACCTCATAAAAAACGGTCGAAAACACGTAGCATCGCAATGGGCGAATTTTGTTGCCAGCTGTAAGTCGTGGCTGGTAAAGAAGTTTTTCATCCTGATAAATGCTGTTCTGGCTTTTTCAATACGCGTTCTGATTTCCACAGAATGGTCCCAGTTATCATTTACGTTCGTGCCCAAGTATGTGTATTTGTTGACTTTCTCTAAAGGAGCTCCGTCTACCAATAAAGTACCGCGGGTGTTTTGGTTTTTACTGATTATCATGAACTTTGTTTTGTTGGTGTTTATTTCCAAACCATATTGTCGACTGTGTGATGTAACACTGTCCATTAAAAATAACGGTATCATCCGCATACCTTATGTTATTTAATCGTTCTCCATTCAACAGGAGTCCGGCTTCAGTATTTACAGAAGATAATATGCATCCCTGTCTCACACCACGCAATATTTATATCTCCTCCGTTGTCTCTCGATCTATCCTGGCACAAGCCCTCTGATTCCAGTAGAGATTTCTGATGATTTTGAGGTGCTTCCCATCCAGGCCAGCTTTTGCTGCAGAATTTCCATCATTTTTGTGTGTCGCACTTGGTCAAACGCCTTCCTGTAATCCACGAAAAATGCGTATACATCTCAGTTCTCATCCCTGCAGCGCTGAAACAGCACCTGGATCGAAAATAGAGCCTCTCTAGTCTCTACAGACCTTCTAAAGCCGAATTGGTTCTCCGATATCTGCTCCTCACACCTGTTTAAATATTCTACTGTGAATTATATTCAGGAAATATCTTCAGTAGATTGCTCATCAAGCTTATTGTACGAAACTCGCTACATTTCCCAGCATTAGGCTTTTGGGGAAGGTAACAAATTCAGATTTCAGCCATTCCGTGGGTATGACGCCCGTATCATAAATCACATTGAACACTCTTGTAAGCCACCCTTGATTCTTCCCCTCGATCAACTTTAATATCTCAGCCGGACCTCCATCGGGACCCAAAGCCTTTTGATCTTTAGCATTTTCAGAGCTGCCTGTACTTGTCCTTTTAAGATAGGGGACCATCTGTTTTATCAATATTGGATGGCACCGTTCTCACGTCATCAAACAGTTGTTTAATGTACTCTTTCCAGGTTTGCTTAATTTCGGACTTCTTTACTATAACTCGGCCTTGGTTATCCTTAAGTAAATTAACTGTTCTTTTAACTGTTCCCGTCATTTCCCTTACCTTCTTGTGCAGATACAGCTATCAAATTTGGCTTGGCAATCTTCGATTTCTACACATTTTTCCAGTTTCTCTTTTTCCTTAGCTGTTCTTATTTTCACCCTTATTTCTCTCTGTATGCTCATGTATTATCTCGTTTTATTTTTAAACAATCTCCTATTTCATCAGTTCCAGGCTTTCGTCTGTCATCCTAGATTTTTTCCTCTGTTTGAGAGACTTTAAGTACTTTTCTTTGACTTTATGTATAGTTCCCTGAAGAATTTTCCATGGTTTCCCTGCTCTTCAGTCTCTGTCAAAAGTTTAAATACCAACTTGTTTGTGTATGTGTCTTTTAGTCTTCTGAAATCATATATCCCTATAAGTTTTTTTCCATACTCTCTTCAGCTTGGTTCCCATTCTTCCTATTAACGGGTTATGATCCGATTGAACATCTGCTCCTGGATAAGTTTTTATGTTTCTGGTGCTGTTTCTAAATCTCTTATTAATAAGTACGAAGTCTATTTGCTTCCTAGTTTTTCCATCATTCGATTTCCACGTGTACAATTTTCTAGGATGGTGTTGAAAGAATGTATTGGTTACAATCAGATCATGTCCCGCTGCTAATGTACTCAGAGTATCGCCACGCTCATTTCTCTCGCCCAGTCCGAAAGTCTCCAATGTGTTCTCCAGTTCTTCCTTGTTCAAGCTTGGCGTTGAAATCACCCATAATAATATTTATTCATGCTTTAGCAAGGCTCTTTTTATAAGCAAGATATTTGCTTATAGAACTGGTCTACGTCGACACAATATCCTCAAAAGTCAATGTGGGGGACTGATAAAATAACTAACGGAATTGTAGGACTCTATTTCTTCGATAAACATTATATTATCTATAGGGTTGGAACCCTCGACACTCACGCTAAATCATTAACGTTTTACCACTTTGTCGAATTAAAACTTCGTTTAATATTTCTTCCAAGATGGTAGTATAGTCAGGTTTTAATACAAAGTTTTGACAAAATGGTAAAACGTTAGTGATTTAAACATATTCGTCTGCGATAGTTGAATGTTCTCTCATTGGAATTTAAACCTGATTAACAGTCATTTTTTCGAACAAAAACAATTCACATATCTCTCAGCAAAGAATATGGTTCCGACAGGATGGTGCGCCGCTACATCACAGTTGAAATCTTCGATGATACGTAATCCAAATTTTTTCAAATCGCTAAATAGATTGACGTGGTCCGTTGCTTGAACAACCACTACGGTCATCGAATCTTACACCACTAGATTTGATTCTATAGGGGTATTTACGAGAAAGGGTGTATTAAAATAGCATTTTGAATCAAATTAGGTAAGTGATAATTATCTCTTTAAAAAAACCCTTTTATTAAAAAAATATTGTCCTTGAAAGGTAATTAGCCCTTATTTCATAGAGCCCCATATACACCTAAGGTGACATTAGAAAAAAAAATTGAGCAGCTGCTGATGAAGGGGTCTAAAGAAGTGATAATATTTTAATGTTGCATAATATTTTAATGAAGCTAAGTATTTCTATCATTTTAGAAAAAAAATCACCAAAATAGAAGATTTTCATGCAGGACATTTGAATAACAACGTTGAACCGAAGCCTTAGGAAACTCACAGATCCTTTATATTTAATTGATTTCTAAAACTGGATGAAACAGGGTTTAATCTGCAAAAGTTAGGTAGTGAAATCAGGTGAGACAGTCTTATTTAGAACCAATTTCAAATAATAAAATGTGTTTCCTTTATTATTCATGGCTCTGAGTATGACTTCACCAACTAGTACAAAACTTGTCAATCCGAAATTACAAATCTAGTAAACATTCTGTCTTCCCATTGCCATGGACTCAAACACAAGACGTGGTTTCCACAGTTACGCAATCAAAATAGCGTTCGAAAGGCATAAAGGATTTACGATATTTGTTTAACGAATTAATAATTCGAAAAAAAGAAAGAGTCCAATAAATTAAAGAACTTGTGAAACGAATACTATGGATCGATAATCTCCTTTAAGCCAATGTTCCATTTTTCACTGTTAGTGTAAGCAAAACCGTAGATTTGTCAGGTCATAAATAAGTCTATTTACTATAAGAATATGGTGTGCGTGTATCTGTGACATGCTGACAACATAATCCTTCATTAAATACGGTGATCCGTACGAGCTACCTTATAAGTCCCCAGTATTAAGATAACTTGCATCCGTTGGGTTTGTTTTCAATAGATATTTACATCGACGTCTATTCCAATATGCTGGATCAAAACGGCGTGTTCTATTTATATCAGTGACTATCTAGACTTACTTTTGTCTCTGGGATCTTAACTCAAATTTCATATGATCTATTGATCATTTAGCCGAAGATAATATTTATTATTCGAATGCATATCACAAATAATGTGTCCTGCATATCATTTTTTAGTGTCGAGTGTTTCACGTTTACTACCTACTACTGGTCCGTATCTGGCAAGGTCCGTCTGTTTACTCTGACTTATAATGTAGAGAAATAACATCAATGTCTTCATCCTTGTGTGTAGTGGATTCCAAATTTATATTTCGGCGTAATCCTCATCGCTCAATTTTACAAATTTCTTTGATGGAAAATAGTTGTAATTAACACAACAAAGTCTAAACTGCCATAACACATACAAATCCGTTCTAGCATATATCACTAACTTTTTCATATGAAAAATACAACCATGCTCCCATTTTAGGCAACCATTCGAAATACATGTGTACCCACTGTTCACAAACCCTTTCGAAGATTAGAAACTAAGTTAAAGTAAAGCTTTATTTAATAACCAAATAATATTAAACTTTAAAACTATAACCCTAAAATGTGAAACTTTTTAAAGAAGAAAAGAATTAATTTTTTAGTTTATTGTTGAAATCCATTGTTTGCAATTATTAATATGAATTCTGAAATAAAAAATAATCGGTCAGGGCAACAGAAACAGGGCCTTCTGGAACTTTGATGCTCTATTTTCTACAATTGCACACTATCAATATCTACACAAATGAATAACGTTTTTCGTAAATTATTAATTCATTCCAATATATTCCTGGGTTTTTTCAGTCAATTTTATTGTCACTAATTATGGCGTTATGTGATGAGCCCTGCGTTTCGTCCCGGGTCTACCTATTGGACTCGTCAGTAAGGCTTTAGGTAGACCCTGCCTTATACGCCAGACATCGGTTCTACGTGTTCGGACGTAAATGAACCGAGCCGGTATAGATCTTCTGCGGTGAGATATTGGCAACCCGTGTTGCCGATTAGCATTAGATTGAAAACCACTCGTTCCATTCTGCTTTTTTTCTCCCAAGCATCTAGTTACATAGCCATACCCACCTGACTCTGCAACTACAATACTAGGAAACCACCATACTCCAACATTCCACGAGTCAGCAGAAGTGTTTTCCTCATTTGACTGTTTTGCATGAGAACTCATTCTTTGTAACCACGTTGTGGAATTAAGTAGCTAAATAAATTGTCGTTGTAATAATAAAAGCTTTTTAAAAAACGAATTATATCGTTAAAGTTTCATAATTGGCGCAGTCGGTAGGATTGTGCAGTAGCAGTATCCAAGATTCCGGCTATTTGGGTTCTTCAACTCTTCAGCACAATCTCTAGAACCAACGGCAGAGGCTACTCCACCAAAGAATCGGGAAGGAAGAATCAACGTAAGTGCATTTTCCTTTCAATCCTAATCTATCTTCCGTATAAAGATTTCATTAGGAATAGTAATAGGGCCGTGTATCGCATACACACAATTAAAGTTAGGTCAGTCTATTGAAGACATAGTTTAGTTTGATTTTTTTTTCTCTCTCAATTAAGAAAATAGAAAGCATAAAAATAGTAATTTTTTAAAGTGAAATATAAAGTTTATGCTTATTTATGAGTGAAGTAGACGATATTGTCAAACAATTAGAAAATATTCGTCTTAGCAAACCAGTAAGTACCAGCGTTAAAATGACTACTGCAAACCAAAATAATATGAATTGGAGTTTATTCAAATCAAAGTTAGATAATATTAAATCCTTTGACGGTGACAGTAATTACCTGAATAAATTTTTAAATAGGTGCGAGAACCTAATAAGTACATATCTACCACTAAACGATGCTGATTTAAACAAGCATATTTTGGATTGTATTAATGAGAAACTGATCGGAAAAGCCGAAACTATGGTTGGCAATCGATCAGAACTTCTTAGTTGGGATAATCTCAAAACCGCTTTGATTCAGTGCTTCTCTGACCGAAGAGATGTAGATTGTTTAATTCAGGAACTTACAAGGACCCGCCCTCATAGAAATGAAGATTTAATAAGTTTTGGTACTAGGTTGCAATTGCTTAGGAGTAATGTAGTCCAGCGTGTCAGTAACGATACCCAAATGTCTACTAGCGATAAAGTTTGCAACATTAATCATTTTGAGAAAACTTCATTAAATACGTTTATCGCAGGATGCTCAGGCACATTGAAAAATAATATGCATCTGAAAAGACCAGAATCCCTTGAGGATGCGATGGCCTATGTTTTAGAGTTTGAGAATTTTGAGCGACTTTATGGAACTTTACGTAATAGTGAAAAATCCCAAAAATTTAATCCAAGTTTCACTAAGCCTGGATTTAACCAAAATTATTATCGTCAACATTTTCCAAACGCGCAAAGCTTTTTCCCCACCCCACAGTTTAGTAACAGCCAACCGCAATATAATCAATATCAAGCCAACAACCAATCAAATGGTTTTCAACTTAATCAACACACTAATTCAATCACGTCTACTAAACCGACATTTCCCTCTCAACCGGTAAATATTCAAAGTAGACCAACACCCCCTAGACAATGGCCCACAAATAGAGATGTTTTTGGTCCGCCCAGAAATGTATTCAGACCCAATCAGAACTCTCCAAATCAATTTCCAAGGCCTACACCCATGTCAGGAATTTCCAGAAATTCTCTTACCCCCACCAGAAAACATGGATTAAATTCTCAATATAATAACTTCCAAAGACCATTTTATCAAACACCACAGCCAATGATAGTTGAAGAACTATATTCGAACGAATACGAAGATCATTCTACAAACCCGTATTGTCAAAATTTTGAACATTTTTATAACCAAGAATACCTTGACTACCCTCAGTCAACAGAAACATACTCTGATCAATTTGAAGACCAAATCAACTTCCAGGAGCTTCAAGACCCTCGAACTTCCCAAAATACTGTCCTCGAAGAAAATGGAAATTTTTGCGACCCCAGCCCAACGAAAGAACACAGCTAATAGAAATTAACATTTCTTCATACAATGCCCTTCCATACATTGAAATTAGCAGTCTTAACATCAAGCTTTTAATTGACACTGGCAGTTTTCGATCAATTTTAAGACCCACCATTGCCGAGACTTATTTTCCACACTGTATATTTCGGTCAACCAATACTATTAAAACAGCCATAGGTAGCGAAAGCACGCAGTTTCAAGCTAATATTTCCGCGCTCGCAGAAGTTGGTCTCGACTACGAAATCAGCTTTATTTTATTTGATTTTCATGATTATTTTGATGGCGTTCTAGGACTCAATGATCTTATAAATATGAATCTTAACATTGATTTAATTAACAAGCGATTGATTGGAGCAAACATCGAAATTCCCTTTAAGTACAGAACACCTGCAGAAGCTAGTTTTACATTCTCGGTAAACCCATGCAGTAAAATTAAGAAGAAATTACCAGTTAATGTTAACGACGGGGATATTATTATAAATACCCAGAAGATGAACGACCTGATCATTCCGTCAATGGTCACCTGTGCACGCTACGGATTTGCCACCGTTGAAATTCAAAACCCCACAGATAAGACCGTTTCAATAACCTTAACTGAACCACTAAAGGTCGAGGCTTTTGAACCTGCAAAGTATGAAATTTATACTCTTGAGGCAGTCTCGCAAAATCTTGGAAATCGTAATAACAAAACGTTTAATATTAATAATCAAGTTCGAACGAATCACATGAATACCGAAGAAAAATTAGCTATCAATCGATTGTGTACGGAATTTTCCGATATATTCTATAAACCAGGAGACCAACTCAGTTTTACATCAAGAATTAAGCATGAAATCAAAACAACCGACGAGATTCCGGTGCACGTTAAACCATATCGATACCCATATGTTCACAAAGCAGAGGTTAAAAAACAAATAAATGAAATGTTAGACAAAGGAATTATTCGATCTTCCAGCAGTCCATGGTCATCACCAATATGGATTGTCCCCAAGAAAATGGACGCGTCAGGGCAACAGAAATGGAGGATAGTTTGCGATTTCAGAAAAATTAATGACAAATGTGTTCCCGACAAATACCCAATACCCAACATTAACGATATTTTAGATAAACTGGGCCGTGCCCAATATTTTTCTACCCTCGATTTGGCGAGTGGGTTTCACCAGATTGAAATACACAAGGACTCGATAGAAAAAACAGCATTTAGCGTGGAACATGGCCACTATGAGTATTTAAGAATGCCATTTGGACTGAGAAATGCTCCAGCGACATTCCAACGTGTAATGGATGAAGTACTCAAAGATCTACAAAACAAAGTTTGTATGGTATTTATGGATGATGTAATCGTGTTCAGTACAAATTTAACAGAACATATTCAAAATTTAAAATTGGTATTTAAAAAACTTCGTGAAGCAAATTTAAAAATTCAACTCGATAAATGTGAGTTTCTGCGACGAGAGGTCGAATTTTTAGGACACATTGTCACACCAGAGGGCATAAAACCAAACAAAAATAAGATCACGGCAATACAAAAATACCCACTTCCAAAAACGCAACGCGAACTAAAATCATTTTTGGGATTGGTTGGATATTATCGAAAATTTATCCAGAATTTTGCAAAGCTAACTAAACCCTTAACACAATGTCTTAAGAAAGAAGGAAAAATTGTGCACACAAAAGAATTCATAGAGTGTGTTAATACTTGCAAAAATGTTCTAACAACAGAACCTGTCTTGGCATATCCAAATTTTACGAAACCCTTCGAGTTAACCACCGACGCTTCTAGTTTCGCGATTTCAGGAGTACTATCTCAGGGAAACCATCCAATATGTTACGCATCTAGAACCCTTAATCCAGCGGAGATAAATTACTCAACAATTGAGAAGGAGCTATTGGCAATTGTCTGGAGTTGCAAGTACTATCGCCCATATTTATTTGGAAGGAAATTTATAATCTTCACAGACCATAAACCCTTACAATGGCTCATGTCAATGAAAGAACCAAATTCCAGGTTGGTACGTTGGAGACTAAAATTAGAGGAGTTCGACTACGAAATCAGATATAAAAAAGGCAAATCCAATAAAGCAGCAGATGCACTTTCCAGGAATCCTGTTGACCTCAATGCTCTAGAAACAGATTCATTATACAACAATATAGGAGACACCGATGAAATAACCAATGACTTTATGTTAAATCACGAAGAATTGCCAAGCTTAGATAACTTAACAGTTTCAGAGATTTTAGGGCAAAACACCGAACCCTCAAATTCAAATAAAGGCAAAATTAATATTATATCGAATATCCAGTTAAGAGCACCGAACCAAGTTAACAACCAACCGTCCGATTCAGAAACAATACACTCATCATCAGAAAATCCTATTTTTGGAATACCAATATCTGAACGTCCAATAAATATGTACAAGAATCAAATAATTATTACAGATGGAGATATCCTAAATGTTCATATTAAACAGAAACGCATATTCGAAAACATCCGTATGTACTTAACTATTTCAAAAATTAATCCCGCCCCTCACATTATCAAATTTATAAAAGAATACCTCAATCCCAAACAATCATACGCATTATATTTTCGACACGATGGCCTTGCGCGAATTTTTACAGTAACCCTTCAAATATTTTTAAAAATTCTGCTTATAAAATGCTTCATTGTACAAAAATGCTTGAAGATGTACAAACCAGAGAGGAGCAGCAGGAGAGAATGAAGCTCTATCACACCACAAAGACTTGTCACCGCGGCATAAGCGAGCTAAAATTGAGTTTAAATCAAAGATATTATTGGCCAAAAATGTCTGAAGATATAGAAAACTACGTGAATAATTGTGAAATTTGTCAGAAAAATAAATATGACAGAAGTCCACCTATTGTGAAGTTCAATCTCACTCCTATAGCATCCAGACCATTTGAACACATACATGTCGACACTTTTAGAATGAATTACGATGCTTATGTCACAGTTTTAGATTCATTTTCCAGATACGGGCAGGCATACCCACTTAAAAGTATTACCGGAATTGAAGTTATCGAAAATCTATACACCTTTATTACACATCATGGTTTACCATTGAAGATAACTACAGATCAAGGAACGGAATTTAAGAATAAAGCTTTAGAAGATTTTTGCAAACTCTATAAAATTGATTTACACTACACAACAGCGAAGAATAGTAATTCAAATTCACCTGTTGAACGCTTTCATTCGTCAGTCATAGAAAGCTACAGATGCTTGAAAGAGGAAAATAAAGAACTATCAACTGATCAATTAATCAAGCGCGCAGTTTTGGGTTATAATAATTCTATTCATACTGTAACAAAATTTACCCCTTTTGAAATCATAACTGGTCACATTAAATCAATAAATCCGTTTGATCTCAACGATAACGCAATTATTTCAAGTTATGTGCAATCGCATAAAGAAAATTCGAATAAGTTATACGAAAAAATTAAGCAAAAGAATGAAGAAGCAAAATGTGCAATAATAACTAAACGGAACGAAAACAGATGTGAACCACCAGATTTCGAGTCACAAAATCACGCTTATATCAAAACCAAAAACCGCGGCAAACACTTACCAAAATTTAATAAAATGCAACTAATCGGGCAAACCGATATTAAATTACAAACACAAAATCACGATTATCACAAAAGTTGTGCCCGAAAACCAAAAACTAAGTTTCACTATTATTTGCAGAGAAACCAAGAAAATGGGTCTCAAATGGAAAATCCCGATTGTCCTGTTCCTGGTTCTTCAAACCAAATGGTCAATTGAAACGGAAATACAACTAAACCCCTTAAATAATCCAATACTTCCGATTAAGCTAGGTAATGCTAAGCTAGTTTATAGTAAACATACATTTCTACACTATATAGATTTAATTGAGATAATTACGCAAATGGAAAATTTAAAAAGCAATTTTCTAATACTTAAAGGCTACTTAAAGTCACATAACGGTAATAACGGTATATCATATCATCAGTTATCAGAAAATTTACTAATAAGAACGGACAACTTAATTCACATCGCATCAGGTAAACTTCAAAATTTAATACCAAATAATCGAAAGAAACGAGGCCTTTTGAATATAGTAGGGCAAATTAATAAATGGCTTTTTGGTACACTTGACGCTGAAGACGGTCAACATTACAATGAAGCAATTGCTACTTTAGAGAGTAGTCAAACAAGCGTTAACGATGAACTAAAACTTCAGATGTCGCTATCCAAAGGTTTAATCACTCATTACAATAAGACCATAACTACCCTTAACGAAAATCAGGACAAACTTAGATTAAGTATAAGGTCCTTTCAGCAACTAATGCAACAAACGATATCCAATGTTCAGAATTATCTTGGGTTTCACGGGTCAATAACGCAATTAAACCTAGATTGTCAAAACTTAATTATGTTTTTGGATAATTTAGAGGATGCAATAATGTTTTCCAAACTAAATGCGCTGCATAACAGTATTTTGTCCACTAACGAATTAACAATTATGCTAAAATATTTAGAAAACATGTACAAAGTTGCAGCAATCCCAAAATTTCAAAATATACTCTCGTATTATCAATTTTTTGGAACTCAGGTTAGTTTCTCTCACACGAAAATAATTTTTGCGATACACGTACCTATACTAAGGCCAGAAGATCTAATGTTTTTTCACCTATACCCTATTATCCTAAATCGAACTATATTCATTCCCCAATACCCTTACCTCGCACAAGAAGAAGTTAGAAACCAGCACACCAGTCAGCCTTGCTCAAAAATAGAAGACACATATTACTGCAACGAAGAGTTTCACCCACAAGATGATTGTACCAATGAACTTTTAAAAGGCAAGACAATACATAATTGCCCAACCTTCAACATTAAGTTAGTAGAGCCAATAGTTGAACAAGTAACGGAAGAATTGGTCCTCGTACTGTTAACAGAACCTGCAAAGTTAATATCCAAATGTGGTACCGATCAGTATCACCTACTTGAAACATCAACCCTTGTCAAGATCCCGAAAAATTGCGAAATTCAAATTAATGAAAAGAAATTCATCAATAACATCAACATACAAAAAGGAAAACCATTTATATTGCCGAAAATCACACTACCTCAAACAATTACTACGAAGTTCTTGGACGCACCAAACATTTCCAAAATTAATCTAGATGAAATTTATCATTTGAAGGAAATAGCCAATCAACTTTTACCAGTGACTTTAAACCAGAAGTCAAAACACCAAGAATACACCTTCTTTGGTATTGTGGGAGTCTGCACATTTCTTCTGATTCTCCTATTGACGAGCCAATGGAACCGAGTCAGAATCTTTTGGCTATCGACCCGAAATGCTTTCCATAAATCTACGGATCTTCAAGTACCAGATGATTACTCAGCAACTACCGCTTCGAAAAAACAGTCCGTTATTTTCGAATCCTGAGGAGGGAGAAGTTACATAGCCATACCCACCTGACTCTGCAACTACAATACTAGGAAACCACCATACTCCAACATTCCACGAGTCAGCAGAAGTGTTTTCCTCATTTGACTGTTTTGCATGAGAACTCATTCTTTGTAACCACGTTGTGGAATTAAGTAGCTAAATAAATTGTCGTTGTAATAATAAAAGCTTTTTAAAAACGAATTATATCGTTAAAGTTTCATAATTATCTATATCTTTTTCGTATATTCTTTTTTCTGACTGTACTTTTAATTCATTCCAATATATTCCTGGGTTTTTCAGTCAATTTTA
The DNA here is from genome assembly GCA_024550625.1 of Dendroctonus valens. NCBI lineage: Eukaryota > Metazoa > Arthropoda > Insecta > Coleoptera > Curculionidae > Dendroctonus > Dendroctonus valens. The sequence continues at coordinate 34,806 of JAJTJO010000818.1, forward strand.
TTGTCACTAATTATAGGTAGACCCGGGACGAAACGCAGGGCTCATCACATAACACCATAATTAGTGACAATAAAATTGACTGAAAAACCCAGGAATATATTGGAATGAATTAAAAGTACAGTCAGGAAAAAGAAATATACGAAAAAGATATAGATGCTTGGGAGAAAAAAAGCAGAATGGAACGAGTGGTTTTCAATCTAATGCTAATCGGCAACACGGGTTGCCAATATCTCACCGCAGAAGATCTATACCGGCTCGGTTCATTTACGTCCGAACACGTAGAACCGATGTCTGGCGTATAAGGCAGGGTCTACCTAAAGCCTTACTGACGAGTCCAATAGGTAGACCCGGGACGAAACGCAGGGCTCATCACATAACACCATAATTAGTGACAATAAAATTGACTGAAAAACCCAGGAATATATTGGAATGAATTAAAAAGTACAGTCAGGAAAAAGAAATATACGGTAAATTATTAATCAAATTTTTAAACATTTTCATTTAAAAGTCCACATACGATATTCTCTTCGCTCTCCATATTTAGTGTAAGGTTACTATTTAAATAATGGAATTTTGATTGAGAAACCCATACAAGAGTTTTAAAGCTTTTGTTTAGAGTAATCCAGAAACTCAAAGTCAGCGGAGACAACACAGCAGTAGTCAAGCAGGTATAGCGTAAAGATTTTACACAGGCAAAATAAAATTTTGGAGGTAAGTAACTGAATTTTTAATCGGTATGTGAGAGTGTTATACTTTGGGACTCTTCCACTTTGGTACAAATCGCGTAAATGCTCCAGCTATTGCCGCTGGACTAAAACAGCCAGCTATAGTTTTAATAATAGATTGCAATAATCACGCCACTCATACTTGCTTGAGTATATACTTTTGTATAGTCTTTTGTTCTTGGTAATATACGAAACGTGACTATTGTAATACCGAAAATAAATATCAGCAAAAAATTTACAAGCAGCTAATCCGTACTTTCCGACAATATTTTACATAAAACCTTCGACGGTCTTAAGGTACATTCATCAAAGAAAATATTGAAAATTAAAATTTGTAATTTTCATTGTTGGTTTGACTCATATCTCTGTTTATGTATGAACATTCCTAGAAGTTTATTTGTGACTTACAAGATATGTTACAATCAGGCAGTTAAGTTACTTAAGTTGTTGAAAACCCTTTTCAAAACCGTGTCAACCTAAAGACGCATTTGTTTTTAATTTTAATGTAGTATTTGATTCATCGACCAGCGGTTCCAGCGTTCAAGGTAGTGACTCATACGGTAGAGATCTTGTGAGGACAGGCTTGAATACAACTAAAATAATAGTAAATTTCTGATAATAAAATATTTTATTAATCGTAAAATGTTAATCAAATCGCACATGAAATTTCCTGCTTTGCCTTCTAGCGAAACGAGTTATTGATTCCTTCATTTCAACGCGCATACCTTTGTCAATGTGGAAAAGTGCCAGTCCAGTAGAGGTCTTCTGCCAGTGAAGTTCTAAGCAAAGTTCGATCCTCTTACGAGCGTAAACAAATCTTTCTGCTGGGGCCACAACTGTTAGAATAGCAAGAATATATAAAAATGATCTTACATTAGCATACATTTGTCTTTCACAATGGTCTAAAAGATTCGAAATCAATGGAGGAATATTGGCTCTACGCTGCCATTTGAAATTCCACGGCTGATTTTCTATTGCAATTCTTGGAACCGGAGTGTTGTCAATTAGCTCTTTTTTGCCGTTTGTGATTTGTTTAAAAATGTCAATGTTTTTACCTTGATTCATCATCATCAAGCCTTTTCTCGTCCATCCAAATCCTGCCACTCGTTTAATAATTAATAATTGGTCTTCCTCTTCCTCTCTTTCCTTCCCATGGTCTCCAACGTATTATTCGGCTATTCCATCTGTCGTCTGTAAGGCGGCCTATATGTCCTGCAAAATTCCAGTTCAGGCTTGTGACTCTCTCCACTATATCTACGACCTTTGTTCTCTGTCTAATCCATTAGTTTCTCTTTCTGTCTCTTAGTGTTACGCCTATCATAGCTCTTTCCATTGCTCTTTGTGTTGTCCTATATTTATTCACCATTGTCTTTGTGAGAGTCCAGGTATGTGCTCCATACGTTATCACCGGTATTACACACTGTACAAATATGCTTGTTCTAAGGTATTGCGCTATCTTTCTATCCTTAAACGTATGGCTTAATTTGCCAAATGCCGCCCACCCCAGTCTCCTTCTCCTTTCAATCTATATATCCTTGTTACCCTTTCCCATCTCAATTTCTGTGCCAGATATATATAGTCTTGAACATTTTCCAACATGTGCCCATTGACTGTTATTTGTACCTGGTCCTGGCTCATTATCTTTGTTTTTGTTTTATTCATTTTAAGACCGATTTTTGAAGATTATCTGTCTAGTTCGGAAAGTCTAGTCTGCAAATCTTAAGTGTAATATTTTGGTTCCATTTATGTTCAGTCCCATATTTCCCCATACAAGTTTTTTGAAAGTTCCTTCCAGAGCTAAGGTAAAGAGTTTTGGGGATATTGTACCTCCTTATCTGATACCTGATATCTGATATCTGATATAATAAGAGAGGATATTTACACAAGTTACCAAAATCGGGACGGCCAAAAAAACAACAGGAGGAAACGCGTTTGTCTGGTCGGTCTTGTTAAGCAAAGGGGGTTCAGGAAGGTGAGATTGTGAGGGTTGTGTTTCCATCTTGATTGCAAGACGAGTCGTCTTTCCGAGATCCTTGTCAAGTTTGTGAAAAAGTCCTATTTAGTGATGAAACGAGGTACAAGCAATTTAGTTTTGATGGAATGAGACGTCTGAGGCGACCAATCAACAGGAGGTTTAATCCCAAATATGTAACACCTACTATTAAACATGGGAAAGGCGGTGTTTTTTATGGGGTTGTTTGTCGTGGATTGGAGTAGGCCCTATTCACTTTATTAATGACACGATGGACCGATTTGTTTATAAGGATATAATGGAAAATAATATGCTTCCTTATGTAGAATGGGAAATGCAACAGCGTTTTATTTTCCAACTGGACAATGATCCAAAACACTATTCACAAATTGTTCAACAAGCAAATTTTGTTGTTCTACTTTTGTCCGATATTGTATAGAGTACTTAAACTACAAATTAGAACCCTACAGATTTATGGGAAAAGAACTTAAGTCAGAACTTTTGGAGTGCAGAGGCGCGCTACAGGGATCGATTCTGGTCTTTCTGGTCTCGTGCCGTTTATTGTTCATCTGAGTGACCATTATCACAGATTAATGACCACCTACTCGTCGCTTGCAGACGACCTCAATAACTTTTATTACAAGCGCTATTGCAGTTAATCAACCCCAACACGATCTGACAACTATTAAAATATGGACAAAAAAGTGTAAAATTCCATTCACTCTAAGTGCACTACAGTTCTTGATCTTCTAGTCGAATCGCTACCTAGGCAAATACACTTATGGATCTGATTCAAGGATCGTTCGAAGGAGGGAAGACAATCTTACGATTCTACATGTCATTTGAGATTCAAACTCGAATACGCCTGGAATCCTTGCTGCATCAAAGACATACCAATAATTGAAAGAATACAATGAAGAATTACAAAACCACCCACAAGTTTAAAGGAACATTCTTATGAGACCAGATTATACTGTGTAGTTCGCACTTAAATACCGCAGTATGACTGCTGATGTAATGGAACATTTAATATTCTCAAAATTAATTATGGCTATCACCTTAATATCTATCAGATAAACTAGTCAACCAACTTAAAATGCTATGATCAGAAAATATTAACCAACTTAAATGGTCATAATTTCTTAACAACTCCAGTGGCATACTCTTGGAAAGCAACTCTCTAGTAAGACTGAACAATCTGAGTCAAATAATCAGATAGGATAAAAAAGCAGATAGTGCTATATTTAACAAAATGAGTGCCATCTTCAAAAGCCACAACATATCCCTAGAAACGAAAATAAGACACCTCACATGCTATGCTTTTTCTGTATTATTGTATGATGTATAATCTTGGACACTCGCAGAAGCCATCACGAGAAGACTTGAAGCATTTGAAATGTGACTGTATAGGAGAATACTCAGAATACCATAAACAGCTCAGATAACAAAAATAGAAGTGCTCAAAAGAATGTCAACAGATCCAGAAATCATGTACACCATTAAGAATAAACTCGAATACCTGGGGCATGTTATGCCCTGTATTATATGCATGTTATTCTCTACTGTAAAGTATAATACAAGGGAAAGTAATGAGTAACAGAGGACCCAGAAGGAAAAGAATCTCATGGTTGCGGAACCTAAGAACCTGGTATGGGAAAAGCTCAGCAGAACTATTTCGAACTGCTACCAACAAAGTCATAATTGCCAATATTATTGCCAACATCCGAAAGGGATAGCTACCTAAAGAAGACGAAGGACAGGAATGCGCAAGTCTGGATCGGCATGTATATGCAGTCTACCATGTAGCTGTGATCCTGTGACTTGATAGCTGTGATAACGCTAAATTATAACACAGAAAACCGGACGGCATAAAGTTTGCCCGTTTAGTACTGAAAAGAATAATAGTAATAAGTTTTTGAGGATTGTTCGGACGACATCGATGAAAAAATACCTGTTCAAGATTCCGTTAGCGATAAGACAAGTACTTGGAAAACTTGGTAGCAAAATGGAAATAGCATTATAACAAGACATTGCATTGCTCGAACTGAATGTAAGAAACTCGTGCGCTATTACATAGTGGAAAAATAAATTAAAGAATAATTGATTTGACGTCGTTGAAGAAAAAAAAAGAAGAAAAAACGAATTATATAAAAGTAACAATACGAAGAGTAATTATTGATTTGGAAATACAAATGGCACAATTTGTAATTCCCGTGGATTTTATTTTGCCATATGCCTTTGTTCCTGTTATCTGTGTATTTCTTATCCTAATGTACAATCATTAGTCAAGTCATATCTTGAGGTTCAATTAGGGCTGTCTCAAGGCACAAGATCAAATTGCCCTTTGGAAAAATTTGCAGCTAAAATAATTCAGTCAATTGATCAATATAAAAAGATAGCGTTATTTTTCCAAGAATATTGTTGTGTATAGCAAATAGAACAAAAAGCTAAGTGGTTTTAATTAATTCGTTATATTTTGTTTCTTAAAATGTTGGAATAAAAATTGAAAAACGAAAACAGTCTCCTAATAGTTTTCTCTCCGAACAGTTTTTTAAGACTTTTTCTTAGGGAATTTTAAATTGCCACTGCCTATCAAGCGATATATCATATCTACCTCATATTAGAGGACATTACTTAATTCTCTATTGAAAGGCACAAAAAATCACTGAAATTGATGTGGTTTTTGATGTAAATAAAAATAGTTTTAAATGAAAGTTAAAAATGTATTTAAAAACTATTCTATTTATTGAGTTTTAAATGTGCTGTCGGTTAACTGAATGGAAAGTATCAAAATAGGTTCATTCGCATTGCATTGCCATTTAATCAGCGAACAGCATCCGCATCAAAGTATGTGTTTAGCGCACAAAAATCTACACGTTAGAAGAAAGATTGAAATTATATTTATTTACGAAGATGAAGGTTGATTTAGCCAAAAAGTATCAATTTGGATCTCAGAAGACACTAGTAGTAAACATCTTTATTTCTAAAAAAGGATATCGACCTATCGGTCTTTCTGCCCTTGTTTCTCAGAAGACATTTGATCTATAACATATAACATAACATTTTTTGAAAGATGGAAATAAAAATTCTCCATTTTTAAATTTTGCTGTAGACGTCGTCGTTATTACGTGTCTAAACACACAAGTGAATTTTGAAAGAAAAAATTGTCTTTTTAACCTTGTACGCTGTTCCATTCAACTTTTTCTTTTAAAATTCTTGGCTTTGAAGGCTTCTTATTTCATAATGAGCATGTTTCTTGAAATTTGTGAAGTTTTTGTGTTTCATTTTTAAGTTTACCTGGATGTGCCGCATTGAAAAGTTTTACAGTATTACAAGCGCAACGACCTTCAACGCCAGAAATAATATTATTTCAATTATTTCTGGTATTAATATTATTGTGCAACAATCACAGACTTTAATGTTGTTGAAACTCGCTTATTCGACGTCAATTTAATGAGTATAAACCTGCGTTGGTACTTGCCTGCCGCCAACACATTAAAATTCAATCAATAACTCAGTTTTTTTAATTAAAATTTTTCCATTTGTTTATTATTTACATCTGCTCCGAACTCAGTTTTTTAGGTTTCTGAAAAGAAAATTCAATGGCCTTTAATACTAAGTAAACTTAAAATTAAAGTCAAATTTAAAACCGTTAAGATGAGTTGGCTGAAGAAGTGTGACGTTATTTAAAATGTTCATTTAAATGGCCCTCCTTATACCTAAATTGACGTGGTTTTTTCAATTAACAATTATTTAAAGTGGCGCATTTTGAAATCAAGGCACTGAATTGAGTTGTGAGGTAGTAAAAGTGGAATAAATTTATTTATCATCGATAGCATAATAAGAAAAACTGCACTGCTTGAGGTTTGACCTCATTTATGGCTTCACTAGATTTCTCTTAACTAGTTAGTACCTATATCAGATAGACCAATGTATTCCAAATACGCAGCACCACTGCTTAAGTAAAACAATATTTTTGGAATTCGTATTTGCCTTGTTAGAAACCTATCTAAAGATCTACCCTGAGATAGGAAGTTAGGGGTTTCTCCCCGGGGACTTGGAAAGTTGCTCGCTTGACAGAAACATCTTTCTATAAGCAAAACTCGAGACAACAACAACACCGTGAATGTCTCTTGTCAGCCCTTTACTCTCGGTTTCAATTATTGTGAAATATCTCCGGGGATCGATCGTCCATCTTACGTCGTGCACACCTGATATTTTCCAATAATTGAATCGAAGATAAATCTTTTTATTTATATGCATTGCCGCTCATATGATGGTGATCTACTTAACGTCTTATCTAATTATTAATCCTTTTATTATGTGAATTAACATTCATTACTTAGGTACCCGGTGCTAATAATTTTAAATGTCTTATTAATTGAAGACTATCTATATTAATTCGTTGGACTTTTTCAAAAAGTAATTAAACATAATTTGTGGATCAGATTTTTCATTATTGAAGTTGATTAGAAGAATGCGTAAATCGTAATGTGATTTCCAGTAAGTATGTTAAATTTCCGGTCATCATATTAATATACAGGATGTTTCCAATCGGCAATGCATAAGGTCGAGTGAACCCTCATTTGAAAGGTAGTTTTATATCATTAATGATCATAAAGTTCTACAGCCTATCAACACAACCAAGATGACGTCTTCCCAAAAATATGAATTTTATTTGTTATTTCGGTAATTTGTAAAAATTTTATTACCTTAAATTTTGTACCTGGTTCACTTTAAAGAGGCACTAAAACTGACTTAAAGTAAACAACAGCTACTAATTTTTGGTCCCAAATAAATTTAAGTTTTGAACATTTTATTTATTAATTTATTCGAAAGAATTACTTTTGTTGTGTTCAGTTTAAGATAAGTTGTTTAAGTGGAACTGAATATTCATAGTTATGGTGTACTCTAGAACCCTGAAAATGCTAATAGAATGGTCCAATTTTCAAAGAATTAAATGAAAAACATCATGTTAATAAAGAGCCAAAGATAAATCAGAAAATACATTATAATTTTGTATTATAAATCACTCTATAGCTGAGTTTTTTTATGAGAAAGTAAGTAAATAATTGTTCTAGCATGTTAGAAGAGGTCTCAAAGATCGCTTTACATTTAATCAACAAGACTTTGCCATTTAAATCCGAATTAAAATTTTGTCAAAAGGACTCAAAAAAAGCAAAGCTAGAATTAGAGCACTAGAACCTTGTTTCCACTGCAATTTATCGATATACCAGTTTATTAAAAATTGGTGTAATTATTTTTGAAGAGTTACTCGAGATTAAACGGTCGCGACGGGACGGAAGTACGGACAAAACATTTCAATTCTTATTTCTTGAATATATTAGTTTTTGAAGATGCTATTTCACTTTTGGCAGGCCGCAACTGCATTAAGTTTACTTCGCCTCTTCTAAAAAAGTGAAAGTGATCGCAACTGAGCTGCTATTTACAAAGTCATAGTTAAGGCAGCACCCATAAGCAACAAAAAAATGTATTTCGAGTGTAAGTTCTATGAAACTCAAACGCACAACACTTAATGGAAAACCGTTGAAAGTTTTGGACAGATTTTCTTTGATTTAAAACTTTTGAATGGAACTCCATATTAAGTAATGGTTGAAGAAGAACTACATCTACACCGTTCTATCAACTTTGCATTATTTTTCACATTTAGAACTGTTGAGACTCAAACGATATTTTTCCAAAATAATGCTCAGCACTGCAAACTTAAATTGTAAAGTAACGTAGAGCAGTTTTATGATAAACTGTACAGTTTTTAGGTAACTAATATAATGAGTGTACATCTTGAAATAGAAGCTTTTATATCTTTGCTTTGGAACTTTAGTGGAAAAGAATTTGAAAATTTTCCATTGATTAATCCACGAGTAAAAGTATGTAGGATTTCCTACTAGCATTTCTTTTTTACTTGTTACCTTTGTTGGTTTCTCAGAAAGCAACGAATTTCGTAAAATGAATGGAAAAATCATAATTGCAAATGCGAATAAACAAACTTTGCCAAATTTATGACTTTTTGGCAACTTTTTAAAGATATTTGCGAAAATATAAATAATTGGCCGCTTGGCAAATACGTGCTTTCATTCTTTAATTTGTCCTGTGGTTCAAATGCAATAAATATTCAGACAGGTTCTATTCATTTATATAAACGATTATTTAAAAAAACAAAATTCGTAAATGAAAGGAACTGGCGAGCTGTAAATGTCCTAAAACGTCTCAAATCGGCTAAATATTACGTTTTTAAGCTTAGAAATCAACCAGCGTTTTTCGTTGGCCAGAGACACACATTTCGTGTCGTGAACCCAATCTATTAAAAACAAGTTATTTCCGAAACGAAAGGAACTGGCGAGCTGTAATGCCTAAAACGTCTCAAATCGGCTAATATTAAATATTACGTTTGAAGTTTAGAAATCACCCAGCTTTTCGTTGGACAGAAACACAAATTTTCGTGGTGAACCCAATCTATTAAAAGCAGGCTTGTTTCCGAAACGAAAGGAACTAACGAGGTGTAAGTGGTTTAAAACGTGTCACATCGGCTAAATATTACGTTTTTGAAGCTTAGAACTCACCTTTAGAAAATACTCGTTACGAAAAATGCCGAATAAAAAGACCACCAATTTTATGAAATTGAAAATTGTATACCCTTGCGTAAAATATGAAAATTCATAGGTCTGTCTCATATATTCGAAAGCCAACCACTTTCCGTTTTTTGATTATGACTTTTCTTGAGTACTTAATATGGAGCAAAATATCTAAAACGGCCACATTTTCTATAAGATCGTTTTACTTACATCTATATAGAATTATGATCTATTCTATCAGATCTGATAGAGCTGATTCAGCATCTTCTATCAACTTCTAACCTCCAAGTATATTGCGCTTTCTTAACTTAAACCCGCTGTTTCTCATAAAAGACAACAAGAAGATAACAGAAATTTTCTTACCTGAATTGGCGTAAAATTTAAGGTCTGAAATTTGTCCAGCCAAAAGGAACTGCTATATCAAATCTTAGGGACCGGTTACTTTTTAATAAAAACCCCGATGGAATTAGGTGTTAAGTACATCTGGAGCGACGTAAGCCCCATTCTCATGTGGCAGCAGAAAAGGTTTTAGAGGAGACCTGGCCGATCCATCACGAGTTGTCAGAGCCGGCTACTTCGCTGTGCTCTTTATGTGTCCTCCTCCCCTTGCCCATTTTTCTTGTTTACTTTTCTAATGCCAGTTATTTCCTTGTATGCTATTCCGTCATTGGATATTCTGTGGCCGGTCATAGAAAGAACGTTCCGACACGCTATACAGATCCAATCGGGAAAATGCATTTCTTTATACGTAATACTTTGTCGAGTGTGACCTATTTAGAACTAGTTCTTTATTAGACGCAAGTCGGGCTTTAGAGCTATTGACAGTTACTTTATAGTTCAATCTCGTAGAAAAACTGCCTAGTACATACTGCTAGCTTAATATGTCGTCAAATTCGTGTCTCTGTCTAATAACGTAATTGATTGCGAAGACAAACGCAAACTGCAAATATGAAAAAGTAATGCAATCCAAACAATAAGTGGACAACATTTACAAATTAAAGTTGATAGCTCAATTTAAAGCCTATAAAGGAGCGGTAATAAGTTCCGAGTTATAAATGTATTGAGCAATGGATGTAATGGTTGTTAATTTGCGTTAAGCAAAATATCACATTTTCAATAACGATACACAAATTTGGCTTATTTTTATTGCTTCATATTTTTTACCAGACTTCTTTTGATGTTTAATACTTCCGACTCTTGAGAACTAAATAGAATTAGATATTGTATGAATATGATATTGTGGCAAAATGTCTCGATTTTCCAAATACGACGGCGTTTGCAATATATCAAGTGTTCAAAAAACGGATTTTTGACCTCGTATCGAACATAATTTTTGTTCGAATGTAAGAATTAATACGAATAATAGGCCCAATTTAATATTTTAAGTTTCACGTGAATGCCATTTTATACATTATTTCACTGCCTGGTAAAGAAATGAATAGTAAAAAATACAAGATCATAGAGAGATATGGAACACATTTTGCAGCTATGCCACTAATAGTGCGGCTATTGTATTGCCATATGTGCATGCGCATCTAATTTTTAGTAAGGCTTGCCACCAATAAAGTTTTTGTCTGCCATTATTTGTACACTCTTTACGCTTGGCACAATTTGAGTCTTATTTTACTTCGGTTAATTCCGTGACACCTTAGTGCATCTACCAGGTCTCAAGTCTGCCTTAGTGCATCTACATAAACTATTGATTAAACAATTTTAAAACAAAATAGATGCAAGCTACACTTTTAAATGATTGATTCATTTAACAGCGGCAAAGAAATACTAGATGGGTAAACAGTAACACATTTGATGGGTTAAAATTAAAATTAAATCGCAACAACGCTTTATTTTGGCCTTTATAACATTGCTTTGAAAAGAAAATAGTGCCTTTTCAATTATTAGTGAACGGACACTAAATGTGATTTCCATGCCTCTCTAATCTCTCAATCAAATTATAAAACCAGCGTACATATTACAATATGTGGACGACACTAGTCTTATAACCCACAATTGTTGACTGTCCAATTGTTTTTAAGCGAATACTGATACAAATAACGCTTAACTTAGAAAAAAGTTAAAATTGCCTTGTAGAACTATTTTTGCGTTGAATCCAATAACTGCATTTTTTCATAATCAACTTGATGTACGAGATAAAAAAATAAACTTGTGTTTTTTTAAATGGTAAATCATAGTTGTCTGTGATCCTTTTAAAATACCTTATTTTTTTTTCTGTGTTTAACGATATAACTGTGTTGTATGTTTTTTCCTTTATTGCCGAAAAACTCAAAGAACTTAAAAAATGTCTAGAATGCTCTGGAAACAATAACTATATATCACACAAAGCACAAACAAAATGAAGAACGTATCGATTTAAATTAAATGTTAAATTGACTTCCGTTTAAAGGCCAGGCACTTTTGGCATCTCTAATCTTTTCCAATAACACCTTTCCTTATGGTTTTGTGGACGGATACTTCTTATTGCTGAACGTATGCCTATTTACTAGTTCTTCAAATATCATTGGGTTTGTTTTATAAATCTTGTGTTTTAAGGGTACCCCACATAAAATATTCCAGAGGTGAGAATCCGGTGAAAGTGCTGGCCACCGAGGTCCTGCATTGGCAATCAACCAGGAAAATGTTGTAATCTTCACATCAACTCGTAAGTGTGTGGAGGCTGCTAACGGCAAACTATCCAGCCTCGCTTCAAGTCATTTTGTAAAAGTGTAAATATCTTCCCATTTAAATTAAATTATAAAAGAATGGCCAATACTTTATCACTAAAAATGCCACATCAGACATTCACAGAAGAAACACGGTTTCCTCGTCCATTTTTTAAGTAATGAGGATTTTTCCGTTTTTTTTGGGCTTTTTAAGTGAGCCGTATTTTGTTCAAAGTTGCTTCCAAGTCGTGAAAAAGTTGTTTGTCTGGCTGTCTCCTCTCCATGGTACTTTCTCAAATATTACTATTTTCTATTACAGGTATAGGTCAACAGAAGTTTCCTCGCCTTCTTTGCTAACAAAATGCACCGATTTACATAGCAACAATAATACTTTTAACTATTAATGATTATTTTATAATATTAATTATATTTGTCAACTTTAATTTGACACTTTAATGACAGATCCAGTAACCATTTGGTGACAGACTGGCTATATGTTGTTACCGTTTTTTTTCCTTTTGAATTTTTACGGTTACAAGAAGAGATAAACATACCAACAGTTATATCGTTTAAATTCAGAACAAAATAAGGATTTGTAAAAGGCCCAAGCAACTCTGATTACCATTAAAAAACCAAGTTTTATTTTTTATCTCGTAATCAAGCGATTATGACAACGAGTGCTAGTTTATTGATTCAACGGAAAAAGTTCTATCAAGGGCAATTTTAACTTTTTTTCTAAGTTAAGCAGTGTGCGTAAAATGTGGTAATTAAAAAAGTTTGATTTTCCTTATCTTTTCAGATATTTCAGGAACCAAGTCGTGTACTACAATTTTGAAGACCGTACTGAATAGGCTCGTTCTGCCCATTTTTTCCATTACGGATTCGCTATCTTTAAAAATGTAGAAGTTACCCATACAAAGATTCAGAACATGGCACCATTTATATACCGGTTGTCCCCGTTTTGAGCTCAACCAGGATCTGGGTACACATAAGATCTAGATTTCTTAATTGCGGCAAAGTTGCGCAATCTAGAGTTTACCAAAATGCGCTTTCAAAATTCCAAATTTTCTGCTATTTCGAGGGCAGCCGGAAAAAGTTGTTTCAACCTGGCCTGGGCAGGTTGCTTCCTGTCAAGGTTTGCAGCGATAATCAACATATTTTTCACAGTTTGACTGAATTTCGCCTACGTCACTTCATCCCCACAATTATTGTAATTTATCTTGTCTTTTTCAACTGAAGGATACACGATATGTTGATGAATTTTTTTACTCTTCACATCGAATTATGCAAATTACTTCGTACACATATCTACCGCGATATTCAGCAAGACAACACCAGCTCAAAATGATTTTCTGTTCCCCATAGACATTTAGCCAGTTTGGTGGCATTTTCTAAGCCTAGAAAAACGCGTTATTAGACAAATGAGATCTCTCATCAAAAGTAAAAAACGGTAAACATTAAATTCTCCATTAGTTCAAGATAATCCGTCTACGTCAACACGAGCTTATAGCAGCAGAAATTAACATATCTCATCAGCCAGTGACGGATAGTCTTGAGATACATAAATATCGTCGCGTTTAAAAATCATGTCACCCAGTTTGCTTCGTTTGCTTTCCAATCATTGAACGCTAATGTATTTTCATGGCATCAAACTATTGGGGTTGATTGACCTTTGAAAGCAAGCGCAAATCGTGGCCCCGCTGCTTATGTTCACGACCCCCCCTACTTACGGGGAGTACGCTATTTTTAAAATGTGCATATGGTTGGGGGATAAAACTGCATGGTGTGCGGTACTACGGCTAATATCGCTTAAACGCCTTTCCGGCCTATGGCTCTCGGCGATCATCTCAACGAATCCTGATAAACTCGACGGTCTTAAGGTACATTCATCAAGAAAATATTGAAAATTAAATTGTATTTTCATTGTTGGTTTGACTCTATCTCTGTTTATGTATGAACATTCCTGAAGTTTATTTGTGACTTACAAGATATGTTTAATCAGGCAGTTAAGTTACTTAAGTTGTTGAAAAACCTTTTCAAAACCGTGTCAACCTAAAGACGCATTTGTTTTTATTTTAATGTAGTATTTGATTCATCGACCAGCGGTTCAGCGTTCAAGGTAGTGACTCATCGGTAGAGATCTTTGTGAGGACAGGCTTGAATACAACTAAAATAATAGTAAATTTCTGATAATAAAATATTTTATTAATCGTAAAATGTTAATCAAATCGCACATGAAATTTCCTGCTTTGCCTCTAGCGAAACGAGTTATTGATCCTTCATTACGCGCATACCTTTGTCAATGTGGAAAAGTGCCAGTCATTAGAGGTCTTCTGCCAGTGAAGTTCTAAGCAAGTTTCGATCCTCTTACGAGCGTAAACAAATCTTTCTGCTGGGGCCACAACTGTTAATAGCAAGAATATATAAAATGATCTTACAATTAGCATACATTTGTCTTTCACAATGGTCATAAGATTCGAAATCAATGGAGAAATTGGCTCACGCTGCCATTTGAAATTCCACGGCTGATTTTCTATTGCAATTCTTGGAACCGAGTGTTGTCAATGCTCTTTTTTGCCGTTGTGATTTGTTTAAAAGTCTACTGTTTTTACCTTGATTCATCATCATCAAGCCTTTTCTCGTCCATCCAATCCTCCACTCGTTTAATAATTAATAATGGTCTTCCTCTTCCTCTCTTTCCTTCCCATGGTCTCCAACGAATTATTCGGATATCCATCTGTCGCTGTAAGCGGCCTTATGTCCGGCAAAATTCCAGTTCAGGCTTGTGACTCTCTCCACTATATCTACACCTTTGTTCCTGTCTATCCATTCGTTTCTCTTTCTGTCTCTTAGTGTTACGCCTATCATAGCTCTTTCCATTGCTCTTTGTGTTGTCCTATATTTTATTCACCATTGTCTTTGTGAGAGTCCAGGTATGTGCTCCATACGTTATCACCGGTATTACACACTGTACAAATATCTTGTTCTAAGTATGCGCTATCTTTCTATCCTTAAACGTATGGCTTATTTGCCAAATGCCGCCCACCCCAGTCTCCTTCTCCTTTCAATCTATATATCCTTGTACCCTTTCCCATCTCAATTTCTGTGCCAGATATATATAGTCTTGAACATTTTCCAACATGTGCCCATTGACGTTTATTTGTACCTGGTCCTGGCTCATATCTTTGTTTTGTTTTATTCATTTAAGACCGATTTTTGAAGATTATCTGTCTAGTTCGGAAAGTCTAGTCGCAATCTTAAGTGTAATTTGGTTCCATTTATGTTCAGTCCCATATTTCCCCATACAGTTTTTTGAAAGTTCCTTCCAGAGCTAAGGTAAAGAGTTTTGGGATATTGTACCTCCTTATCTGATACCTGATATCTGATATCTGATATAATAAGAAGGATATTTACACAAGTTACCAAAATCGGACCCAAAAAAACAACAGGAGGAAACGCGTTTGTCTGGTCGGTTTGTTAAGCAAAGGGGGTTCAGGAAGGTGAGATTGTGAGGTTGTGTTTCCATCTTGATTGCAAGACGAGTCGTCTTTCCAGATCCTTGTCAAGTTTTGTGAAAAAGTCCTATTTAGTGATGAAACGAGGTACAAGCAATTTAGTTTTGATGAATGAGACGTCTGAGGCGACCAATCAACAGGAGGTTTAATCCCAAATATGTAACACCTAATTAAACATGGAAGCGGTGTTTTTATGGGGTTGTTTGTCGTGGATTGGAGTGGGCCCTATTCACTTTATTAATGACACGATGGACCGATTTGTTTATAGGATATAATGGAATAATATGCTTCCTTATGTAGAATGGGAAATGCAACAGCGTTTTATTTTCCAACTGGACAATGACCAAAACACTATTCACAAATTGTTCAACACAAATTTTGTTGTTCTACTTTTGTCCGATATTGTATAGAGTACTTAAACTACAAATTAACCCCTACAGATTTATGGAAAAGAACTTAAGTCAGAACTTTTGGAGTGCAGAGGCGCGCTACAGGGATCGATTCTGGTCTTCTGTCTCGTCCGTTTTTGTTTCTCTGAGTACCATTATCACAATTAATGACACCTACTCGTCGCTTGCAGACGACCTCAATAACTTTTATTACAAGCGCTATTGCAGTTATCACCCAACACGAATCTGACAACTATTAAATATGGACAAAAAAGTGTAAAATTCCATTCACCTAGTGCACTACAGTTCTTGATCTCTAGTCGAATCGCTACCTAGGCAAATACACTTATGGATCGATTCAAGGATCGTTCGAAGGAGGGAAGACAATCTTACATTCTACATGTCATTTGAGATTCAACTCGAATACGCCGAATCCTTGCTGCATCAAAGACATACCAATAATTGAAAGAATACAATGAAGATTACAAAACCACCCACAAGTTTAAAGGAACATTCTTATGAGACCAGATTATACTGTGTAGTTCGCACTTAAATACCGCAGTATGACTGCTGATTTAATGGAACATTTATATTCTCAAATTAATTATGGCTATCACCTTAATATCTATCAGTAAACTAGTCAACCAACTTAAAATGCTATGATCAGAAATTTAACCAACTTAATGGTCATAATTTCTTAACAACTCCTAGTGGCATACTCTTGGAAAGCAACTCTCAGTAAGACGAACATTCTGATCAAATAATCAGATAGGATAAAAAAGCAGATAGTGCTATATTTAACAAAATGAGTGCCATCTTCAAAGCCACAACATATCCCTAGAAACGAAAATAAGACACCTCACATGCTATGCTTTTTTCTGTATTATTGTATGATGTATAATCTTGGACACTCGCAGAAGCCATCACGAGAAGACTTGAAGCATTTGAAATGTGACTGTATAGGAAATACTCAGAATACCTAAACAGCTCAGATAACAAAGATAGAAGTGCTCAAAAGAATGTCAACAGATCCAGAAATCATGACACCATTAGAATAAACTCGAATACCTGGGGCATGTTTATGCCCTGTATTATAGCTGTTATTCTCTACTGTAAAGTATAATACAAGGGAAAGTAATGAGTAACAGAGGACCCAGAAGAAAAGAATCTCATGGTTGCGGAACCTAAGAACCTGGTATGGAAAAGCCAGCAGAACTATTTCGAACTGCTACCACAAAGTCATAATTGCCAATATTATTGCCAACATCCGAAAGGGATAGCTACCTAAAGAAGACGAAGGACAGGAATGCGCAAGTCTGGATCGGCATGTATATGCAGTCACCATGTAGCTGTGATCCTGTGACTTGATAGCTGTGATAACGCTAAATTATAACACAGAAAACGGACGGCATAAAGTTTGCCCGTTTTACTGAAAAGAATAATAGTAATAAGTTTTTGAGGATTGTTGGCACGACATCGATGAAAAATACCTGTTCAAGATTCCGTTAGCGATAAACAAGTACTTGGAAAACTTGGTAGCAAAATGGAAATAGCATATATACGACATTGCATTGCTCGAACTGAATGTAAGAAACCGTGCGCTATTACATAGTGAAAAATAAATTAAAGAATATTGATTTGACGTCGTTGAGAAAAAAAAAAGAAAAAAAACGATTATATAAAAGTAACAATACGAAGAGTAATTTTGATTTGGAATCAAATGGCACAATTTGTAATTCCGTGGATTTTATTTTGCCATATCCTTTGTTCCTGTTATCTGTGTATTTCTTATCCTAATGTACAATCTTAGTCAAGTCATATCTTGAGGTTCAATTAGGGCTGTCCAGGCACAAGATCAAATTGCCCTTGGAAAAATTTGCAGTAAAATAATTCAGTCAATTGATCAATAAAAAAGATAGCGTTTATTTTTCCAAGAATATTGTTGTGTATAGCAAATAGAACAAAAAGCTAAGTGGTTTTAATTAATTCGTTTTATTTTGTTTTCTTAAATGTTGGAATAAAATTGAAACCGAAAACAGCTCCTAATGTTTTCTCTCCGAACAGTTTTTTAAGACTTTTTTCTTAGGGAATTTTAATTGCACTGCCTATCAAGCGATATATCATATCTACCTCATATTAGAGGACTTACTTATTCTCTATTGAAAGGCACAAAATCCTGAAATTGATGTGGTTTTTGATGTAATAAAATAGTTTTAAATAAAGTTAAAAATGTTTTAAAAACTATTCTATTTTTGAGTTTAAATGTGCTGTCGGTTACTGAATGGAAAGTATCAAAATAGGTTCATTCGCATTGCATTGCCATTTAATCAGCGAACAGCATCCGCATCAAAGTATGTGTTTAGCGCACAAAAATCTACACGTTAGAGAAAGATTGAAATTATATTTATTTCGAATAGAGGTTGATTTGCCAAAAAGTATCAATTTGATCTCAGAAGACACTAGTAGTAAACATCTTTATTCTAAAAAAGATATCGACCTATCGGTCTTTCTGCCCTTGTTTCTCAGAAGACATTTGATCTATACATATAACATAACATTTTTTGAAGTGTGAATAAAAATCCTCCATTTTAAATTTTGCTGTAGACGTCGTGTTATTACGTGTCTAAACACACATTGAATTTTGAAGAAAAATTGTCTTTTTAACCTGTACGCTGTTCCATTAACTTTTTCTTTTAAAATTCTTGGCTTGGAAGGCTTCTTATTTCATAATGAGCATGTTTCTTGAAATTTGTGAAGTTTTTGTTTTCATTTTTAAGTTACCTGGATGTGCCGCATTAAAGTTTTACATTATTACAAGCGCAACGACCTTCAACGCCAGAAATAATATTATTTCAATTATTTCTGGTAATTAATATTATTGTGCCAACAATCACGACTTTAATGTTGTTGAAACTCCTTATCGACGTCATTTAATTGTATAAACCTGCGTTGTTACTTGCCTGCCGCCAACACATTAAAATTCAATCAATAACTCAGTTTTTTTAATTAAAATTTTTCCATTTGTTTTTTTTACATCTGCTCCGAACTCAGTTTTTTAGGTTTCTGAAAGAAATTCAATGGCCTTTAATACTAAGTAAACTTAAATTAAAGTCAATTTAAAACCGTTAAGATGAGTTGGCTGAAGAAGTGTGACGTTATTTAAAATGTTCATTTAAATGGCCCTCCTTATACCTAAATTGACGGTGGTTTTTTCAATTAACAATTTTTTAAAGTGGCGCATTTTGAAATCAAGGCACTGAATTGAGTTGTGAGGTAGTAAAAGTGGAATAAATTTATTTATCATCGATAGCATAATAAGAAAAACTGCACGTGCTTGAGTTTGACCTCATTTATGCTTCACTAGATTTCTCTTACTAGTTAGTACCTATATCAGATAGACCAATGTATTCCAAATACGCAGCACCACTGCTTAAGTAAAACAATATTTTTGGAATTCGTATTTGCCTTGTTAGAAACCTATCTAAAGATCTCCCTGAGATAGGAAGTTAGGGGTTTCTCCCCGGGACTTGGAAAGTTTGCTCGCTTGACAGAAACATCTTTCTATAAGCAAACTCGAGACAACACAACACCTGAATTTCTCTTGTCAGCCTTTACTCTCGGTTTCAATTATTGTGAAATATCTCCGGGGATCGATCGTCCACTTACGTCGTGCACACCTGATATTTTCCAATATGAATCGAAGATAAATCTTTTTTATTTTATATGCATTGCCGCTCATATGATGGTGATCTACTTAACGTCTTATCTAATTATTAATCCTTTATTATTTGAATTAACTCATTACTTAGGTACCGCGTGCTAATAATTTTAAATGTCTTATAATTGAAGACTATCTATATTATTCGTTGGACTTTTTCAAAAAGTATTAAACATAATTTGTGGATCAGATTTTTCATTATTGAATTGATTAGAAGAATGCGTAAATCTGTAATGTGATTTCCAGTAAGTATGTTAAATTTCCGGTCATCATATTAATATACAGGATGTTTCCATCGGCAATGCATAAGGTCGAGTGAACCCTCATTGAAGGTAGTTTTTATATCATTAATGACATAAAGTTCTACAGCCTACAACACAACCAAGATGACGTCCTTCCCAAAAATAGTGAATTTTATTTGTTATTCGGTAATTTGTAAAAATTTTTTTACCTTAAATTTTGTACCTGGTTTCAACTTAAAGAGGCACTAAAACTGACTTAAAAGTAAACAACAGCTACTAATTTTTGGTCCCAAATAAATTTAAGTTTTGAACATTTTATTTATTATTTTATTCGAAAGAATTACTTTGTTGTGTTCAGTTTAAGATAAGTTGTTTGTGGAACTGAATATTCATAGTTATGGTGTACTCTAGAACCCTGAAATGCAATAGATATGGTCCAATTTTCAAAGAATTTAAATGAAAACACATGTTTAAGAAAGAGCCAGGATAAATCAAAAACATTATAATTTTGTATATAAATCACTCTATAGCTAGTTTTTTTATGAGAAAGTAAGTAATAATTGTTCTCAGCATGTTAGAAGAGGTCTCAAAGATCGCTTTAATTTAATCAACCAAGACTTTGCCATTTAAATCCGAATTAATTTTGTCAAAAGGACTCAAAAAAAGCAAAGCTAGATTAGAGCACTAAAAACCTTGTTTCCACTGCAATTTATCGATATACATTTATTAAAATTGGTGTAATTATTTGTGAAGAGTTACTCGAGATTAACGGTCCGGACGGGACGGAAGTACGGAACAAAACATTTCAATTCTTATTTCTTGAATATATGTTTTTGAAGATGCTATTTCACTTTGGCAGGCCGCAACTGCATTAAGTTTACTTCGCCTCTTCTAAAAAAGTGAAAGTGATCGCAACTGAGCTGCTATTTACAAAAGTCATAGTTAAGGCAGCACCCATAAGCAACAAAAAATGTATCGATGTAGTTCTTGAAACTCAAACGCACACACTTATGGAAAACCGTTGAAAGTTTTTGGACAGATTTTCTTTGATTAAAACTTTTGAATGGAAACTCCATATAAGTATGGTTGAAGAAGAACTACATCTACACAAGTTCTATCAACTTTTGGGTCATTATTTTGTCACATTTAGAACTGTTAGACTCAACGATTTTTTCCAAAGTAATTGCTCAGCACTGCAAACTTAAATGGTAAAGTAACGTAGAGCAGTTTTGTGAAAACTGTACATTTTTTAGGTACACTGGATAATAGTGAGTGTACTCTTGAAATAGAAGCTTTTATATGCTTTGCTTGAACTTAGTGGAAAAGAAATTTGAAAATTTTCCATTGATTAATCCAAGTAAAAGTATGTAGGATTTCCTACTAGCATTTCTTTTTTACTTGTTACCTTTGTGGGTTTTCTCAGAAAGCAACGAATTTTCCGTAAAATGAATGAAAAAATCATAATTGGCAAATCGAATAAAAAAACTTTGCCAAATTTATGACTTTTTGGCAACTTTTTAAAGATATTTGCGAAAATATAATAATTGGCCGCTTGGCAATACGTGCTTTCATTCTTTAATTTTCCTGTGGTTCAATTGCAATAAATATTCAGACAGGTTCTATTCACTTTAATAAATGATTAATTTAAAAAAACAAAATTCGTAAATGAAAGGAACTGGCGAGCTGTAAATGTCCTAAAACCGTCTCAAATCGGCTAAATTATTACGTTTTTCAAGCTTAGAAATCAACCAGCGTTTTTCGTTGGCCAGAGACACAAATGTTCGTGTCAATGAACCAATCTATTTAAAACATTTATTGCCGAAACGAAAGGACTGGCGAGCTGTAACTGCTCTAAAACGTCTCAAAACATCCGGATATATATTTAAATCTTAGCGTTTGGGAAGTCTTAGAAATCAAGCAGCATTTTGCGTTGGGGGCCAGGAAACAACACAATTTTCTTGTCGTGGTAACCCAATCTATTACAAAACAAGTCTATTTCTCCCTTCGAAACGAAATGGAACTACTGGCTAGCTGTAAATCCCTAAAACGTCTCAAATCGGCTAAATATTACGTTTTAAGTTTAGAAATCACCCACGTTTTTTTTCGTTGTAACGAAAACACCAAATTTTCGTTGTGGGACCCCAATCTATTTAAAAGCAGGCTTGTTTCCGAAACGAGAGGAACTAACGAGGTTGTAAGAGTTGTTAAAAGGGGCGTGTCCTCGGCTAAATTTACTGTTTTGAAGCTAGAACCTCACCTTTAGAAAATACTCGTTACGAAAAATGCCGAATAAAAGACCACCACTTTTATGAAATTGAAAATGTATGCCACTTGCGTAAATAAGAAAATTCTAGTCTTGTCTCAATATATTCGAAAAGCACCAAACCACTTTCTGTTTTTTGGGATTTGACTTTTCTTTGAGTACTTCATATGATAGCAAAATATCTAAAACGAACGGCCACTTTTCTATAAGATACGTTTTAGATTCAACTCTATATAGAATTATGATCTATTCTATCAGATCTGATTAGAAGCATGATTCAGCACATCTTCTTAAATATCAACTTCTAACCTCCAAGTATATTGCGCTTTCTTACGTCTTCTTAAACCAACCGCTGTTCTCATCATAAAGACAACAAGAGATAACAGAAAAATTTTCTATACCTGAATTGGCGTAAAATTTAAGGTCTGAATTTGTCAGCCAAAGGAACTGCTATATGCAATCTTGCTGGACCTGTTACTTTTTTATAAACCACCGACAAACCCTAAAATCATGAATTGTGTTAAGTACATCTGGATCGACGTAGCCCCATTCTTCCATGGGGCAGCAGAAAAGGTTTTAGCAGGATACCTGGCTATCATCAATCGCCTCCAGTTTCAGAGACCGGCTACTTCGCGTGCTCGTTTATGTGTCCTCTCTCCCATTGCCACATTTTTTCTGTTTACTTTTCTAATGCCAGTTACTTTCCTTGATGCTATCCGTCTTGTGATATCTAGTGGCCGGTCATAGAAAAAAAAAAAAGGAACGTTCCGACCTGCTATACACGATCCAATCGGGGAAAAATGCATTTCTTATACGTAATACTTTTTGTTTCAGAGGTGTCCTAATTTAGAACTAGTTCTTTATTAACGCACGTCGGGGCTTTAGAGCTAATTGACAGTTCTTTATAGTTGAATCCGCTAGAAACTGCCTAGTACATACTGCCTAGCCTTAATATGTCTTTCAATATAGAACGGTGTAGATGTAGTTCTTCTTCAACCATACTTAATATGGAGTTCCATTCAAAAGTTTTAAAATCAAAGAAAATCTGTCCAAAACTTTCAACGGTTTTCCATTAAGTGTATGTGCGTTTGAGTTTCATAGAACTTACTACTCGGAATACATTTTTTGTTGCTTATGGGTGCTGCCTAACTATGACTTTTGTAAATAGCAGCTCATTGCGATCACTTTCACTTTTTAGAAAGGCGAAGTAAACTTAATGCGTTGCGGCCTGCCAAAAGTGAAATAGCATCTTCAAAAAACTAATATATTCAGAAATAAGAATTGAAATGTTTTTGTCCGTACTTCGTCCGCGTCGCGACCGTTTAATCTCGAGTAACTCTTCAAAAATAATTACAACACAACAAATACAACCAATTTTTAAATAAACTATATAATCGATAATTGCAGTGGAAAACAAGGTTCTAGTGCTCTAATTCTAGCTTTGCTTTTTTGAGTCCTTTTGACAAAATTTTAATTAATTCGGATTTAATGGCAAAGTCTTGTTGATTAAATGTAAAGCGATCTTTGAGACCTCGTCTAACATGCTAGAGCAATTATTTACTTACTTTCATCATAAAAAAACTCAGCTATAGAGTGATTTTATATACAAAATTATAATGTATTTTCTGATTTATCTTTGGCTCTTTATTAACATGATTGTTTTCATTTAATTCTTTGAAAATTGGACCATTCTATTAGCATTTTCAGGTTCTTAGAGTACACCATAACTATGAATATTCAGTTCCCTCAAACAACTTTGAAATCTAAACTGAACACAACAAAAGTAATTCTTTCGAAGAAATTAATAAATAAAAATGTTCAAAAAACTTAAATTTATTTGGGACCAAAAATTAGTAGCTGTTGTTTATTTTAAGTCAGTTTATTGCCTCTTTAAAGTGAACCAGGTACAAAATTTAAGGTAATAAAATTTTACAAATTACCGAAATAACAAATAAAATTCATAATTTTTGGGAGAGACGTCATCTTGGTTGTGTTGATAGGCTGTAGAACTTTATGATCATTAATGATATAAACTACCTTTCAAATGAGGGTTCACTCGACCTTATGCATTGCCGATTGGAAACATCCTGTATATTAATATGATGACCGGAAATTTAACATACTTACTGGAAATCACATTTACGATTTACGCATCTTCTAAATCAATTTCAATAATGAAAAATCTGATCCACAAATTATGTTTTAATTACTTTTGAAAAAGTCCAACGAATTAATATAGAATAGTCCTTCAATTAATAAGACATTTAAAATATTAGCACCGGGTACCTAAGTAATGAATGTTAATTCACATAATAAAAGGATTAATAATTAGATAAGACGTTAAGTAGATCACCATCATATGAGCGGCAATGCATATAAAATAAAAAGATTTATCTTCGATTCAATTATTGGAAAAATATCAGGTGTGCACGACGTAAGATGGACGATCGATCCCCCGGAGATATTTCACAATAATTGAAACCGAGAGTAAAGGCTGACAAGAGACATTCACGGTGTTTGTTGTGTCTCGAGTTTTGCTTATAGAAAGATGTTTCTGTCAAGCGAGCAACTTTCCAAGTCCCCGGGGAGAAACCCCTAACTTCCTATCTCAGGTAGATCTTTAGATAGGTTTCTAACAAGGCAAATACGAATTCCAAAAATATTGTTTACTTAAGGGCAGTGGTGCTGCGTATTTTGGAATACATTGGTCTATCTGATATAGGTACTAACTAGTTAAGAGAAATCTAGTGAAGCCATAAATGAGGTCAAACCTCAAGCAGTGCAGTTTTTCTTATTATGCTATCGATGATAAATAAATTTATTCCACTTTACTACTCATCACAACTCAATTCAGTGCCTTGATTTCAAAATGCGCCACTTTAAATAATTGTTAATTGAAAAAACCACGTCAATTTAGGTATAAGGAGGGCCATTTAAATGAACATTTTAAATAACGTCACACTTCTTCAGGCCAACTCATCTTAACGGTTTAAATTTGACTTTAATTTTAAGTTTACTTAGTATTAAAGGCCATTGAATTTTCTTTTCAGAAACCTAAAAAACTGAGTTCGGAGCAGATGTAAATAATAAACAAATGGAAAAATTTTAATTAAAAAAACTGAGTTATTGATTGAATTTTAATGTGTTGGCGGCAGGCAAGTACCAACGCAGGTTTATACTCATTAAATTGACGTCGAATAAGCGAGTTTCAACAACATTAAAGTCTGTGATTGTTGCACAATAATATTAATACCAGAAATAATTGAAATAATATTATTTCTGGCGTTGAAGGTCGTTGCGCTTGTAATACTGTAAAACTTTACAATGCGGCACAATCCAGGTAAACTTAAAAATGAAACACAAAAACTTCACAAATTTCAAGAAACATGCTCATTATGAAATAAGAAGCCTTCAAAGCCAAGAATTTTAAAAGAAAAAGTTCAATGGAACAGCGTACAAGGTTAAAAAAGACAATTTTTTCTTTCAAAATTCACTTGTGTGTTTAGACACGTAATAACGACGACGTCTACAGCAAAATTTAAAAATGGAGAATTTTTATTTCCAACGTACAAAAAATGTTATGGAATTATATGTTATAGATCAAATGTCTTCTGAGAAACAAGGGCAGAAAGACCGATAGGTCGATATCCTTTTTAGAAATAAAGATGTTTACTACTAGTGTCTTCTGAGATCCAAATTGATACTTTTTGGCTAAATCAACCTTCTTCTTCGTAAATAAATATAATTTCAATCTTTCTTCTAACGTGTAGATTTTGTGCGCTAAACACATACTTTGATGCGGATGCTGTTCGCTGATTAAATGGCAATGCAATGCGAATGAACCTATTTTGATACTTTCCATTCAGTTAACCGACAGCACATTTAAAACTCAATAAATAGAATAGTTTTTAAATACATTTTTAACTTTCATTTAAAACTATTTTATTTACATCAAAAAACCACATCAATTTCAGTGATTTTTTGTGCCTTTCAATAGAGAATTAAGTAATGTCCTCTAATATGAGGTAGATATGATATATCGCTTGATAGGCAGTGACAATTTAAAATTCCCTAAGAAAAAATCTTAAAAAACTGTTCGGAGAGAAAACTATTAGGAGACTGTTTTCGGTTTTCAATTTTTATTCCAACATTTTAAGAAACAAAATACAACGAATTAATTAAAACCACTTAGCTTTTTGTTCTATTGCTATACACAACAATATTCTTGGAAAAATAACGCTATCTTTTTATATGATCAATTGACTAAATTATTTAGCTGCAAATTTTCCAAAGGGCAATTTGATCTTGTGCCTTGAGACAGCCCTAATTGAACCTCAAGATATGACTTGACTAATGATTGTACATTAGGATAAGAAATACACAGATAACAGGAACAAAGGAATATGGCAAAATAAAATCCACGGGAATTACAAATTGGTGCCATTTGTATTCCCAAATCAATAATTACTCTTCGTATTGTTACTTTTATATAATTCGTTTTTTCTTCTTTTTTTTTCTTCAACGACGTCAAATCAATTATTCTTTAATTTATTTTTCACTATGTAATAGCGCACGAGTTTCTTACATTCAGTTCGAGCAATGCAATGTCTTGTTATAATGCTATTTCCATTTTGCTACCAAGTTTCCAAGTACTTGTCTTATCGCTAACGTAATCTTGAACAGGTATTTTTTCAATCGATGTCGTCCGAACAATCCTCAAAAACTTATTACTATTATTCTTTTCAGTACTAAACGGGCAAACTTTATGCCGTCCGGTTTTCTGTGTTATAATTTAGCGTTATCACAGCTATCAAGTCCAGGATCACAGCTACCATGGTAGACTGCATATACATGCCGATCCAGACTTGCGCATTCCTGTCCTTCGTCTTCTTTAGGTAGCTATCCCTTTCGGATGTTGGCAATAATATTGGCAATTATGACTTTGTTGGTAGCAGTTCGAAATAGTTCTGCTGAGCTTTTCCCATACCAGGTTCTTAGGTTCCGCAACCATGAGATTCTTTTTCCTTCTGGGTCCTCTGTTACTCATTACTTTCCCTTGTATTATACTTTACAGTAGAGAATAACATGCATATAATACAGGGCATAACATGCCCAGGTATTCGAGTTTATTCTTAATGGTGTACATGATTTCTGGATCTGTTGACATTCTTTTGAGCACTTCTATCTTTGTTATCTGAGCTGTTTATGGTATTCTGAGTATTCTCCTATACAGTCACATTTCAAATGCTTCAAGTCTTCTCGTGATGGCTTCTGCGAGTGTCCAAGATTATACATCATACAATAATACAGAAAAAGCATAGCATGTGAGGGTGTCTTATTTTCGTTTCTAGGGATATGTTGTGGCTTTTGAAGATGGCACTCATTTTGTTAAATATAGCACTATCTGCTTTTTTATCCTATCTGATTATTTGACTCAGATTGTTCAGTCTTACTAGAGAGTTGCTTTCCAAGAGTATGCCACTGGAGTTGTTAAGAAATTATGACCATTTAAGTTGGTTAATATTTTCTGATCATAGCATTTTAAGTTGGTTGACTAGTTTATCTGATAGATATTAAGGTGATAGCCATAATTAATTTTGAGAATATTAAATGTTCCATTACATCAGCAGTCATACTGCGGTATTTAAGTGCGAACTACACAGTATAATCTGGTCTCATAAGAATGTTCCTTTAAACTTGTGGGTGGTTTTTGTAATTCTTCATTGTATTCTTTCAATTATTGGTATGTCTTTGATGCAGCAAGGATTCCAGGCGTATTCGAGTTTGAATCTCAAATGACATGTAGAATCGTAAGATTGTCTTCCCTCCTTCGAACGATCCTTGAATCAGATCCATAAGTGTATTTGCCTAGGTAGCGATTCGACTAGAAGATCAAGAACTGTAGTGCACTTAGAGTGAATGGAATTTTACACTTTTTTGTCCATATTTTAATAGTTGTCAGATCGTGTTGGGGTTGATTAACTGCAATAGCGCTTGTAATAAAAGTTATTGAGGTCGTCTGCAAGCGACGAGTAGGTGGTCATTAATCTGTGATAATGGTCACTCAGATGAACATAAACGGCACGAGACCAGAAAGACCAGAATCGATCCCTGTAGCGCGCCTCTGCACTCCAAAAGTTCTGACTTAAGTTCTTTTCCCATAAATCTGTAGGGTTCTAATTTGTAGTTTAAGTACTCTATACAATATCGGACAAAAGTAGAACAACAAAATTTGCTTGTTGAACAATTTGTGAATAGTGTTTTGGATCATTGTCCAGTTGGAAAATAAAACGCTGTTGCATTTCCCATTCTACATAAGGAAGCATATTATTTTCCATTATATCCTTATAAACAAATCGGTCCATCGTGTCATTAATAAAGTGAATAGGGGCCTACTCCAATCCACGACAAACAACCCCATAAAAAACACCGCCTTTCCCATGTTTAATAGTAGGTGTTACATATTTGGGATTAACCTCCTGTTGATTGGTCGCCTCAGACGTCTCATTCCATCAAAACTAAATTGCTTGTACCTCGTTTCATCACTAAATAGGACTTTTTCACAAACTTGACAAGGATCTCGGAAAGACGACTCGTCTTGCAATCAAGATGGAAACACAACCCTCACAATCTCACCTTCCTGAACCCCCTTTGCTTAACAAGACCGACCAGACAAACGCGTTTCCTCCTGTTGTTTTTTGGCCGTCCCGATTTTGGTAACTTGTGTAAATATCCTCTCTTATTATATCAGATATCAGATATCAGGTATCAGATAAGGAGGTACAATATCCCCAAAACTCTTTACCTTAGCTCTGGAAGGAACTTTCAAAAAAACTTGTATGGGGAAATATGGGACGAACATAAATGGAACCAAAATATTACACTTAAGATTTGCAGACTAGACTTTCCGAACTAGACAGATAATCTTCAAAAATCGGTCTTAAAATGAATAAAACAAAAAACAAAGATAATGAGCCAGGACCAGGTACAAATAACAGTCAATGGGCACATGTTGGAAAATGTTCAAGACTATATATATCTGGCACAGAAATTGAGATGGGAAAGGGTAACAAGGATATATAGATTGAAAGGAGAAGGAGACTGGGGTGGGCGGCATTTGGCAATTAAGCCATACGTTTAAGGATAGAAAGATAGCGCAATACCTTAGAACAAGAATATTTGTACAGTGTGTAATACCGGTGATAACGTATGGAGCACATACCTGGACTCTCACAAAGACAATGGTGAATAAATATAGGACAACACAAAGAGCAATGGAAAGAGCTATGATAGGCGTAACACTAAGAGACAGAAAGAGAAACGAATGGATTAGACAGAGAACAAAGGTCGTAGATATAGTGGAGAGAGTCACAAGCCTGAACTGGAATTTTGCAGGACATATAGGCCGCCTTACAGACGACAGATGGAATATCCGAATAATACGTTGGAGACCATGGGAAGGAAAGAGAGGAAGAGGAAGACCAATTATTAATTATTAAACGAGTGGCAGGATTTGGATGGACGAGAAAAGGCTTGATGATGATGAATCAAGGTAAAAACATAGACTTTTTAAACAAATCACAAACGGCAAAAAAGAGCTAATTGACAACACTCCGGTTCCAAGAATTGCAATAGAAAATCAGCCGTGGAATTTCAAATGGCAGCGTAGAGCCAATATTCCTCCATTGATTTCGAATCTTATAGACCATTGTGAAAGACAAATGTATGCTAATGTAAGATCATTTTTATATATTCTTGCTATTCTAACAGTTGTGGCCCCAGCAGAAAGATTTGTTTACGCTCGTAAGAGGATCGAAACTTTGCTTAGAACTTCACTGGCAGAAGACCTCTACTGGACTGGCACTTTTCCACATTGACAAAGGTATGCGCGTTCAAATGAAGGAATCAATAACTCGTTTCGCTAGAAGGCAAAGCAGGAAATTTCATGTGCGATTTGATTAACATTTTACGATTAATAAAATATTTTATTATCAGAAATTTACTATTATTTTAGTTGTATTCAAGCCTGTCCTCACAAGATCTCTACCGCATGAGTCACTACCTTGAACGCTGGAACCGCTGGTCGATGAATCAAAAACCACATTAAAATTAAAAACAAATGCGTCTTTAGGTTGACACGGTTTTGAAAAGGGTTTTTCAACAACTTAAGTAACTTAACTGCCTGATTGTAACATATCTTGTAAGTCACAAATAAACTTCTAGGATGTTCATACATAAACAGAGATATGAGTCAAACCAACAATGAAAATTACAAATTTTAATTTTCAATATTTTCTTTGATGAATGTACCTTAAGACCGTCGAAGGTTTTATCAGAGATTAGTTGAGAGATCGCCGATGAGCATAGGCGAAAGCGTTTCAGCGATATTAGCCGTAAGCTACCGCCACCATGCAGTTTTATCCCCCAACCATATGCACATTTTAAAAATAGCGTACTCCCCGTAAGTAGGGGGGGTCGTGAACATAAGCAGCGAGGGCCAGCAGATTTGCGCTTGCTTTCAAAGGTCAATCAACCCCAATAGTTTTGATGCCATGAAAATAAAATTAGCGTTTCAATGATTGAGCAAACGAAGCAAAACTTGGGTGACATGAATTTTAAACGGACGATATTTATGTATCTTCAAGACTCTCCTCACTGCCTGATGAGATATGTTAATTTCTGCTGCTATAGCTCTTGTTGAAGTAGAAGGATTATCTTGAATCTAATGGAGAATTTAATTTATTACCGTTTTTTACTTTTGATGAGAGCTCTCATTTGTTCTAATAACGCGTTTTCTAGGCTTAGAAAATGCACCAAACTTGGCTAAATGTCTATGGAGGAACAGAAAATCATTTGAGCTGGTTGTTGTCTTTCTGAATATCGCTGTAGATATGTGTCCGAAGTAATTTGCATAATTCGATGTGAAGAGTAAAAAATTTCATAAACATATCGTTTATCTTCATTTGAAAAAGACAAGATAATTACAATAATTTTGTGGCTGAAGTGACGCTAGGCGAAATTCAGTCAAACTGTGAAAAATATGTTGATTATCGCTGCAACCTTGACAGGAAGCAAACCTGCCCAGTGCCAGTGTATCGAAACAATTTTTTTCCGGCTGCCTCCGGAAATAGCAGAAATTTTTGAATTTTTGAAAGAGCATTTTGGTAAACTCTAGATTGCGCAACTTTGCCGCAATTTAAGAAATCTAGTATCTTATGTGGTTACCGAGATCCCATGGTTGAGCTCCAAAAACGGACACCCGGTATATACATGGTGGCCATTTTCTGAATCTTTGTATGGGTAACTTCTACATTTTTAAAGATAGAGAATCCGTTAAATGGGAAAAATTGGGCAGAATTCGATTGCCTATTCATTACGGTTTTCAAAATGTAGGTACACGACTTGGTTCCTGAAATATCCTGAAAAGATAAGAAATCAAAACTTTTTTAATTACCACATTTTACGCACACTGCTTAACTTAGAAAAAAAGTTAAAATTGCCCTTGATAGAACTTTTTCCGTTGAATCCAATAAACTAGCACTCGTTGTCATAATCAGCTTGATTTACGAGATAAAAAATAAACTTAGGTTTTTTAAATGGTAATCATAGTTTGCTGTGGGCCTTTTAAAATCCTTATTTTGTTCTGAATTTAACGATATAACTGTTGGTATGTTTATCTCTTCTTTTAACCGTAAAAATTCAAAAGAAAAACGTTAACAACCATCTAGCAGTATTGTCACAAAATGGTTACTGTATCTGTCATTAAAAGTGTCAAATAAATTTGACACTAATAATAATTAATATTAATAATAATAATAATTAATTAGTTAAAAGTATTATTGTTGCTATGTAAATACGGTGCATTTTGTTAGCAAAGAAGGCGGGAAAATTCTGTTACTATACCTGTAATAGAAATAGTAATATTTGGACCGATACATGGAGAGGAGACAGCCAGACAAACAACTTTTTTCACGACTGGAAGCCAACTTGAAAAAATACGGATCACTTAAAAAGCCAAAAACGGGAAAATCCTCATCTACTTAAAAATGGACGAGATCAACGTGTTTCTTCTGTGAATGTCTGATGTGGCATTTTTAGTGATAAAGTTATTGGTCCATTCTTTTATAATCTTAATTTAAATGGCGCAAGATATTTACACTTTTTACAAAATGAACTTGAAGAGAGGCTGGATAGTTTGCCGTTAGCAGCCTCCACACAACTTACGAGTTGTATGTGAATATTTACAACATTTTCCTGGTTGGATTGCCAATGCAGGACCCATTCGGTGGCCAGCACTTTCACCGGACTTCTCACCTCTCGACTATTTTATGTGGGGTACCCTTAAAAACAAGATTTATAAAACAAAACCCAATGATATTGAAGAACTAGTAAATAGAATACGTTCAGCAATAAGAAGTATCCGTCCACAAACCATAAGAAAGGTGTTATTGGAAATGATTAGAAGATGCCAAAAGTGCCTGGCCTTAAACGGAAGTCAATTTGAACATTTAATTTAAACGATACGTTCTTTCATTTTTGTTTTGTGCTTTGTGTGATAATATAGTTATTGTTTCCAGAGCCTTCTAGACATTTTTTAAGTTCTTTTGAAGTTTTTCGGCAATAAAAGGAAATAAACATACAAACAGTTATATCGTTAAACACAGAAAAAAATAAGGATTTTAAAAGGCTCACAGACAACTATGATTACCATTTAAAAAAACACAAGTTTATTTTTTATCTCGTAAATCAAGTTGATTATGAAAACGAATGCTAGTTTATTGGATTCAACGCAAAAAGTTCTACCAAGGGCAATTTTAACTTTTTTTCTAAGTTAAGCAGTTTACGTAAAATGTGATTTTTTCTAAGTTAAGCAGTTTACGTAAAAGTTTTGATTTCTTGTCTTTTCAGGATATTTCAGGAACCAAGTCGGGTATCTAAATTTTGAAAACCGTAATGAATAGGCAATCGAATTCTGCCCAATTTTGCCGATTTAACGGATTCTCTATCTTTAAAAATGTCGAAGTTACCCATACAAAGATTCAGAAAATCGCCACTCTGTATATGTAAAGAAATATAAATGTGAAAAATTAAATAAATTGGCTTCGACATTAGCGTAATCAAAACTACACTTGATTTTTGCAATACGTCAAAGCCAAAAACGATGTAATTGCAATTTTTATATATAATTTCAATAATTACAATAATGAAGGAGTAAAACGGACTTTTTTGAAATTCACAAAATGAACATCATGTAATCGTGCTAACGGGATTTCTAAAATCAGTTAAATTACAAGTTTTTACATGTATATCAATCATGATTAAAATAATAATAATTCAAAATTAAAATAGTTCTAAACATTACAAATTGTCGTTGCGTATATTTTCCTGACTGTACTTTAATTCATTTCAAAATATTCCTGGGTTTCAGTCAATTTTAATGTTTATTATTTAAAATGTTACAAATACGTTTCGTTGTCTTTCTCCACCATCATCAGTTTGTCTAAAATATATATTTACAGTTATTAACAATTTAAATAAAAAACTTTCACCAAAATTCACATATTAAAATACAAATCACACACATATTAAAAAGTACATTAAGAACATTGATTTTCAGGTGATGAGTCAGCACCTGAAACCGAAACGTATTTCTAACATTTTAAATAACAAACATTAAAATTGACTGAACCCCAGGAATATTTTGAAGTGAATTACAAATTGTTTGAATTACAATCATTAAAATTAAATAAGTTGAAACAAAAATCAACTTTTAAAACTATTTTTAATTAATGCAATTTATAAAGTGAGTGTAATAACAATCTGTAAACAATCTGCTTATGAATGAAAATTAAGTCTAAACGCTTGTCCTCTGGGCGGCGGCATTTATAGGGGCTTGTTATCTAAATGGCTATTTCATCGAGTATCAAGATGCAAGTTCCTTAATTTTACGCGCGCTGGCCCAAACGCGCGCATTAGCCATCACAGCCACAGTGTAATGTAAAATGCGATCCCCACTACTTACCTCTCCTCCGCCGCAAAAAAAGTGCATATGATTCGACCGTCGACCGTTATTTTCGTCACTCGAGTTCGGTACGTTTTTTAACATTGCATCGGCGATCTCTCAACTAATCTCTGGTTTTATGTAAAATATTGTCGGAAAGTACGGATTAGCTGCTTGTAAATTTTTTGCTGATATTTATTTTCGGTATTACAATAGTCACGTTTCGTATATTACCAAGAACAAAAGACTATACAAAAGTATATACTCAAGCAAGTATGAGTGGCGTGATTATTGCAATCTATTATTAAAACTATAGCTGGCTGTTTTAGTCCAGCGGCAATAGCTGGAGCATTTACGCGATTTGTACCAAAGTGGAAGAGTCCCAAAGTATAACACTCTCACATACCGATTAAAAATTCAGTTACTTACCTCCAAAATTTTATTTTGCCTGTGTAAAATCTTTACGCTATACCTGCTTGACTACTGCTGTATTGTCTCCGCTGACTTTGAGTTTCTGGATTACTCTAAACAAAAGCTTTAAAACTCTTGTATGGTTTTCTCAATCAAAATTCCATTATTTAAATTGTAACCTTACACTAAATATGGAGAGCGAAGAGAATATCGTATGTGGACTTTTAAATGAAAATGTTATTCATTTGTGTAGATATTGATAGTGTGCAATTGTAGAAAATAGAGCATCAAAGTTCCAGAAGGCCCTGTTTCTGTTGCCCTGACCGATTATTTTTTATTTCAGAATTCATATTTAATAATTGCAAACAATGGATTTCAACAATAAACTAAAAATTAATTCTTTCTTCTTTAAAAAGTTTCACATTTTACGGTTATAGTTTTAAAGTTTAATATTATTTTGGTTATTAAATAAAGCTTTACTTTAATTTTAGTTTCTAATCTTCGAAAGGGTTTGTGAACAGTGGTACACATGTATTTCGAATGGTTGCCTAAAATGGGAGCATGGTTGTATTTTTCATATGAAAAAGTTAGTGATATATGCGAGAACGGATTTGTATGTGTTATGGCAGTTTTGACTTTGTTGTGTTAATTACAACTATTTTCCATCAAAGAAATTTGTAAAATTGAGCGATGAGGATTACGCCGAAATATAAAATTTGGAATCCACTACAACAAAGGATGAAGGCATTGATGTTATTTCTCTACATTATAAGTCAGAGTAAACAGACGGACCTTGCCAGATACGGACCAGTAGTAGGTAGTAAACGTGAAACAATCGACACTAAAAAATGATATGCAGGACACATTATTTGTGATATGCATTCGAATAATAAATATTTATCTTCGGCTAAATGATCAATAGATCATATGAAATTTGAGTTAAGATCCCAGAGACAAAAGTAAGTCTAGATAGTCACTGATATAAATAGAACACGCCGTTTTGATCCAGCATATTGGAATAGACGTCGATGTAAATATCTATTGAAAACAAACCCAACGGATGCAAGTTATCTTAATACTGGGGACTTATAAGGTAGCTCGTACGGATCACCGTATTTAATGAAGGATTATGTTGTCAGCATGTCACAGATACACGCACACCATATTCTTATAGTAAATAGACTTATTTATGACCTGACAAATCTACGGTTTTGCTTACACTAACAGTGAAAAATTGAACCATTGGCTTAAAGGAGATTATCGATCCATAGTATTCGTTTCACAAGTTCTTTAATTTATTGGACTCTTTCTTTTTTTCGAATTATTAATTCGTTAAACAAATATCGTAAATCCTTTATGCCTTTCGAACGCTATT
Organism: Dendroctonus valens; assembly: GCA_024550625.1. NCBI lineage: Eukaryota > Metazoa > Arthropoda > Insecta > Coleoptera > Curculionidae > Dendroctonus > Dendroctonus valens. Next base: position 70,667 of record JAJTJO010000818.1, read on the forward strand.
TTGATTGCGTAACTGTGGAAAACCACGTCTTGTGTTTGAGTCCATGGCAATGGGAAGACAGAATGTTTACTAGATTTGTAATTTCGGATTGACAAGTTTTGTACTAGTTGGTGAAGTCATACTCAGAGCCATGAATAATAAAGGAAACACATTTTATTATTTGAAATTGGTTCTAAATAAGACTGTCTCACCTGATTTCACTGCCTAACTTTTGCAGATTAAACCCTGTTTCATCCAGTTTTAGAAATCAATTAAATATAAAGGATCTGTGAGTTTCCTAAGGCTTCGGTTCAACGTTGTTATTCAAATGTCCTGCATGAAAATCTTCTATTTTTGGTGATTTTTTTCTAAAATGATAGAAATACTTAGCTTCATTAAAATATTATGCAACATTAAAATATTATCACTTCTTTAGACCCCTTCATCAGCAGCTGCTCAATTTTTTTTTCTAATGTCACCTTAGGTGTATATGGGGCTCTATGAAATAAGGGCTAATTACCTTTCAAGGACAATATTTTTTTTAATAAAAGGGTTTTTTTAAAGAGATAACTATCACTTACCTAATTTGATTCAAAATGCTATTTTAATACACCCTTTCTCGTAAATACCCCTATAGAATCAAATCTAGTGGTGTAAGATTCGATGACCGTAGTGGTTGTTCAAGCAACGGACCACGTCAATCTATTTAGCGATTTGAAAAAATTTGGATTACGTATCATCGAAGATTTCAACTGTGATGTAGCGGCGCACCATCCTGTCGGAACCATATTCTTTGCTGAGAGATATGTGAATTGTTTTTGTTCGAAAAAATGACTGTTAAATCAGGTTTAAATTCCAATGAGAGAACATTCAACTATCGCAGACGAATATGTTTAAATCACTAACTTTTTACCATTTTGTCAAAACTTTGTATTAAAACCTGACTATACTACCATCTTGGAAGAAATATTAAAACGAAGTTTTAATTCGACAAAGTGGTAAAACGTTAATGATTTAGCGTGAGTGTCGAGGGTTCCAACCCTATAGATTAGTAGTAGTAAATATCTTTATTTCTAAAAAAGGCTATCGACCTATCGGTCTTTCTGCCCTTGTTTAATACATACAGTCTTAATCTAAATGAAAACAAATATGAAAATTCTCTTATTCTAGGTTAACAATACTATTAATAAATAAGATTTCAGTGGCAAGAAGGAATTATTTTATTGTCCACTAGTCCGTAGCGTTTGTAAGTGTTCGAGTAGCGTTAATGTAGGGAAACGAAAGCGGGATTGTCTGGTTGGTCTTGTAAGACAAAGGGGATTCAGTATGGTCCAGTTGTAGGGGTTGTTTGTCCATTTTGTCTGTAGCTGTATGAGTCTTTCCGAGATCTTTGTCATGTTTGTGCGTTCGTATAGTAGTTGGGTGGGGGGGTTGTGTAGTGGGTTTTGGGGGTAGTGGGTTTTGGTCTTATTCGTGTTATTAGTCTTAGTGCAATTTGTTCTGTTGTTTGTATATAACGTTTTGTCCTTTCTGTTCCGTTGGTCATGAGTATATTTCCATAGTCTAGCAAGGGTCTACAAATAGTTTTATATATTTTGGTGGCGGTGTTTGTGCTAATTCCTCTGTCTTTGGAGGTTAGTGATCGGAAGTGTTTTGTTCTCTTTATTGTTTCTGCCCTGATGTTTCGTATGTGTTTAGTGAATTTAAGTTTGTGGTCAATTGTGATTCCAAGGTATTTTACGTCGTTTTTTGGTTGTGTCGTTTGGCCGTCTGCAGTTATTGTAGGGGAGTCAGCGTTGAGTCTGTGGTTTGTGAGCAGAAGTTGGTTTTTTGACGCGTTTGGTGTTAGTCTCCATTTATAAAACCATGTCATTGTGTTGGTTGTTAGTGTTTGGAGTCTTTGAGCTGCTCTCTCAGTAGTTTTGTCATGTACAATAAGTGCCGTGTCGTCTGCGTATTGTAATATGTATGCCGATGTGTCGATTTGATTTTTGTCTGGTAAGTTGTAATTGTATATGTCATGGCAGTATATATTGTAGAGAAACGGTGAGAGCGGGGATCCTTGAGGGAGCCCTTGTTCAGGGGAAAAAGAAAATGACAGTGTTTTGTCATTCGTACTTGTAGTTGTCTGTTTTCTAGTAAGTTCTTTATGGTGTGTAGTAGATATGTTGGTGTGTGTAGTTTGTATAGTTTGTATAGTAAGCCTCTATGCCAGACACTGTCAAAGCCTTGTTAATGTCCATAAACAGGCAAGATGTCTTTCTGTCAGTTAGGTGGGTAGTTTGTATATTGTTGGCCAAAATAAAGAGCGGATGAACGGTCGAGTGATGCTGTTTGAAACCAAATTGGTAGGTAGGTATATACTTTCCAATCACTTTGTCAAGCCGCTGCTTCATTATGCATTCAAAAATCTTGCCTAGTACTGGAAGTAGTGTAATTGGTCTGTAGTTGCTCGGTTGTGTATTGTCCAGTCCATTTTTGGGTATAGGGATTATTAAGCCGTTTTTCCATGTTTCTGGGATTCTGCCATTTGAGATGCAGTTGTTCAATTCAGTTAGGATCAGTTTGTGTGTTTCTTGAGTTAGGCTTTTCAGGACTTTGCCTTAATTTTATCCTTCCCCGGTGCAGTGTTCTTGATGTGCGCTAGGGCTTCATCGTACTCTATGTCTGTGATCAGTGTGCAGGCATAGTTTGGTGAGTTGTTAAAATAGTTCAAGTACCAGTCGTTGATCAAGTTCCAGTTGTCATTGTCGAAGTTAGGGTTTGTCGATATGCTGAAGGTCCTTTGATAGTGTCTGGCGAATGCGTCCGCTTTCTCTTTGTCTGTGTAGCGTTCTATTCCGTTTTCGTCAATTGTGTCAGTAGTGCCAGTCTTCCTGTATTGCGCCAGTTTCTTAATTTTTCGCCAGTATGTTTTGCCTTGTCCTTCTGTATTTCGTTACATGTTTCTAGCCATTTGTCTTGTCGGTATTGTCCAATCAGAGTTTTAATGTTTCTGTTAAGTTGGTTCATTGTCTTTTTTAGGTCGTTATTTTGAGTGTTTGTATATAGTCTGTACAGTTCTCTCTTATGTTTTATTAGTCTCAGTATGTATTTGGGTAGTGTATGTCGGTAGAAAGCATTTTTTATTTCCGGGCTAAATTTTCCTATGGCTAGTGAAAGTTGTTGTTGTATGGTTTCTATTGAAATGGGGTGTGCTTGTGATTGAATGTAGTCATGTATATGTTGTTTCACTTTGTCTATGTCAGTCTTTGTTAGGTTTAAGTTTTTCTCTATAGGTGTATTGGAGGTAGGTTGCGTATGTTGTAAGTCTATGTTAAACGTAATAGCCAGGTGGTCGGATCCAAGCTCGTTGGTTAAGTTTATGTTGTTGATGGTGTTTGTCAGGTTTCTTGTGTGCAGTAGAACGTCTGGTGTTGAGTCTGGGTTTGCGGGCATCAGAAAAGTTGGTGGCCTATAGATTAATATAATGTTTATCGAAGAAATAGAGTCCTACAATTCCGTTAGTTATTTTATCAGTCCCCCACATTGACTTTTGAGGATATTGTGTCGACGTAGACCAGTTCTATAAGCAAATATCTTGCTTATAAAAAGAGCCTTGCTAAAGCATGAATAAATATTATTATGGGTGATTTTCAACGCCAAGCTTGAACAAGGAAGAACTGGAGAACACATTGGAGATTTTCGACTGGGCGAGAGAAATGAGCGTGGCGATACTCTGAGTACATTAGCAGCGGGACATGATCTGATTGTAACCAATACATTCTTTCAACACCATCCTAGAAAATTGTACACGTGGAAATCGAATGATGGAAAAACTAGGAAGCAATAGACTTCGTACTTATTAATAAGAGATTTAGAAACAGCACCAGAACATAAAAACTTATCCAGGAGCAGATGTTCAATCGGATCATAACCCGTTAATAGGAAGAATGGGAACCAAGCTGAAGAGAGTATGGAAAAAAACTTATAGGGATATATGATTTCAGAAGACTAAAAGACACATACACAAACAAGTTGGTAAGGAATGAACTTTTGACAGAGACTGAAGAGCAGGGAAACCATGGAAAATTCTTCAGGGAACTATACATAAAGTCAAAGAAAAGTACTTAAAGTCTCTCAAACAGAGGAAAAAATCTAGGATGACAGACGAAAGCCTGGAACTGATGAAAATAGGAGATTGTTTAAAAATAAAACGAGATAATACATGAGCATACAGAGAGAAATAAGGGTGAAATAAGAACAGCTAAGGAAAAAGAGAAACTGGAAAAATGTGTAGAAATCGAATATTGCCAAGCCAAATTTGATAGCTGTAATCTGCACAAGAAGGTAAGGGAAATGACGGGAACAGTTAAAAGAACAGTTAATTTACTTAAGGATAACCAAGGCCGAGTTATAGTAAAGAAGTCCGAAATTAAGCAAACCTGGAAAGAGTACATTAAACAACTGTTTGATGACGTGAGAACGGTGCCATCCAATATTGATAAAACAGATGGTCCCCTAATATTAAAAGGACAAGTACAGGCAGCTCTGAAAAATGCTAAAGATCAAAAGGCTTTGGGTCCCGATGGAGTTCCGGCTGAGATATTAAAGTTGATCGAGGGGAAGAATCAAGGGTGGCTTACAAGAGTGTTCAATGTGATTTATGATACGGGCGTCATACCCACGGAATGGCTGAAATCTGAATTTGTTACCTTCCCCAAAAAGCCTAATGCTGGGAAATGTAGCGAGTTTCGTACAATAAGCTTGATGAGCAATCTACTGAAGATATTCCTGAATATAATTCACAGTAGAATATTTAAACAGGTGTGAGGAGCAGATATCGGAGAACCAATTCGGCTTTAGAAGGTCTGTAGAGACTAGAGAGGCTCTATTTTCGATCCAGGTGCTGTTTCAGCGCTGCAGGGATGAGAACTGCGATGTATACGCATTTTTCGTGGATTACAGGAAGGCGTTTGACCAAGTGCGACACACAAAAATGATGGAAATTCTGCAGCAAAAGCTGGCCTGGATGGGAAGCACCTCAAAATCATCAGAAATCTCTACTGGAATCAGAGGGCTTGTGCCAGGATAGATCGAGAGACAACGGAGCAGATATAAATATTGCGTGGTGTGAGACAGGGATGCATATTATCTTCTGTAAATACTGAAGCCGGACTCCTGTTGAATGGAGAACGATTAAATAACATAAGGTATGCGGATGATACCGTTATTTTAATGGACAGTGTTATATCACACAGTCGACAATATGGTTTGGAAATAAACACCAACAAAACAAAGTTCATGATAATCAGTAAAAACCAAAACACCCGCGGTACTTTATTGGTAGACGGGAGCTCCTTTAGAGAAAGTCAACAAATAGACATACTTGGGCACGAACGTAAATGATAACTGGGACCATTCTGTGGAAATCAGAACGCGTATTGAAAAAGCCAGAACAGCATTTATCAGGATGAAAAACTTCTTTACCAGCCACGACTTACAGCTGGCAACAAAAATTCGCCCATTGCGATGCTACGTGTTTTCGACCGTTTTTTATGAGGTAGAATCGTGGACGCTTACGGAGGCCTCCTCCAAAAACTCGAGGCATTTGAAATGTGGCTGTACCGAAGAATCCAACGAATACCTTGGACAAAGAGGATGACCAATACGAAGGTGCTGAGAAGGAGGGGAAGGAAAAAGAAGTCCTGAATACAGTTAAGGCTCGAAAGTTACAATAGAGCAGATATGTCCTTTTGCAGAAGATCCTACAAGGCAAGGTATATGGAGCTAGAGGAGTGGGCAGAAAGAGAATATCGTGGTTGAAAAATTTAAGAACGTGGTTCAACCAATCAACCACTCAGCTATTCCGCGCCGCTGTTAACAAAGTTAGAATTGCAAACATGATGGCCAACATCCGGAACGGATAGGCACTCTAAGAAGAAGAATTAACTACGAGGTTTAAAGATGATCCAAAAAATATGTCCATAAGGAGAGCGGCGGATTCCTGCATAAATTGCTTTATTTTTGACTCTTCACTAACCCTCTCAACACTACGTTGGGATTGGCTGTGTTGCAGCTTTCCATGCACTAATTTGCATTCGGGCCAATGTAATAATAATGTTTTAAAACTTTGTTCTCAAATTCTGTACCGGACCAAAGGTGTGATACGCGGTGGTGCTTTGATAATGTGTGACAGAAGGCCTTGTATCACAAAGGGACGCATGTGAAAACTAAAAGTTGTCCTCCCAAACCCATATTACCTATTACTTACGTCTTATCTCCTTAACAGACATTTTCCAGTAAAACAAAACAATGAATACGCAAAAGTACAGCTGAATAGAAGAGTTCGCAAGAATGCGTGCTGGCTACAGTGCTGTTCTTAATTTAAAATGCAGGTCTTCCGTTATCCAATGAATTTCTGTTATGCAGATAATAGGTCCATATTTTCAACTCATGCAAGGCCGACGATGGCATCAAAGAATCTACAGCGAATCCTGGACGGCATCTAAAACTGGTTTATAAATGGCGAAATAAGGCAAACGGAACAAAGTCCACACACAGAACTTTCACTAAGAGAAAAGAAACATGTTCTCCAGTCGAGCTTAAAAGTTTCCAGCCATTACAAGCAGAAATCCCGTGTGGGGTTGCTAGTCCTCCATCGGGAGCCTCCCCAGGTGGCGGATAGGGGAACACCTTCCAGATATGGATGGCACCGAGGAAAAATACTCAGGGCTGACCAAAACTCTCAATTGGACAAAAGGACAGCCGGTTTTCCAAAACTGACTACAGGCAGACATCATAACGATTGACATGGAAGGCAACAAAGGCGTAGATAAAATATTATCAAAAAACGGCAATGTTGCAGCGCACGGAAAACTACCATGTATTTTATTCCTAGTACAATCATTCATGGCTGAGCACAAACAAAATATGATAATGAAAATATTCAGGAAATGAAACGGATAAATGTAAAAGTCATGGGATAAGTGAAATGAGGTGGCTAGGAACAGGACAATGTTTTATTAACGAATATCAGATCTACTATTCGGGGACAGCCACAAATGAACACCAGTGTGGAGTAGGATTTAATATTTAAAGTCAATACAAATCTATGTCTCCAATTTCACACCCATATCGGAAAGAGTAGCATTATTGCAGATTAATAGTTAATAATAAAGTCCCGCACCAAACAATATCATTCAGATCTATGCTACTACAGCAGGTAAAAGCGAGGAAAAAATAGAAAACTTCTTTGAGAGACTGTTGAATACATATAAAATACTTCCAAAGCATCACATGGCAATAATAATGGCTGATTTCAACGCCAATATAGGTCAAGGAGCGAACAGGAGAATATATCAGACCTTATGGATAAGGAGAGAGGAATGAACATGGAGGTCGATTGAATATATTTACGACTGAAGAACAACTGATACTTATAACATTCTATAAACTACCGGCAAGAAGGCTTTATACGTGGAAAGCACCAAGTGATTCCGACAACCACGTGGATAGAAATCAAATAGACTATATCTTAGTGAACAAGAGATACCGAAATTCCTTTGTTTCTGTCAAGACTTACCCGGATGAGTCAAGACTTACCCGGAGATGATGATTAGTGGGCGCAATAAGGATGAAAATGAAAACCGATATTTCAAATACAAATACAAATACATTACAAATTCAGATATACAATCTCAAGTGAGACAGAGCTGAACTGACAGAGCCAATGCAAGTGAGAGAGATCATTGACGAAATAGACCTGGATATGAGGAAACTGAATGACATGGTAGAAATCACTGGTGAGAAACATTTAAAACCAAACAGAAACGTCAAGAGAAAATCGTAGATGACGGACGAAATTGTATAGTTGATGGAACAAAGAAGGCAGCTAAGAACACAAAGCTACAAGAAGACTGCAAAGAAATAGAAGCATTGCAAGAAAAGCACGATAGTTTTAATTTACACTAGAGGGTTAAAGAAGCAACGGTATCTTTAGACAAAGGACGGCAAACGGAATAGTAAACAAATCAAATAAAGTTGTTATAGAGAAACAAGAAAAGATATATGTCTGGATAAAGTCATAAGTCAGAATTCATAACATTACTAAAGAAACCAGGAGCAGGGAAATGCTAGGTTTTCAGAACGATTAGTCTCATGAGTCATCTGTTAAAGGCGTTTTTAAAAATCATACAGAAGGATCTAAAAAATATGTGAAGAGCACGTGTCGGAAACACAGTTCGGGTTTTGAGATGCGGTGGGCACAAAAGAAGCGCTATTTAGTATCCAACTGTTAATTCCGGGATGTCGTGATGTTAACTGTGATGTGTATGCCTGTTTTGTGGATTATAGTTATATAATAAGTTTGTCTAAAATATACATTTACAATCATCATCAATTAAATAAAAAACTCTAACCAAATTTCACACATTAAAATACAATTACATACATATTAAAAAGTATATTAAGAACATTGGCTTTCAGGTGATGAGTCAGGACAAACATATCTGGGAAAAGACTAGAATCTATTGTCTAGAGATTCAAACCTCAACCTCAACTTACGTGTATAGTTCCCAACATGGCAAACACTCAACTGGTTACTGAATTTTCCATATTTCATTCGATATCAGGCGAGCGAACAAAAAAAAACCGTTTATATTACGGTTTTTTTCTTTTTTTTTTTTTTTGTTTTTTTTGGTTTCAGGAATGCTTGGCAATTCTTCACTTAGACTTAGACAAACTGATGATGGTGGAGAAAGACAACCGAAACGTTTTTGTAACATTTAAATAATAAACAGTAAAATTGACTGAAACCCAGGAATATATTGGAATGAATTATAGACTATGACCGAAGTGATAGAGGTAAGTCAAGAGTACGGGATCGACATAACCTAAATAAAACCAAATAAATGGTGATCAGCAAAAATAATATACCACGAGAAGATCTAATAACTTCTAATAGCCAACACATTAAAAATGTACATATACATACCTAAGAACTATCCTAAACGACCAATGGGATCACTCACAGGAAATAAGATGCCGGCATCGAAAAGGCAAGGGCTATATTTGTCAAAATGTAATCACTCTTTAAAGGTCGTTCTTTGTCGATGACGACCAAGCTGTGACTCCTCCGCTGCTATGTCTTCCTTTATGGGACAGAGTCCTCAGTCAGAGAACTCTGACTGAGTGACTTGAAATGTGGCTGTATCAGAGAGCCTTTAGGATTTCCCGGGTGGACCACGTGACCAACGAAGAAGTTCTTCGAAGAATGAAGCAAACCACGGAGATAATAGTCACCAGAAAAGCACGCAAGTTAGAGTACTGAGGCCAAATAATGCGTAATGAAAAGAGATATGGTTTACTACGTGTAAACGTGTCCCATGCCGCAGGAGGATTTCTTCAGGAGAAAGAAAATGGTTCTCTTTGACAACCACCGGCTCTTTTAGAACCGCCGTGAATAAGATCGCGTTAGTCAGAATGATCACCAACATCCGGACCGGATAGACACCGAAAGAAGAAAACAAGCAGAAAACAGAATCTTGGGATTATCTAAATAGAAAACTTACATCGAAATATCACATCTTCACTAAAAGAATACATTTGGGATCTATATTTAATAAAAACCCACTGGGTTGTGGACTAAATGAATCTAGAAAACATGATTCTGGTAGACCAGGCTGTTTCCAAGCCAATATATGGATGGAATTTATTTATGGGGCACCGTCAGCAATAGCAACTTGGAAATTTTGAGCTAGTTCCAAAACAAGATCTTAAGATGTATTGTCAACGCTCCATTCTATGTACCAAAATCGATTATACAAACGAAAATTGAAATTTCAACTGTGAAGGAAGTTTAAGCACAATCCAGTGCTAGTTACCAGAGAAGGTTCTTGATCTATCCTTATCTACGGGCTAGGCAAGTTTTTCATCACACAGGAGATCTACGAGGACTGAAGAAACCGTAGCGTCCGATCCGATAGATTTAAAGAGAGGATAGAGTATATATTCATAATTAATACCCCTCAGATAGGATCTAAGATGTAAGTTGGTAGATCAAGTAAGGTGGTAGAATCATTGGATCCTATCTACACACGGTGTATACCATCAAAGGAGATAAATATCTTAGGGAAGCATTTTCCTATTTCCTTACATTTATTTGAAAAACCAATTTCTACAATTGTGTGTGTTTAAAATATTCAAGGCGCCAAAAAATGCAGAAACTGTTTTAAATTTCCCAAGCTACTTCAGTTGCCGTCTTTGAGTTTAAAGGTTACAACTGAACGCGTTGGCAATTTGCAGTTTCTGCGAACATTTTGGTAAAAGGATAGAAACGAATTATTAGAGTTTTCTTCGGTGCACAGTGAGTTTAATTTCAGTAAAAGGTTGTTTTTTTGCATCGGCTAGTCATTATGAATCACAAACTGAAAAGCGAACTTCGGGTATTCCAAGTTCCACGGCCAGACATATTTTGCAACTTGCCTAAAAATTTCTAATCTATATTCAGATTGCCCAAAGTAATTTTCAGTTTCAGTTCAGTTTGTAGAATATGCAGAATGCCTATATGTGGTCCTGAACACATGCACTTTACAGGGGTGATAACTGTCGTTTTTTAAGAATCTCGGACCGTACTTAACAAATTTGGAGTTCAATCCCTGCTAAGAGTATATTAAATTTTTTATTTTCACCTAAAGCCATTATAGCAAAATTCTGCTTAATTCCATAAACAAGATACTTTGCATTCATTTTCAGGAATTATCAGGATACTTTGCATTAAATAACACCGAAACATCTTTTTTGACTCTACTTTATCTCTCAAAATCAACAACATTAAAATTTCAAGGGCAGAAAGACCGATAGGTCGATAGCCTTTTTTAGAAATAAAGATATTTACTACTACTACTAAAATTTCAATTCGCTGTTTTTTTCTTAAACACTAGGTTTTCTTCCTTAAACTTCAAAAAATGCTAGCAAAATCGCTACAACGTATTTTTTTCAAGTTGGTCTGGGATAAATTATTGTAAATTTTAGCTTCTTTGCTAAGTCACAGCAAGTTTTTAGGATAATTTACACTATGCGAGTTTTATTGAACCAGAATCCGATCCGAAAGAAGATCCGATTTTTTCATAGCCACAGAATACAGATTTTAAATAGTTTCGCTTAAAAATACGATGATGCACGATACAACCAATATGTTTTTCTATACCGATTTTTAATTACTAAAAGCCATGTATCAAATGCATATGAAAAAAAACAAAACTCAAATCCTAACAAAATCAGGTACAAGCGAAGTGGTCAACTGGGGCCCGCTTATGTGTTTGTGTTTTTTTTTCCTAAATGCAATTGAAAACATAGAGAAAATAAATAAAAAAGTCTTCTGTAAATATCCATTCTCTAATAAGTTCCAAGTTCCTAATCACTTAGACATGCCTACTTATTATAGATAAATTAGGCAGTGCATCCGAAAAATGTACATCCATATTATTCAGGTTGAAAGAAATTGATTTCCGCTACTTACTTATGTCTGAAAAAATCAGTTTTACATTCAATATTTTGCATCGGAAAAACACTTGTTTGTCCGGCTGATTTAGTATACATTTTGCCATTAGCTTGATGAACTTTTAAAAAACAAGTTTTGTCGACTTAACCTCGCTTCACGGTATCATCAATGTTTAATCTTAAATATAAATACAGAGATGTAAATTTTTTTATTCGTAGATGAAAAGTTAGTACAGCACAACATATATATTATATGATACAGCACAAAATAGGCTGATAAAGGTATCGATTCTTGCCGCATCCAAGAATTATACACATTGTCTTGATTTAACTTTGTTCAAAAGAATAGTGTCTTAAACAGTTTAGGTAAAAATTACAATTATAATATTGTTATTATTGTTATATATATTTAGTAGATTACTTGCTAATTCTAGTTCGATAATGCAGATGTAATAGGACTGAATCCCGTCTTGCCACCCTTATACTTTTGCCAAATAAAGACGTCGTCTACACGATTGCATTAAAAATTGTTTGCTTTAAGTCCAATACAATGCCGGTTCGGTATTTTTGGGGTCCAGCTTCCCCCTGTCTTCTTGTATCCTACTCATCCATCACGGAATGTCAGAGCCATTAGTACGCCCGCGTTCTTTTCGAAATCGCTCCTGAAGCCATGCACGTCTGCTATGTTGCCAATTTACTAGTGCAAAAGTGTATTTTTGTAAAACCAACTAGAAAATGGGCCTTGGTTACTGGTTAATATTGACAAAATGAAATCCTCTGGATGGCAGTTTAGGTATTTTTTTTCGAATTTGAAGAAATTTTATGCACTACGCGATTTCAAATTAGCGAATTGTCTGCGATTTGATAATTTACGTTTAAAAGAACACCGTGTTATATGGAGTAAATAATACATTCGGTTCGAGAACTTAGGGAAGACAACATCATTATAATTGCGTCAACTAGAGTTTAATATTGGGTAACGTACTTTTTTCTCTATTTTCGATTAAATTGAAGATATTCCACGCTCTAGCTTCAACCGCAGAGTACCTACTATGGCAAAATTGAACGAACATTTATGCAGTCACTGTTCTTATAAAGTAGTCTAAGTCTAAAGTCTACTTACCAAGTTGATAATATCATTTTTGAATATCAAGAAAGGCAGAAAAATAAACTAAGATAGTTGAAAATGAATATGAAATTGTTGAGTTGAGGGAAACAATGTTAATAAACTACATGCAGCAGTACAAATTGTAACAGCTGTAAAAAAAGATGAAATCTGTTAGTAAATTGAGGAACTGGACATTTAAAATGGTAGAGCAAATAATAAAAAGAGAGGTGAGTAGGTGATCATGATGATAAAGAAACAAGATAAACGCCAGAAAGTACGTTCCAGTTATTAAAGAACAAACTGGTGAAATTCCCTTTAACGCCGTTTAAATTTTATTTAAAATCAGTATAAAGAGTGCATGGCTGGAAAAATATTATACACTTTTGTGGTGAATATGCAACTATTGTCAATTGTGCACATTAATAAACCTTAGAATTATTAAAAGTTGTTATTTGCGGCGGACAGGCGTAAAATCAATATTTATGCCATTATTATACTCCATTAATCCGTCAATTTTATAAAGCATATGCATTCATGCGATTCTATGCCAACTATGGAATATATGTGCTATTATGATTTGAAAAATATAATCCAAACTTAAGTTATTAAAGGTCCAGCCCGGTTACAAACTCATTTTTTTTGGAAAAATAATTTTCTTGTATTATGCTCATGGGCACCGTAATTCTTTTCGTATCATTAAATTGATTTATGTTCATTTATTGTTAAGAAAGTTTATATATTTTAGATATAGGTAATAGTCGGATCATTTAAAAAAGTCAATTTAAAACTCAATGTAATGGTGATAATGTCGTTTTAGCAATTATTTGAATACAATTTTAAAATTTAGGTACAAATCAAGTTGATACATTAAATAACGCAGTTGGCTTCATATTGCAAACAGAAAACGTCGATTTTGGTATCAATCTAGCTTCCGCATTTTGTCGGAATGCTATGTCTCACAGACGAAGTGCAATTTTCGATAAACAAGAGTACACATTTGTTTCTAGAACAAACATTAATCTACTTAGCATGGAAGGCGCTTTTGAGGGCTGGGAAACAAAATTGAGGGTTGTGGCAAAAAGAACTACAATATGTGTGTGGTGTGTACAGACCTCCGAGCGGCGAATTTTGAAAAATTATGGGTTTATGTTCTAGAAACTATAATTCAACTGATTCGTGGTAAAAATATTCTCTTAGCAGATTACTTCATATACTATATACTATAGACTTCAATATATACTATAGACTTCAATATATACTATACACTTCTATACTATAGACTTCAATTCTGATGTCCTTACAAATTTAAACAACTCGTCAGAAATTCTCATCATACTAGCTTCATATAAGTTCCAAATTGCTAAATAACAATACCTTAACATAACGCTACCACCTGTATTGGCAACTTTTTGCAAACATCTGTCCACTGGAACTCTTTTTTTGAAAATATAATTTTTAATAAAGAAAATAAGGTAAATTTTATCGAAATCTTCAAATCCATTGATGTTACCATTCTGTTGCTCGGTTGAAATTTCGGGTCTAAATCCTGAGTGGAATATTTTCGTGCCGCCTATCTTGAAGGAGTTCAATGATTGTTATCCCTGGAGAAAATTACGCCTAAAGAACTTTTCTAAATCTATACACAGATAAATAATCCAAATATGTTAATATACAAAAATAAGTTTGACTTAATGTTACTTATTTAAAACCATAACGCAGAGCTTTTAACCGAAGAAACATAAAAGAAAAGGAGGGGCCGAAGGAATGTGACAAGAAAATGTAATATTATGCCACACAGATTAGAAACTAGGAAAACAAATATAAAACATGTTGGTCCGTAGTTAACAGGATACATCAGTTTAGTGTGCATCTTCAAAATTCAATAGCAAATCATGTTTTGAGTGTTTAGTTCTTTAATTCAGTTAGCTTTACTTTTATAAGAGTTAACACGTAAGCTATGGAGTTTGCTCCTTCTCAATAAGCTTCTCAAAATGCCCATGTTAAAGGTCCATTTTCAAAGAGCCCTACCCCTTTAGGAAACAATTTTTGATGAAACAATTTACTGTAAATCGACATAAAATAATCTCATCAATAATTCATGAATTTGCTGTCTTCAATTGTCGGTTTAGTTTACGAACAATCTATATAGAAAATATAATATCGAAGTGTACATAAAAAAAAATAGGTGAGAATTTAATTAAATCCTAATGTATTAAACTAATAGAAATATTTTTTTTGAATAAAACCCATGAAAAGCTTAATATGCTTTAGGGTTTTATTTAAACATTTAATGCTGTAAGCGTTAGATAATTAAACCTAATAAGTGGAATACATAGGGTTATAAATATTTGCTGCTTTAAAATAGCTGTCATATCTAAATTTGTCTCTTTAGACACCTCTTTTCCAAGAGAACTCTTGTTGCTTTTCACTCGGGGAACAATTGTGCAGTCAGGAAAGAGTCCCATCGGACTAGTCCTCATCACCTTTTGTTAGATGATTTTACCCAACAGCTTAAGCGCAACAGAAGTTGTTCTACCCATTTGCTTATACTAAGCACAACATTCCTAGGCGCCAATCTATTTTCAACTTCAAAATCTATAATTTTTGGTCGTTTTTCTTCCAAAAAAATATATTCGAAAATAGTCTAGTTTAGGTGTTTGATAAACTTGTATTTAACTTATCACATTTATTGCTGCTCTTACTGACTTACTTAACTACTTTCAATCTGCAACATATACATTGTATTTTAAGATCTCAATCAAAATAAAATAAAGAGAAAAGTTCTAAAATAAAGTGAAAAACTGTTGTTTCAACAATTTATAGTGCGCCCTTGAACATATCTTCCAACTGAATCGGGTTGAGTGGTTTTTTCTTAAAAGTTATTAAACTTTAATTTTGGAAAATTGGATAAAATGTTGTTTAATTCAATAAATTAAACTAATCCTAACAATGTGTCAATAAGTCTTGAAGGAATATTAATGAACCAGTGCGATTCAGAGTGCGAATTCTCATAATTTAGTTACAACTTTTGATTAACTTTTATTTATAACTTTATTAAGGAATATTCGATTTTTAAATCCATACTGTTGGTAATATTTAAGATGTCTCATAAGTAGTGGTATAAATAAAAGATAATTCGTTTTAGCACAACTTAGAGACAACAGCACCTAGAGAGAGAGCTTAAAAGAAAAAAAGTTCTTATTTTATAATAAACTGGTCTTTTTGAAATAAATCACAAACCCCTCGGATTTTTTTACTTACATTAGGGATTCGGGGATTTTCGTGGGTGATAATTTTGAATAACAACTCAGTTTTAAGCGCTCTCATAGAGGGCACTACCGGCAGCAAATTATTTCATTTAAAATCTCCCTAACTTTTTCTGATACTGACAAGTGACAACTGACACCCGAAGATCTGTTCTCTATTAGTAGTAGTAAACATCTTTATTTCTAAAAAAGGCTATCGACCTATCGGTCTTTCTGCCCTTGTTTAATACATGCAGTCTTAATCTACATGAAAAACAAATATGAAAATTCTCTTATTCTAGGTTAACAATACTATTAAATAAATAAAATTTCAGTGGCAAGAAGAAATTATTTTATTGTCCACTAGTCCGTAGCGTTTGTAAGTGTTCGAGTAGCGTTAATGTAGGGAAACGGAAGCGGGATTGTCTGGTTGGTCTTGTAAGACAAAGGGGATTCAGTATGGTCCAGTTGTAGGGGTTGTTTGTCCATTTTGTCTGTAGCTGTATGAGTCTTTCCGAGATCTTTGTCATGTTTGTGCGTTCGTATAGTAGTTGGGTGGGGGGGTTGTGTAGTGGGTTTTGGGGGTGTCTTATTCGTGTTATTAGTCTTAGTGCAATTTGTTCTGTTGTTTGTGTATAACGTTTTGTCCTTTCTGTTCCGTTGGTCATGAGTATATGTCCAAAGTCTAGCAAGGGTCTACAAATAGCTTTATATATTTTGGTGGCGGTGTGTTTGTGCTAATTCCACTGTCTTTGTAGGTTAGTGATCGGAAGTGTTTTGTTCTCTTTATTGTTTCTGCCCTGATGTTTCGTATGTGTTTAGTGAATTTAAGTTTGTGGTCAATTGTGATTCCAAGGTATTTTACGTCGTTTTTTTGGTTGTGTCGTTTGGCCGTCTGCAGTTATTGCAGGGGAGTCAGCGTTGAGTCTGTGGTTTGTGAGCAGAAGTTGGTTTTTTGACGCGTTTGGTGTTAGTCTCCATTTATAAAACCATGTCATTGTGTTGTTTGTTAGTGTTTGGAGTCTTGTGCGCTGCTCTCTCAGTGGTTTTGTCATGTACAATAAGTGCCGTGTCGTCTGCGTATTGTAATATGTATGCCGATCTGTCGATTTGATTTTTGTCTGGTAAGTTGTAATTGTATATGTCATGGCAGTATATATTGTAGAAGAAAACGGTGAGAGCGGGGATCCTTGAGGGAGACCTTGTTCAGGGGAAAAAGAAAATGACAGTGTTTTGTCAATTCGTACTTGTAGTTGTCTGTTTTCTAGTAAGTTCTTTATGGTGTGCAGTAGATATGTTGGTGTGTGTAGTTTGTATAGTTTGTATAGTAAGCCTCTATGCCAGACACTGTCAAAAGCCTTGTTAATGTCCATAAACAGGCAATATGTCTTTCTGTCAGTTAGGTGGGTAGTTTGTATATTGTTGGCCAAAATAAAGAGCGGATGAACAGTCGAGTGATGCTGTTTGAAACCAAATTGGTAGGTAGGTATATACCTTCCAATCACTTTTTCAAGCCGCTGCTTCATTATGCATTCAAAAATCTTGCCCAGTACTGGAAGCAGTGTAATTGGTCTGTAGTTGCTCGGTTGTGTATTGTCCAGTCCATTTTTGGGTATAGGGATTATTAAGCCGTTTTTTCATGTTTCTGGGATTCTGCCATTTATGATGCAGTTGTTCAATTCAGTTAGGATCAGTTTGTGTGTTTCTTGAGTTAGGCTTTTCAAGACTTTTGCCTTAATTTTGTCCTTTGTCGTGTAATGTATGTATGTGTCAAACATATAACTTTGCTATTATTAAAAGATCGTTAATAAAAGTGTATTGGAGTTAATGGACGTAATTTTGAACAATTTTTGTCAAAAGCTGATCCGTTCATATATTAGATTTATTAAGTTATTTATTTTAGTTTTCATGAAATTATTATAGTTCATTAAACCATTATTGTCCTCAATTATTCTAGCCATAAATAGGCAGTTTTCTTCCTAAATGCCATTTAATTGCAAATATCCCGAATCCCGTTGATCTTAGTGATACTAGCTAGCCATACTTTGTTGTTTAGAAAATATTGGAAAATAGATATTAGCAAAATCGAATCGACAGATCGGCATACATATTACAATACGCAGACGACACGGGCACTTATTGTACATGACAAAACCACTGAGAGAGCAGCGCAAAGACTCCAAACACTAACAAACAACACAATGACATGGTTTTATAAATGGAGACTAACAACAAACGCGTCAAAAAACCAACTTCTGCTCACAAACCACAGGCTCAATGCTGACTCCCCTACAATAACTGCAGACGGCCAAACGACACAACCAAAAAACTACGTAAAATACCTTGGAATCACAATTGACCACAAACTTAAATTCACTAAACACATACGAAACATCAGGGCAGAAACAATAAAGAGAACAAAACACTTCCGATCACTAACCTACAAAGACAGAGGAATTAGCACAAACACCGCCACCAAAATATATAAAGCTATTTGTAGACCCTTGCTAGACTATGGACATGTACTCATGACCAACGGAATAGAAAGGACAAAACGTTATATACAAACAACAGAACAAATTGCACTCAGACTAATAACACGAATAAGACTCAAAACCCACTACGCAACCCCTACACCCAACTACTATACGAACGCACAAACATGACAAAGATTTCGGAAAGACTCGTACATCTACAGACAAAATGGACAAACAACCCCTACAACTGGACCATACTGAATCCCATTTGTCTTACAAGACCAACCAGAGAATCCCGCTTCCGTTTCCCTACATCAACGCTACTCGAACACTTACAAACGCAACTGACTACTGGACAATAAAATAATTTTTCTTGTCATTAGAATTGGAAAGCTTATTTAATAAGATTATTAACCTAGAATAAGAGAATTTTCATCTTTGTTTTTTTATTTAGATTAAGACTACACTCCAATACATTCCTGGGTTTCAGTCAATTTTATTGTTTAGTATTTAAAATGTTACAAATACGTTTCGGTGTCTTTCTCCACCATCATCAGTTTGTCTAAAATATATATTTTTACATTTACAGTTATCATCAATTTAAATAGAAAACTTTCACCAAAATACACATATTAAAATACAAATCACACACATATTAAAAAGTACATCAAGAACATTGGTTTTCAGGTGATGAGTCAGGACAAACATATCTGGGAAAGACTAGAATCTATTGTTTAGGGATTTAAATTTAAATTTAACTTACGCGTATAGTTGTTTCTACCTTATCATTCAACTGGTCACTGAATTTTCCATATTTTACTCGATATCAAGCTAGCGAAACAAAAAAACTGTTTATCTTTCGCCTTTTCTTTGCATTCCAGGAATTGCTTGGCAATTCCTCAATATCAGGTGTTTTCATTTCATTTACTTGGTCCCAATCAGTTCATGCATGCGATCATCTAATTAGTGTATGATACACAGAGCTAAGATTGTCTGTGTCTGATCTGAAATTCATTGCATTCTGATGTTTTTAATCTGTATCATTTCATGGATTCTTCTCTTATTATAGTTGTTTTCATTGATTAATATTTTTGTGTTATCGAAATCAAAACTATGTAACTTTTGTTGTGCATGTTGTGCTAATGCTGTTCCATTTTCGTTAACCTTTCTTAAGCTATACTTACATTCGTA
This sequence comes from Dendroctonus valens, assembly GCA_024550625.1. Classification (NCBI taxonomy): domain Eukaryota; kingdom Metazoa; phylum Arthropoda; class Insecta; order Coleoptera; family Curculionidae; genus Dendroctonus; species Dendroctonus valens. The sequence goes on from JAJTJO010000818.1 coordinate 90,148, forward strand.
TATTCTTTTCTTTAATATTGCCCTGTTTGACCTATGTATGTGTTGTCACAGTTCAAACAGTCAATTTGTATATTACGTTAGGTGTGTCCAACTTATCGCTTCTAGGTTTAAATTTTGTAAAACATTATTTTGCCAAGTTGTTATTAGTTTTTTCCGCTATAGTAATATTATGTGGTTTTAAAACATTTTTTATTTTTGTGTTGATTTCTGGTATGTACGGGAATGATACATACTTGATTGCACCTTCTTTTTTCTTTTTTATATTATTTATGTTGTTCCATTTATTTGCATTGTAGAATTTATTACAAAGAATTAATAAAATCTAACTATTATATAATTAATCTAATTAAAACAAAGAATTAATAAAACACCTGATATTGAGGAATTGCCAAGCAATTCCTAGAATGCAAAGAAAAGGCGAAAGATAAACAGTTTTTTTGTTTCGCTCGCTTGATATCGAGTAAAATATGGAAAATTCAGTGACCAGTTGAATGTTAAGGTAGAAACAACTATACGCGTAAGTTAAATTTAAATTTAAATCTCTAAACAATAGATTCTAGTCTTTTCCCAGATATGTTTGTCCTGACTCATCACTTGAAAACCAATGTTCTTGATGTACTTTTTAATATGTGTGTGATTTGTATTTTAATATGTGCATTTTGGTGAAAGTTTTCTATTTAAATTGATGATAACTGTAAATGTAAAAATATATATTTTAGACAAACTGATGATGGTGGAGAAAGACACCGAAACGTATTTGTAACATTTTAAATAATAAACAATAAAATTGACTGAAACCCAGGAATGTATTTGAGTGAATTGAAGTACAGTCAGGAAAATATACGAAACGATATTAAGACTACATGTATTAAACAAGGGCAGAAAGACCGATAGGTCGATAGCCTTTTTTAGAAATAAAGATGTTTACTACTACTACTACTACTAGATATTAGAATGTCAGTTGTCACTTAGCAGTAGGTATCGAAAGATAGTCGTTTTCGATACAAGGGCGAAAAGTGTTGTTTTTCGAACGACGACGGCATTTAATCCGTCTAGAGTTCGAAAAACGGATTTTCGCCCTCGTATCGAACAATACTTTTTGTTCGAATGAAAGACAACACGAATAATAAGTTATAATAAATAAGAGCAGCCAAAAATAAAAGGAATCGGGTTCATATTTTACATTTGATGTCAATGACATTTCTCAAATGTCACGTTTTGACGCTTGTCATTTTTCAAAAGCGTATTTTTGTAAGCATATACAAGTGAAACATTGAGTGCCGAAAATTCAATGCCCTGTACACTACCAGAAGTTAGAGTTGGCGCAAATGATAATTCAACTTTCAACCTTGAACAGCCGCATTTACTGTATAGTGTTTGTGTAAGTTGTACACTTTACATGACATTTGCGCTATTTAAAAAGACTGTGTTTTGCGTGTGGCAACATCGGAGTACGCAGAAAAATAGGCCATTAAAACGACTTTGAGACTGAACTTGTAACGAAGTTATAATTTACAAATTGCAAGTAAACTTTAAATTAGGATCAATAGTTGTCGATAAACCTAAGTAATTCATTAAAACTCAGCATGTCCGATACTTTTTAATAAAAATACTTTTAAAAATATGACAGTGACACGATCAATTTGTCACATTTACTTTTACGCACACTGTGCGTAAAATTCCGTGCGTAAGTGAAACAAATGAATACGAATGAAAATTGCTTCTTTATGGCCATCGCTTCTGATCGGAAAATGGCACTTTTTGATTTATTCGAACAAAAAAGTTATTGCGTTTTTAAAGCAAATTATTTCCTGCATGTAGCACCCTCTATGAGCTGCCTTAAAACTGAGTTGAAAATCAAATTTGTCACCTGCGGAAACTTCTAATGCCTAATCTTATAGGGCGTAATTATATGCCTAATGTTAGTAAAACACTCCAAGTTATTCGTGAGTTATTTGAAACAGGTCATTAAAAAATTATTTTGACCCCCTGTATTTCTGTTTCCTTTGACTTTACTGCTAAGGTAAGTTGTGCGAAATCGTAATATTTTAACCCAAGAAATCTGCCTTTAATTTTTTTAAATTAACATCTGAGTCACCCTGTATAAAGGACGATCTATTATTTATTAATGTTTAAAACTTTTCTTTTTCAATTACTCTTCCAGAAAGTTAATGGATTGCTGTTGGATAAACGCAAGAAAAAGCATTGCCAGATTCAGACGCAATTCCAGGCAAATATATTATTCTGAATATTTTATCTGTTGATTAAAATACTATTAAAATAAGATACCGACTCTCTAATACCATGTAAAGTAAACTCCGAGCGAGCAAAATAAACTTTCAAAAATTTTCATGAAAGTTTAAAACCCTGTGGTTTGCTTACGAAGCGTCTGTTGACGATATATTTACTTTGGATAAGTACAAGTTATCATGTATGAAAGGAAGTTTGTTAAGGGCCCAAACGGCCAAATTATTTTTGGAATATGGAAAAATTTACTGCTTTCGGCAGGATAAATTTCGGCAGAGCGGATTAGCAGACAGGTGGACCGCTAATTAAAAGCAAAAGTTAACCGTCACACATTGCTGATCGTTTACACATTTCTGGTAATCGCGTGTTTCTTCATATGTACAAGGTGGTGCAGAACTATAGGATCGAACTCTTAGGGATTGATCAGTGCAACAAAAGAAGACATTTAAGAATAAAAACTTATGTCCAAAAAGTCTGTGGACTCTTCTCGAGTTTTAATGAATTTTGTTTATATTCGTCTGTATACTATAACCGATCCACTGTTGTTCAAAGTCACGGTCCAAATGCTGACGGACTCCAACAGAAAAAAATGTGCACTTTTGCTGTCGAATATTTAATCTGAATATTTAATTGGAGACTTTCAAGAAGTTCCGGAGGACGTCTTGAAGAAAACGCTCCTATCTAAGCCCAATTAAACGATTATACAGCAGATATGGACGCACCAAATGATCAGCACCAATCCCAGTCTTCATGCTAATAAACCAACTTTGCTGATTAATTCTGGTTCTTCTTACTACCCATCGCCTGCGGGATTTTGTTGTCCCAAACATGCTACTCCTTCTGTTTAATTTGCGATCTAGTGTGATAGTGGCTTCATTCGTCACTGTTCTGGAGAACAGTGTAAGCGTTCAAGCAAATCACTTCTGAAGATGCAAGCCACACGTGCTTGCGAAACGTCAAGAAGAAATTCTACCGAACGACGGCCTAAAAACCCGAAAAACCCACTTGTTTTTAGGTGCTATGTTATTGTGAGTAAACTAATTGTAATAAAATTCATTGAAACTGGAGATGCCACGTTACAAAGAACGGTCTTCATATAGATTTATAGAGCCGCAGCTCCGTACCGCAGATGGGTTCTTATGCTCAAATGCTATTTATTGCTGAACTGACCAAACCTAGACATTTGATCCCATAATTCTGAATCACTCTGTAAGAATCTTGGTAATTTATGAATTATTTCGAGTCTCATCAGCAAACTGGATTTGTCAGTCGGCAAGTTATTGAAAAATTCGACTCCGTATAGAAATGCGTACAGTTTCCATTAAAGCTCCAAAGTCGATAATTCCCTATCGAAACTTGGAGCCCCAACCCCATAACCACACATTACGCTTATACAGGAATGTGTTGAGAATGTGAGGAGGCCCCGTGAAGCGTATAATGTACACATCACTTCTCAATTTGCCTTTTTATTAAATTACTTCAGGCCGAGGGGCGCCATTTTGAGCAGATCCCGGGGTGGATTAGCGGTAATCTGCATGAAGGGTGACAGGCTATTTTGCGGTTTTTAAAGTGACTGGTTTTCAAGTCTGGTAAAATGTGATGGGGTTGTGAATATACGGATTGTTAACGGTGGGATCAGGCCGATTAATATTATTAAACCGGTTTGATCATGTGTGTCTATTGACGCTTCAAACGTGGGTCATCTCAATTATGACTGTTCATTATAGGACCGATTAGCAACATTTCACTTTTCGCCTTTTATTTCACGAAGTTCTATTACGTCGAACTCTTAAACAATTTTTTTATAAAAGTAAACAATGTTTTTTGGTCATTAGTAGGAAGTTACAGGTAGATAACTTTTGTCAGGAATCTCAAGACTTTGCCAATTTGTGACCTAGTTTCAAACTTCTTTCACAAATTGTTCACCAATATCAAATATCTGGATATGCTATTAGTTTCTCCGGAATATCAAAGTAACAGTACAGCAGAAGCTGTAAGACCCTACGCCAACAAAGGGTTAGAGACACTAGACGATTGGTTCCAGGAATTGAGGACGATAGACGAGGACTATCCAGCTAGTGGCCGACGAAGAGCTGTTCGGGTTTCAGACATAGAGGAACATGTATTGCAGATAATTGCAGCAGAGTGTTCCCGGAGTACTCGGACCATTACGCAACAACTAACATTTTCTCGGGCAACTATGCACCGGATAATTACTGAGGAAGGGAACATCCATACCATGTGTGTAAGATACACAGTACACATTAAATATCTAATGATTGATCCACAACCGTTAACTGGAGGTTTTTGTTATCGCCCGTTTTGTCACTTCCGTGACCCTAACCTATTTTATTGCATTTCAACCGCACTTTCCGTGTATATCTATGGTTACCTGAGTTTTTGATATTTAAGAAGCATCACAAACATTGTTGCCGTCCTTTTGATCTAATATTTTGCAAATATCTCAGTTTTTAATAAGAATTAACTTTTTTACAACACTCCTAGAGGACTAACGCCAATTTTGAATCACCCTGTGTAAGGTGATTACTAGATTGATAGTATTTTAGCTATATATATATACTCAATGGCCTTTAAAGCAAACAACATTTTCAATTTTCTTTTCAAAAACTTTAAAAGTTGCAAGGAAAATACCGGTTGAATTTCTGACATTTTGCAGATTTTATTTTTCTGTGATTATTGCCACATTTTTCGTGAAATCATAAAGTTTAGAGGGTGCAGTTCATTGAAGTTCAACCTTAGAAAATTGTTTGTAATTTGTTGGAAGTTTTCATGTTGGTATACTTTTTTAATTTTTTTTAATACTGAATTGTAAGTTGAATTAGGTTATTGTGTTTAGGGATAGATGAAAAAATTTAATACAAAACAGAAAATGGAAGAGTTCGATGAACTTTTAACTCGATCAACTAAGTTGTCATTACATTTTCGTTTCCGCTTTACCGTAAGCCAGTAAGGTTCTTCTATGAAGACCGTCAGATGAGGTCAGCTGAAGATTTTAGAAAAATGAATAGCCTTTTCCTAAACCGTATTCATCTCCATAAGAAATTTAACTCTTCACTTTGGTTAATTAATCCGTTTCTTCGTTACAAGAAACTGCTAAGTAACCAGGAAGCAGCCATACATTTAGCTTTCTACTCTCTGGCATCTTTGTGCACTGATGATTATGCATTCTACGGAATATGAATGTTAAGTTGTTATCGTGCTATGAAAGATGTATGCTAAGTACAACCTATCACCATTGAATCACGAGACATGTAAAACCAAAGACTTGCGAATTATTATGCTATTCTGTGGCAGTTTTAAATTGATTGCGTTCGATATTTTCTTCGATTACAACTGATGATGGTATGCATTAATGTCAAACCTACAATCATGGTTTCTCTAATCTGCTCATTCAGTTAAAATGGGAGAATTTGTCAAGATAGGCCTGAATTCGTCGAATTCTTCCAAAGTCATGCTGCAACAACCATATACCAATTTATGACATGTTGAACAGAACTGACCAATTATTTATAATAGGTATATTAAAATATGTAAAAATTGTATGAGGCCCCCAATCTGTTTTTCTCCCACATCTGATCAATTTATTTCCGTTGTCCACGCCATTGACATACTGTAATCAATGCACACCACATTGTAATCAACACAATACCAACCATCTGAGTGTTACGGATGGTCGGTATTGTACGGTGCGAAAACACAGACTCTCAAAATCGGGACAATAAACCAACTGGAGGCATTCGAAATGTGACTACACAGAAGAATACATTCCAATATATTCCTGGGTTTCAGTCAATTTTACTGTTTATTATTTAAAATGTTACAAAAACGTAATTCAAAATTCATTCCAATATATTCCTGGGTTTCAGTCAATTTTACTGTTTATTATTTAAAATGTTACAAATACGTTTCGGTGTCTTTCTCCACCATCAGTCTCGCATCGTTGCTTGTAGAGTGTGGACGTGCTGCGAGGCAGAATCGTGCGATATTTTACAGTTGAAATCGAGTGGAAATTGTGTTTGTGTTAGTTATTGTATTGTGCGTTTTTTTGGGACAACGTTTGGAACATTCCTTATCGGGCAAATACCGGGTTTGCGCGATAAGTGGAATGAATCCCGGAAGTGCGCTGGAATCCGAGTCGGACCGGAGCTCCCAAAGGAGCTACTGTCTAAGGCCTAGGACCAAGAAGAGGGGTAGGGTGCCCAAGTCCGACCCAACATCGCCAGCGTCACCAACCCCGGCTCCGAATAAATCGGCGATGGAGGAGGCTGTAGGGGTGTCGCGGGCGACTTCAGCGGGCGCAGCGGATGACGGGTTCGTAGTGCCGCGAAGGACTGTGGCGTGGAGCACGCTGATTGTTGCTCCAGAGGCCTCCACGACGCTGAGGAACCGCTTTGCGCCCATCCAGCCGCCAATCGTGGATGAGCCTCCAACACTGCCCAACAACATCGTGGGGACTGAACGGGAAGCAGTTGCTGAGAGCCCTGCGGCAACTGCAAACCAAACCAAGAAGGCAGAAAAGCCGCCGCCAATTGTGATCGCTGGAAAACCCAGCGATCACACAATGCTGATTGGTGGTATAAAAGGAATCACCAGTCAGCCTTTCACGCTGAAGTACACGAAGGCTTCGTTGATCGTGTACTGCACCAGCATTATGGACTGGGCGGCGGTGAAACGATCCCTGGAGGAGGACAAGAGCCAGTTCCATACGTACGCCCCTTCGTCGGAAAAAACCCACGCGTTCGTCCTGAGGGGCCTGGAGGGGAATGTCGATCCGACTGCCATAAAGCAGGATCTGGCAGACCGGGGACTGGAAGTGAAGAGTGTCTTCAAAATGAAGACACTTTACAGGCCGCTCTACCTGGTCGTCACCAGCGACAAGGCAACCCTCCGAAGGCTTAACGCCGAGGCCAGGGTGGTGTGTAGTGTCAGGGTTTCGTGGGAAACCCGTAAAAACCGGAAGACCCTGACACAATGTCGTCGATGCCAGGGCTGGGGTCATGTCTCCGGGAACTGCCGCCGGGACTTTAAATGCTCCCGATGCGCTGGGGGGCATGAAATCACGGCCTGCCCCGTTGGGGCTACATTAAAATGCGCTAACTGCGGTGGGCCTCATCGTAGCTTTGACGAGGCTTGCCCAGTATACATTTACAAACAGGCGCAAGTCCCGGCGGAGAAGCAGCGTTTCGTCCCTGCTCCTCTTCCAACGAGGCCAGCCTGGGGTCAAACCAGTCGAGCCCCTGGCCCGATCCACCCTTCGTCCCTAAGCAGCAGGACCATGGCGCCAGGTCACGCCAACAGGACCATGCTGCCCCCGCCACCGCCTTCATTAGCGGAGTTTCCTCCGCTGAGGCAGCACGAAGCTGTCCCGACGAGCTCCGCCCACCCGGCCCATGGTATAAATGGGAACGCGGTGGCCATGCTGGGCAGTGTCCAGCGGGAATTCGCCGAGCTGTCGTCGCAAATCAACTTGGGGGAGGTGATCAAGGCGGTAAGATTTTACAGCGCTGCATTGAGGGGTTGCGTCTCGAAGACAGACAAATTCCTAGTCTCAGCGCAGTTCTTCAATGAAGATATTAACAGCTTCGATTTTTAAGCCCTGATTTTGCCAACTGTGCCCTATGAGGATAGGAGAATGGAACTCATGCGGACTCCGGAGTCGTCTCGGTGAGTTTGTGCACTTCCTTCGGACCGAGGATATCGACGTGGCGTTGATTGTCGAAACATGGTTGCGCCCCGGGGATATACTTAGGATTCGGGGGTACAGGCTCGAACGTGCCGATAGGCCCGGTTTAAGGGGAGGGGTGGCCATAGCGGTCAAAACGTCAATTCCATACAGGAGACTGCAACACAGGCAGTCAGCAATAGAGAACGTCGGCGTTGAACTTCCTGATGGAGTTTTGATCTACTGTGGCTATTTCTCCACCGTACGCTTACAGGCCGCTGATGTCGATCCATTCTTCATAAACACCAATAGGGTGTTGCTAATGGGAGATTTCAACGCCCGCCATCCACTATTCAATAACCCTGGACATAAAAAGGCAGCCGGCAATTTTCTAGCCGACTACGTTCGCGACAATGGCCTACTCGTTATGCCCACTTCATCCCCAACGCATTACCCGAACAGTGGAGGGAATCCATCCTACCTCGACTTCGGAATTGCCAAAGGACTCACCAATCTCACGGAGATGGTGGTTATAGACGCCCTCAGCAGTGACCATTTGCCCATTTACCTCGACATTAGGGATTTAAAGCGCACACAAACTAACGACTTTCGATATTCATACGAAAATTTCGATTTTCGCGAATATCGAAAACGACTACAAGACCTGACGTGTATTCCGGGCCAGATTGATACTGTCGAGGCTCTAGAGCATGCGGTAAAAGGTCTGACCAGGAATATACAACGGACACAGCAAGCTTTGGCCAAAAAAGTTCCGAACAGACCGCGGCACGACAATCTTCCTGAGGAAATTTTGGACCTTATTAAGGCGAAAAATCGAATCAGGAAGCGTTGGCAGCGATTCAGGCAACCTGCCGATCGCATAATGGCAGCAGAGCTTGCACGAGACATACAGCGCGAAATCTCCGCATACAGGAATTATACCTGGGCGGAGAAACTGCGAAATCTGACTCCCCGTGACACTTCTCTGTGGAAACTGTCGAGAAGTCTGCGAAAAGGCTATGAGCAAGTCCCCGCTCTTGAAAAAGAGGGGCGGAGTTATATTACCACCAGTGACAAGTGCGAGCTGCTCGCCGACTTTTTGGCAGAAGTACACAAGGTCCAACCAGCCCTTCAGGATAACGAAATGGAAAGACAGACCGCTGTTTTTGTAGAACGGAAGTATCCTATACCACCCTCGATTTTGCATTCCTATATAACAACCCCGTCGGAGATACAATCGTGTCTTCGGCGCCTCCCTAGCCGAAAAGCCCCCGGGCCAGACGGCATCCCTTATCTACTCCTCAAAAACTTACCGCGGAAAACTATTGTGCTAATAGTACAAATAGTCAACGCAGTCCTTAAATTGCAGCACTTCCCACAGGACTGGAAAAACGCTGTAATAATCCCCATCTTAAAGCCGGACAAAAACCCGACCGAACCCGCCTCTTATAGGCCAATTTCCCTCTTGAACACCCTCGGCAAATTAACCGAGAAGGTCATCCATTCGAGATTACAGGCAGCAGCCGAGCTTCGAAGTTTAATCCCGGATGAGCAGTTTGGCTTTCGACCAAGACACAACACAACGCTGCAGACTGCTAGGATCGCAACGGATGCCTATGCAGCATTTAATAAGCTTCAAAGTACGGTTATGCTGCTTCTCGACATGCAAAGGGCCTTTGACACAGTCTGGCACACAGGCCTGCTGTACAAGTTGTTTGCCGTGCATTCACTGCCACTCTACCTAGTTTCCCTGATAGCGTCTTACCTAAAAAACCGTTCCATCCAGGTGAAAGTGGAGAATTCCACTTCTGCCAAAAGACGCATCGCGGCAGGAGTACCACAAGGAACAGTGATTTCGCCGCTGCTGTATACATTATACACAGCAGACATTCCAAAACTTCCCACTACAAAAATAGCACTATACGCTGATGATACGGCTATCTACGCATCGTCTTTTTATGCTCAGGCTGCGAAATCTCGCATTGCACATCACCTGAGTTTATTGACGCCGTATTTTGACAAATGGAAACTTAAAGTGAATCCCAGGAAGACGGAACTTATTATCTTTTCAATTCACTAACAATAAAATCTTATCACCACTCGTGGTCCAAAATACTCCTATCAAACCAACAAAAGAGGTGAAATACCTATAAGCATATTGACTATGCTGTACAAAAGACTTTCATGGCCCGAAGAAAGTTGTACTCTCTTCTGGCGCCAAATTCTTTCCTATCACCTCGAAATAAACTTCTGCTCTACACCTCCACTATAAGGCCCATACTGACCTACGGCTCCCCTGTCTGGCACTCTGTCTGCGATTCCACGAGACGACGTGTTCAAAGGACCCAAAATAGGTTCCTAAGAGGCGTTCTATCGGCTGACAGATACACCAGAATAACCGAAATGCACGAAGCTGCAATCCCTGTGATGGCCTATATAGCCGACTATATAGATACCATCGCTGAAAAATTTTATCATAGCGGAGTGCAAGGCTCAGTCCTTACGCGAAATATCACCCAAGTAAGAGCAAACGATCGCCCAACCCATGGTCCCCTGTATAAGCGACTTCCCATATTTTATGAGGATTTTGTCCCTGACAGTACGTGACGACAAACAAACATTGCCTGCCAGTTGCAGACAGTCGTTTCTAGCAGGCTGGAAACGCACAAATCCAACATGACGTGACTTGACGGGTCTGTCCTGCCTCGTTCTGGCTGGTGTTGGCTGGTTCTTGCACCGATCGGGGCGGGGGCGGATGGATTTGGTCATCTAGTTGAAACTGCCGGCGGTTAACGCCACGGCTGACAGTATCAAACTTAAAGGTCGAAGCAAAAGGGGTTTTTGGCTTCCCTTCAGGAAGACCTTTTTTCCTTAATGAATGCCCCTCGAATAAAACCAAAACCGCCACTTCAAGACTATCTCCTGACGTTGTCGTGCGTATGGCTAGCTCGGGAATGTCCATGTTAGGGCACTGCCCAGGTAATGGACGACTTAGCGCGCCTATTTAGATCATGGGCAAAGAGCAACCTGCCGAACATCTGGCTAGACATGGGAGTTATGTTTTTTAACTTTGTTTGTGAATTTTATTAATGGGAATGTTCAATAAATTTTTATCTATCTATCTATCTATCTCCACCATCATCAGTTTGTCTAAAATATATATTCACAGTCATCATCAATTCATGGCATAAAAATAAATTCATAACAGATAATTTAAAGCGAAAACTGTATTGCAACAACGGCCGAGCACCATTTATATATGGCCTGCCAAAGCTTCACAAAGCAGGCCACCCATTAAGACCGATAGTTAGCAATATAAATGCCCCAACTTACCAATTATCTAAATACCTGTCAGCCGTATTGAGTAATATATTGGGAAACTCACAATATTACATTAGGGACTCATGGAGCTTCTGCGAATTCATAAAAAAACAGAGGATACCTGGGAACCATCGCCTGATATCGCTTGATGTGGTATCGCTATACACAAAGATCCCGGTAGATTACTCAATACAGTGCATAAAAAATAAATGGGCTGAAATTAGAGAACATACATCATTACCCGAAAATGAATTTATTGGGGCGGTAGAGCTGTGCCTTAAGTCCACTTACTTCCGATACGAAGACAATTTCTATTCACAAATATATGGAGTAGCTATGGGATCTCCCATAGCTGCAACAATTGCAAACCTTGTAATGGAAAGTCTAGAAGAAAAACTAATACCTGATTTAAACTTTGAATGTGGATTTTTTAAAAGATACGTTGATGACTGCATAATGTGCCTGCCAAACCAAAAAGTTCAATACACACTAGATAAGTTTAATGCATTCCATGAAACCATAAAATTCACCATTGAGGAAGACAAAAACAAATCATTAAACTTTTTGGATATGACGATTATGTATGACAATAATGGGGAAATAAAAACAAACTGGTACACAAAGGATGTGTGGTCTGGTAGATACTTGAATTACCAATCATACGCACCTATACAATATAAAAAAGTGTGGTAACAGCTCTTACTGATAGAGCGATAAAGTTGGCACATTGTAGATACAGACAAAAAAATCTTGAAAAAATAAAAAAGTACTAATAATGAAACAGAGAATTAATAAAATATACAATGCAAATAAATGGAACAACATAAATAATATAAAAAAGAAAAAAGAAGGTGAAATCAGATATGTATCATTACCGCACATACCAGAAATCAACACAAAAATAAAAAATGTTTTAAAACCACATAATATTGCTATAGCAGAGAAAACTAAAAACAACTTGGCAAAAGAATGTTTCACAAAATTTAAGCCTAGAAGCGATAAATTGGACACACCAAACGTAATATACAAGATTGACTGTTTGAACTGTGACAGCACATACTTAGGACAAACAGGGCAATATCTGAAGAAAAGAATATACGAACATAAGTATAGCTTAAGAAAAGTTAACGAAAATGCAACAGCATTAGCACAACATGCACAACAAAAGTTGCATGATTTTGATTTCGATAACACGCAAATATTAGTCAATGAGGACAACTATAATAAGAGAAGAATCCGTGAAATGATACAAATTAAGAAACATCAAAATGCAATAAATTTCAGATCAGATACAGACAATCTGAGCTTTGTATATCATACGCTAATTAGATAATCGCATAAATGAACTGATTGGACCAGGTAAATGAAATGTAAACATCTGATATTGAAGAATTTCCAAGCATTCCTAAAATGCAAAGAAAAACCGTAAGATAAACAGTTTTTTTGTTTCGCTCGCCTGATATCGAATAAAATATGGAAAATTCAATAACCAGTTGAACGGTGCGATGTTTACAACTATACACGTAAGTTGGGGTTGAGGTTTGAATCTCTAGACAATAGATTCTAGTCTTTTCCCGGATATGTTTGTCCTGACTCATCACCTGAAAACCAATGTTCTTAATGTACTTTTTAATATGTATGTAATTGTATTTTAATGTGTGAAATTTGGTGAGAGTTTTTTATTTGAATTGATGATGACTGTGAATATATATTTTAGACAGACTGATGATGGTGGAGAAAGACACCGAAACGTATTTGTAACATTTTAAATAATAAACAGTAAAATTGACTGAAACCCAGGAATATATTGGAATGAATTTTGAATTACGTTTTTGTAACATTTTAAATAATAAACAGTAAAATTGACTGAAACCCAGGAATATATTGGAATGAATTAAAGTACAGTCAGGAAAATATTCGAAACAGAAGAATACTTTATATTCCGTGCACACAATATGATTCAAACGAGATTGTTTGAGAGAGAGCTAACACCGAAAGGCAATTATTAAAGACCATAAAATGCTGTTTTGAGGGTTTATAAATATCGTCTCTTGCAACTTATACTTAAGGGTATATTAATTGAGGGGAGCCGTGGAATGGGAAGGAAGCACCAGTCGTGGCTCAGAAACATACGACACTGGACTGGCATAACAAGGGCTGGTGAGCTTTTTCGCTCTGAATATAAAACAGCGCTTTTGCCATGCTCACCGCCAACGTCAGGTACACACATCAATACCAAGCAGAGTCATATTGTTGTTGGTAAAAATTGTGGCAAAAGTGGTCTGTGGGAACTCCTCGCCCACTTCCGTAATATGCTTCCAGAAAATCCCTCCCTACATTATGACTTGAATGCAATCGACCAGGCGATTTTCTTAAGTACATTTAAAGGTTGCATAGACATGATGTTTCGACATCGGCAGGCGCCCAAATTTTAATACCATACCACTCCGGTTTGAATTTAATAAACTACCTAAATGAGCATCCCTCGCTGAAGGTGGCAATATGCATCTTTCTCTGAGCAACTGTTCGACAATGATAATAGCTTCATATAGCTCTTCTACAAGTATCCACAAACAATAGTTGTTTCAATTCAGCTCTTGTCCATTTATAATCAAGCGTAGGAATACGAAACGCGGATATCTCTTCAAATCTGTTTCTTGACTTGGTAGAAGTAAAGAACGACCGCCATAAAGTCTCGGAAAATCACATTTCTTTTGTTAGGTTTTTCCTATATTTAGGCGTCCGGACTTTCATAAGCACACCGATAAAGTTTTAAGCTAGTTTAAAAAAAATTCCATTTGTTTTTCATAGGAAATATTCTTGTTCCAGTTTTCACAATATCTAAAGGCTTCCTCGTTGATGTGGAGATAAAAAATATCCTTAGTTTGTAGCGTGATATAAGTTGAAGAAGTTCAAAATTGAACAAGTACTTTCATTTAACCTTCCATTCCAGGACAAATACTCACTATCTTCCGGTAAGTACTACAGACTCTACATCTTTCGCCTCCTCACAGATGAGTTTTACATTGGACTGTGTATCACACGTCCCGAAAAGCACTTTTGTCCAGAAAAACACTTCGCTCGAAATCGAAAAAAATCGCTCGAAGCATGATAGCTTGAACGAATTAAATAAAAATAATTTTTTTAATAGATAATAATAAAACATTTTGGTAGTAGTAGTAAACATCTTTATTTCTAAAAAAGGCTATCGACCTATCGGTCTTTCTGCCCTTGTTTAATACATGCAGTCTTAATCTAGATAAAAAACCAATATGAAAATTCTCGTATTCTAGGTTAACAATAGTAGTAGTAAACATCTTTATTTCTAAAAAAGGCTATCGACCTATCGGTATTTCTGCCCTTGTTTAATACATGCAGTCCCAATCTAAATAAAAAACAAATATGAAAATTCTCCCATTCTAGGTTGACAATGTCATTAAATAAATAAGATTTCAGGGGCAAGAAGAAATTATTTTATTGTCCACTAGTCCGTTGCGTTTGTAAGTGTTCGAGTAGCGTTAATGTAGGGAAACGGAAGCGGGATTGTCTGGTTGGTCTTGTAAGACAAAGGGGATTCAGTATGGTCCAGTTGTAGGGGTTGTTTGTCCATTTTGTCTGTAGCTGTATGAGTCTTTCCGAGATCTTTGTCATGTTTGTGAGTTCGTATAGTAGTTGGGTGGAGGGGTTGTGTAGTGGGTTTTGGGGGTGTCTTATTCGTGTTATTAGTCTTAGTGCAATTTGCTCTGTTGTTTGTGTATAACGTTTTGTCCTTTCTGTTCCGTTGGTCATGAGTACATGTCCAAAGTCTAGCAAGGGTCTACAAATAGCTTTATATATTTTGGTGGCGGTGTTTGTGCTAATTCCTCTGTCTTTGTAGGTTAGTGATCGGAAGTGTTTTGTTCTCTTTATTGTTTCTGCCCTGATGTTTCGTATGTGTTTAGTGAATTTAAGTTTGTGGTCGATTGTGATTCCAAGGTATTTTACGTCGTTTTTTGGTTGTGTCGTTTGGCCGTCTGCTGTTATTGTAGGGGAATCAGCGTTGAGTCTGTGGTTTGTGAGCAGAAGTTGGTTTTTTGACGCGTTTGGTGTTAGTCTCCATTTATAAAACCATGTCATTGTGTTGTTTGTTAGTGTTTGGAGTCTTTGCGCTGCTCTCTCAGCAGTTTTGTCATGTAAAATAAGTGCCGTGTCGTCTGCGTATTGTAATATGTATGCCGATCTGTCGATTTGATTTTTGTCTGGTAAGTTGTAATTGTATATGTCATGGCATTATATATTGTAGAGAAACGGTGAGAGCGGGGATCCTTGAGGGAGCCCTTGTTCAGGGGAAAAAGAAAATGACAGTGTTTTGTCAATTCGTACTTGTAGTTGTCTGTTTTCTAGTAAGTTCTTTATGGTGTGTAGTAGATATGTTGGTGTGTGTAGTTTGTATAGTTTGTATAGTAAGCCTCTATGCCAGACACTGTCAAAAGCCTTGTTAATGTCCATAAACAGGCAAGCTGTCTTTCTGTCAGTTAGGTGGGTAGTTTGTATATTGTTGGCCAAAATAAAGAGCAGATGAACAGTCGAGTGATGCTGTTTGAAACCAAATTGGTAGGTAGGTATATATTTTCCAATCACTTTGTCAAGCCGCTGCTTCATTATGCCTTCAAAAATCTTGCCTAGTACTGGAAGCAGTGTAATTGGTCTGTAGTTGCTCGGTTGTGTATTGTCCAGTCCATTTTTGGGTATAGGGATTATTAAGCCGTTTTTCCATGTTTCTGGGGTTCTGCCATTTGTGATGCAGTTGTTCAATTCAGTTAGGATCAGTTTGTGTGTTTCTTGAGTTAGGCTTTTCAAGACTTTTGCCTTAATTTTATCTTTCCCCGGTGCAGTGTCATTTTGGTATTATAAAAGTACAGCAATGTTTATGATAATTCCTTATTCCCTCTCACTTTCAGTTCGCCAGGTAATTAAAATATTATCAATATTTTCAGATTTAATCCAGTCTAATAAGATTTTTGAATAGAGCTGTACGTTCTAAATTTGATCAAGGGATGTTAGAATATCATAACTTAGGATCGAATTTTCTGTAATGAGGAGTGCAGATAAATTTTACACATAGGAAAAATACATATTAAGTTTTTAGAACATCTTGTAGGAGATTGAATTCAATTCTATAAATTAATGTTTATTTTCTGTGCCATTACTTGGGTGTGGTTGGATTGACAATAAGACACTTCATGCAGGCAAAATCTTTGCTTATGTTTTCAATTTTGCATTGACAATGTAATGTGTCGCAATACCCTTGCTGTTTCAAAGAATAGAAATTTTCTGTACTCATTCATTCTACAGTTCTTAAAAAACATTTTGCAAATATCCAATAATATTACGATGGAGATTTTTAAAAGCACCGTCTAGAGAACTAGTAAAGAGTAAACTGAAGTATAAAAACTAATCTTAGTTTCTTGTGTTTACTTAGTAGGTATTGCATTTTTATCTGTAATGCATCTTAGATGCTAAAGCCTTCTAAAGGGGTTCATAATTGTAAGCAAAATTTTAGCTCATTAGTTGATTTAGCATGAACTTCAAGAGCATGAACCAAAATGGAAAGTAAGAACCAATTCGCTTAATGGTATTGAATTAATAATTAATGATACAATAATAATAAATATCTTTACCACATGTAACTAAAAAGCGTTGAATCGGAGCCCGAAACTAGACGGATTAAATATGCCTTTTTAATACCCAGCTTATTTAACAACCAGGTAGCATTCGTATAAATCGTAAAGCTGCATATCTAGAGAAGGCTTATGAATCTATTTCTTTATTTGATTAAAATTTTAAAAAAGCTTTACAGATTTTAGTCAAGGAATGGTGTACCTCAATACAAGCATGAAAAGATCTTGAAATGATTGAAATGAAAGAGAATTGAAGACCCTTTAATACGATGCGCCACTTGACCCCCATTCCCATTTAAGTTCTAAGTGTGACATCTACCCCTCCCAGGGGGTTGAAACGAGAAGGTTAAAAATATTAATTTAAAGTGTCCTCCTACAAATAAAATTGACATGTTTTTCCGATTTTTCATATTTTTAAGTGTAAGAGAGATATTAAGGCTGAGAAGTTTTCAAATTGACACCCCGTATAATTCGTCTGGTATGCAGGCTTACATATTTGCCGATAATTCTAGAGCTCCAACATATTTTAAGAAATTGACGCTGAAACTCTCTCAAATCGTAAGTATGAATTAACTCACAATGTTCTAAATAAATTAACAGTACCTTTTACAACCAGGTCCGTTCTGATTTACCCAAAAGATGAAATTCACAGTGAAGAAACTCGTTTCTCTGTTATTTACTGTTATCCTTTCTGTTAAAACCGTATGTGGACGTTCTGGAACAAATCCGCTGCATCAAGCTGAAGCATTTTGGCAACATCAGGCAACTGATTTCATGCTGTTAATTTGTCAAGTAGAATCTAGAACGAGGTTTCTTCAACAAATATTCAATACTCACCTTGTTGATGAGGCTGATAACGGGCGACCTGGCGACATATGAGAAATTGATGAGCGACCGCTCAGTGCACTTCCTTGGACGCGTGATCAGGATTGTGGATAGTAAACCTCCAGCACCGATTCCTGCTCCATGCACCAAATGCAACTCCTTTGAACACCGGACCGAAACCTGCAAAACACCAGCTAAATGCAACAAATGCCTTGGCCCTCACTCAACATTCAGTTGAAGTTCTCCACTTCCCGTCAAGTGCGCTGCCTGCAACTCGGACGAGCATGCGGCATGGAGCGTAAACTGCCCGAAGAGACCAACTGCAACCGATCAGTGGTATCCCCAATGTTAAAATTAAGTGTTTGAACAGGAGAACGTATAAGGTGTCGGATGCGATAACTAAAGATAACATAATACACTCACCAGTATCAACTCACGATCTCATATTCAACAAATACAAACATCAAATTAACAAGTCTACCAACACTAACAGAGAAGATGTGAAAAAAAAATGCGAAAACAATTTATTGAAGATTTTGACATGGACACCTCGGTCGTCTTCTTTGGTAACCATATGTATGTATTGATGTTCGACATGCTCCTACTTATCCAAAACACCTCGACAGAACCCCATGAACAATTAAAACAAACAATCACTAACATAGACCGTTCAACATGAGACTACTTTACGCCAACATCAACGGACTTAACAGTAAAAAACCACTTATTATTTACAATTACATAGAACGAAACGACTCAGACTGCTGCATATTTGTAGAGACTAAACCCAAACTAGGAGAGACACCAACGTACAGAAATTGGCAGTATATCTATATTGTGTATATTTTCCTGACTGTACTTCAATTTATTTAAAAAAAATTTTCCTGGGTTTCAGTCAATTTCATTGTTTATTATTTAAAATGTCACAAATACGTTTCGGTGTTTTTCTCCACCATCATCAGTTTGACTAAAATATATATTTACAGTTATCATCAATTTAAATAGAAAACTTTCACCAAAATTCGCATATTAAAATACAAATCACACACATATTAAAAAGTACATCAAGAACATTGGTTTTCAGGTGATGAGTCAGGACAAACATGTCTGGGATAAACTAACCTAAAAACTAAACAATAGATTCTAGTCTTTTCCCAGACATGTTTGTCCTGACTCATCACCTGAAAACCAATGTTCTTGATGTACTTTTTAATTCATTCCAATGTATTCCTGGGTACTCTTTAATATGTGTGTGATTTGTATTTTAATATGTGAATTTTGGTGAAAGTTTTCTATTTAAATTGATGATAACTGTAGATATATATTTTAGACAAACTGATGATGGTGGAGAAAGACACCGAAACGTATTTGTAACATTTTAAATAATAAACAATAAAATTGACTGAAACCCAGGAATATTTTGAAGTATATCTATAGGCATGGAAATACCATCAATCATGCCAGGGGCGGGGTCGCAGCTCTCCTAAAACCAACATTTAAACTTGGAAGAGCAAATCCTCCTTCCCTCAACCACCCTCTGAACGACTGCATACATTTTACGATACCCTACCTAAATGACCTGATACACATATTTCTCACATACATACACCCACACTCCAACTTAGAACAAAACATATTGACCAAACCAAGCATCTATAAATATGCAATAACTATAGGCGACTTTAATCTGAACAAAAACGAAACAGCTTAAAATATTTCTACAAAATTCGGACTATTCGGATAAATCAGCACACCCCACCAACTTTTCTGATGCCCGCAAACCCAGACTCAACACCAGACGTTCTACTTCACACAAGAAACTTAACAAACACCATCAACAACATAAACTTAACCAACGAACTTGGATTCGACCACCTGGCTATTACGTTTAACATAGACTTACAACATACGCAACCTACCTCCAGTACACCTCCTATAGAGAAAAAGTTAAACCTAACAAAGACTGACATAGACAAAGTGAAACAACATATACATGACTACATTCAATCGCAAGCACAGCCCATTTCAATAGAAACCAGACAACAACAACTTTCACTAGCCATAGAAAAATTTAGCCCGGAAATAAAAAATGCTTTCTACCGACATACACTACCCAAAGTCATACTGAAACTCATAAAGCAAAAGAGAGAACTGTACAGACTATATACAAACACTCAAAATAACGACCTAAAAAAGACACTGAACCAACTCAACAGAAACATTAAAACCTTGATTGGACAATACCGACAAGACAAATGGCTAGAAACATGTAAAAAAACATGCTGACGAAAAATTAAGAAACTAGCGCAATACAAAAAAACTGACACTACTGACACAATTGACGAAAACGGAATAGAACGGTACACAGACAAAGAGAAAGCTGATGCGTTCGCCAGACACTATCAAAGGGCCTTCAGCATATCGACAAACCCTAACTTCAATGACAACTGGAACTTGATCAACGACTGGTACTTGAACTATTTCAACAGCTCACCAAACTATACATACAAACTGATCACAGACACAGAGTACGATGAAGCCCTAGCGCATATCAAAAACACAGCATCGGGAAAAGATAAAATAAAACCAAAACTCCTGAAAAGCCTAACTCAAGAAACACACAAACTGATCATAACTGCATTGAACAACTGCATCAGAAATAACATAATTCCAAAAACATGGAAAAACGGCTTAATAATCCCTATACCCAAAAATTAACTGGACAATACACAACCGAGCAATTACAGACCAATTACACTGCTACCAGTACTTAGCAAGGTTTTTGAGTACATAATAGGGCAGCGACTGGGAAAACTGGTCGGAAAGTACATACCATCGTATCAGTTCGAATTCAAACATCAGCACTCGACTATTCACCCACTCTTCACTCTGACTAACAATATACAAACAAACCACCTAACTGACAGAAAGACAGATTGCCTGTTTATGGACATTAACAAAGCTTTTGATAGTGTCTGGCATAGAGGCTTACTATATAAACTATACAAACTACACACACCAACATATCTACTGCACACCATAAAGAACTTAGTAGAAAACAGACAACTACAAGTACGAATTGACAAATCACTGTCATTTTCTTTTTCCCCTGAACAAGGGCTCCCTCAAAGATCCGCGCTCTCACCGTTTCTCTACAATATATACTGCCATGACATATACAATTACAAGTTACCAGACAAAAATCAAATCGACAGATCGGCATACATATTACAATATGCAGACGACACGGCACTTATTGTACATGACAAAACTACTGAGAGAGCAGCTCAAAGACTCCAAACACTAACAAAGAACACAATGACATGGTTCTATAAATGGAGACTAACACCAAACGCGTCAAAAAACCAACTTCTGCTCACAAACCACAGACTCAACGCTGACTCCCCTACAATAACTGCAGACGGCCAAACAACACAACCAAAAAGGACGTCAAATACCTTGGAATCACAATTGACCACAAACTTAAATTCACCAAACACATACGAAATATCAGACCAGAAACAATAAAGAGAACAAAACACTTCCGATCACTAACCTACAAAGGCAGAGGAATTAGCACAAACACCGCCACCAAAATATATAAAGCTATTTGTAGACCCTTGCTAGACTATGGACATATACTCATGACCAACAGAGCAGAAAGGACAAAAACGTTATATACAAACAACAGAGCAAATTGCACTAAGACTAATACACGAATAAGACACCCCCAAAACCCACTACACAACCCCTCCACCCAACTACTATACGAACGCACAAACATGACAAAGATTTCGGAAAGACTCAAACATTTACAGACAAAATGTACAAACAACCCCTACAACTGGACCATACTGAATCCCCTTTGTCTTACAAGACCAACCAGACAATCCCGCTTCCGTTTCCCTACATCAACGGTACTCGAACACTTACAAACGCAACTGACTACTGGACAATAAAATAATTTTTTCTTGTCATTAGAATTGGAAAGTTTATTTAATAAGATTATTAACCTAGAATAAGAGAATTTTCATCGTTGTTTTTTATTTAGATTAAGACTACATGTATTACACAAGGGCAGAAAGACCGATAGGTCGATAGCCTTTTTTAGAAATAAAAATGTTTACTACCACTGTGCAATATCATGAATGTGAATTAAGAAGAGTAAAGCTGCCTTACAGAAATATGATTTAATTTAAGTTATTCTGACACACTTATATTTTAGCACGTCAGAGTGTTTTCAAGAGTCAAGAAAGATTTCTATTGGTAAATCTTTTTTTGCATTACATTCAATATATAATTAATCAAGTTGAAATATGCCGCATGTGTAGATTTTCGTTTTTTATCGCCATACTGATTACAGGTTAGTTATGTGTTTTACAAAGTTTCGAAAGGTGACAAGCAAAAAAAACAGATCAATATTTACGAGACAAAACCGTTCTCGTTCTCGTTCCCACTCATACAATATACAAGGATATATTAAATACAAATGGGATGGAAAGACAGCAGCGAATCTAACAAGGCAACAATCCAACATTTGTCTACTTGTCTTTGTGAAGATATTTATCCTCCTGCCTAGGTATCATAAGAGGTCCCATGAATATCGGCGATAGACTAAAAAAATATATTTTCTACTACATTTTCTACATGTTAGTAATTATTTAGTTTGTAAATAATCTATTATATAATAATCCATTTATCTTCATGTAATAGAGTCTAGGTGATATAAACCGATGGAGCCGTAGGATTATCGAATTGAGACCGTATGAGCACAAACGAGGAAGAGGAAGGCCACCAAACAGAAGGAATGATGGCGTAAAACGAGCAGCGGTATCGAGATCGAGAGTTATGGAAAGAAATAAGAAAGGGCTTCGTTCAAGAATGGACATAACAGGATAGGAAAGAAGAAGAAGAAGAATAGAGTCTTTTAATTTATAACTGAAACTCATACTTTTTTGCATTATTAACTTTCCTACACTGAGCGATAATATGTATACACATTAATAAAATACCTAATATATTTTTCAACACTTTTATTGTTGATTTTTTTATGTTATTTTTATACACCTATTTTTTTTGTTTCCGTCTTAGCTGTCATGTTTAACGGCTTCCTTTGAGCATTGGTTATTTGCAATCTTCCTTAACTAGCTGACAATCTGGTTTCTTTAAGTCCTCTATGTGCATTAGTAATAAATACATAATTTATCAATAGTGCGTTTTAATATACCCAACCAAGAGACGTATATCTATAATAACAAGATAAACTATACATTATAGTTCGCGCCTTATCTTGCACATGTGTAAGAAAACTATAAGGAGTCAAGGTTAGTTTAGTCTTGAACCCTGTCAGGTCCGCTAGTGTTAAAAAGGTCTTGAGAGCAAACAGGCAGTATGAAAAGAAGAAAGTAAACGCACGCTGGAGAAGACTAAGACTTGGTTTTGAACTTTTTTAAATAGAAAAGTGCAGTTTAAGTCGATTTTCTCCATGATCTACGCATAATTAATGCATAATATTACGGCGAACTTTCGGGTGCCTTAAAATTGCCATATCAAAGGAAAAGGCAATCGCAATCAGTCAAAAAGAGAATTCTTCTTCGCGACTCTTCACGACAATGACAGGCCTCATTCAGCAAAGGGTATGAGTGTGAAGTTGGACAAATTCGTATGGAAAACGTAGAAGTGTTCTCCCTACGGACTTGTCACCTTGTGAATTTCGCCTCTCTGTCCCCTCTAGAAAAGCGCTTCGAAGCCAGCGTTTTGACGAGCATCAAGCGACAGCGTAGTTTGTACTCACTAGGAGAACGGGCCGAAGAGTCTTCACTATGACAGGATTAAAAAGCTTACAATCCGCTTGCAAAAAACGTGTTTCTAAGGCTAGAGATTATACAGAAAACTAGTTTGCTTGACAATTTAAAAATGAAAATAGTGCCCTTTATATTTGATACACCTTCATAGATAGGCAGATACTTATTGGTTATTATGTACCCAATAATTACAACTCAGTAAGCGAAAACCTACAAATATAAATCCAATTCACATAATACATATTACTCTTTAATACACACATCTTCAATACACACAAAATATTCAGAATGACAGTCACAACCTAAAATTTAAGGCAAATCAACAGTACAAGAGACTCTAATTATTAAAATCTGTTAAACTAACTATCAAAGATACATAACATTAGCATATATGATTCCCCAAAAACATTATTAAAATATTTAAACAGAGAGTGGCAAGAATGTTTTCTTTTTAAATATGACTCATTTTTCTAACGAAGTTTTGTTCTGATAAATCCCACATGAACCTAAGGGTAGGTAGTAGAACCTAATACAGCAGAATACGAGTAGACAGATACCTTACGTGTCCTTGCAAGTTTATGAACAATGTATGCACAAGGCTAGGCACTATTGCTGGTAGTTTCTGGACAAGCGGGTCAAGACATTCACACAGAATCTTGACAGAATTGCTTAGAAGAAGTTCAGGTTAGTAAATCTTCTTTTTAGTACCATTAAGATTGAGTTTGTTGTTTGATTGAAATCAATTTTTTCAATGTGTCTAGTTGCATTTCTGAGGTATGGATTTTTTGTCTTACTGATAGAGGCCAATTTTATCGTACAAAACCAGTTTTGGTTTTCAGCAAAGAACAACACCTTGTTCTATAACTGATATACTGCAATTGACCAGACAGACACAATTCAACAAATGCACCTGAATTAAATTTATAGAGTGCAAGTTTGTACAGTAGAATGTCAGATAAAAAATGAGGTATAGATGGATAGGCACCTTAGAGAATCTGAGTGTATTAATTTTCGTGAAAACTAATTAGAAAAACGAGCCATTGCTCCAAAAAGCTCGATCATAGTTCTCTGTTTAAGGGGTTTCAACATCTTTAAGAAAAAGGTTTCTGAAGAAATACAAAGTTTATAAAAACTTTTTAATACCTTATTTTTTCAAACTACATCCAGGGTACTTCCGAATACCTTGCCATGCCATATAATTGAAAAATAGTTTTAAGGAACCGCGAACTGTCAAAGATTATCTTAAGAAAACGTCTTCGCTCACATTTTGCCAAAATCTCAGTAAAGACTGATTCAGACAGGGAGAAACTTTAACCACCGAAGCAAAACTGTGCTAGTAATACCCAAACGGGGTAATATATGTTTGCACTGATTGTAATAGAAAATATTGCAAAGTCTTATGGTGGCCCGTGTCTCGTGGTGACTCCCTAAACATACATAGCTTAAAACTGATCAGCAATAAGTAGACTTAGATAATGTGAATAGTTAAAACTAAAAAAAGCATTTAACATCAAATCGGACACCAAGCTCAAGGTATCTATTTTCGTAGCAAAAATTACATCCTTCCCCCATTGTTTGCTAAAATAATAGTGTCCTATACACAGTCAAAGCAAACATCAGCAGTAGTGTCTATCATGTGAACCCAAACAGAACCCATTGAACCAAAAATTACTCTTTCGTGTGGTGGACAATAATTATACATTTAAACTTGAATGAAATTTCCATAATACAATCACCCAAGGAAACTATTATAATACATTCCAAAAACCTGTCGCTTATTAAACGCCTTTACGACCACACAAAAGATAGTTTCAGGTAAACACTATTGTGTAATTCACCCAAATAGCATGATGATGACTGACAGAAGTCACTGAATGTTTGGAAACATTCCTTGTGTGCGCCTGTCAGTTCTAATAGGATTATACCTCACGCAGTGCACTGTATGAGGCCAGATAATCGTTGGGTACATGCAAAATTTCATCCTCATTACAGACACTTTAAGCCGTTTTTTTTAAAGAACGTGACTAGGAAAACTAACCCGAACTAGCACTTTAGATATTACATAATATATAGCTTTTGGGAAAGTGGCGACTGAAGCAAAGCCAACGGTAAAAATCTGCCCTTCATTTTTCGAAAAGGTTTGCTTACTACTTGGAAAAGTTCGAGTTTTTTGACCATGCTAAGACTCGTGACGGAAATAATATAAATGTTTGCATTATCGAGAGATCATGCATAATCTAGAGTCTATTGTCTAAAAGAAAATTAAAATTAAAGTTTTATTGCATAATTCCATAAAATAGATTAACGACAATGAACACAATTATGAATGTGTTTATTGTTGTGAATTATTTTTTTTGCTGCTTTTGAAAATATTTTTTTAATCTCCGTGTCCGCGTGTAGTGCAATTTTTAATTTCTGATAAAACATACTTATTCTTTGACGCATTTTTATTATGGCTTTGTACATATATCATTGTCAAAATCAACCTTGGAACAATGAAATAACATATGACGAAGAGGTAACAGTAAGAATTGAAATGGCACGCAGGGTGTTTGGTAAATGGAAGACCACTCTTACCAACAGAAACCTTACAGTACAAACGCACCTGGGAACACTTCGAGGTTACATATGGAGCATTCATCTGTACGGATGTGAGACATAGACGCTTAAGATCGACACCATAAATAAAATAGAAAAGCCTTTGAAATGCAGTGTTAGCGGAGAATCCTGAAATCTCTTGGACTACACACACAAGCAATGAGGAAGTTCTCGGACAGCTAGACAAAGATCGGGAACTCCAAAATGCTATAAAAACAAGAAAGGTCAGCTAATTTGGACATATAATGCGAGGTACCGAATATCACATTCCCCGCCTGTTCATCCAGGGAAAGATTAAGGGCAGAAGATGGATAGGTCACAAAAAGCTATCATGGCTGCATAAGAACTGAACTGGGAGTGGAGCAGCGGTTCCAAGCAGCAGAGGATAGAGGAAGGTTCCGTCAGATTGTCATGGGAACAGCTCACGCCTGAAAACAGGCACGGCACCGAGAGAGAGAAAATCCACCTAAACCTGAACCCGGACAGAACTTATCAGTAGGACGATCTTGCGCTGTTTAAACCAAATGCGTTAGCATTGAACGAATTTCGTTTAATCCAAACTCAAACTAAAAAAGGGCTAGAACTGCAGTTCAATTAGAGCCGGGATACCATTAGTTTCGTAAAACCGGCCGTCACTGATCTATTAAGCCATATTATAAAGCTGTATGCCAGCGCCACAGAATATTTGTGGTTAGCGTTTAAGTTGTGCTCTTCAAACCTTTCAATGTATAACAATTTCAAAATGTATCAAATACATATTACTTGAGGGGCTCTAAATATACCAATTTCGTATCATAAACACATTTATTGTATTTTAGACAGGAATTGATTCGCTTAATAAACCGAGAGGCGTTGATAAAAGCGAAATAAAAATAAAAACTGATATTGTAAAAAGCTGTTTTAAAGTTGCAACACGACAAATTTCACGGAGACAAAGAGAAATAAAAGACAACGCTAAATGAAAGCTATTTAATGATTCAAATTTAAATGTTAATGTTATTATGGAGTGTCTAGCCGAGCTTCGTGGTGATAAGACGTGCCCAGTGCTAGCATATTCAAAGCAAGGTCGTTTACACTACGGCAAAGAATTTGAAGAATCCAATGGCATTTATCGTCTAACGAGAATATACGGGGCTAATTCCAACGGAAGGATGAACCCTGGGAGTTAGCAAGAATCCGAATCGGATTATGCCACCCAGGATGGTGACTTCAAAAAGCCACAAACAAAAAAACGTGGTAGGAAACCGAAGACGACCCAGCCAACCCAGCCAACTCCCACAACGCCAACACCTGAGGCCAAACGAATAGCGTTGCATGATCAGGATACAACAGATAAAATCCAAACAACAAACAGCAAGACAACATCAACAAGATTTCCAACGTATTCGCAAATATTCACAGCGAACGCAATGCCGACCATGGGAGGAACTCAACCAGATGGGAGGAACTCAACCCCAAAAACAAGGATGTGATTATCAGACAAGATAATTTCTTTCTAATTAAAACCAACCATGATGACAAAGCAACACAAATTTTACAACAACTGAAACAAGAAAACATGATAACAACATTCAAACTACAAAAAACGATAACCTCCCACTAATCCGACAACAAAGATCAAACCACCATATTACAGCCAGATATTCAGTGGTTGCTACTGGAGTGGACCTTGAAATCACGGACGAAATGTTCCTGAAACATTTGGAAAAGTCAGGCCTGATAATCAGATTCTGCAAAAGAATAATGTCCAAATGTCAATAATAGTAATATCCAGATCAAGAAACAGTCCCACCTTGTTGATGAGGCTGATAACGGGCGACCTGGCGACATATGAGAAATTGATGAGCGACCGCGCAGTGTACTTCCTTGGACGCGTGTTCAGGATTGTGGAGAGTAAACCTCCAGCACCGATTCCTGCTCCATGCACCAAATGCAACTCCTTTGAACACCGGACCGAAACCTGCAAAACACCAGCTAAATGCAACAAATGCCTTGGCCCTCACTCAACATTCAGTTGCAGTTCTCCACTTCCCGTCAAGTGCGCTGCATGCAACTCGGACGAGCATGCGGCATGGAGCGTAAAGTACCCGACGAGACCAACAGCACCGATCAGTGGTATCACCAATGTTAAAATTAAGTGATTGAACAAGAGAACGTCTGGGGTGTCGGATGCGATAACTAAGGATAACAGAATACACTCACCAGTAACAACTCACGATCTCATATTAAACAAATACAAACATCAAATTAACAAGTCTACCAACACTAACAGAGAAGATTTGATAAAAAAATGCGAAAACAATTTCTTGAAGATTTTGACATCGACACCTCGGTTGTCTTCTTTGGTAACCATATGTATGTATTGATGTTCGACATGCTCCTACCTAACAAAAACTCCTCGACAGAACCCCATGAACAATTAAAACAAACAATCACTAACATAGACCCTTCAACATGATACTACTTTACGCCAACATCAACGGACTTAACAGTAAAAAAACCACTTAATTAAAATTACATAGAACAAAACGACACAGACTGATCCATATTTGTAGAGACTAAAACCAAACTAGGACAGACACCAACGTACAGAAATTGGCAGTATATTTTTAGGCATGGAAATACCATCAATCATGCCAGGGGCGGGGTTGCAGCTCTCCTAAAACCAACATTTAAACTTGGAAGAGCAAATCCTCCTTCCCTCAATCACCCTCTGAACGACTGCATACATTTTACGATACCCTACTTAAATGACCTGATATACATATTTCTGACATACATACACCCACACTCCAACTTAGAACAAAACATATTGACCAAAGCAAGCATCTATAAATATGCAATAATTATAGGCGACTTTAATCTGAACAAAGACAAAACTAAACAGCTTAAATGATTTCTACAAAATTCGGACCTTATAAAACAGCACACCCCACCAACTTTTCTGAAGCTCGCAAACCCGGACTCAACACCAGACGTTCTACTGCACACAAGAAACTTAACAAACACCATCAACAACATAAACTTAACCAACGAACTTGGATCCGACCACCTGACTATTACGTTTACCATAGACTTACAACATACGCAACCTACCTCCAGTACACCTCCTATAGAGAAAAAGTTAAACCTAACAAATAATGACATAGACAAAGTGAAACAACATATACATGACTACATTCAATCGCAAGCACAGCCCATTTCAATGGAAACCATACAACAACAACTTTCACTAGCCATAGGAAAATTTAGCCCGGAAATAAGAAATGCTTTCTACCGACATACACTACCCAAATTCATACTGAGACTCATAAAACAAAAGAGAGAACTGTACAGACTATATAGAAACACTCAAAATAACGACTTAAAAGACATTGAACCAACTCAACAGAAACATTAAAACCTTGATTGGACAATACCGACAAGACAAATGGCTAGAAACATGTAAAGAAATACAAAAAGTCAAAGGCAAAACATACTGGCGAAAAATTAAGAAACTAGCGCAATACAAAAAAACTAACACTACTCACACAATTGACGAAAACGGAATAGAACGGTACACAGTCAAAGAGAAAGCTGACGCGTTCGCCAGACACTATCAAAGGGCCTTCAGCATATCGACAAACCCTAACTTCGACAATGACAACTGGAACTTGATCAACGACTGGTACTTGAACTATTTCAACAGCTCAAAAAACTATACATACAAACTGATCACAGACACAGAGTACGACGAAGCCCTAGCGCATATCAAAAACACAGCACCGGGAAAAACTCCTGAAAAGCCTAACTCAAGAAACACACAAACAAATCCTAACTGAATTGAACAACTGCATCAGAAATAACAAAATTCCAAAAACATGAAAAAACGACTTAATAATCCCTATACCCAAAAATGGACTGGACAATACACAACCGAGCAATTACAGACCAATTACATTGCTACCAGTACTTAGCAAGGTTTTTGAGTACATAATAAGGCAGCGACTGGGAAAACTGGTCGGAAAGTACATACCATCGTATCAGTTCGGATTCAAACATCAGCAGTGGACTATTCACCCACTCTTCACTCTGACTAACAATATACAAACAACCCACCTAACTGACAGAAAGACAGCTTGCCTGTTTATGGACATTAACGAAGCTTTTGATAGTGTCTGGCACAGAGGCGACTGCCCCTGGTCATCCAATCCACAATTTCAGTGATTATAATCCCCAGTCGGGAACCACTGGGAGGCAGCTGATCTTATTCGAAAATTCGAAACGGGTGGAAATCTACAACAAAAGGGAGGTCTCGTGGCGAAGGTTGTAATCGGGTGTACTCGATCAGGTCTCTCTTTTTCTAGATCGATTTTTCGTCCCTTCCATCCAAAACTGTGGTCAGCAAAGGTGGGGCAACCACCACGTTGCCAGATCAAACCATGACAAAGACTACTGATATTTAAAAGCGAGATACAAATATTTAAAATAATCCAAATATAAATAATATTAAAAATATTATAAACCCTGACCTGACAAATTTGTTGGACTAAATATATATTACAGCGAAATATCGGTTGAATACAAAAGATTACTACATGTCTTGATAATAACTATTTAATTTTTCCAACTGGTTAGCAGACAGGTGGACCGCTATTTAAAATCAAAATTTAACCGTCACAAATCGAATTTGAGCTGTTCTGTGAATAGTATGCAGCTCTTTAATAAAAACCGTGCCATTCGTTGTCACTACGTTGAGAAACTGAGTTTCTGTTATGTAGTGAATATGAGATAACATTTTATTTTGTTCAAACGAAATTCCTGGGTTCCAGTCAATTTATTGTTTATTATTTTAAACATTTTACAAATACGTTTCGGTGTCTTTCTCCACCATCATCAGTTTGTATGTATGGCTGTTTCCACCTTCACCTTTGGCAAGCCATTCTGCCACCTTCAAAATGGCTTCAAAAATGTTTTAAATAATTTATTTCAAAATTGAAGTACAGTCAGGAAAATATACACAACAATGTTTTAAAGAATAAACAGTAAAATTGACTGGAACCCAGGAATTTCTTTTGAATTAAGTTGAAATACAGTCAGGAAAATATAAACAATAACATTTTATATGTGGTTCTGTGGTTAAATATGGATGTACTACAAATCAGAAAGTTTTTGCCATCATTGAAGTATTTTTTTTATAATTGCTTTGAAAGCTCAATGCAGAAAAGTTTGCTAAAGTGAATTCTTCTCAACTGAAAAAGTGTCAATTTTATGATTTTATCACGAAAGTTAACTCGGTTTTTGCTTTATATTTTGTTGTGCTTTTTAGTTTCTCATAGCGCCTTTGTTGTTTCACATAGAAATCAGCTGGTATATACGTAATGACAATGATAAAAACATAGTTTGCAGTTGCAACCCAAAAATATTGTTTGCCAAACTTAAAACTGAGTTTGTTGTCAATATTTTGGTTTTCAAAGAGAATCAATTTTTTTAAACATTTAACAATTGATATTAAATATTCTACAATGAGAGTAGACTAAAAGCTTTTTTTTCGGACAAAAACAGAGAACCATTATTTTTTACTTACGTACTTAGTAAGAATCATGGGTAACACTGAGTTAAATGGCAGTTTCACAGCGCATCTGTACACATCGGCACACAAACCGTAATTGACAAGTTAAATTTCGAAACGAAGTTTTTGCGCCACCTATATTCGAAGCGCGAAACTTGAACCGTTTGGAATGATAGCATTTTATCCAATAATTGTTTTCTGATGATTGCATTCACCAAGTTTTATCAGGCCGAAAACTGCAAGTTTCACAAACAGTTATCAGCCTGATAAATATATCATGTCAATAAAAGAAAACGTATGTATTCTGCATCATGGCATGGTGGTGCCATCTGAAACCAAATCGTAAAACGTAGAACAGCATCTAAGTTTACCCGTATTCAGTTACAGTTCTAAGGGGAATGCGCTGTGAAAGCGCCATTGAAGCAGATTCAACTCAGTGTTACCCATGCCCACGAAGAACGCTGCCAATATGATACAGTTACTGATCAAATCATTCATGTCTACCTTAAATAGCCGTAAACTAGTATATTTTGATTGTTTGCCTTATACTTTGATACCCGGAATATGATTTTACAAATTCTGGCTCTTGTGCATATACGGTTAATAGAATAACTATCTCTTAGATACTGTAGTTCATTCGGAAAGGACGTTCACTTTTTGTCTATTCTTTTTATAATTATGTTTCCGACTCTGCTTTTCATTTCTTAACCAATTTTACTTCAAACATATTAGCTTACCGTATCTACTACTCTCCTACTTGTGTTACTACTATTTTTTTAGCGTTAATTACGTTTATTTCGTGTGCTTGATGAATTGATTCGTTTTCTTTAATAGCAATTTTCGGATCCCAGCACACTAAATATCTGCATTATCTTCTGTTTCGAACATTGGAAGACTAACTATTTTTTCTAAAAGATGATATCAATTGATATAGGCCTTCAATTAAAATACACCCTTGTAACGCCAATGACTTTCATTAACCACTAGATTAATAACCCATCGATGATGTGTTGACTACGGCTTCTTATCTGAGTGGAGACGTGTCACTTATTAATGAACTTCGCCGATATTAATTAACATATCATTAAACAGCTATCTGGTCTTCTATTGAAAGCACTGGCGACAAGAAATCGGAGAAAGGTAGGTCGTTTATTGATTAAGGCCCGGATAGAAGCATGACGAAGGAAAAAACTTCTCAATGGGAAGCAGCGTCAATAATCCACGACAAAGGCCATCGATAATCTTCATTTGGCTGAATAAAAACGATGTCGATGAATTGTCAATGACATTGGAAATTTCGCTAATTGATTTTGAAGGACGTTTTTTTAAATTTGTTTAATCAATAATGTTTTAAAATCATTTATACTGTTGTCATGCAAAACGTTCATAGCTCAAGAAATTAATTTGGTTTCATTAAGTAATTGGGGTTAGTTTGGATAAGTCGTAATAAGTTAAAGTATTAAGTTTTTCGAGTAAATATCATGCAAAAAGTGGTCTAATAAGAATAAGAATCACAGGGTTTGAGTTTTAAATCAACCATATAGACGGTATCCTAAAATGGAGCGACCAATACTTGGCGAGGTAGTTCTAGAGCAAAAATTAGTGGGACCAATTCCTATATCTTATATATATTTTTTTCGAAAACTCAATAATAACTGATCTTCAGGGCGTTAAAGTCAGATTTTAAAATACATTTTTTGGAATAACTTTTATGTTGGTTAAATGATTGAGTAAAAAATAATTTACTTCTCACGTCTCTCTAATATGAGCTTTTAAACTGTCTTGCACGGTGTAAGCAATAACGCACGTTAAATTATTTCCACCGTTTTAACAGAGCGTGTCATGGAAACAAGTGCACTTAGAATTAATTATAATTTTTAATATATTTAATTGGCTAATAAGTTTTAAATATATTTTATTAAATTATTAAAAATTAATTGTTATAAACTTATTAATCTATTAAACTTTAACGCCCTGTAGATCAGTTATTATTGAATTTTCGAAAAAGTGTTATATGAACTTGTCCCACTAATTGTTGCTCCAGAAATATCTCGTGAAGTGTTGGTCGCCATGTCATTTCCGGAAACCCTGTATATTTGAGACACAAGTTTAAAACATTTCCTGAATAATAAAGCACACATCATGAGGTCAGAAAAGGAATAACACTTCGTACAAATGACCACCTCAGCTTTTCTCACACAGGCGTGCTCTTGTTATGAATTTTTCAAGGACGGTTGTGCATAAACTTTGCCATATTTCAGTGATATAGCGTTGAAGCCTCTTAAGGATTTAATGGTTGTTGGTTTGTTTACACACACTTGCGACTTTAAAATAACCTAAACAAAATAGTCCAAAGGAGTTAAATCGTGTGGTCTGGGCGGCCGTTAATTCGATCTCCAAAAGGAGAAATAACACAGCCAAGGAATGGCACGTGCACACTCACGAATGCTTGACCAAGTTTAATGAGTTTTTCATTTTTCTAGATAAAATGTTTTAGTAGTAGTAAACATCTTTATTTCTAAAAAAGGCTATCGACCTATCGGTCTTTCTGCCCTTGTTTAATACATGCAGTCTTAATCTAAATAAAAAACAAATATGAAATTCTCTTATTCTAGGTTAACGATATTATTAAACAAAATTTCAGTGGCAAGAAGAGATTATTCTACTGTCCACCAGTCAGCCGCGTTTGTAAGTGTTCGAGTAGCGTTAATGTAGGGAAACGGAAGCGGGATTGTCTGGTTGGTCTTGTAAGACAAAGGGGATTCAGTATGGTCCAGTTGTAGGGGTTGTTTGTCCATTTTGTCTGAAGCTGTTTGTGCGTTCGTATAGTAGTTGGGTGGGGGGGTTGTGTAGTGGGTTTTGGGGGTGTCTTATTCGTGTTATTAGTCTTAGTGCAATTTGTTCTGTTGTTTGTGTATAACGTTTTGTCCTTTCTGTTCCGTTGGTCATGAGTATATGTCCAAAGTCTAGCAAGGGTCTACAAATAGCTTTACATATTTTGGAGGCAGTGTTTGTGCTAATTCCTCTGTCTTTGTAGGTTAGTGATCGGAAGTGTTTTGTTCTCTTTATTGTTTCTGCCCTGATGTTTCGTATGTGTTTAGTGAATTTAAGTTTGTGGTCAATTGTGATTCCAAGGTATTTTACGTCGTTTTTTGGTTGTGTCGTTTGGCCGCCTGCAGTTATTGTAGGGGAGTCAGCGTTGAGTCTGTGGTTTGTGAGCAGAAGTTGTTTTTTTGACGCGTTTGGTGTTAGTCGCCATTTATAAAACCATGTCATTGTGTTGTTTGTTAGTGTTTGGAGTCTTTGAGATGCTCTCTCAGTAATTTTGTCATGTACAATAAGTGCCGTGTCGTCTGCGTATTGTAATATGTATGCCGATCTGTCGATTTGATTTTTGTCTGGTAAGTTGTAATTGTATATGTGATGGCAGTATATATTGTAGAGAAACGGTGAGAGCGGGGATCCTTGAGGGAGCCCTTGTTCAGGGGAAAAAGAAAATGACAGTGTTTCGTCAATTCGTACTTGTAGTTGTCTGTTTTCTAGTAAGTTCTTTATGGTGTGTAGTAGATATGTTGGTGTGTGTAGTTTGTATAGTTTGTATAGTAAGCCTCTATGCCAGATACTACCAAAAGCCTTGTTAATGTCCATAAACAGGCAAGCTGTCTTTCTGTCAGTTAGGTGGGTTGTTTGTATATTGTTAGTCAGAGTGAAGAGTGGGTGAATAGTCGAGTGCTGATGTTTGAATCCGAACTGATACGATGGGATGTACTTTCCGACCAGTTTTCCCAGTCGCGCTGCCTTATTATGTACTAAAAAACCTTGTTAAGTACTGGTAGTAGTGTAATTGATCTGTAATTGCTCGGTTGTTTATTGTCCAGTCCATTTTTGGGTATAGGGGTTATAAAGCCGTTTTTCCATGTTTTTGGAATTATGTTATTTCTGATGCAGTTGTTCAATTCAGTTAGGATCAGTTTGTGTGATTCTTGAGTTAGGCTTTTCAGGAGTTTTGCCTTTATTTTATCTTTTCCCGGTGTTGTGTTTTTGATATGCGCTAGGGCTTCATCGTACTCTGTGTCTGTGATCAGTTTGTATGTATAGTTTGGTGAGCTGTTGAAATAGCTCAAGTACCTGTCGTTGATCAAGTTCTAGTTGTCATTGTCGAAGTTAGGGTTTGTCGATATGCTGAAAGCCCTTTGATAGTGTCTGGCGAACGCGTCAGCCTTCTCTTTGTCTGTGTACCGTTCTATTCCGTTTTCGTGATTAGTGTCAGTAGTGTTATTTTTTTTGTATTGCGCTAGTTTCTTAATTTTTCGCCAGTAAGTTTTGCCTTTGTCTTTTTGTATTTCTTTACATGTTTCTAGCCATTTGTCTTGTCGGTATTGTCCAATCAAGGTTTTAATGTTTCTGTTGAGTTGGTTCAGTGTCTTTTTTAGGTCGTTATTTTGAGTGTTTGTATATAGTCTGTACATTTCTCTCTTTTGTTTTATGAGTCTCGGTATGAATTTAGGTAGTGTATGTCGGTAGAAAGCTTTTTTTACTTCCGGGCTAAATTTTCATATGGCTAGTGAAAGTTGTTGTTGTATGGTTTCCATTGAAATGGGCTGTGCTGGCGATTGAATGTAGTCATGTATATGTTGTTTCACTTTGTCTATGTGAGTCTTTGTCAGTCTTTATTAGGTTTAACTTTTTCTCTATAGGAGGTGTACTGGAGGTAGGTTGCGTATGTTGTAAGTCTATGGTAAACGTAATAGTCAGGTGGTCGGATCCAAGTTCGTTGGTTAAGTTTACGTTGTTGATGGTGTTTGTTAAGTTTCTTGTGTGCAGTAGAACGTTTGGTGTTGAGTCTGGGTTTGCGGGCATCAGAAAAGTTGGTGGGGTGCGCTGTTTAATTAAGTCCGAATTTTGTAGAAATCTTTTAAGCTGTTTCGTTTTGTTTTTGTTCAGATTAAAGTCGCCTATTATTATTGCATATTTATAGATGCTTGCTTTGGTCAATATGTTTTGTTCTAAGTTGGAGTATGGGTGTATGTATGTGAGAAATATGTGTATCAGGTCATTAGGTGGGGTATCGTAAAATGTGTGCAGTCGTTCAGAGGGTGGTTGAGGGAAGGAGGATTTACTCTTCCAAATTAAAATGTTGGTTTTAGAAGAGCTGCGACCCCGCCCCTGGCATGCTTGATGGTATTTCCATGCCTATAGTTTTACTGCCAATTTCTGTACGTTGGTGTCTGTCCTAGTTTGGTTTTAGTCCCTACAAATATGCAGCAGCCTGTGTCGTTTTGTTCTATGTAATTGTAAATAAGTGGTTTTTTACTGTTAAGTCCGTTGATGTGGGCGTAAAAGAGTCTCATGTTGAACTGTCTATGTTAGTGATTGTTTGTTTTAATTGTTTATGGCTTCTGTCGAGGAGTTTTGGATAGGTAGGAGCATGTCGACCATCAATACATACATATGGTTACCAAAGAAGACGACCGAGGATTCGATGTCAAAATCCTGAATAAATTGTTTTCGCATTTTTTTTTTATCAAATCTTCTCTGTTGGTGTTGGTAGACTTGTTAATTTGATGTTTGAATTTGTTTAATATGAGATCGTGAGATGTTACTGGTGAGTGTATTATATACACTCATATATACTATACTGGTATTCTGTTATTCTTAGTTATCGCATCCGACACCTCAGACGTTCTCTTGTTCAAACACTTAATTTTAACATTGGGGATACCACTGATCGGTGCTGTTGGTCTCTTCGGGCATTTTACGCTCCATGCCGCATGCTCGTCCGAGTTGCAGGCAGCGCACTTGACGGGAAGTGGAGAACTGCAACTGAATTTTCAGTGAGGACCGAGGCATTTGTTGCATTTAGCTGGTGTTTTGCAGGTTTCGGTCCGGGGTTCAAAGGAGTTGCATTTGGTGCATAGAGCAGGAATCGGTGCTGGAGGTTTACTCTCCACAATCCTGAACACGCGTCCAAGGAAGTGCACTCGTCCGTGATTTCAAGGTCCACTCCAGTAGCAACCACTGAATATTTGGCTGTAATATGGTGGTTTGATCTTTGTTGTCGGATTAGTGTGAGGTTATCGTTTTCTTATAGTTTGAATGTTGTTATCATGTTTTCTTGTTTCAGTTATTGTAAAAGTTGTGTTGCTTTGTCATCATGGTTGGTTTTAATTAGAAAGTGATTATCTTGTCTGATAAGCACATCCTGGTTCTTGGGGTTGAGTTCCTCCCATCTGATTGCAAGTTGGACTCTGGTGATGGTCGGCATTGCGCTCTGTGAATATTTGCGAACACGTTGGAAATCTTGTCGATGTTGTCTTGCTTTTTGTTGTTCGGTTTTTATCTGTTGTAGCCTGATGATCCAACGCTATTCGTTTGGCCACTGGGGCAAAACTGGGCCGATTTTTCGGACCAGTCGACTTTCCGACGAATCCGCACTCGATTGCTTTCCGATGGCCAATTTTATACTGTTTATTTACTATTTTACGATTAAAACTACTTATTGTAAACTATTAATTAACTTATTCCACTATATTTGTCCGCTGTTTCCAGGTCGCACTACTAACTAACTTATTGTTTTACTATAAACTCACTCTGTCCTTTCTAGAATCTAACTTTGAACATGAAAATCGCCGTATTTTATTCCGCACCTCTGGAATGTCCTAATGTCTTTAATATAGATTATTCTGGTATAAAATACTCTAGCTCTGTATATGTAAAAATGAAAAGCCACCAAATAAACTTTAATGTTAATTAATAAACTGTTATTGAAAAATCGCTTTGACACTCAAAATTTAAGTTTATTTAAAATCTTCTATGTGTGAGTGGGGTAGACCGGAGGTCAAAAGTAGAGAGTACAATAGTAACAGTACCTCTATATTTCGAAAGATATTGGCAATTTCGATTTTGTTCCTTTAGGTCGATTCGTGTCACCCACATTCAATAACTAACCAGTTGCCAGCCATCTTTAACAGGGTTCACGTGATCCATAATATTGAACTTGTTTTTGTTTCTAAAAGTATATATTTATGTAAGAATAAAATCCGATAAACAAGTAATCTTTCCTCAAAGATTTTCGAAAACCCTACTGGTATTAATAAGGGAATATCACATCAGCGTTTTTGGATTAAAAATATTTTCACTTGACTCCAAAATTTGCGTTGGATTCAGTAAATTCCCTTCGGAAATAATTGTAACAGTAACACCTAGGGACAATTGCAACGAGATACAAACGTTCCACAGTGTTTTACGTTTCAGAATATCTCCTAATAGGCAAAAGAACACGAAATAGATGTCCAGTAGTAGTAAACATCTTTATTTCTAAAAAAAGGCTATCGACCTATCGGTCTTTCTGCCCTTGTTTAATACATGCAGTCTTAATCTAGATAAAAAACCAATATGAAAATTCTCCTATTCTAGGTTAACAATAGTAGTAGTAAACATCTTTATTTCTAAAAAAGGCCATCGACCTATCGGTATTTCTGCCCTTGTTTAATACATGCAGTCCCAATCCAGATGAAAAACAAATATGAAAATTCTCCCATTCTAGGTTAACAATGTTATTGAATAAATAAGATTTCAGTGGCAAGAAGAAATTATTTTATTGTCCACTAGTCCGTTGCGTTTGTAAGTGTTCGAGTAGCGTTAATGTAGGGAAACGGAAGCGGGATTGTCTGGTTGGTCTTGTAAGACAAAGGGGATTTAGTATGGTCCAGTTGTAGGGGTTGTTTGTCCATTTTGTCTGTAGCTGTATGAGTCTCTCAGAGATCTTTGTCATGTTTGTGCGTTCGTATAGTAGTTGGGTGGGGGGGTTGTGTAGTGGGTTTTGGGGGTGTCTTATTCGTGTTATTAGTCTTAGTGCAATTTGCTCTGTTGTTTGTGTATAACGTTTTGTCCTTTCTGTTCCGTTGGTCATGAGTACATGTCCAAAGTCTAGGAAGGGTCTACAAATAGCTTTATCTATTTTGGTGGCGGTGTTTGTGCTAATTCCTCTGTCTTTGTAGGTTAGTGATCGGAAGTATTTCGCTCTCTTCATTGTTTCTGCCCTGATGTTTCGCATGTGTTTAGTGAATCTAAGTTTGTGGTCGATTGTGATTCCAAGGTATTTTACGTCGTTTTCTGGTTGTGTCATTTGGCCGTCTGCTGTTATTGTAGGGGAATCAGCGTTGAGTCTGTGGTTTGTGAGCAGAAGTTGGTTTTTTGACGCGTTTGGTGTTAGTCTCCATTTATAAAACCATGTCATTGTGTTGTTTGTTAGTGTTTGGAGTCTTTGCGTTGCTCTCTCAGTAGTTTTGTCATGTACAATAAGTGCCGTGTCGTCTGCGTATTGTAATATGTATGCCGATCTGTCGATTTGATTTTTGTCTGGTAAGTTGTAATTGTATATGTCATGGCAGTATATATTGTAGAGAAACGGTGAGAGCGGGGATCCTTGAGGGAGCCCTTGTTCAGGGGAAAAAGAAAATGACAGTGTTTCGTCAATTCGTACTTGTAGTTGTCTGTTTTCTAGTAAGTTCTTTATGGTGTGTAGTAGATATGTTGGTGTGTGTAGTTTGTATAGTTTGTATAGTAAGCCTCTATAGATGTCCATTGTTGCCATCCTTCTGATTTAGTTTTCTGCAAATATCTCAGTTTTTAATAACAATTAATTTTTTAAACTTTTTTTCCTGTATTCCAAAAACACCCCCAGAGTAATGACGCCAATTTTGAATCACCCTGTGTAAAAACGAAAATCTACTATCTATATGGGCATCACAGAGAAAGAAAAAATGTAGGATCTATAATAAAAAAATAAAAAATATGAACATATAGGAAAGGCTCAAAAATACAAAACTCAAAAGGAAGGCCCAAATGAACCAGAATCAGAGACAAGCAGCGATAAAGAGGAAATTTGCTGTCTAGTGTGTTTAGAAGGTTACCCTTCAAGTCAGGGATAAATGGGGGCGCAGTGTCGTAAATATAAATGTTGGCCTCATGAAGAATGTACAAAGAATAACATTTTGTATACTTGCCAAAATTGTCATCCTGAATAATCTGTGACACATTTAACTTAGCTTTTAAATATATCTTTTAAACTTGAAAACAAGTTTATATATGGAATGTGAATCAGTTTTATATTTTTATCTCAATCTCTCAACTAAAACTAAATTTATTTATAATTATAGCAAAATTGCTAATTTTATTTTATAGTATTCCTGTGAAAACCCGAAGAAAATAATTACAACTTTTTACAATAAGGCCTTGTTACAATAATTCCTGAGTTGTTGTATTAGTTTGCAACCGAGAACAAAACTTTCATGTCTTACTTTTAAATATTGACAAAACATACATTCAATTTCAGAAAGTATTAAGTCTGCCAATAACGATAACGCGTAATTACTACAAAAGCTCAACGTCAAAATGTTACTTTCGTTCCCCGTTTTCCCTAGATTCATAATAGTTAATGCACTAAAATTTAGGAAATAATTTTATAAGTGACCTTTCCAAGTATTGAAGTGTGTTAATATTAGGTTTATTGCAACCTATCTATTCGACATGCAGATGGTATAGATGTTATGCTCTATTTATTTCAGTTTTCAAGTTTATGTTGATTTAATTATTTTATAACTTCACCTTTGGATTGACAGAAACAAAGCTCTGTTTCAACTACAAAAAGCCTTTCTAACGTCCATCAAAAAAAAGTAAAACGGAAACGTGAAAAATGCACTTAAATCAAACATTTTAGGTCCACAGGCATGGCGTAGCCCCGTGGGGTGTCGCCCCAGAAGACTCATGATACTGACACCTCAGTCACGGCCCTTCGCAGCCACTTCTTGTAATTCTACCTGAAAGCGATTGACCGGAAACCTGACTTTTTCTCTTTACCTGTGCTGCTTGCTTATCTTAACATCTCTTTTTCAATCGGTGGAATATCTTCCGTTCGTTCTTCGCCAGTCTTCATTTAGTTAGCATTCTTTAACTAAGCAAATGTTGATGAATATTTCTGACATGTTATTTTAAAATGCAATTATTCTCTAGTATGATTTAGAATTCAAAACACGGGTTTTTTATAAGGAAATATATTAAAACCCCGATGCAAAATTGTGCTAAAAAGCTTTTTTTTGTCGAGAACAGTGATATATTTTTATACTAATTCAGATATTACTGTCCAGGAGTCAAGTTTTTAATGTCTGAAGATTTAAAATACATTTTACTGGAATATATTCCAGAACATAGAAAATTAATTAAAACTGTAAGAAAAGAGTAATTGTTTCATAAAAATGCACTACTACTTTGAGTGGATAGTAGAATTGCCTTATTTTTGTCTTAGGTTTGAGTGTTATCACAGTTAAATATTGAGGCAAAAGCTATTCTTTTTGGCTCCTTTCCCTGCTAAAGGTTTTTTCTAGCAATTTTAAAAATTGTGGTGTGTATCATGTTAAAGTGTCTAGAGTTATTATAAAATAAAGTTGTCTCTCCAATATCATCACACATTCTGGTTACACATATCTTATCCATAAAGTAA
Organism: Dendroctonus valens; assembly: GCA_024550625.1. NCBI lineage: Eukaryota > Metazoa > Arthropoda > Insecta > Coleoptera > Curculionidae > Dendroctonus > Dendroctonus valens. Next base: position 132,338 of record JAJTJO010000818.1, read on the forward strand.
GTTATTTCCATTAATGATAATTAATTGGTTTATTAAGTTAAGAAAGGATGGTTCACATATGACTATAATTTTTTGAATACTTCCATTAAGACTTCCTCAATATTCCCGTTAGAACAAAAGACAGCTTTATGCCCTCTCATTTAATTGGTATCACTCACGCAACTTGTTTGAAGTGCTTCACTCTTTAAATAATTTTTTGTTAATTTTGGATTAACTTGAAAATTAAAATTTAATTTTGTTCTACCAAATATGGCACCTGTTTATTAAATCCGTTTTTTTCTTCAAATGTCTTTTAACAATGTTTTGATATGGGTCTCATTAGTTACAGAAGACCCGGTGGAATGTTTATAAGGCATGTATAAATAGGGCTAAAGCCGATTGTTTGATAAAATAAGAGTATTCGGTTCACGATTCATTTGTTTAATGAGGGGACAAAAAGCAAAAGTCCACTAAAACCCCCGATATTTTCTAACTGAAAATGCAGTAATGCGAGGTACCATTGGGTATAATTTTTTTTTGGTTCAAATTCTTGGTATTTCGAATTAACTGCAATTTTGTCAACAATTGAATTTATGGATGGATTTCAATGGCCGAATTTCACTGAACCTTAGATTTAAAAACTGAATAAGCAGAAATTCAACATAAATTTTTTGTATAAGTAAAATTTTAAGCAAAGATGTTCTTTTGGTTTAAAATATCGTGTTCGGGTAGGCTCATTTCAAATGGAAGCATCGCACAACCCTAATATATTTTTTAATACTTTTTATCGAATTGTGTATTGTTTTTGAAAGATCATTTATGCAAAATTAGTTTTGGTTGGAATTTAGCTTCTACTAATTTTGCTTCTCTTCAATTTTTTAAAATCATTTTCCTTTCGTTTTCCAGTTTATCAATGTTACATATTGTAGTATAGGTCCTTTAAAATTCGAGCACCTATTGCTTTAATAGCATAATAAACTTGTTTTGATTACGCAAATTTACCTTTTTGAAAAAGTTGCGACAAATGTTAGTTTCATCGTTTAGTAAAAAATAATTGGACAACAGAAGCAAGTACTTATTTACATTCTGGCTTGGAATTTGATGCTTAATAAAACGAAAATAGCTTGAAATTTAGGATGTTTGGGTCTATGACCATCCAAATAGTATGTAGAGGAATACATCTATTCTGACTTGAATTAAATATGGTACAATTGTATGTCGACAGCTTCAGTTTCTAACACGAAAAATTGACTTCAGATTTTGCCACGGATAGTAAACCCATCAGCTCACAGAACTTCAGTACGTCTAACGGAAATGGCACATTTCAGAAATATTTAAGGTTCAGAAAAACAACAGCCATTGCGTTTTTTCTCTTGGAATTATGATTTTTCCAGTCTCAACATAATTGTTACACTCACGAATCTACCGTTTAAATTACTTTGGAAAGAGGACAATGGGCTCCTAATTAACCAGATTTAAAATCCATACATATTTCTTTTAGAGTTTATACTTTAACCAACTGAACAAATTACTAAGAGTTGTGCAAAAATTAGATAAAGCTAAAAATGAAGCAAAAAGGAGATAAAGTTAATCTATACACAGAAGAAGGACGCAACTTTGAACAATTGTCATGAATATTTTGTCGATTGTAATGAGACTTTTTTATAGGCGGAAGTAATGGGCCGTAAAATTAACGAGGACAAAACGAAATACATGTGTGTTGGTAAAAGAACGAGAAGGGATAGGATAGGGAATGGGAGAGTACAATTTCGAGAGAGTATCAAGTTTTAGGTACCTGGCGGTCACAATCAACGACAAAATATATATTCGACGACGACATATATTCGACGACGTCAAGGTAAGAATACAGTGCGGCTGTAGATGTATGTACACTCTAAAGAAGTTATCACCAGCAAAACTCTATCCCGAAGATCAAAAATTAAAATATATCATTCGACCAGTGGTCATATTCGGGAGTGAAACGTGGACAATTACTAAGGAAAACCATCGCAAGTTCAAGTGTTTTGAGCGAAAAATTCTGCCTTAAATCTTTGGACTATACAAATGCCCAAGAACATAGCAGTTCCGTGCAAGAATAAACAAACTGCCTGAGCTCTATGAGCAACCAGACATTATTAAAGTAATTAAAGTCGGAGGGCGGATATGGACTGGACATGTACAACCGTCAACCAGGCTCTCGAGTGATCAAAATGCTCTGGGAACAGAACCCAGAAGGTCGAAGATCCCTGGGGAAACAACATATTTGCAGACCTGAGAGCCATGGGAATAGAATACGACCCTGAATTGACGCAAGATAGAGAACGGTGAAGAATGATCGTGCAGTCAGCCAAGACCCACCAAGGGTTGTAGAGCTGCAGAGAGGAAGAAGAAGAATGAGGTTTTTAATTTTATTACAGCATTAGTTTTTAACCGCCATTTGCACCAGTCATTCTTAAAAGTCATTCTTAGTTAGGTATAACTTTGGATTAGGGTTAACCCTAACTATAGATAGCTTTGCACGGCTGTCAATTAGGTGATACTTTGCTAAGATGAAGTTTAGCCCGGCAACATTGCTAAAAGTGACAAATTGACTTTTTGCTCCCGCCTTTTCTTCCCAAACTAACCTTTATCTTTAGAACGAATTCAGTCGTTAGTTTGAGTTTGCTCCCACATAGTGTAGGTCACAAATATATTTTATTATTGATTAATATTATTAAATATGGCATCATTCCAAAATAAAAAACGGGCTCCAAATTTTTCATTTAAGGAGAAATCTCTCCTAATTAATATTATCCACAATTTCAAACATGTTGTGGAAAATAAGGAAACAAATGCTACCACAGGGCGAGACAAAGATTTGGCGTGGACTAAAATTACGGCTGTATTTAATTCCCAAACCACTGAGCATGCTAGGTCGAAAGAGCAGCTAAAGAAATATTACAACAATATAAAAAAGATGGTAAGGAAAGAAGTTGCCGAGAAAAAGAGGGAACAAACGAAGACTGGGGGAGGGCAATATGTTAACTTATGAAACTCTGGAAGTGGAAGTCTTTTCCAGATACCAAATATCCGTTCAATTATATTTCTTGTCCGTATATGCGACTCGTTGTATAATTGCTCTGCACGATTTGCAGGCTGTTGTAACGGAGTTAATAAATACGGCCTTATGTTATATCCTTTTTATTTAAAAAAATTTTCTCCTGGGTTTCAGTCAATTTTATTGTTTATTATTTACAATTGTATATTCTTTTTCCTGACTCTACTTTAATTCATTCCAATGTATTCCTGGGACGTAACGCAGGGCTCATCACATAACACCATAATTGTGACAATAAAATTGACTGAAAACCCAGGAATACATTGGAATGAATTATTTACAATGTCACAAATACGTTTCGGTGTCTTTCTCCTTTATCCTCTGTTATATCCTCCATCGCCAAACACTTCATCATCCGATCCACCTAAGTACATGATTTAAAGTCTCATATTATTACATTACTTATAATACGTTTTTTATTGTGTACGAAATAGTATTGAATAAACATACTTGGTGACTCAATTTTTATATGCATACAGTCAATTACTTCAACTACCCGAGGAAAGCGAGATTTTTCATAAAATTTTAACTGGCATTCATTGATGTTATTGACTGAAGGCATTTTAACAAATCTACTGTATAACCGAGCAAGTGAGCTTCCCACTCTGACAATTATTCTAGATGCAGTCGACAAATGAATTCCACTAAAATCTGTAATGCACACAAGGTGAGCTCCAGTAGCACAAAATCGCAGGAAAACCAGCAATTGGTTTATAGGCGCCACACTATTGTTCCTAAAAAATGTACTGGAAGTGAATTTTTTCCGACGTTAAACCTATTTTGATTTAAAGACTATGTTGAATGTACGTGAACATAGTTATTCTTGGTTACAGAATTTCACAATGTAAAGTTAATATTAAATAAAATATTTACATCTCACCTACATATCATACAAAATCGTTTTTACTTACATATCTCACGGATACTCTATTTCCTCTTCTATCAGGTTCAATATGAAAAGAGCGGTGGACTTTGTGACGGGGAACCGTTGAAAAAAGAGAACATCATCAAAACTATTAACGTAATGTGTTCTCTCGTAAACTAGTCTAGGAACTCGCACTTGGTCGAACTCATCATCATCATGATCAAATAACAGATCATTAGTTAAAATATTCATAATGAAATGTAATGTAAAATAACGACAAATCGGCTTGTTTGCATGAAAATACTGCGACTACGAAATGATACATAATAGTTCTGTTTGAGGTTATTCTTCGAATCTGACTTTAGGTTCCACCTAAGCTGCACCACATCTTCCCCTTAAATTATTTGCCTGTTACGGTTCACCTTAACGCTAGGTGAGAGTGGTGCAAACGAATTCTGTCACTTAACTGTCACTCTTATGCTAAGGTGTACCTTAGTTTCACTGGTGCAAATGGCCGTCATATGCGCATAGCGATCGGGTCCTTTGTGTTGATACCACACCCTTTTTTGTGGTGAATATAGTAGAGTTCAGTTGTTCGTATGTTTGGAGTGTTTTTGTCTGTCTATTAAAGTAGTAAAGCAATTTTAGCTTTTTATTTCGAGCCGGGTTATGGAGTTAAGACGGGTAGTTTTATCGGACACAACAGATGTGAAGAAATGAGTGGAGACGCAGTTCGGTTTCATTAGGGGGCTAGGAACAAGAGAAGCTTTGTTCTCGCTAAAGCTTCTGGTACAAAAGTGCTATGATCAGCGACAAGACGTATTTCTCTGTTTAATTGATTTCCAAAGAGCTTTCGATAATGTCAAACATGATTTACTTCTAGCAAGACTACGAGAAATCGGAATAGATGAGAAGGATATTCCAATCATAAAACAACTATATTGGAACCAGAAGGCCGAGGTGAAGATAAGCGACACAGTATCAACCGAGGCTTTCGATGTAACCAAGGGAGTGCGACAGGGCTGTATTTTGTCTCCAGTGCTTTTTAACATTTATGTCAAGAAAATATTTCAGATTGCTCTCGAAAATGAACCCAGCGGTATCAAGGTCAATGGAAGACCCATCAATAATATCAGATACGCCGACGATACCGTGGTGTTGGACTCCACCTTGGAGGATCTTCAGCATCCATTAAATAAGATAAATAGCATTGGTCGGCGGTAGGGCCTGCATATTAACATCTCCAAAACGAAACCCATGGTGATCGGTAGACAAATCAGAGAGGTTACTCTCCAGGTAGAGGGCGAAAACCTCGAACAAGTGAAGAGATTTCGGTACCTCGGATCTGTTGTTAATAGCGCGTGGGACTTCGACGAGAAAATTAAGACTCGAATCGGCATGGCCAAAACGGCATATCGACGACTTCAGGTTGTTCTCCTACAGCAATTCTTACCCCTGGACCTCCAACTAAATGTGATAAACTGCTATGTGTGGCCTATCCTGTTGTACGGGGCTGAAACATGGTCAATCAAAGTAAGATCACTCAATCGCATTGAAGCGTTCGAGATGTGGACTCTCCGAAGACTATTTAAAATCTCATACACCGAACACATTACAAACGAGGAAGTACTGCGGAGAGCAGGTATAGAGAGACAGCTTCTAAACATAGTTAAAACCCGGAAGGTGTCATACCTGGGACACATCCTGAGAGGGCCTCGCTACGCAATCCCAAAGCTGATCCTGCAGGGCAAGATGGAGGGCCGAAGGCGACCCCGGACGAAAACAGCACTCGTGGCTCCGAAACATCAGGAATTTGAGCGGGGTGCCAGATGTGGCAACCATATTTCGTCGGGCAGAAGACAACGCCCTAACAATCATTTAAGGAATGTGCGGAAGATCCCCAACGTGCAGGATGCATATGGGAAGAAGAAGGTACCGAGTATTTATGGTATCAGATCAAAGCTTCTAGGCAGGCGGAAAATCTTCTCCAAAATTTAGTCCACTATACAAATCCTAGCCTATAACATTCTTATACTTCAGAGGAATCTCCCTCGGCGGTAGCCGTTGTCGGAAGGTTCCAGAAACTTCCAGATGAATGTTAGATGATGATGTTTAGACAATCTGAGAAGTTTTCTAATCAAAAAAATTATTATGAAGTGCATTTATGAGTCTCCTCAAGTACTAACAATTCCAAAAGATGTAATTATTGGAAAGGACACACAGCTGGCCCTATGTACTATAATTTATGTGAGTGGAGCAATTGCAAAAATTATTTTAAAAGCGAAGTTTTTCAAAAGTTGTGATATTTGTAATCGTAATCTCTCCATTAGACGGGGTGCCGTCTTGGACGACGATTTTATAGATGCTAGACAATATCATCACGGACGTTTGTTCAGGCCAGGAAATTACTAAAATTTTCATATAATAAAAAATAAATAATAATTAAATGTACTATTCTATTTAATAGCACGGTTGTGTACCACTCAAAATATTTCTCAATTGTTAAAGAAAGATTTAAATTTTGAAATTATTGATTGTTCTTTGCATAACTTAGGGACAAATTATACGAAGTAACAGTCAGATATGCACTTTCCTGGTGGTGCATGCAAGTAAATAAAAATTGCAAATAGCGACGATACAAAATTTTCTAAGTCTTTTGCACGAAATCCATTACCACGTCTTACGAGAGATTCAATATTTGCCAAAAATATCGAAAGCAAAATTCTTGAACGTGGCCACATTGTAAAAATAAACGGTTTTGAAAATTGATAGGAGGAATTCTCCGAACGGTCGAGGTGAATGAACTCTTTTCGATATTTTCAAAACGGAAGTACAGTGAGCACAAAGAAATATGGATCGGCTATTAAATGATGGAACAAAACTGATAACAAGTTCAATCACAATCATTGTAGACATAGAGCTTTTAAAAAATTATATAAAACATATACCTGGCAGTAGATAAAATGGAAGGCAAAATAAGAATCATAACATAAAACCACTTTTGTCAGTACAGAACTTGACATGGTTGTAACCGATTTCTTGATTACGTATGATGTACATACGTTTTCTTGTATTGGCCTGATATGTTTATTAGGCTGATTAATTTTATTGGCCTGATATATTTATTAGGCCGATAACTGTAAGTCAAACTTGCAGTTTTCGGACTGATACAACTTGGTGAATGGAACAGAATATTATATCAAATCATCAGGAACCAAATATTATGTTATAAATTGCTTACATTCCCGTCGAGTTTCGGGCACTCCACCGTCAGGGGAGCTAAACTTATATTCAAAATCTATCATGGCAGTCTCAATTCTTAGGGGGGATGTTCTGAGATCAAGAAACACTTGTAAGATCAGCAGCGAAGGCCATACGACATTGCTTCTGTCTGCGCCTTGCGGAGTTGTTTACTAGCTCAACTGCGTGAATATGCGCACACAAAAAGCGCCCATTTTAAATATTAAAAACAATCTAACAAGGCAGCATCTCTACAAAAAATGCATTTATGCAAATAATATATAACTTAACCGTACCATAAATAATATATGGACATAGTTTATCATGTAGAATTAACTTCAAGTTTTGTTTGACCTGCTGCCTTTAAACCTAATATATTTCTTGTTAGAGTTAAAGTCCCTCGACTATGCCTGCCCAGATAATATTTCCATTCACAACACGATGCAACAAAGGGGAAAAGAATCACTCAATGTTAGTAAAATTTAAATAGATCTTGAGAGCACAAATTATTTTTCAAACCATGAATTAGCCTGAAATGTTGAAAATCAATAAATAACATACAACAAAGATTTAAATATATTTTTTAATAATACATCAATTTCTTTAATCAATCTACACAGCATGTTACATCCAAACACACATCAAAATAATGCAAAAATAAATTACCAGCCAGTAATTCCAGTATTATGCTATGAATAAAAAAGGGGTTTAAAAATTAAGTACTCATTTTAAAGTATGCTGAACGTAAACATATGCCTCAATTGCTTAACATTTGAAGCAGAGATGAGAATGCTGTTAAAAGTGATGCTTAAAATTGGGTCTTTAATTAAGAAACCCTTTGAACGACAGAATATCGGTTAAACTTATTATCGGAGCATTAAGCAGCGTCCCATGAAATGTCAGTGCTTTCATAATTAATTTTGGACATCAAGATTGAAATACAACCAAAAAATGCCAACACGGAATGCGATCTTATGTATGAACAAATGCATGTGATGTAATTTCACCATTTCAATCGTCAAAAAATACTGACAGAAATACAAGCAATAAAACAGTCAAACAAGGCATTAAACGCCAATATACAATCGCTTAAAGTTTTATCTCCTAGGTATGTTATTATTAAATACGTAGGTAATGAGTGTCATATTTTACTTCGTAGTATTAATAGAAAAATGTATGAATTAAATTACGCAGAAAGAAAAATATTGATATACAATCTAGCCTCGTGAAATGATGTCTTGTAACGGCCTTAGTCGATATGACAATGAAAAACATAGCGAAGTTTCCATTATGCAGCCGCCAAATTTCGAAAATGCGTCAGCTAAATTATTTCAACCGATTTTTTATGTTCATTAAAATTTTCGCCGACCTTCGATAAATGTTTTAACGAAGCTAAAAAATCAAATTTCTAAAAAATATATTCCAAGCGAGAGACTTCTATGATGTTCTAATATAGTCAACATTCATCCATTCAAACTGTCCCATGTATGGGCTGTGCGGCAGTTTTCCATCAGCAGTCATGAGATTCCATTCAATCCAGAGCATACTTTACGTTAAGAGGATTGAGCCTAGAGCAGAACTAAATTATATTTGCCATGTTTGATTATATTGGTTTCAAAACGACGAATCGTTCGACCAGATCCAAAAAGTTACAATACTTTTTGATAAGATAATGATACCTGCCTGATAAGTGTCTCGAATAAAAGAAATTGTTTATATAAAATGGTGTTAAAATAGCAGATTTTTTCAAAACATTTTTTTAAAGACCTGTTCCTCTGATGACGTCGGGCTATAGGCCCACCAGTTATTAAAGAGACTAAAAACATACTGCTAATTACTATAATATTAATAATAATACATTATGTACCAGAGCTCACGTGAGCCCCTTGCAAGTTTGGGCGCGGGCTTGTTACATATACTCCAAATTTAACGTTACAAAATTACTTCAACGCCGCTGAACAAAAAAATTGTCTGATAAATGGTCTGTATTAAGCATGTTTTGGTGGCCTACTAACATCTAAAAAAGCTACAAAAACTATGACGGTATGTTTATGATGACGGTGTGCTGCTAAAAAATTAATGTTTTCGACAGTAATTAGAAAATACTTAACCGACGTTTCCTGCAAGTTAAATTTGACATGCTAGGCCCGCGCTTGCATTTGTAGTATTGTGTTGACGTGAACTAAATACAGACCCGCGCCCCGCACTACTACAACACAGCACTTGATAGTTCGGTATTTAGTGGTGCCCCCACAAAGGGTCCTGGAAAGTGCCTTAAGATTATGACACATCCTGGTCCTCTACGTCTTGCAGCTGCTCTTTGGTTTCTGCTTCACCTAAAGAAATGTTTATAGTATAAATCAATTACTGGCCAGCAAGTATATCAGATTTAGCTATTTGAAAACTTTTGAAAATAACAGTTTTATGATAGCAATCAGTGATTTCCTAATAGAGTTATTGGACGGTCAATAAGGGCAAGCAGTAATAAAGTTAGTGGTATTTTGACACATACGCCGGCGCAATTGAGTCTAAAAATAAGGAATTCCTTAATAAAGATACTTGCTCTGTGCTGGTTGTGCAACGATACTGTACAGCTTTATCTCAACCTTAAACTGGCAGTTGACAACTAACGTTCTCTTGCAGGTTATTTCATTGTATATACATAACCCAGTTTCTATTTCTACACTTTTTCCATTGTAACAGTTAAGTGGAAATGCTCAAACACCTTCCAAAATCCAATAAAAAGGTAAACAATACAAAGACAAAAACGTAAAGTTAAGTTAGACCCTTTTAATATTGAAAGCAGTGAACTAGACATCCCAATAACTATCATTTCGTTAAAGAAATAAAGCTATTGCAGTATTAAAATAAGGATTAACCTGATTACTGCTGCTGCATGGGAGTATTTATACTTTCCAATAGCTCTCTATTGTTTCTTTGAGCTGTTATGTACCGTTTTGGCTTTTGAGCTAAATTCATCAAAAATTATTCACTGATCAATCACTCAAGAATTCTGATATTAGATTACTAGCTCATCCTTGAGGAGTATAGAAAATTATTACAAAATTTGCTTAAACTTAAACTAAACAAAAATGAATTTGAAAAATTACAAACGCATAAATATTTTGTTTCACCTACATATTATTGATCCATAATACCTTAAAAATGAAACATAATAATATCCATAACTACAGCCATACACGTAAGTCAAATTTAAATCTCTGAACAATAGATTTTAGTCTTTCCCAAACATGATTGTCCTGACTCATCACCTGTGAACCTATTGTTTTTAATATACTTTTTAATATGTGTGTAGTTTAGACAAACTGATGATGGTGGAAAAAGACACCGAAACGTATTAGTGACATTTTAAATAATAAACAATAAAATTGACTGGAACCCAGGAATTTCTTTTGGATTAAATTGAAATACGGTCAGGAAAATATACACAGTAATATCCATAACCGCAGGACATTATAATAACTCCCACTCATATTCTGTTGAACTGAATTCTTGAAAAAAATTCTGAACAAGGAGTATCATAGGATGCTCTCGACTTTATAGACAGCAAATTTTCTGTAGCTTTTGCTGCTTTTTCACTTATATTTTGCGGAATTTGTTCAATTTTTTGCGATGAATTACTACTAATTGACGGGAACATCAAAGTCACTTCAGATAAAAATCACAAATCATTAAATTATTTCATATAAGTCCAGGTATACCTTTTTTAATGCTAATAACTATAAATAATTGATGAAAAACCATTACATGAAACATAAAGCATTGTATGCATCACATGCGTTACGGAGACAATAATGCCCATCAGGCCGAAATTGTCCATTAAACAATCCGTAACACCCTTGGTACATAAATAGCTATTATGAATAATCACAACGGCAAACATGCATTCAGGCAGATTTTTATTGACAAACATGTCAATATCAGATGTGTTTCATGTCAACCTTCAGTGTCGTTTTTCAGAACTAGCAATGTATAATAATGTCAAAAATATATCACGTTTACCTTCCTTGGGGTAGACTACGAATTGGTAAATTCTTCAACCTAATAGACCGGATAATAGAGTTCTTCAGCATAATGGGAGAGTGAAATTGGCAACTATTTAATCGAAAGTCGCACTTCCTATCAATAAAATATTTTAAAACATCTACATCCCTATCTTTCTATCAACAAACACGTTTTGTCCGAAGCTTTTGCTTTACCATGAAACATTGCCATTATATCTGAACACTAATACTAAAACTGAGGTCATGAAACTGATGCAGTTTCTCATAAATTTACATCTTAACTGTAATTCTTTATCAATTATGGCTGGATAACTCATCTAATATGATACGGATTGAAGAAACCGAAACACTAAATGACTGAAACAAATCTTGCACATACCTCTTAAATCAACAATCAAAGTGTTGTTTTTCTTTCAAACTAAAAACGGCTGGCTGGTGAGTATTGTTTGCTGTAAATCTTCAGATGTGATATCTTTCGCTTTCTTAGAAGACAATTTGCTTGCACTAAACACGTTGATTAGCGAAGCTGTCAGGTAGAAGATTTGACATATTTAGAGACTCCGAACGAAAATAAACTTAATACCTCTTCGACATTGTTATACATATTAACTTTTGAACCGCAATATTTAAAAAATCATGTAACGTTGGATGTTTGGACAAATAATTGCAATCATGGTGGGCGGTGCGGTTTTTCGAAAAAATTCAATAGAGACGAAAGTTTTCCAAATAGAAAATGTCTAAGTTTCGCAAGTTTTTATTTGTAACGTTCAGCTACAATACTGGTTTGCCAACGGGTGTAAATTACTTGAAAATATTGCTAAATAGTAAAGTTGAAATTGTTATCTTCAAGAGCGAATACCTTCCAAAAAACTAAACATTTTTTTTAATTGTTTCCGCCCTCTGCAATTAAGCTCCAGTAACGACTCCAATTGTTAATATTGTAATTGTAAAAATTGTAACTACTCCAATTGTTAAAATCACCCTGAAGAAATATAATTTTTCCATCTAGGAGATTTGCGTATGTTTAAGCAAGTTTCGCAATGCTTTAATTGTAATGTTTAAGTATACCAAATCTGCTAAATGACCGTTGAACTGCTTTAAAGTATGGCTTAGTAACAAAGTAATGAAATTAGATCCTCAAGAGCTCACATCTTGGAGAAATAAACAACAAATTTGTTTAAGCCCCAGTAACTACTCAAAAGGAATGACGCCATTTTGGATTATGTATTTTTCTGTACTGAGCAAACAACACAAAAATGCATTTTATAATATAGGCATTACACATTTAAAACAATAACTTTGTAGGCTTCTCCCTTTACTAAAAATGGATGTAATACTTCACAGAATAATGTGGATAAACATTTCGTCGCAGTTAGATAATTATGCGTTGTCTAGCATTATTAACTAAACGCTATAACATGACTAATTATTCGAAAATACTACAGACGCGGCCAAAAGCTTTCAGATTGAAATCGATATTTTAGTTGCCGATAAATATCCAGTCCAAGAATATTAACTATTCAGAGTATTCTCACCTTCTCCATCCCCTTGCATATCACTAGTCCACAATGTTAGGTTATCCCTGAGCAGCTGCATAATAAGTGTGCTGTCCTTGTAACTCTCTTCACTGAGAGTATCCAACTCGGCGATGGCATCATCGAAGGCTGCCTTAGCAAGCCTGCATGCCCTATCAGGACTGTTGAGAATTTCATAGTAGAAGACGCTGAAGTTTAGAGCTAAGCCCAGCCTAAAGCAAAAGGATATTTTTAAAGGGAATATATTCACATAATCAGGAGCGACGGTTATAAATTACTATATTAATAACATTCAATATTTTCCATTCCTATAACAGAAAATTTATTTATACAGTCGTTATGAGGATATTGAAAATGCGGGTTAGACACCAGTTCATCCCATAAGACTTGATTTTCTAGTTTAAAACTAGAACTTCAATCAAAGTTGAATTGGCGTAATAATAATTATTTATAAATCTAAATCTTGACAGATACCAGAGCACTCGTAGTTTTCGATTTATAAATTTGGATGAAATGTATGTCACAAAGCGGTCGTATTTCCACAACGGTAATGCCTATCACTTCGAGAAAAAATCATTACAGAATAGAACACAAAACCCTTAATAGTGTTGCCCTGATTTGGATATTTCTTGATGGGCCAATTATTTTTGGAAAGACGGTGTATTCGTGCACTCGTTGAGCTCCTGGTTCTTATTTGACTTCGGATGATTCCGTAGCACGTGCGTGTATCCACATGCTCTTCCGGGAAATCCCTATTTCACTGATTAGGCACTTTTAGCAGAGACAAGGGAGAGAGAGAGAGACTGCATAGAATAGAAAAATCAGGAAACAAATTTAGATGCGCGAGGCTTGGAACAGGTTTTAATGCAGATTGGATTCTGCGTTGCGGCGACTCGTGGATCAGCGGATAGCACCAAAATTAATCAATTCGTCATTTTTAATTAATTCCAGTCTTTTAATCGGTTTAAATAATCGGAGATAATGATATAATTACATTAAAAAGTGTTTCAAATATTTATTTTCTATTTATATTGTTCGGTTCTTTTACCCCATCGCTTATGAGGCTGGTACGTAACAGATAAATAAGTACGTAGGATATGTACGCATTTTGCAATTTCTAAGTTAATAACAGTGTTTTTCTATTAAAAAAAATCACTGATTTGTAGGTTTTCTGATTGAACCTGACGGTGCACAGCAAAATAGAAGTATTCATATCCCTTGTGCCACAGTAAATATTTTGTGTATAGCGAGAAATATTTTTCAGCTTCCTATTAGATGAAACATGGCGAAAATTTTGGTTCAGTAATTTGAATAAACGTCTAGTTAGTGCGATTAAATAATTTACTCTATTATACTATATCTGAATTTACGAAATTTTTACAGTTAACTTTCGAAAACCATCGCATAATCGCCAGCGAGTTTGCAAGGCAACATACTTAATTTATTACATTTTCTAATTTGCAATTTCATGTATGTTTGCTTACTTTTATATTTAATAAATTAGCTTTAATCAAAGATGCCTAGTTTGTATTTATAACTAAGTTATTGTCTCTGCTTTTAGGCTAAGCGCAAATTGAGAAGCGTGCAACGCATATAAGGCGACTGACACGAACGTATGACGCAAACTTATCCTACGCATAACGCAGTGATCACATATTGCACGCAGTGTGTGTCAGTTTCAGTGAAAAATCACTTTTCAGACAATTTGAATGATTTAAAAAGAAAACATATTTATTTTGATTTCTTCAAGTAATAATGCTGAAGAAGAAAATTGATTTGGTCTTTAGTGGCGAAAAAATATAATTCATCGAATAATTTTGATTTATCCAAAAGAAATACCCATGGACAATTTAAAATGACATCTGAATTTCCGGGCAGTGTTTTTAACAATTACTTTCGAATGAACAGAACTTCGTTTAACGAAGTACATGAAACGATCAAACTATCTATTGAATAAGATGGGTGTAATAGTCACAAGCCCATCGGCACTGAAAAAAATATCCTTTTTCTTCAGGTAATAAACTTGTAGAATTACCAATTTCCAATAATTTCAATTAACGTCTCTTCTGCCAATTCAAATCAACTACCAAAAATCAGTCGTATTATTGTTAATATTCTCTTCTATTGAATATATCACAAAAAGTACCAATACCCGCACGAAACTGGCTCAAATGCAGCGTGGCGCAACTCGTCCGGAGTAAAATCTGCAGTAAAATATTGTGGTTACTATTTGAAATTTTCAAGTTGGCCCCTGCCTAGCCTAAAAGATCGTCGTCTTTTTTTTCTCACACGAATAAACTTCTCCCTGCCAGATATTAATTTTCTATTTGAAACGTTTTTTCTTAGGATTACTAATATCAGAAATATTTCAGCATATTTGTATATAGAATGTATTGTAATATCATATTTGTATATAGAATGTTTTTACTACTATCGCGGATAATTGCCTAAATTGAATTAATTAGATTTTGAATATCTCATTAATTTTCTGAAGTGTCGCAATATTTGATAGCCTGGCGTTCAGTTGCCAAACTGCCGCAATATAATTTATCGGTCTCCAGAAAACAGATAAAAGTTCTATGAAAAACTTCTGGAAAAAGGGAAAAATTAGTGAATCTTAAAGTTAGTGATTTAGAAGTGGAAATGGATGGAATATCATTTGAACTTAGAGAGGCGAGCAAACTGAACATAATGAAAAATTTAAACATCTTTCATTATTTACGAAGGGACTTTATCATTATTGTTGACCTAGGGAGAGAAATACGACTTCTCACTAGGGAAATGGAGTAAATAATGGTGACTTCTCAGGTCAGTAGTATAAAAAAGTTATTATTCACAACATAAAAAAAGATAGAACTTTGGTTTGTTAAACCTTGGAAAACGAAACAAAACGATAAAAAAAATTGTCGAATGAATTGTCAGGTACAGAAGCAACGAAAAAGCTTACCTGATCGGATGTGTAGGAGGTAGTTCTGTGGTTGCGATGTCACTTGCACTTTTGTAAGCTACTAACGAATGTTCTGCAGCATCTTTGCGGTCTGTGCCCGTGGCGAATTCTGCTAAGTATCTATGATAATCTCCCTGAAATAAATTGACGATATTGATAACTCAATTTTATGCTTAATGATTTCCTCACACATATAAAGAACTCCAAAAATGTAGATGCAGAACTTACGAATAAACGTTGATTAAGTTACGTTTCGCTGATGTTACTAGTTATTATTTTAAAAAATTGTAAGATGGGTCTCATATTATTTCAGACTCTTCTGTGAAAACTTCTGTGTTATATAATCTAGATTATTCACATCAGTTAAGTTTAAAGTCATGATGACATTTTCGATACGCCTTTTTCTCGAACTATTTTTCACTAATTAGGTTTTAGGAATGTCAGCAAGCAAAAATGTCAACTTTTGGGTATCCTCAACATATAAAAGAGGGTAAATGAATCTCCATGAACGGTTTAAAATATCCAATCACCAGTTATAATTTTTTTGAATAGCCCTTTTGAAGAACTCCAGAAGCATTACTATGGTCAGAACATGTCCACATAGACATATTTTTTGAAAATCCTAAAACAAAGCCGGGTGGTAGTGCATTGGTTTCAATCGGATGTTCCATTACCGAGATCTGGCGATTTAGTGCGACCATGGTAAAACTTTCTAATAAACTATAACAAATAGGTTCTTTTATTCCTTACGAAAAATATTTCATGCATTTTTTCGGCATGGCGATCAGTTTGGACTGTCATGTATTATTGAATATTGAGTATTATTGAATATTGTGATATTCTTCTGATTCTATACGTATACTTTAAATTCTTCCAAATCGATGCATTTTCAGGAAAATCTCGTACCGAATTATTCTTGAAATTTACTATTTAGTTTGGGGTCTATTTTAACAGATCCCAGATGGTTCTGCTGAGACCAAATCGCAATAGATACTTAATATTTTTCAAACGAAAATATGCAACTTTCTTGAAAAAAAAAAGTCATGTTCGATTACAAGATTAAGAAAAGTTTAAATAAAATGTTGGTTTATTTGAAATAGCTTCTTAACTAGCTTGTATAACTTTTTTTACACAACATTCAGGATCGCCTATAAAATTATGTGTATGTATTGTTTCTGACATCTTTTGTAATGTAAATATTTCACCTACCTTCATTTTATAATAAAATACTTTACTTTCTCCAGTTGAAGCTGCGGGAATCAAATGCTTGTCCAGCACGTTAAGAATGTCTGAGCAAATATCTCTTAATTCTTTTTCGACCTAAAAAATATGAGAGTATATGGTAGACAAGGTTTAAATTACATATTAAATCATTATTGTAAGAGAAAATAAGTAGACAAAACTTTTATAGTAAATTGGATATATCAAAGCAATATAGATATAGTTATACAGCAGATAAGTAGTTTCCAACTAATCGTGAAAATACAGTGTGTTCTACAGGAATTTCTTGAACAACACGCACACTAAAAAACATTTTTCCGTATCAAACACTTTCGCGACCTTTAAATTTTGTTGCGAAAAGTATGGTGTAAATTTGGTAGATGAAGGAAGCTAGTTGCAAGATTGTATAATCGGCATTTGAACAAAAATTTTAACAGTTTAATTTGACCTTTGAGTCATTCCAGCTTTTTGGGACGATTTTAGCTGAAAACAAGCATCACGTCAATGGCAGATTTTTTAGGAAAAAATAATTTTCAACTCTTTAAATGTTTCTAAACCCTTTTTTTATTTGTAATCAGGAATACAAAATTTAGGAAAAATTTGAGGCTGATTGAGAATTTTGAAATGAATATACATCACTCCGGTTAACTCCAAATCTTTACCATAAAATAAATTTATTTTGATATAAATATAAGCCGTTTTCGGGAAAACAAGCTCCTTTTTTAATTTTAAGGTTCAAGCGGGGTTTTAAAAATATGAAAATTACGTTTCTAAGACACCATTTTAAGGGGCCGTAACTGGTTTGTATCACTTAAAAGTCAAATTATACCAATTATTTTAAGAGATTTCTATATTTTTATCTACAACTTTGATCAACTCTTTTTCATCCGTAATTTTAAATGTGGACAATGATGTAAATTACCAACTTATGCAATAAATTCCATATACTTTCGACAATTTTTGACTCACCTCGATTAGAAAATCAACATGTTTTGTGGATAAACAGACATCTACCAGAGGTGCACTTAACAAATGTTTTGGAATGTGCTCGGTTTTTCAATTACTCGATTTAAAAAAAAACATGTTTCAAATGAAATACATATTTACTTTGCATTATTATGCTATTGGTGTCTGCAATATCAATATACGAGTATATATTATTATAGTATATACAAGTATATAGCTCTATTAACATTGATCTTATTTACAATGATGTTGACTTGAACTATGAATCGCAACAGTTTTCGAGATACTTGGCGTTTTGTGAAAATGGGGACAGTTTCATAAAACTTAAATTCTGAACACGTGTATTAATTTTCAAATCGAAATTTCACTTTGCCACTACTCAAAATAGATTGGTGCCACAACCATACAAGGTATTACAAAGGTATACCTAAGCAGTTATATTTTGAACGGTTGCTGAGTTTACATGGAACACCCTATATTTGAAGCCAAAAACATGAAGAAAAAAATTTCTATTGAAAACTAAAACTATTAAAATTCATATTTTAATAATTTACCTGTTGTCGATATTGCCTAATCATTTCCAATTTATCATCGGCTCCTTTAGACTCCTCTTTCTGCTCGATCGATGAGATGATTCTCCAAGAGGCTCGCCGTGCTCCAATTACATTCTTATACGCAACAGACAAAAGATTACGTTCCTCCACCGTCAACTCAAGATCCAATTTGGCGACCTTCTTCATAGCCTCTACCATTTCTGTTAAATGAAAATAGAGTACATACTTAGAGTCAATGACTGCAAAACAACTTTGTTTTGTTAGCTTTCAATTCACAAAATTGATTGGAAGTGATGCTGAACCCATTTTGTAAGAACTTGTATTAACGTCTTTGAAGTGCCTTGTAAATGGGTTATTTCAAACGAATGTGAAATTTATACTCGAGAAAAAACTTAACATGGACAAATCTTAAGTGAGTGTCAACTATAATACTGCCATTGAACAGGTTCCAAACAATAAACATTTAAAAGTTCTTATTTTCACCACTGGAATAAACATCTGTCTGCTGGTAAATTATTCATTTTCGCACTGATTTCATTTCGATAAACTCATTATAGCGCTGCTTTTATATATCATAAATTTGAATATAATCAAACAATTTGACTATTAATATCAAATATCTCTTTGTGGACAAAATAAGATGTTAGTCTGTAGCCATAACCAGACTAGGATGTTCTCTTGTCTAAGTATCTCTTAAATCTAATTAGTGGGAGTTGCAATATTTATAAAAAAATTAGAACATAAAAGTGTAATTAATTTTAAAAAACTGCCTCTCTACACAACGATTGAATAAATCGTCTATTTTTGTGTCGCCGACTGTATATTAGTTGACATGATGTCATACTTTGATTTTTTATTAGCAACGTCAGTTCTTAATATCGCCATTTGCAAGATTGAATGATTCTGCAAACAAGACGATAAAATTTCCAAAAGATTACATATCTATTTTTTATACAAAAAACATTATATCTGTTTTTAATATTGTTTTTACAAAACCATATTAACAAAGGCTGTGTGTTACTATCGTGATAATCAAAAGATTAGTTACAAAAAAAGGGAAAAAATTATCAAGTCTTCAAACTGGACACCAATGACTTTCTGACAACAAGCCAGGTGACTTTGAAATTCTCTGAAATTCTGTTTTCTTGCATTATTCCAATCTTCATGTGTTCAATTTTATTTGGTCGGTTGACGCAAACTTTAGATTTTAGTTCCACAAAAAGAAATCGGCAGGCCATTCTATGGGTGCTCACCTACCAATCAATTTGTTTGAAAAAATTATATTTTAAAGAATTTCGAACAGATTGTTAATAGTATGGCGTTGCACCGTCTTGTTCAAACCATAGACAATCATTAGAAATGGGGAGATGCTCTGAATTTGGATACAGTCGAGCGATTCCCGGTATTATATTTTCTTGCAGTAATTGTAAGTAATTAGCGCCATTTGGTGGTTCGTTCAATAAAAAACCGATGATTGAAGTACCGACAATGCCGTTGTGTATGCGGCGCTTCGATCCAATGTGAATTTTCACATGCTACTATTGCCAGAAAGTTACTTCATGCGAAAAAATTATGCGATTTAAAAATTGCCGGTCGATATGATATACTCCATCATTTTGTACCAAATGAGCTTTGCAAGAATGCCATTTGAGACGCATTAGAAATTTTAAAACCGAAGATTTACTTAAACCCCTGCTGTATTGCGATATGGCGCATTTGTTTAGTATTATTGAGAACATTTATGGTATAAAAAATGTTTCCACTACTAATAAAGCTTCCAGTTTTGTTCTTGAAACTGCCGGTCGCCCTGGTTTAGGTTTAGATTGATCCCTTAGAAGGTCCTGAATTTGCTGTGTATCTTAGTTATGGTTGATCTCGTAATAGACAGATCAAGGTTCTTATCGTTAAACAATTCGCACACTTCTTGTGTTCGGGTCGTAACTCCAAAATCAACCACAAATGAAGCATTCTAGTTTGAAATGTAATAAAAATATATCTAAAGTTCCATTAACTGTCATACTTCTTATTCATCACGATAGTAGCAAGAACTCGTTTACTTACTTTGTTAGAAGACAATAATAGAAAAAAACGAGCACACTATCGTTTTTAAAAATATATATTAAGAACATTAAAAGCGTTTTTTCCTAAAGGAATTTGTAAACATACATACAATAATGGGTTGCAAACCCATACAAGCAAAGCACCAAGCAAAAACTGAGGTTCCCATTAAAAAGATAAAATACTTGATATCTACGACGTTAATGTCGCCATGAAAAATACGCTTCTGCCAAAATGTGCGCATTTGCAAATGTGTTTTGTAATTCAGCTTCTGACTTTGGAGAAACTATTTATACCAAATGTACTTTTTAGTATGGACGATATTCACTGCAGTGGCATTTGCTTTCATTCAACGATCTGACGAATATCTACCAAAAAATTGTTCCCAAATATATTTAAATTCATTTTGGGCGTTGGAAATTCTGACTAGACAATGATCGAGATTATTTGGTTGCTAACGGGGAAATATACTGAGAGAAAGATGTACGCATTCGTGTATCAGTATATACTGCATCCTCGCTGATATTTTAAATTTTATGGTTTACAAAGATTTTTTCTATTGGTTAGGTTGTAGTCGAGGTTTCCTTTTAGGATATATTGTCAAACGTTTTTTGATTTTCACTTAAATATTATTAATCTAAACTACTTTCCTGGGTTTCAGTCATTTCAAATTCACAATTATTTATTTTAGTTTTAATAATTTTAGAGTGTTTGAGTGCCAATAAACAATATTTTATTATTACTTATTTTTTAGAAAAAATTTAAAATGTTAGTTAAACTAACAATAACTAATAGTTCATAAGTTATTGGGACAAAATGTTTTCGCAATTGTTTCAGACTAACTGAGGATGGTGGAAAAACACCGAAACGTTTTAAAAAATAAATAATTGTGAATTCAAAATAAATGACTGAAACCTCCTGATAAATGTTAATTAAAATTTTCGCATAGAACCATACACCTTTTTACACAGAAAAATGGCCTCAAATTTTGGGTGCGTCTTATGGTTCTAAGGTAACATTAGAATATTTTTTAAACAAATTTGTCTTGCGTCAGTCAAATTTGTCAGTGCGAAAAATATGACACGCCACTGAAAGTAAGTCACGTCGTATAAACCTAGTATTAGGCCGATAATCGAATGCGCTTTTGTACGTTTCATTTCAATTACTTTTACAAATCTTTAAAAAAATATATTTTTAAATTAAAAAAATTCAGCGTAAAACAAAAAAGGTTTATATTTTATATAACGTGGGGTTTAAACTAAATATAATCAATTATAGAAAATAATATGGAAACAGAGCAGCAGAAAGACATTTTAGGCGACCACCAACCGAAAAAATAGTTCACACATAGAAAAACAAGAAGATCAACTACAACTAAGTAATGACAAGAAAAAATTTCGTTCGCACTTAGAAAAATGGCTAAAATTAGAAGTATAAGTGAAAAATTCGGAAACAAACAATTGATGTAACCTGATCACTGTCTCAGTGCTTTAGGTTTATGAAAAGACATGGGTGATGTATGCGTACAAAAATCACACTAACCCAAAAAATTATAGAGATGATAGACTTGTAATATCAAGAAAAAGAAAAAATAATTTCGAGATCAATCAAATCGCAAATATGAATGAGGTGCCCCTAACTCTACACTTTTCCTCAAATTGGACTGTAGATTCAAAACG
Source organism: Dendroctonus valens (assembly GCA_024550625.1). Lineage (NCBI taxonomy): Eukaryota > Metazoa > Arthropoda > Insecta > Coleoptera > Curculionidae > Dendroctonus > Dendroctonus valens. The sequence continues at coordinate 154,504 of JAJTJO010000818.1, forward strand.
CACCAAATCAATAGTGATCAAAACAATCACAAAGTGATCAAGTCACGAAAAATTTCTCTGTAGTTTTAGCTAGTTGGGCGGACGGAAGAAAACTACCGCCGCCATCAATAGAAAAACAATACCTAGAGGAAATTCTTCGTGACATTATTATTCACGTTGAAGAAAAAGGCTGGAGGCATGAAAAGATTTCTAAAGAATCAGAAAAGTACAAGCTTCTTAGGTTCGTATTTAAAAACGAATATCAAATCAAGACTCTGCTCGTGTCCCGCAAGGTCAAGATCATTCTTAAGCCCGAAGTTCGTTTCAGAAACTAGGCTTCATGAATTCTCGGCGAGTCCAATACAACTCTTGATGATGATGATGGATCTATTAATAAACCATTTAAGAACTGTATGCGAGAAGAGTGGAGTAAATGGATAGCAAAGCCAAATCATGACGATACCGCAACCGGACATATGAAACGACCAACAATTTCTGAATTTTGCAACTGAGTGATAAATTCTTGGTAAGTTATGATCGACGAAACTTTACAAAATCATTTAAAAACTGCGGAAGAAGTAATGCTATATAGATGGTTGCAAGGTGAAGATGACGCAGTTTTTGAAATGAGTGATTACAATAGTTATACAAAAGTAATACGAACGGTGACATTAACGAGAAACCAGCTGAATATTGCTACAACGAATTGTGTTAACAATAAATAAAAATTATGTCCCGAAAGTAACATTAAAATATATTTTTTTAAAAATAATCTTATACATTTGAGGTGCCTCTGATCGTCCGAAATATACGGTAACTCTAAAAATATAGTACAAATTAAAGCATCTATTATCTAAATTAAGGCTTCTATCTGGAAAGTTTCTTTACCGATCTGTAAATTGCCGTTTTCCAATACACCTCCCGTAATTCGTTGGTGGATTGTCAAGGGAGTGTGCCTTAAGTGGACGGTAAAAGGAAAGTAGATAGTTGTAATTTTTTTTGGACAAAGTAAAAGTGTAAACATAACACAAATTGTGTAATAAAAGACAATATATAGCAGTTTTATGTTAAAACAGATCCAAATAAACCTGGATGTAAAGCCGATTTGTAAAAACTGCAAGAAAGAAATTTAAGGGATTATTCAAAAACTCAAAACATATGTGTATGATGTATGTATCTTACTGTAATAAGCAGCAATAAAAGAATACGTGTAAATAATATTTTGTAAAAAAAGTATTATTTAAGTATTTTTTCTTTTACGACTACATCCGCATCATCAATCGAATGGAAGTAGATAACTCGTATGGTACTATCCAAAACATGTTTTAAAAAATTGAAGCATTTATTATTTGAAATTTTGAAAAACAACACAGGTTCATTCTTAACAAAATTTGAAATTATCTAGGTATACTTTATACATATTTATGTATATTTCTTTTTCGCATCGAACTTTCTTCGGAAACTACGTTCGTCGAACAATTTTTGAAGGACCTTAACAAGGTAAAAGTAAACTGTGTAAGTACCAAAAACAAATAAAACTAACTTTGACAAAAAAAATTATGATTCAACATACCTATGCTAATTTTCAGAAATTTTGTGAGTCCTTTGATTTATTAATACCTACTATTAAGAGATTTAAAATGTATAAATTATCTTTTCAAGTCCCGTGACACTTCTGTAAAATTTGTTACTACTTCGAAATCGTCTGCCTTGAGTTCCAGCACACTAATGAGAGATAATGGGCAAACCTTAGAAAATCTCAGTCAACATTACACCAAGGCGGTGAAAAAAAAACCTGAAAATCAGTCTACTATAAGTAGTTTTGCAGTACGGACATCAACAACAAAGGCAATTTTTGCTATTAATTCCAGCCTTAGATCCATTGAAAACGCAGAAGTAAAAGAACTATTCAGTTACTACCTGGTTATACGCCGCAATCTCGAAACACAGTAACAAGCCTCTTAAATGAAAGTTATGAGGAATATACGAAATATTTTTCTTCTCTGGCAGGACAGTGTGTGAATGTCCATCTATGAGAGGACAAACGTCAACTACGAGCCAATAGTCTGTGCAACAATAACTGAAGATGAACGTGTGCTTCTTTACGAAGGTATTGATACTTCGGAAAATCATCATCCTTCAGAATAGGTAATTGAAATAGTTTATGAACTCATTTCTTTCTGTGAAACATTTGTTAGGAATCATATTGTTGTGTATTTTCGCAATCGTCAGGCTAGAACAAAATTCAAGTCAGAGGCTGCGCTTTAATTCCGTGTGGGATGTTTCACGTTAAGTGATGAGCGATGGAATAGCATCGCTCACTGCTAAGAGATCACTCAGTGGGACAATACTTAAAACATGTGAGGAAGTCAAGCAGATTAATGCGGTCATTTACCCAAAGTTTCAAATATTGGTCTTAAGCATGCAGCACAAGGTTATTTGCGCATTTTAACACCTACATCATACTTCAGCACTTCAACTTCAGCTCTTGATACATTGGAAATAAAAATGCTACTATCCAAGATGGCTATGAAAACTGGAAACATTTACGATATATCTTCTAAGATGTTGCAATCCATTGCCTTCAGATGAAAAACAATTTCTATGTCATTATAAACAATCACTAACCATATTATTTTAAAGCCTATATCTTGGACCCACAGAAGCAAAAATGCCGGTTAACACGCGAAGAATAGAATCAAGCTTTGGAAACAATTAATGAGTTACATGGAGACACTGAACTTTTAGTATTGGTAATCAAGTTTGAAGCATGCAGAAGTTCATTTAAACATGTTATGTTTTCAGACGAAATAATTAAAAACATAAATGGAATACAGTAATAGTTAGTACAAACGGGACGTTGCGTTCTACTTTTGACTTTTCAGAATATATGTATTCTATTAATGCGTTATATTGCTATCAATTGAATAAAAATTGTGAAAAAAATAGTTGCAATTAATCATGATTTTAATCGTGCTTTAAATCAATTGATATAAATCAACGGTACTCTGCATACTTACAACTAAATTTAACTATTTCATCAAATTTATAGTTTTACTCACATTTATTTCTATACAATGAGATTTAAGACATGGTCAAAAGATCTTTGACAATCTGCCAAAAACGAAATATTCAGAGCAAATATTTTACAGATTTGTATTCCATAATTTATATATAAACTTAACATTTCATTTAGTAGCATACTGTTTTTAAGATATCTTTTGGAAAAGTTAGCAGAATCACTATGAAACGTCTAGATATCGTTTCTAAATTAATTTAATTTACTAACTAGAATTTTCTGTTTAATTTGAATAAAAGTTTGTCGTCGGTAGATATCCATTATCGTCGGTAACCCCACTAGGTATTTCTATATTACGTCGAAATAAGGAATTCGTCTCATTGTCAATTCCTTTCCAAAGACCCCAAATTTGAAGAAAAATTGCGAAATTTAATGTTTATAAGCATGTACCCTTATCTAAATTAAATATATTTTATTTGGCCACCTGTGTGGACTAAGTATATTATTGCTTTTAATTTCTGGTATTACGACCCTTCGAAACCCGAAGCGAATGCATCCGAATAGACGCCATCGCCCATGCCAAATCTCCAACCCTAAATCTGTCTATAGGCACGTGTGACTCTCCATTTTTCCGATAGATAAGTAACTTTATCTGTATTGGAGTTAGGGCAAATTTATACGCTTATTTTTTAATTAAAAATTACCGGTTGGCGTGACGTCATCGTTTTAGCACGTTAAGAAAACTCTAAAGAAAATCGACTATTGACAAGAATGTATAGTTAGGTAAATGGAACGACTATTCGGTGTTTTGCAAAGCTTATTAATCGGAATTCATCAATAAACAAAAAAGGGTGTCTCCATATTAGTCTAGGCATTTGGTACAGTTGAATTGGAATTCCAGCTTAGAATTGCACTGAAGTCTTTTGGATCGATTATTATGGCTCTTTACACAAAGGAGTTGTCAAATGATCGCTATATTGCATTTATAGGTTCTGTGCAAAAAACACAAACTAAAATGGTTTTGCGTCGTTGTATATATAAGTTTGGATATCTCGCCCGCATTAATCAACAAAAAAAATTGCTAAATCTGACTATTTATGAAGGTATAAAAGGTAATCGATAGGAAAGTAGTTTAGCTGCCTACAGGAAGACAGGCTATTAAATGACATAAATACAGGTTAATCTGTAAAATGAGTCCGAAATATGAATAGGACTTTGTTTAAACTAAAGTAATTGTTGATCAAACGCTTATCGTACTGTCAGAAACGTCAAATAATGGGAGCGGAGCGTCCAAAAACCAAGGCAAGCAGAATGAATTTGAAAAAATTCACCGCGTAGCGGTACCGATTTAAAAATACAGAAAATACACTCACCATCGTATCTCTCAGCTTGTTCGGCTAATTTAGCCTTGTAAACGTTATCCTCTCTTTCAGACATTTTCCGATGCTTTCGGATTATTTTTCACCACACTACACTCACAATTCAGATCTTGTCTCACGAATTCCCAATATGGCCGCGCCCGCCACACTGAATTACGATGACCAACGAACTAGATCTTCGTACTCAGTCGACAAGAAATATGTCCTCTAGCGGTAAATTTGAAATGGCGATGTCTCGATTTATTGAATTTTCTGCATTAATACGATCAGCAGAACTTGAAAATTTGCAGTAACTTGGGCACAAATTTCAAAATATTTTTGTTGACAGACTTCAACATTGTTTTAGGAAACCGTCATTTGTTGTTTCGCAGCTCTCTTAGCTATAATACATTTGAAACAGCCGCGTTTTAGTTTAAGTGGTAACATTTTTGCCGAAGAAATAACTATTCCAACTGGCATGTTATGGACAGATATGTAAAGACTTTTCTTGTGAAGAACTAGCTTTAATCTGCATTATCTGATTTTGACCTTATGAACTATTTGAAGTAATGGTGGTTGCCTAGAGCGGGAGAAAAAACCAACCTGTGTGCACCTGCTGCCAGAGATTAGTAATGCTGCCAGAGATCAACTAATCTCTGCTGCTGCACACAAAGAATATATACAGGGTGTTCCGAAAAATTTATGAGGATGCTTTCGAATTCGAAAAAAGTTTCTACAAATCAGCTTTACAAAGATATATCGGGACCCTAAAAAACGCCGCTAAAGATAGGTTTAAAATAAATAACTTTGAAACTGCGTGCTATAATTTGATATCTTTTTAATATGATGGGTACAGGGTACATAAGTTGACACTCCTCCTAGATTATAATAGCTGAATAAACTAGTAAATAAAAACTCATTTTCTGTTGTTTGTACATCCCCAAAATACAGGGTGTCCCACCGGGAACCGCCGCGATCGATATCTGGATAACTATAATCAGGAGAAATTTGAAAATTGGACAGTATACGTAAATCATTGGGTCAAGCGACCTAAAATATTTTCAAGATGGCCACACTTCCGGTTATACCGGAAGTAGGTATCAACTTGCTTATATTAAACGGGACACCTTATATATTATTACATTTTTGAATTCTACTCTCAATTCTAAATATATTTCATGTACAATATCATATACCTAAGTCTAACCGTTTTTGATATATTTGAAATTTTATGTAAAAAAATTACAGTTGCAGCCACTCGAATAATTATTCATTTTTCCTATAAGGGAATGTGTGTTACTTAATTTGAGTCGCATTTCCTGTTAAAAAGGAGTTACTTTAATGGAACTTCGGCAACATTTTCATGACTATTAATACAAAGTGTTAAAAAAATAAGTTTGAAAATTACGTTGAGAAAAGCGCCCAAAATCAATTATTTAAATGGATACACCCATTTCTGATAATTTTCTCTTATTCAGTGTTAAAATTAAGGGTAAGTTTGTGTAAAGTTGTCTATTCCAAAAGAGTTTAGTTTTTGAAATATTGTCAATTTAATGTTTTCATATGGCTTTTTTTTGTCGCATCTTATTTTAAAAACTGTCACTCTTAGTTGCCATGACGAAAGTAGCCATTTTTAATGCAACCAAATGCCAAATTAATGCTTACAGCTGTCAGTTACCTTTTGAAAATAATTGATAATCATGTCCAGACGCCTAAATTATACAAGCTAAAGTTACAATTATATAAGTTAAAATAACATTTATATGGTAAACTAAAAACTAATGTATATAATGCAGTTAACAAACATGTACATTATTTATGTCTGGAGATGATCCAATAGGGTTGAGGTTGGTAATAGGAAACGCGTTTGTCTGGTCGGTCTTGTTAAACAAAGGGGGTCCAGGAAGGTGAGATTGTGAGGGTTGTGTTTCCATCTTGATTGCAAGACGAGTAGTCTTTCCGAGATCCTTGTCAAGTTTGTGCGTTCGTAGAGTAGTCGGTTTGGTGGATTGTGTAATGGGTTTGCTGGGTGTCGGATCTTCGTTATCAGTCTCAGTGCTATCTGTTCTGTTGTCTGCAAATGCCGTTTAGTTTTGTCAGTAGCGTTGTCGAATAAAATATATAAATAGCGTTGTCGCTTTATATATGATAGTTGCTGTCTTGGTGCTGATACCCTTGTTTTTGTAAGTAAGTGTGCGGAAGTGTTTTGCTCTCTTGGTTAGATCTGTTCTGACGTTTTGTACCTGTTTTGTGAATTTTAGTTTATTGTCCATTGTTATTCCTAGGTATTTGACATCGTCGGTGGGTTTGATTATTTGACCGTCCGTGGTGATGTTTGCAGAGTCTGGGTTAATTCGGTGGTTTGAGAGGAGCAGTCGGTTTTTTGATGCATTTGGTGTGAGCCTCCATTTGTAGAACCATGATGTTATTGTGTCTGTTAGTGTCTGGAGTTTGTCCACTGCTCTGGCGGTCGTTCTGTCATGCGCGATAAGGGTAGTGTCGTCAGCGTATTGCAGCAGGTAACCGTTTTGGTCTATACCTTCTTTGTCTTGTCTGTTGTGGTTGTATATGTCATGGCAATATATGTTGTAAATCAGGGGTGATAGTGGTGAACCCTGAGGTAAGCCTTGCTCAGGTGAAAAGGGGATAGAATAGTCGTCGTTGATTCGTACCTCCAGTTGCCTGTCTTCGAGTAGTTGTTTAATAATATGTATTAAGTAGTTTGGAGTGCCAAGTTTATATAGTTTGTACAGTAAGCCCTCCATCCACACACTGTCAAAGGCCTTATTTATGTCTAAAAACAGGCTGGTAGTTTTTCCTCCGGTCAGGTGTATGGTTTGTATGTTATTAGTAAGAACAAAAAGTTAATGTATAGTGGAGTTTTTAGTCTTGAAGCCAAACTGGTATTTTGGAATATGATGTCCTATTAAATTATGTAATCTGTTCTTTATGATGTGTGCAAACAGTTTGCTCAACCCCGGGAGTAGCATGATGGGTCTGTAGTTTTTTGTTAGTGTGTCATCTAGTCCATTCTTTAAAATAGGAATTATTATACCGTTCTTCCATGACTTGGGTATTTTGTTAGTTGTGATGCATTCGTTAAGTTTTCCTAATATGAAGTCGTGTGTCTCCTGTGCTAGATGCTTAAGTACCTTGGTTTTAATATTGTCTTTCCCGGGTGTTTTTCAGTTGTGCTAAGGCTTCGAGATATTCGGTCTCTGTAATGAGTTCGTGATTTAGATCCGTCGTGTTTCTTGAGAATTCGTCATGCCATTTGTTCACCCGTTCCCAGTTGTTAGTGTCAAAGTTTATATTTGTTGATCTTTTGAAGGCCCTCTGAAAGTGGCCGGCGAAGGCGTCCGCTTTGTCTTTGTCCGAGTATCGTTGTGTTCCCTGTTCATTGATAATACCTATCAGATTTGTTTTTTTGTATTTAGATAATTTTTTTATTTTTCGCCAATATGTAATTCCTTTGTCTTTTTCGATTTCTTGGCATATTTCAATCCATGTGTTGTCGGTATTGAAATATCATAGCTTTAATTTTTCTGTTTAAGTTGTTAATTGTTCTTTTGATAGAGTCGTCCTGTGTAATTCGGTATTGTCTGTATAAATCTCTTTTTTGTTTTATTTGACTTAGTACAAACCTGGGTAGAGTATGCTGATAAAAGGCATTTTTGATTTGTGGTGAGAATTTTTTTATGTTATGTGAAAGGTGCTCTTGCAGATCTTCGATGGAGAAAGTCCGGGGTTTGCCTTTATGTAGTCCATTTATGTTGAACAGCTATTTCAATAAAGTTCCTTGTTTACGCATTTTTGATCTCTCATGATCTCAAATCCCAGGAGTAGTTTGAATTTTAACCTTAGCGGCTTCCATTGGAGACAACGCAATATCAGCGAAAAATTCAGCAGACGCGGATGCACCAAGATACAACCAGGTACGGTACAAGAAAGCATTTTCTTCTCCAATAAGTCAGTATAGAATCCTTTGAAAACTTCATAGAGTCCAAACTTGCACAATCCTTGTGCAGAGTAACCAAAGAAGGTTGGTGCCAAACCTTTGGCCAAACCTCTCGCACCATCTTCAGCTAAAGTAACTTTGAACCCATTGAAAACAGATTTGTATTTATCCGGGTTGACTTGAATACAACATTTGACAAGATCAAGAGGTACTACAGCAATATGTGTTATACCACAAGACAGAATACCTAAAAAATAAAAAACGCTATGATAACACGATTTCTAAAATAGAGTTTTATAGCTTAGCTTACCTCCCAACCCACAAAGAGCAAAATACTGAAGTGAGGCAAATTCACAGCTGTCTCCTTCCGCCACTGCTGCAGCTGCAATTTGCCCTCCAGCTACCAATGATTTAACATCATTTAAGATCATGACAAATTTAACATGATTTTTGATTCTCGCATAAATGAATTTTATGCGAGACAATTAAGTAACCCTGTAATCCTGAGGTCAATCACACACAGAACGTAAAAGTTTGTGAATATTATAGGATTTATTTACAAATAGACTACATAAAAAGCGAGTCACAAATTACGTAAATATTATGTAACATTGAGTTGTAAAATACAAGTCACAACTGTTACGTAAATATTATGTAACATTTAGTTGTATATATTAGTCACATGTTAGTTGGCTTGAGGCGGACATAATGCTCAGTTGGCGCATCAGTTTGTGATAAGATATTTACGTAAACTGTTACTTACTTGTGGCTTGGTTACATAATATTTATGCCAATGTATTCCTGGGTTTCAGTCAATTTTATTGTTTATTATTTAAAATGTTGTCACATGTGTCACAGGATTATTGAATGGCAAAAAGAAGTTCAATAATGTTTTGCCGAATATTAAAGATAACCCAAAAAAAAATTCCTGGGTTCCAGTCAATTTTATTGTTTATTATTTAAAATGTCACAAACACGTTTCGGTGTCTTTCTCGACCATCATCAGTTTGTCTAAAATATATATTTACAGTTATCATCAATTTAAATAGAAAACTTTCACCAAAATTCACATATTAAAATACAAATCACACACATATTAAAAAGTACATCCAGAACATTGGTTTTCAGGTGATGAGTCAGGACAAACATGTCTGGGAAAAGACTAGAATCTATTGTTTAGAGATCTAAATTTACCATACGTATATAGTTGCTTCTAACTTCACATTTGACTGGTAACTGAATTTTCCATATTTTACTCGATATCAAGCGAGCGAAACAAAAAATAAAAAACAAACTGGTACACAAAGGATGTGGGGTCTGGTAGATACTTGAATTACCAATCATATAAAATAAATATATATATAATAAATATATATATAATATAAAAAGTGTGGTAACAGCTCTTACTGATAGAGCGATAAAATTAGCACATTGTGGATACAGACAAAAAAATCTTGAACAAATAAAAAAGGTACTAATAATAAACAACTATCCCAAAGAATTCTTCGAACCAATTATAAAACAAAGAATTAATAAAATATACAATGCAATTAAATGGAACAATACTTTTCAAATGGGCAAAGATCATAATATATTAAATAATAAATATATCGTATTTATTCAATGGAAAAATTGCTTTATTTTTCATTTAAGTAGGCCTAATTATTGACATCGAAAAACTAAAATTATTACGTAATGGGGGTGTTGACATGTCAAAAATTGTCAAAATTTACCTGACCTTATTTAGGCACAGCCCCTTCCAGATTTAGATTTTATGCTGGTCCAAGTTAATTCGTATAGACTATACTTTTCATTGAAAAGTGCGGCTTTAATTTTTAGTAGCAGTAAACATCTTTATTTCTAAAAAAGGCTATCGACCTATCGGTCTTTCTGCCCTTGTTTAATACATGCAGTCTTAATCTAAATGAAAAACAAATATGAAAATTCTCTTATTCTAGGTTAACAATACTATTAAATAAATAAAATTTCAGTGGCAAGAAGAAATTATTTTATTGTCCACTAGTCCGTAGCGTTTGTAAGTGTTCGAGTAGCGTTAATGTAGGGAAACGGAAGCGGGATTGTCTGGTTGGTCTTGTAAGACAAAGGGGATTCAGTATGGTCCAGTTGTAGGGGTTGTTTGTCCATTTTGTCTGTAGCTGTATGAGTCTTTCCGAGATCTTTGTCATGTTTGTGCGTTCGTATAGTAGTTGGGTGGGGGGGTTGTGTAGTGGGTTTTGGGGGTGTCTTATTCGTGTTATTAGTCTTAGGGCAATTTGTTCTGTTGTTTGTGTATAACGTTTTGTCCTTTCTGTTCCGTTGGTCATGAGTATATGTCCAAAGTCTAGCAAGGGTCTACAAATAGCTTTATATATTTTGGTGGCGGTGTTTGTGCTAATTCCTCTGTCTTTGTAGGTTAGTGATCGGAAGTGTTTTGTTCTCTTTATTGTTTCTGCCCTGATGTTTCGTATGTGTTTAGTGAATTTAAGTTTGTGGTCAATTGTGATTCCAAGGTATTTTACGTCGTTTTTTGGTTGTGTCGTTTGGCCGTCTGCAGTTATTGTAGGGGAGTCAGCGTTGAGTCTGTGGTTTGTGAGCAGAAGTTGTTTTTTGACGCGTTTGGTGTTAGTCTCCATTTATAAAACCATGTCATTGTGTTGTTTGTTAGTGTTTGGAGTCTTTGAGCTGCTCTCTCAGTAGTTTTGTCATGTACAATAAGTGCCGTGTCGTCTGCGTATTGTAATATGTATGCCGATCTGTCGATTTGATTTTTGTCTGGTAAGTTGTAATTGTATATGTCATGGCAGTATATATTGTAGAGAAACGGTGAGAGCGGGGATCCTTGAGGGAGACCTTGTTCAGGGGAAAAAGAAAATGACAGTGTTTTGTCAATTCGTACTTGTAGTTGTCTGTTTTCTAGTAAGTTCTTTATGGTGTGTAGTAGATATGTTGGTGTGTGTAGTTTGTATAGTTTGTATAGTAAGCCTCTATGCCAGACACAGTCAAAAGCCTTGTTAATGTCCATAAACAGGCAAGATGTCTTTCTGTCAGTTAGGTGGGTAGTTTGTATATTGTTGGCCAAAATAAAGAGCGGATGAACAGTCGAGTGATGCTGTTTGAAACCAAATTGGTAGGTAGGTATATACTTTTAATTTTTATTTTTCGGATAAATATGTTTTCTTGAACTGCATGCTGTGTAACAGAATTTTATAACTTTTATTACCGTACATTTTACATTTATTAAACCTTAAGTTTATTTTTCTCAATAATATTAGTTAGATGATTAATTTAGGGTACATTAAACTACTTTAAGGTCGCTGTTAAGATCTTTTCCTTGTTGAATAAATGTTGTGCATTTCCTTAACCTTTAGTTAGCATATTTGAATGAAGCAAAACATATCCTCTTTTACTGATGATTTGATGATGATGATGATTGACTACAAAATGATTTGAATTACTTGGCATTAGAATAAGCAATTTAACATTGCCATCATTATTTTGGTTTTTCTTTCTTCTGTCTTCTACTTTCACCTGCGCGACAGTGTAAGTACTTAATAATACGAGAATTGTAATTCCCCAAAAGATTTGCATCTTAATTTTCTTTATGTGGAGTTGGGAACTTCAAAAATATTCCTGAATTTAAAAAAAAATATGTTTTATGCAATGAAACTTAATTCTTATGAAGTCTTATGAAGTCATCATTGCTATTAAAAAGGACCCATGAAAACATTTTTAGCGTGTGATCAAACGAACTGCTAAATCAACATATTTTACCCATAATTACTAAAAGTTTCATACATGTTACGGTTTTTTTTTGGAACAAGATTAAAAAGCCTATTTTCGATACTTATGAGATCATAGGCCACCCGGTTTCCAATGATGGCATGCCTTATTTTGGTCAACTAAATCTTACTTTTGTCGATTAAAGGGACTTATTTTTAAAACTTTTTACTGAAATAAGTACTTACAAAGTTTAAACACAAAAGAAAATTAATTCTGAAAAGACTAAATGTGCACGCATTAATATCTAAATTGTATGCTAAAAAATGCATTTATTTACAAACAGACTTCGCAAATAAACTGTTTAATTTTTTTATTTCATTCAACAGAACCATGTTTCTTTTGCACGTGACACTGAATAAAGCTATTTGCAATATAATCAGCCTACATCAACCTCGTTATCTTCTTCGCTACTTTCTTCTATTACGACTTTCCTTTTTGCTCTTCGTGCAAGTGACTTTTTCGTTATCTTTCTTAGCTTCCTCTTTTTGCTTTAATTCATCAATGTCTGGGGTTGTATTTATTAATCCAGTATTGCCCCGTTTGCGCTTCCTAATATTTTGTGATCGAGCAGTAGCAACGGGAAGCGGGGATAGAATTTTTATGCAATTTTTAATATTTTCCAAGGAAGAAGGCCCTGGTTCTCAGTTAACCACTTCTGGTAGTTGAATTTTGTCATTTTGGTGTGTGTTGTCCTCTTTTGTTGAATCTTCTTTTAGAGCTTCACCTGTCTCAACGGCTATATGATCTTGGGAGATATCCTGCTCGTTTCCTTCACCTTCTTGAGACATAAGCTGATCAGTGGTTAGTGATGGTACAAACATCCAATCCTCAAATACATTCGGATTGAATGGAACTATGCCTGTTTTTGCAAAAGTATTAACAGAATTTGCTGGTGTAGCACCTTTTAAGAACGCTTTCTTAAATAATCCAGGAATTTGAAAATCCGTTACAGTTCGTCCAGGGTTTTGCTTCAGAGTTCAATTTCTTGATCATAGTAAGTTTGAAGTGGCCCAAAAATTCCCATATCGAGAGGTTGGACGCAATGTGTGCAATGTGCAGGAAAACAGAACAAAACAATTCCATTTTCTTTAGCATATTCCAAGACGTGTAGGCCTTTATGACTAATATGCCCATCTAATAAAATAAGAATTTTATGTCTTTAGAGGCCTTGGTATGTTGTACGAAGTGTTAAAGCCATTTTAGAAATAAATCACTGGTCATCCACCATTTTTCCTGACAGAAAGCTTTGCTCCCTAGTGGAGCATTGTCCATCAACTCATTCTTGAATCGCTTTCTTTAAAATATAAAAACTGGTGATATAAATTTCCCAATGGCGCTCATTGCACATACAACGGTTAGATCAGGGGGTTCCAACCTTTTTGTACCATCGCCCCCCTTTAGCAACAAAATTGTTGCGCCCCTTAATTTTTCTAACAATCTAATTTCATAAATACTCAACTGATATTATAATTTATTTAATGGGCTACAAAATAATATACAATATTATGTAAAAATATACATAGAAAAATAATTATTTATTATAAGAAATAATAATTTTAAATGTAATAAAAACAAATCTTACAAAAATGTTTTAGCATTTGTGGCCGAAAGATTCACGGCGAGGATTCTTGATTGCGTATACCTATTTTACTGATTGGTTTTTTTGAAACCTATTCGACTTTTTTGATTTGTATTCGAAAATGATATTTTGGAAACAGTTGGAAACTACTGGGTTAGGTGCTTGCCTCGCTAAGCGCTGCTTAGAGCACCTACTTACTTGTGAAGAGTACCAGATAGAAAAACCTTTGAAAAGTGGATCGTCGTTTAAGAGAGACGGGTAATAAAAAATTTTCTGTACTTGCAATATCATACTTTTTGAGTAGGTGAAATAATACCTTCCGTAAATAATTTTAGGAACGTTTACCAAAGCCAAACACCATTGTGGAAACCAAGTGAATCGCAATATGGTTGCTGAAGAAGATATTTTAAATGCGGTAGAAGCAGATCTTTCAATAAGTGTCCGGAAATTAAGTGCCCGGTTTAATTGTCCAAAATCTACAGTTTTTAGGATCGTTAAGGAACAGCACTTGCATGCTTGTCACCAACAAAAGGTTCATGCTCTTCTTCCTGAAGACCTCCACGAAGGGTGGAATTCTCAAACTGGATTTTACGTATGCACAGAAATAATGCAAACTTTGTCGGTTCAGTTATGTTTACGGAGGAAGCTAGATTTTCTATGCATGGAGTAATAAACTCCCATAACTTGCATTTATGGGCAGAAGAAAATCCGCATGCTTTTATTGTGACTCACCATCAACACCAGTTTCAGCCTATTACTGCATGGGCTGGTATCATCGAACAACATTTAATAGGACCATACGTATTGCCTAACAGGTTGACCGGTGCACTTTATTTGGAATTTCTCCCAACCAACATGCCAGAACTTTTAGAAAACTAACCTGGCAATACGACAGGCAATGTGGTTCATCCATGATGGGGTACCCACCTGTATGTATGGAATTTTTTTTTTTAACGTCCCCTGTACAAATCCGAGAGCATGCCCACATATTCCGGGACACCCTGTATAATATATATTATACATTTTGAATAAAGTATCACTCTACCAGAAATACTTCTTACGCGAATATCAGTTAACTAACTAATATTCGGACATTAGCCAACGGAACATGTGTTCTCGATATTAGCTGGGTAATATTGAGATTAACATTAATTTTGCATGAATGCATTAATTTTAGGACCTGTTGTCCGTCTAAAAATAAGAACTTCATATAAACATACGCACACAAACGCTTCGTTTTCAAAATACAGAATGCCAAATGTTAAAATTTTCTTCCCTTATAGCTTATATTATTTATTCATTTATTAGTTATTCAGATATTTCTTTCAAATTTGAAGCAAAACTAGTGTATTATTCTCCAGATTATTAGACATGCCAACTGATTGTTAAATCCTAAAGGATGTTAATTTTTCTAGGGTCATGCTCCTTTAACCACGCCAAACCTTTTTTTGGTGTGCCACTGAAGTCTGACGACAGATTTTCTTTCAAACTCTTTATTCAATTTAAAAACTTTTTGCCTTGCATTTTTTCCGTACCTGTTTTCCGTGTTTTTCTAATACCTTTGCAAATAACTCGAAAAAGGAGACAGATACGAAAAAAATGCAAGGGGTAACAATGTTTCTAGAACACCGTCATAAAAGTAATGCACTGAATTTTCAATCTCCTTGTGTATATTTTCCCAGGCATTCCAGTAAATGTATATTCCGGTAAAACACTTACTCTTACTTACTTACTCCAACATAATAACATAACATAACATGCGGATATTTCTCTGGTCGCCGGACCATCACATGAAGGAGTTTTATGTCCAAAGTCTTCAAATAGCACCACCATCCAACATACATATAGCTTTAATTGTTCCTTTTATCAAACCGCAACCTTTGCATTAACTGCTAAAACAACGTAATTAAAGGTTTTCTCTTGATGATAAAAAATGTTTTGTAAATATGTATAATAAAGTAGCTTTAGGATCGAAGCCACTACTCACTTGAAACCCGCTTGGATATACAACGAACCGAAACGCTGTCATAAAAATATTCTGAGAGGAAATACACGTTCTAGTAGTAGTAGTAGTAAACATCTTTATTTCTAAGAAAAGGCTATCGACCTATCGGTCTTTCTGCCCTGGGTTGATTACAAAGTTTTGTGTGGAAACTTAATAACTAATAACTAATATAATTAACAAACATTTACACAAGCTATGTCTGGAGATGCTCCAATAGGGTTGAGGTTGGGAAGAGGAAACGCGTTTGGCTGGTCGGTCTTGTTAAACAGAGGGGGTCCAGGAAGGTGAGATTGTGAGGGTTGTGTTTCCATCTTGATTGCAAGACGAGTAGTCTTTCCGATATCCTTGTCAAGTTTGAGCGTTCGTAGAGTAGTCGGTTTGGTGGATTGTGTAATGGGTTTGCTGGGTGTCGGATCTTCGTTATCAGTCTCAGTGCTATCAGTTCTGTTGTCTGCAAATGCCGTTTAGTTTTGTCAGTAGCGTTGTCGAATAAAATATATAAATAGCGTTGTCGCTTTATATATGATAGTTGCTGTCTTGGTGCTGATACCCTTGTTTTTGTAAGTAAGTGTGCGGAAGTGTTTTGCTCTCTTGGTTAGATCTGTTCTGATATTTTATACTTGTTTTGTGAATTTTAGTTTATTGTCCATTGTTATTCCTAGGTATTTCACATTGTCGATGGGTTTGATTATTTGACCATCCCTGGTGATGTTTGGAGAGTCTGGTTTAATTCGGTGGTTTGAGAGGAGCAGTCGGTTTTTTTTTTTGATGCACTTGGTGTGAGCCTCCATTTGTAGAACTATGATATTATTGTGTCTGTTAGTGTCTGGAGTTTGTCCACTGCTCTGGCGGTCGTTCTGTCATGCGCGATAAGGGTAGTGTCGTCAGCGTATTGCAGCAGGTAAGCGTTTTGGTCTATACCTTCTTTGTCTTGTCTGTTGTGGTTGTATATGTCATGGCAATTTATGTTGTAAAACAGGGGCGAGAGTGGTGAACCCTGAGGTAAGCCTTGCTCAGGTGAAAAGGGGATAGAGTAGTCGTCGTTGATTCGTACCTCCAGTTGCCTGTCTTCGAGTAGTTGTTTAATAATATGTATTAAGTAGTTTGGAGTGCCAAGTTTATATAGTTTGTACAGTAAGCCCTCCATCCACACACTGTCAAAGGCCTTATTTATGTCTAAAAACAGGCTGGAAGTTTTTCCTCCGGTCAGGTGTATGGTTTGTATGTTATTAGTAAGAACAAAAAGTGAATGTATAGTTGAGTTTTTAGTCTTGAAGCCAAACTGGTATTTTGGAATATGATGTCCTATTAAATTATGTAATCTGTTTTTTATTATGTGTGCAAACAGTTTGCTCAACCCCGGGAGTAGCGTGATGGGTCTGTAGTTTTTTGTTTGTGTGTCATCTAGTCCATTCTTTAAAATAGGAATTATTAACCGTTCTTCCATGACTTGGGTAATTTGTTAGTCGTGATGCATTCGTTAAGTTTTCCTAATATGAAGTCATGTGTCTCCTGTCCTAGATGCTTAAGTACCTTGCTTTTAATATTGTACTTTCCGGGTGTCGTGTTTTGCAGTTGTGCTATGGATTCGAGATATTCGGTATCTGTAATGATTTCGTTATTTAGACCCGTCGTGTTTCTTGAGAATTCGTCATGCCATTTGTTCACCCGTTCCCAGTTGTCGGTGTCAAAGATTGTATTTGTTGATCTTTTGAAGGCCCTCTGAAAGTGGCCGGCGAAGGCATGGCTAACTTCGATCAACTAAATTGAAAAAGTATAAATTGTTCGCAGACACTTTATTTTCGAAAAAAACCTAACGATGTGATATATCACAGAAATCGTAATGAAATGTTCTATTCGGTAAAGTAATAATCAAGTATGGTTGCCATTTAAAAAAACTCAAATTTGTGTCATTTGTCAAAAATTACAGTTATTTTGGAGAAATGTCTTATGCCATTTTGTTTGGAGTTCAATTTCCTACAAGTTTTCTATTTAATGTTTTCCTGTCAAATTAATATCAACGGAACTAGGAGTAATTTAAAAATTTAGCATAAATAAGTTTTGCCAAAATATCTCTTGACATCTGTGAAATTTTAGAAAAATAAAATTGGTATCGAGTAGAGCATGCAAAATTACAATTCTTTGTCCATTTGACCTTCTTTGTAACTGCTCTAGTTCCGAAGATACCTGTACTGGTCATCGAAAAAAACTCACCCTGTATATATGAGTGCCAAAAACCAAAGACCACCGAGGTGTCAATGTTGAAATAATCAACAAATTGCATTCTCATTTTCTTGAGGAGCTCTTCCCTGTTCGTGTTAGTGGTTTTGTTCAGCTGGTGTTTATAATTGTTAATTATATAGTCGTGGGTTGTAATCGGTGAATGGACCCTACTTTGCGCGGTCAACGAAATTGACATCTCAGCTGATCTTTTGTTGAGGCACTTTATTTGAACATTAGGAATGCCTTCGATCGGAGCAGTTGGTCTCCTCGGGCATCGCAGGCTCCATGCTGCATGGTCCTCAGCATTACATGCTGCACACTTAACTGCGAGAGGGGACTCACATGATATTGTTGGATAGGATCTCTGACATCTGCAGCACTTAATGGTTTCCTTGCAGTCTTCTCTACGGTGGTTGAACATGCCACACCGGCCACATGGAGCTGGAATGGACGTTGGTGGTTTGCTCTCTGTTATTATAAACACTCGTCCCAGGAAGTGGACGGAGCGCTCCCCCATTAGCCTCTCGTAAGTGTTTACGTCTCCCGTGATGAGCCGTACCATTAGTGTAGGTTTATCTCGTTGACGTGAGATTATTCGTTTACAAAACCTGATTGTAAAGTTCTATTTCCGGAGTTGCCGCAGGAACATCTCGTTTGAGATTTCCAGATCAAACCCGGTGGCCACCACCGAATAGAAGGGTGATTTTGGTCGGTTAGTGGCTTGGGGAGTTGTAGTGGTGGTGTGTACGGTGTTACTCTGGTGCATTTATATGATTTAATGAGACCCCGCTCAATCAACAGCTGAAGCGTTTGTGTTCTTTTGGGTTAGTTTTTATTAGGAAGTCACGCTCCCTCTTGATGATGACATGACATGATGACCCTGTTGTTGTCCTTCACCTTTTCCCATTCGAGGGCCAGCTGAATTCTGGATGTTGTTGGTGAAGTTTCTACTAAGATGGTGTGTGCATAGTAGTAGCGTTGGTGTTGTTGAGGTGGCAATGTTGCAGTTGATGTTGTTGTTGCTGCTGCTGTTGTGGTGGGAGACAAAAGAGCTGGTGTTTTGGATGCTGGACATGGTGGGGTCAGACTTCGGTTTGCGACCTCTTTTTTTTTATTTGGGTTTCACGAAAAACCCATCCTGGGAGGCCCGATCCGACTCGGACTCCTGCGAACTCCCAAGGCCCATGTCTGTCGCCTAGGAAGCGCAGATTTGATTTTCTCCATGTGTATTCTGGCCGATAAGCGAATAAATTTTCGACCGATAAACTTTTTTCGATTGGAATTCGATCTACGGATTCCCACCGAGCACGTGCTACTCGCAGTGAAGCTATCGCTATACTTTGTCATTGTTATGTTATACAGTATTGCACTGATACGGGTAGTTTGTGTGATGTTACGCAGAGAGTGGAAGAGAAGGTAATGGTAAACTCCCTTATTAAAAGGTGTTACGATATATTTATTACAGTGGCGTTTTTTCACGTTAAACGGGGCTAATATACAGTACGTTGGGAATATATGGAATAAATTAAGTTTTTCCGCAATAGCCTGGGACATGTCGATTTTTATTTTCAACTGCGGTTTTCTTTTTGGAAACATACAAGTTTACAGAGTGTCTACGATCAATTTAATACTTTGAAAAAAAAACTTCGCTTTCTTTATTTCCTATATACCTAAGCCTGCCAGAACAATTATATGAATAATAACGCTTATTGAAACCGAAGGAATTGAAATTAAACTGCTGTGCAATATCTTAAGTTATTTAAGGCTAATGACTGACACAATTGAATTAAAAATTCCCAAAGAGAAATAAATTGATTCCAGTAAACGAGCTAACCCCACTACTACCTGGCTGTGTGTCCTCTTAAATGGTGTAAAGATTATTTAAAAAATGACCACCAAGATCACCCGATTTAATTGATTTTGTTGAATTTTTTGTATACGTAAAACGCTAATTTTTAAATATCGATCACTCGATTCAGAAGAGTGGAAGAACGCAGGTTGATCAAATAATTCCAGTATTTTTCGAAACAGTTTATAAAAAATTATCTGCTAGCGATTTTTTCAGAATTACTGTTATACGCAAACCACACCTAAAAATAAAAATCGATGACTGGGAGTTTTCCGAAAAAACAACCCCCACATTAAATTGTGTAACCAATTTATTCCGTATATTTGCAGTAACTGCATAAACATTAGTCGAAATCAGACTTATGAAATCATATACGACATACCTACACACTTTTAACATATTATGTAGTAATAACACATACAGTTTTTCAAAACTAAAATAAAATCGTAAAAATAATTTATACAGAATTCAATAAGAAACAATTAAGCACATTTGTGTTACATTTATTAACTAGTATCAGAAATTTTTTATCAACTTTATTCTACTTAAGTATGCCAAACTCTAAATTATGCAATATAGATAGTCTTTATACTATTTTTACACCAATTTGGCAACATGACTGAATAAAATTGTACATGTTAATCTAACAATCATAGGCTAGTGCAAATAATTTTTCGAAAACAACACAGGCATGGACCAGGTGGAAAATGTTGTTGAGGTTTTAACTTTAAGAAAAACACTAATTTAAACTCGAGCACGCTGAAAATGGTAAAATGGGGATGCAGTTTAAATGTTGAAATGTTTTTTTGCGAAGTGCGGCGAAACGTGGCCTCCTATAAACTACTATTATAGGTATTAAACACTTTTTGACATAACCTGAACTAAACTCGGTTTTTCATCAGGTCGAAAAAATAGTTTTTTTTGATATTTTGACGGTTAATTTGAGGTTATGTCAAAAAGCGTTAAATACAAAAGTTTTCCATTTTTTATTATTTACAACATTGAACGCTTTCCGCTAGGAGGTCACGTTTCACCGCAAATCGCAAAAAACCATTTCAAACCCCCAACTGTATCCCCATTTCACCATTTCCAGTGTTATCATGTTTAAATTTTATTTTTTCTTAAACTTGGAACCTCAACAACATTTTCCACCTGGTATTTGCCTGTTATTATTTTTTCTTATTTTTACAAATTTCAAATTCGTTTTGGCACCAGCCTATCAGTAATCAATAAGTATCAAATGAGAGAATAATATACATGTACACAATTTAGGTATTTACACAAAGTTGTGATTAAGAACAAGTGATAGGCATGTCCACAATTGTACAATTATTCCCATTAGTGAGGTGTTGATCACGATTGGATTATTCCCTTTCCCAATAAAGACTTTGCCTGTGAGGTATTCGAAACTTCTTAACCGTCTTAACTAAACTTAACTACGTTGTTGCTGTTTTTTCTTGCGGCAATCAGGGCAGAACCACTGTCCTTTTGGCGGCACCATTATTCCTACGCACTCAAAGTGGAACCACTCGATTTCGCAATCATTTGAATCGCAACTGCAAATTAATATAATAATTTGGTATATTATCAGAATGGTAGCCAACGTTAGGCATGGGTAACACTGAGCTGAATCTGCTTCAATCACGCTTTCACAGCGCATTCCCATTAGAACCTTAGAACAGTGTTACCCATGTCTAGTTCTATAGACTACACACGACCGGCTTAATGGAACGTTAAGGTTCGCGGGCGGCTGTGTGCGTGAGAGAGAGAACTGCATACTTGTCTTTATGCCAGACATAACGGCGCCGTAACGCATTCCGATTGGTATGCACTGTGCCATAAGAAGTTATCACTTCAAAAAGGTTTAACTTTATATGATTAGAATTTATGCTGAATTTATTGTAAGTTTTAATAATGAAAGCTCAACTTTCACGACAACATAGGATTAATAAAGTGCTTCTGTTTTCATTATTATGGATTAGGCAAAATAGGCAAAGTTAAAACAAAAAAATTTTGGGTTCCAGGCATATTTCTGAACCGGAAATCACACGAAGTTTATTTTTATTTACTTCAAGAAATTGAGATTAATCTATGAATCTATCCATGAGTGTTTTCTAATTGATTTGTACCTATCCCTGGGTGGTAGCCTAGAATCCTACCACGGCTCTCTTGCCATTACATAGTTTATACATGCAAAATACCTTTAAAATTTTCCGAAAATCGTATAACGGAAAGACATGTTGTGCTTTAGTTATATCTACGGTTTAATACATGATTTAAAGTTAAGCGTTGAACGGTTTTGATATTACATATAACTACTCGATAAATAAATTATATTTAATATAATTAAATATAAACCTCCACTTTAAAGCAAAGTTGCCACATCATAACGCTCGCAACTCAAGCGAATGGAGGGGGGATTTAATCGTTATGTGACGCAGTCACATAACGATGTATATATATATATATATATATATGTATATATATATATATATATATATATATATATATATATATATATATATATATATATATATGTATATTCTTTTTCCTGACTGTACTTTAATTCATTCCAATGTATTCCTGGGTTTTCAGTCAATTTTATTGTCACTAATTATGGTGTTATGTGATGAGCCCTGCGTTTCGTCCCGGGTCTACCTATTGGACTCGTCAGTAAGGCTTAGGTAGACCCTGCCTTATACGCCGGCCATCGGTTATACTCGTTCGGACGTAAATGAACCGAGCCGGTGTAGATCTTATGCGGTGAGATGTTGGCAACCCGTGTTGCCGATGCTGCCACTCGTTCCATTCTGCTTTTTTTTCCCAAGCATCTATCTTTATTCTTTTTCCTGACTGTACTTTAATTCATTCCAATGTATTCCTGGGTTTTCAGTCAATTTTATTGTCACTAATTATGGTGTTATGTGATGCCAACATCTCACCGCATAAGATCTACACCGACTCGGTTCATTTACGTCCGAACGCGTATAACCGATGTCCGGCGTATAAGGCAGGGTCTACCTAAGCCTTACTGACGAGTCCAATAGGTAGACCCGGGACGAAACGCAGGGCTCATCACATAACACCATAATTAGTGACAATAAAATTGACTGAAAACCCAGGAATACATTGGAATGAATTAAAGTACAGTCAGGAAAAAGAATAAAGATAGATGCTTGGGAAAAAAAGCAGAATGGAACGAGTGGCAGCATCGGCAACACGGGTTGCCAACATCTCACCGCATAAGATCTACACCGGCTCGGTTCATTTACGTCCGAACGCGTATAACCGATGTCCGGCGTATAAGGCAGGGACTACCTAAGCCTTACTGACGAGTCCAATAGGTAGACCCGGGACGAAACGCAGGGCTCATCACATAACACCATAATTAGTGACAATAAAATTGACTGAAAACCCAGGAATACATTGGAATGGACTAGGATTAGTGCCAGTTATGGACGCCACTCCAAACGGCCATTTTGTGACCCGAAGGTTTCTCGTTTCATTATTCTTGGGCAGTTCACCCTTTAGTAACAGCGAAATTAAGACAGCGTGAAAAGCGTTTTATCAGTTGAGTTTTTTGTTGTGTGTTTGTTTTATTTTCCCTGGGATGGAAAATAAAACCGAATGAGATAAACAATTTCATGGTGGTACTACCCTAAAAGAACACCTGGCATCGGTTTTGCCATGTCCAACATGCAGGGACAGGACCGTAATATCAATTCCGCAAATAAATTAGCCAAATTAACCTCCTCGAGTAATCGCAACTAATGAACGGGGCTACGCCACATGCTTCAGTTGTCAGTGAACTTATTACTAAGTAACAAAGAAATCTCATATGAGCAACAGTACTTACCCAATCATTTCTGAAATTTCATCATAAGGACAACGGCAATAACAATATAATTGTGGCTGAGGTAGTTTAGGTGGCTCGCTCTTTGAAACAAGCTCGTCCTGATCCGAATCATTTGATTCAGAAGCGCTATCCTCTTTGGAAGGCGGAACGGGAGGCTGAGGAGTTGATAATCGAATTGGCGGTACTCGGCCTCGATGTTTAAACTCGACTGGAGCTACGTGCGGTTTTGGCAATCTTAGCGTGATTGGTTCGACCATCGGCTGGCGCGCTGGTAATGCCAAGGGAGAGGGGACAGTCTTGATGGTTATTGGAGGAACCAACCTTGGAGATTGAGGGGCTGGAATAGTCTTTAGGAATACGCATATTAGCTGACAAGATAACTAGAATCAGTACTTTCTTACCCGATTTAAATCCATCTTAGGTCTTTTCATATTTGGAGGCCTCTCCGCATCTTCGTCACTAGAGTATCCGTAAAACTTATTTGGTACTCTTCGACGCTTGGAAGCTCGCACACTGCTGTCTGACAAAACAGTTTCTTGGCGGGACGATGACTGCGTATCCTGAAAAAGTAGTAAACAGTAGTAAACATCTTTATTTCTAAAGGCATATAGTTTCATAAATAGCATAAATTTAAATTTAATAAATAAATAGCATAAATTTAAAAAAATAGCATAAATTTCATAAAAAGGCTATCGACCTATCGGTCTTTCTTCCTGAAAAAGTTAAACATATTTTCTAAAAAAAAGTCTCAGTAATTTCAATTCGTGAAGAAATCATTTAATTTCACCTTATTTAAGATTCGTTTAAGGTAAGGTCAGTTGTAATATAGTATAAAAAAACCCTAAAACTGTAGAATATTTATAAATACTTACTAATGTAACGATTTACGGATCTTTGGATGAAATACTTATCATAAGTGAACGAAATTATTTCGAAAATGACACGATTTCGATAAAAACAAAACTTTACTAATAGTAGACTAATTATTACTAACAGAAAAGGCAAGAAAAAAAATCTATGCACCGTATTTTTCATATAAAAATAGACACACATATTTTTTCAAATAAATCGTCTCCTAATTTGAGGTACCCTACGTCTTATAGCCCGTAAAATACGGCACGCCTCTCAAGACGTATGACGCAAGTTTTCTCAAGACAAGCGGAGGAATCACAGATTTACCTACACTATTTTCTAATTATCGTGGATAGCTAGTATTAGGTCGGTCGTTTGGAAGCGTTTTTGTCCGAACCCCCATTTGTCAGAATTCGGACGAATAATTTCGTCAGATTTTGCATATGTGGTTGCATTAATTAAAAATGCAAAAATCCAATTTGCAACCATAAATACAAGACAAGCTGATGATGGCTGACCAAAATCGAAATGTCGGGGTTGTAATATTACATCGCCGTTTTGAAGAGCTCAAAAAGTTGCCATAGGAATGTATTCGTATTAATCTTTTCGATTATCTCTTCAACAAGACTCAAATGTAAGCGTTTTTAACTTGGTGTAAAACTTTTCCAAGGTGTAAAATGGCATTTGGCAAAGTTCAGAAATGCGCAACTTTGCCCCAATTTAAGCGGGCTATGGTTAACGGGGCTGAGTTTTGTGACCCAACGCAGACAAAACCCAGATGTGTGTTTTTTGTTGTTGTAGTGAACCGTCTAACAAAATTACGTCAAAAACACGTTTTTTTGTGATGATTTTATCGTTATTTTTTGGTATCGTCTGTCATTTTCAACTAATATAAAATTTAAAATAATCTTATCCTAAATATACTAACTTTATACACTATGATGAACAGTCTGGAAGCAATATTTTCTTTAGAATAATTGGAAAAAACAACGAAATGAAAGTATGCTGCCATGCAAAAGCCATTTTTTATTTTATCACATTCGTGAAAAAATTGTGTATATGCATATAACATTCAAGTGAAGAAAGTGAGGTCATTAAAGATAAGTCAATCATTCTTCTGGTGAAATAGTCACGGAAATTGGAATTTTTGCAATTTGCTTTTTTATGGCGTTAAAATGTATTCCAATGTATTCCTGGGTTTCAGTCAATTTTATTGTTTATTATTTAAATGATGAAGATGGATGATGATGGTGGATAAAGACACCGAAACGTATTTGTAACATTTTAAATAATAAACAATAAAATTGACTGAAACCCAGGAATACATTGGAATGAATTAAAGTACAGTCAGGAAAATATACGAAAGTTAAAATGTATTTAAACGTACCATGATTCCTGCAGCAGTAATCCAATTGTTTTTCTTATTCTTTATTAAATCTTCATAAATGATGGAATTCTACAAATTCTTTTCATGTTGCAAATATAACAGCAACCAAATAGGTTTTTCTTTTTAACATTAATCGCCTTCTGAAGACGAAGAAGAAGACGATTAAAGTTAAAAGGAAAAAACTATTGGGTTGCTGATACCTTCCAAACGAAAAGAATTTGAACAATTCCATCATTTATATGAAGATTTAAAAAAGAATCAGAAAGCCATCAGTTTTTCAACATCCATTTCAGCTCGGTGTCACAAAAATTCGCTATTCAGTCAGAAACACTGCGAACGTGCGAACAAATCCCATTTGTTTCGGATAGTTCGCACATCGCAATGGTTCGTCCGAATTCGTGCGAATGATTTCAGATCTAATGGACGAGCTTCAGTAATGAAGATGGATGAAATTGAATCAATCGCTCTTTTTCGCGCGATTTCTAGCGAAGGCAGTTCGGACGAAATCGCAACCAAAGGACAACCGGCTTTAGCCTATAATGGGTGATATTTTGTACAATTCATTTGAATTACTTTTATAAATCTTTAAAAGGTTTATTTTAAAATTTGAAAAAGTAAGCAGAAAACAAGAGATACTTTTTATAGCGTGAGGAGGAGCAAAAAGGCATTTTCGTCCGCCTTTAACAAAAAAAATAGTGTGCGAAAAGAGAGTTAGTATCCAAAAAGAGGAACAATTAAAACTGCTAAGTAAAATCAAGAAAATAATTCGTTTGCTCTTAGAAAAGCAACATTCACAACAATCAACATCAATCGTATAGCTGACAAATCAATAGTTATCAAAACAAGTCACGAAAAACCTTACACTGTAGTTTCAACCTGTTGCGCAAACGAAAGAAAACTACCGCCCATGGTAATCTTGAACAGGAAAACATTACCAAAAGATGAAATTCCTAGTGACATTACTAGTTACGCTCACGAAAGACTGGATGGATGAGACAGGAATGAAATTATGGACAAAAAATATATGGCACCCAGGTGCATTGTTTAAAAAAGCCTGCGATGTTAGTGTGGTATCAATTCAGAGAGTATACACAGATTCAACCAAGAAGCTTCTAAAAAGAATGAATGCAGAAAAAGTAGTCATGTCTGGAGGCTTTACAAGTCAATTACAACCCGTAGCTGTTTCTACCAAAAAAACCATTTAAACATTTTATGCGAGAAGAGTGGAATAAATGGATAGCAAAACGAAAACATGATGTAACAGTAACAGGACGTATGAAACGACGGATAAATTCAGAAGTTTGTACCTCGGTGAAAAATTCATGGAAAGCTGTGAAAGAAGTACGAGATGAGTACCGAGAGTAAAGATGAACTGAATATTGCTAGTACGAGTTATGTAAATCTAAATAAAAATTATGATCCAAAATAAAAATTGTGTTTTCTAAAGATCATTTTATATTTACATTGTGATATAATATTGAATATAATTGAGGTGCGCCTTTCGCACTGTCTGCGACCGAAAATTACGGTAAAAACTGTTAAACCCAAAAAGTACCTAGCAGTTTCGGAAAAGTAGATACTGAACTAATCATACACTTACAATTATTTTGAACGAAAAAGTTTAATGCATAGGCTGAAAAAATATTTCTTAAAGGTTTAGAAAACGAGGATGGTGGGACACGATGAACAACTAACATATGTGGAAGGACACAGTGATTTTGACGAAGAGTATCGAAGATCTACAGAGATTAATAAACAGAGTATCTGTTTGCAGTGAAACATACGGATTTTCACTTAACATTAAAAATTCAGATTGTATGGTAATTTCAAAGAATAACCCCATAAACGTTAGTCTAACTAAAGAAGCTGAGAAACATCCGAGCCTTGACAGACATACGAAATGCAGGTCAACATTTCCCCACAGAACTCTGATATGGCACATAAAGACGAACTAAAGAAGACAGGAATGTAAAGTAAAGCAGTATACTTACATTGGGGTATATCTGAACAGCACAAATGAAAACACCCAGGAAATACAAAAAGCGCAAGCCAACTTCATTAAGATGACTGAAGTTTTTCATATTAAGATCCAAGCATATCATTAAAACATCTCTTAGCTAAATGTTACGTTTCTTTTACTTTTCTTTATGGAAACATGAATGAGGAGATTCTTAAAAAGATTAATGCATTCGAGATGTGTGGGCGTACAGAAAGAAATGCCTAAATTCAATGTAACGTGTCACGTAGTGAATGAGTGCCGCTATGAACATACCTCGCATTCACCCTTAAACTAATAGTGCGCGGGGCAACGAGGGCGTCACGGTACGAGGGTGGTTCGTGGGGGTGGTCAGGAAAAAAGGGATCGACCAGGCACCCCCGAGGGAAGCGCGCGCTAGGCAGTCCGAGGGTGATCGGTACGAACGATACCCAAAAACCGACACCACGCCACGCGGCCATTTTTCGTGACGCCGAGTACAGAAACAAAAATCTTGTTTTTTCCGGAGCATCCCTGCTCCTGATCCAAAGAAAACCTTTGAGCCACCGCGGAACTATTCTTCGGGACCCGAGAAAAGATTGTTAGCCAACCGCGGTACTTTGGACAATTATCTCGACGCAGGTACGCGAGCCATAGACTCAACTTAATTTTAGTGCTCTAATTGTAGTTGTTGTTTTGTTTTTGTTCCATTTTTGTTTCTTTTTTTCTTGGTTATTTCCTTGGTTGTGTGGCCATTAATGCTCCCATTAACAACTTTTTCTAGTAACTTTTTCCGATATCTCTAACGCATCGCAAAATATAGCGAATTGTCCCTATTCGCAAAGTCGTAATAGGCTGGGGTTTCATCTGAAGTTAGAAATGGGTATCCTGACCAATTAAGCTCTTGACGTTCTACCTCTGTACCGAAACTGAAAACCCTGCTTCCAAAAATAAATAAAATACAGGGGTGTTTCCAAGTGCGACACACTGTATTATACTTATATGAATTCTTACCGTGGATAGGTCAAACTGTGGTGGGCTTGAAGAAACGATGACAGGAGAATTCCGAGACAGGGACAGTGTAATTGGAGCTACTTGATTTTCGACCTGATGGAACTGCTGATAGTACGGTATTGAAGGAGGTGGTACTGGTACTATAGAGTCCGAATCGACAACTGTAGTCGAGTAGCTACGCTTCTCACTTGTTTTCTTCTCACTTTTCCGTTTCTTCCGCTTTTTACTTTTCTTTTTCTTCTTCGGCACATTTGCTAAAACAATTAATTTATCAGGAAAATGTGTCAATAATAAAATATATTGTAGTCAATATACTATTAAAGTATTAAAATATACGATTGGAAGCTGTATTTTAATTATTATGGTTTAAAGGAGCTCATCCGCACTTGTCAGTGTGCTTTTTCCTAAACAACTACTGGTTGAAAGAGATAAATAAATTTGCTATGGACATTTGCAGGCAGATCTATGGTAATTTCGCAGTGAACGCGTAACAAATTTGAAAATTTGCTATAATTATTAATTAAAAGTTAGCTGGAGTGGTGTTTTCAACTGTGCTATACCAATTATATAAAAATACGACCTTAAACCGTATAGCAACATAGAATATCAGAACTCCCTACAAAGCTGGAAAGATAACGAGCCTTGCTCTGGAGATGCGCAAAATGGACATAGAGGTCCGAGGTCTCAGTGAGGTGAGATGTCCAACCGCAGGACAATACACGCATGACGATGTGGTGGTATACTACTCAGGATGTAACAGCGGAGAACACACGCATGGTGTAGGCATTATGACCAAAAAAGAGTTTCAACAACACGTCACTAATTTCATACCCTTCAATGAGAGAATAATTCAAATATGCACCAGCCCAATAAATTCAAATCTTATACGCTCCTACAGCCGACAGCGATGAACAAACTATAGAAGGTTCTACTCAGATTTGGATGAATTAACCAAAAACCTATAGAAGCTCGAGCTCAATTAATTATGGGAGACTTCAACGCCAAAGTTGGTAAAGGCAGAGTTAGGAATGTTCTGGGGAATTTTGAACTAAGAGATAGAAAGCAAAGAGGCCACACACTTGTGCTGTCAGGAAAAAGAGTTGGTCATCACAAAAACCTTCTATAAACACCTGAGCATCACCTCGTGACAATGAAAACAATGTTATTAGAAATCAAATAGATTTCATATGTGTCAACAGGCGGTTTAGAAACAGCGTAAAAAGCGTAAAAATATATCCAAGTGCGGACGGTGATACTGACCACAACAAGAACCATGCCAAACGAAGTTCAACGGATTAATTGCGAGAGTTATAGCCGAAGCATCAACGACAAGCATTGATATTGTCAGGAACAAGGTTAAAAGAACAATGCTGAAGGTGGGGGAACAAGTCGTGGGCAGTAGAGATCAAACAGCGAAAAATCCATGGATGAAGCAGGATATAATTAACCTTATGGAAGAAAAGCGTAAACACAAAAACACCAACAAAGAAAGATACAAACAACTAACAAGACCAATAGAACATGATATATGGAGGGCCAAAGAAGAATGGATGGAAGAAAATTGCCGTGAAATAGAGGAACTAAACAACAAAAAAGAACTTACAGGGCGTACGAGAAGAAAACACCAATCGTCACAAGAAACACACGGGGAGATATTCAGCTGACAAAGGAAGATAAATGCGAACGTGGGAAGAATACGTCACAAGCCTATTTGCAGCGGAACAGGATCGAAGAGAGGAAGATGGACAGGCGGATCATTTAGATATTCTTAAATCGGAAGTGAAATATGCTATTAGTACAGCAAAAAACAAAAAAGCTGTGGGACCTTACAACATTCGGATAGAGATGTGGAAAGCATTAGGCGACATAAATTTGACCAGCCTTACAGAGTTTCTAAATCGAATATATGAAACAGGGGCTATTCCAAGAGAGTGGTTTAAATCAGTGTTCATTCCGCTACATAAAAAAACAACCCCAAATCAAGCGACGAATATAGAAGATCAAGGCCACACTTTAAAAATCGTCCTAAAAATTATCCAACAGAGAATAAACCGCAAATGTGAAGAACAACGGGATGAGATGCAGTTTGGTTTCAGAGAAGGATTAGGAACTAGAGAAGCTATGTTCTCTTTAAAAAAATAATGCTACAGAAGTATAGCGAGTTCAATAAAAATGTATTCGTCTGTTTCATCGACTTGCAGAAGGTCTTTGATAAAGTCCAACACGGCAAACTTATCGAGAACCTAAAAAGTATCAACCTGGATCAAAGCGACATACGAATAATTAAGAAGTTATACTTTAACCAAACGGAAGTAGTGCGGGTTGAAAATATGGAAACGGACAAAAAGGCGTCCGACAGAGCTGCTTTCTGTCCCCGCAAAAGTTTAATTTGTACGCCCAGTTTGGGTTTCGGAGAGCGCTGGACGAGAGAGAGAAGAAGGGGTGAATATTGGAGAGACACTAATCAATAATCTTAGATTCGCAGACGATACTACAATCAGAGATTAGTAGAGAGATCGCCGATGAGCATAGGCGAAAGCGTTCCAGCGATATTAGCCGTGAGCTCCGCCACCCTGCGGTTTTATCCCCGAACCATATGCACATTTTAGAAGTAGCGTAGGGGAGGTAAGTAGGGGGGGGTCGTGAACATAAGCACCGAGGGCCAGCAGATTTGCGCTTGTTTTCAAAGGCAATCAACCCCAATAGTTTTGATGCCATGAAAATAAAATTAGCGTTTTAAAATGAATTTTAAACGGACGATATTTATGTTTCTTCAAGACTCTCCTCACTGCCTGATGAGATATGTTAATTTCTGCTGCTATAGCTCTTGTTGAAGAAGAAGGATTATCTTGAATCTAATGGAGAATTTAATTTATTACCGTTTTTTACTTTTGATGAGAGCTCTCATTTGTTCTATGAACGCGTTTTCTAGGCTTAGAAAATGCACCAAACTTGGCTAAATGTCTATGGAAGAACAGAAAATCATTTTGAGCTGGTTGTTGTCTTTCTAAATATCGCTGTATATATGTGCCCGAAGTAATTTGCTTATTTCGATGTGAAGAGTAAAAAATTTCTAATATATCTCGTTTATCTTCATTTGAAAAAGACAAGATATTTACAATAATTTTGTGGCTGTAGTGACGCTAAGCGAAATTTAGTCAAACTGTCAAAAATGTGTTGATTTGGATTCGCGCTGCAACCTCGACAGAAAGCAGACCTGCCCAGTGCGAGTGTATCGAAACAATTTTTTTCCGGCTGCCTCCGGAAGTCCTGGAAGTGAAAACCTTAATGAATAGGCAATTGAATTCTGCCCAATTTTGCCGATTTAACCGATTCTCTATCTTTAAAAATCTCGAAGTTACCCATACAAAGACTCAGAAAATCGCCACCCTGTATATGTAAAGAAATATAAAGTAACATAAATGTGAAAAATTAAATAAATTGGCTTCGACATTAGCGTAATCAAAACTACACTTGATTTTTGTAATACGTCAAAGCCAATAACGATGTAATTGCAATTTTTATATATAATTTCAATAATTACAATAATCGTTTCGTATATTTTCCTGACTGTACTTCAATTCACTCCAATACATTCCTGGGTTTCAGACAATTTTATTGTTTATTATTTAAAATGTTACAAAAACGTTTCGGTGCCTTTCTCCACCATCATCAGTTTTTGCGTATAAAGTGACTTGAGTGACCAGTTGAATGTTAAGGTAGAAACAACTATACGCACAAACTGATGATGGTGGAGAAAGACACCGAAACGTATTTGTAACAGTTTAAATAATAAACAATAAAATTGACTGAAACCCAGGAATGTATTGGAGGGAATTACAATAATGAAGGAGTAAAAAGGACTTTTTTGAAATTCACAAAATGAACATCATGTAATCGTGCTAACGGGGTCTCTAAAATCAGTTAAATTACAAGTTTTTACATGTATATGAATTATGATTAAAATAATAATAATTCAAAATTACAATAGTTGTAAACATTACAAATTGTTTGAATTACAATCATTAAAATTAAATAAGTTGAAACAAAAATCAACTTTTAAAACAATTTTTAATTAATGCAATTTATAAAGTGAGTGTCAAATAATATAGTAACAACAATCTGCCCCTGCAATTTATAGGGGCTTGTTATCTAAATGGCTATTTCATCGGGTATCAAGGTGCAAGTTCCTTAATTTTCATAGGAAACCAAGGGAATTTGAACTCTCACAAAATGTTACGCGCGCTGGCCCAAACGCGCGTATTAGCCATCACAGCCACTGTGTAATGTAAAATGCGATCCCCACTACTTACCTCTCCTCCGCCGCATAAACGTGCATATGGTTCGACCGTCGCCCGTTAGTTTCGTCATGATCGAGTCCGGTACGTTTTTTTAACATTGCATCGGCGATCTCTCAACTAATCTCTGCTACAATAATGGCAGAGGATGCAGTAGAACTACAAACGCTACTAGAGAGAGTTAACTGAGCGAACGAAGAAGTAAGACTTCATGGTAAGTGAAAACCCGAATATTCACCGTTATCACACAAGTAGAACGAGTACAAAAATACAAATATCTTGAAACTGTCATTAATGACCTACTGAATCCAGACGAAGATATCAAGGTCAGGATAGAAATGGCTCCAAAGACATTTATTGCTCACTCTTCCCTGTACACAAATAGAAGTTTATGCCTGCAAATTAGACTAAGGTTCATGGAGTGTTATTTGTGGTCAGTGTCACTGTACGGGGTGGAAACCTGGATCTTAAAAGCCCAAACTGTCAAAAAAGCTGGAATCGTTCGAGATGTGGATATACAGGCGCATGCTAAGGATACCCTGGACACATAGAATAACGAACGAAGAAGTACTGAGACGCATCGAACAAGAAAGGAACCTGATAAAGATTATCAAAATCCGTAAAACAGCATACACGGGTCATATTCCGCGAAACGACAAATATATGTATACTGCTGCAAAACATAATGCAGGGAAGAATAGAGGGCAAGAAGGGAATAGAAAGGAATAAAAAATTCTGGCTTTGTAATATAAGATATTCTCTTATCACCGAAATAAATGTAGAACTGTTTCATATAGCATGGGACAGAGACGCATTCAGAAATGTGGTCGCCAGCGTTCACTGAGAAGACTACATCAGAAGAAGATATCGATTATGAAGCAGTCGATCTTTTCGATAAGATCCCAAGTCTAGTAAAATTACTTGTTATAGTTCCTTCTTAATTTTTTTAAAATTATTTAACTCAATGTTTCATTTCTGCTTTTGTGTTTTTTATAACAGGAACTTATTTTTGAAGCTTGCAATCGTACGGTTAGTAAATTCTAAGAAATATAATATACACTTGCGTGCATATAAATCGGCCCACAGTAAACTTTTGATTTTAACTATATGTTTTTTAAAAACTATTCATCAGATTAAAAAAATAAATATGCTGTTTGAAAGATAATTTAATATGCTTTAAGGTGAGTATAAATTATTGTGAGTATCTTATGTTTCACATAGTGAAATTAATGCATTAAGCAAATCAAGCTTTTTTATTATTAACATAAATAGGGTTATTGACAATTTAAAACTTAACACTTAATTTTTTAATAATGGGTATGACCTCTTTCCCTAATAGCTTCTCTCATACGATTAGGCATAGATCTAATCAAGTTTGCTATTGTTTCTTGAGAGATCTTAAACCACTCTTCTTCTACTGCAACAATAAGCTCTGGGATCGAGTTTGTGGTATGAAGTCTAGCTCGAATTTTTCGTTTTAGCTCATCCCATAAGTGTTCGATCGTATTTAGGTCAGGACTGTATGCTGGCCACTCCATAACCCGAAAACCGACTTTGCAATGTAATCTTGCGGTGTGCGGCCTGACATTGTCATGCATAAAGGTAAATTCGTCTCCAATGTAGTCGACGTAAGTTACCACATGAATTGCTAAAATCTCCTCGATATATCTAACAGCCGTTAAACCTCTTTTTCCGGGAACACGGTCGCCCCTACGAATGAACTCAGGGTCGGTTCGTGCTCCTATAGAAATTGCACCCCAGATCATACAGGAACCACCTCCATAAGCACTTCGCTCTTCAAAGCAGCAACCTGCAAATCGCTCTCTTGGTCTTCGGTACACTTTCCTTCTTTGGTCGCTACCATGGAGGCATATTCTGGTCTCATCTGAGAACAGAACAGATCGCCATTGTTCCAAGATTCAATTCAGATGATCCCGTGCAAAACGCAGACGTGCTTGCCGATGAGCTGGAGTAAGTTTTGGACCAATCGCAGGTGTTTTAGGGGTCAGTTTATTTTCTTGCAGTCTTCGTCTTACTGTCCACTGACTAATAGCCACTCCTCGCACCTCACGGAGCTGTCGTTGCACTTGAACGGCATTAAGGTGACGATTTCTTAATGTTGACACAATAAAGCGGTCGTCACGAGCGGTTGTAAATCACCTTCTGCCTGTTCCAGGTCGCCTATGAAAGGATCCAGTCTCCTCATAACGTTTGAGGAGAACTCTTCAGTCAGGAAGTCAAAAGTTTACAGTGGGCCGATTTCGATGCACGCAAGTTTAGAATACCTTTCATACCAGAATTTGATACTTTCGTGTAAAAACGTATGCATCGTATAGAGAGACGATATCATATACAGTGTGTCCAGTATAAAATGATGTACATGGGGATATTGGAAACCGTTAGAGTTACAGGGTGGACTAAATGGGGAAAAAGTTGCGCAATCAATTGCCTATAAATAATCTGTCATCAACTTCTTTGAACTCGGAATAGTAACGGATATACAGGGAAAAAAAGAAAAAAGTGCGTTTTATAAAATCCTTTATATCGTGTTTATTATAAAAGATACAATAACGAAATTTTCATGGTGGATGTAAGAAATGAGCGTGAATTTGAAAATAAAGTAAAACATAATCTAGGCCCACTATGTTCAATGAGGCCGAAGTCAACTTTTGTTTTTCTTATGGGCGCCATATTGAATTTCTGCACTTTTAAATTCCCCTTTCAATATGCTCTTCACCCATGTATAACATGTTTATGTTCGATCAAGATAAATAATTAAAACTAACAAAATTACGATTTAATGGTAGTAGGTATTGATATTTCTATTAATTATTACTTTAAATTATTAATGATCATACATCGAACACTGCAAAAGAACAAGAAACATTTTAGGATTAAAGTAGGTGTTCAAATAAACCACCGTTTTCTCGCACGCACAACGTACATCGTCTCATTACTGCTTCACAGGATTTTCTGATCACTTCTGGGGTAATTCTGTTAACAGCATTGCCCCATGCAAAAAAATCACGCGGTGTTATGTCAGGGGATCTCGCAGGCCATCTTACTGGTCCCAGGTTGCCTATCCACTTGTTGGGAAATTCTTGATTTAAAAATTCTGTGATAATACGTGCATTATGTGGCAGCGCGCCGTCTTGTTGGAAATACAAGTTTTGCAGGGTAGCTACTGGAACATCCATAAGTGCTTCCGCTACGTTAGTTTGTAAGAGGTTCAAATATCTCTCGGAATTTAAGTTCTCATTAAAAAAATGGTCCAATCACGTGGGTACCCACAATACCTAACAAGACGTTAAATCCAAACCTAACTTGGTGCCTAACTTGACGAACTAGCCGTGGATTTTCATCTGACCAAAAAACGGTATTTTTACGATTAAAGAGTCCACATTTAGTAAATTGGCTCTCATCTGACCAAAGGACTTTTAAGGAAAAGTTTGGTATCTCGTTATTTCTTTGTATAAACCACTGACAAAATGCCATTCTTCTAATCGCATCGCCATTCTGGAGTCCCTGGCAGGACCGTTCACGATAGGGGTGATATTTATAACGCTTTAAAATACTATTCGCCGTTGACCGCGCAACACCTGTTGGGGCTTCAATTTGTTGTAAAGACGTACGAGGTGTCTCAACCACGCTTTGCATTACCAAATTTTCTTTATTTTCGTCTGGAAGTTTGTTTTTCTTTACCTTAGCGAAACTCTCGTAAGCTACAAGGTTGTCTTTCAGACGCCTAAACATAGTTCTACCAGGTTATCGCCTTTCTGGATATTTATTTAAATAAATTTCTTCAGCTTTCGTTTCATTTTCATTCATTTTTCTTCATTCATAATTTGAAAAGTGATTCATTTTGAAACACACAATTAATTACAAACACTTGACACTGACAATAAATTCTACTTTGACAGTTATCTAGGTAATTAAAACACACAAAAAACGTCACTATGGGGAAATTGAAGAGAAATATCAATGCCTACTACTATAAAATCTTAATTTTGTTAATTTTAATTATTTATCTTGACCGAACATAAACATGTTATACATGGTTGAAGAGCATATTTAAAGGGGAATCTAAAAATGCAGAAATTCAATATGGCGCCCATAAGAAAAACAAAAGTTGACTTCGGCCTCATTGAACATAGTGGGCCTAGATTATTTTTTACTTTATTTTCAAATTCACGCTCATTTCTTACCACCACCCTGAAAATTTCGTTATTGTATCTTTTATAATAAACACGATATAAAGGATTTTATAAAACGCACTTTTTTCTTTTTTTCCCTGTATATGCGTTGCTATTCCGAGTTCGAAGAAGTTGATGATAGATTATTTATAGGCACTTGATTGCGCAACTTTTTCCCCATTTGGTCCACTCTGTATCTTTAACGGTTTCCAATATCCCCATGTACATCATTTTATACTGGACACACTGTATACATAATCATGATAATTCAGGGTAATTGTCATCACACGCATAGTTTTTCTGCAGTTCTACACGCTGCATTCTTAGTTGTTTAAATAAATCTTTTTACATTTTTATAAGTATTATTATAGGTATAAGCATAAATTAATAGAAAAATTAAAAAAGTAATTCGAACATTTAGCCACATACCTGCTTCCTCTTCTAAGGTTCCAGCAGGCGGAGTAGGTGGTCGGCTAGTACTCTCGAAGAACGACCCGTTAGGTATCACGTCGGACCCCATTTCTGTTAAGAGTTGTGCGCGTTTCTCCTCCAGGATTTTCTTAGCAAACTTTTGAGGTTCACGGTCATAAAACTCCTCATCTGTTTCGCTTTCGGTTGTCTCCAGATCTGATTCCCGAATCTCTGCTACACTAGGAACAACTGGTTGATCAGCAGTCACTACGTCCACTTTCAACTCTGTTTCTAGTGGTGGACGTATTTTTTTTAATTGATTCCGTTCCTTCCGTTTCAGGCGTCGCTGCTGTTGCCGTTTTCGTCCTTCTTCAGTTGAACTGTCCGAATTTGAGCTATCGGAACTCGAACTAGAACTACTACTGTCTGAACATGAGCAACTTGAACCGCAAGCACAACTTGAATCGCTGTCACTACTCGACGAGCTTGATGAATTTGATTTTTTATTGGTTTTACTTTCGACTTCTGGCAGCGGCTCTGGTGGGACTGTGACTTTTTCCTCTTCCGCCTGGAAACAGTAGTCGTGATCAATGCTTTCTGTTGATTCCAATGACGGCTAAAAATAAAGACGATAAACGTAACATGATAGTGTCAAAAAAATGAATTTCCTGTGCATACCTTCACTTCGATTATGGCGTCAGTAGGTTGGATGCTTTCAGGTTCTACACAGTAATCGTGGTCTAGAAGGGCCAATTGACAAGTAATTCCTTCTTCCACTATAGGAATCGGAATGTCTGGCACGTATGGCTGATTCACTTTACTGTCGGGCTAAAAAACACTTCGATTAACAATTAGTTAGAAAACTTTTCTAAATTCAAGCCAATTGTTTTTCATCTGTTTGAAACTTAACACACTAATACCTCATATCATGAGCTGCGTGTTTTACACTTATCTTCTGGCAGCTTCTTTGAAATTATAGTTACGATGTGAATTAAATTAGCAAACTAGTGATCTTTTTTCACTGATTGAAACGGTGCAATTAGAAATGAACGTCACGTTACTCGATAAAATGCATTTGCTTTTAGTGGAACTTCATGGATAGCTTCCGACAGAATAATAATGCATCGCCAGCTGCTTATCAAACAATATGACATTAAATCTTGACCTAAAATTAAAAAAATGACCCGGAAACTCTGATTTTGATTGAGTTACTAATCCAAATAATCGAAAATTACGATATACAGGGTGATTCAAAAGTGGCGTCATTCCTTTTAAGGGGTTATAGGGGCTCACTTGGAGAGTACGAGAAAAATATTGAAAAAATTTTTTTCGAAAATTTCTAGAAGATATTAACAGTTGAAAATCGAATTTCAACTTTGTTATTAAGTATTATTTTAAAATATTCCCATGTTTGCTTGGTAGCCTTTTGGAATACTCAACCATTTGAAATGAAAAATTACGATCTTTGCTTCAAATTACGAAAAT
This sequence comes from Dendroctonus valens, assembly GCA_024550625.1. Taxonomy (NCBI): domain Eukaryota; kingdom Metazoa; phylum Arthropoda; class Insecta; order Coleoptera; family Curculionidae; genus Dendroctonus; species Dendroctonus valens. The sequence continues at coordinate 193,725 of JAJTJO010000818.1, forward strand.
TTTTTATATTAAAAAATACTCCAATATATTCCTGGGTTTCAGTCAATTTTATTGTTTATTATTTAAAATGTTACAAATACGTTTCGGTGTCTTTCTCCACCATCATCAGTTTGTCTAAAATATACATTTACCGTTATTATTAATTTATATAAAATTCACAAATCACATATTAAAATACAAATCACACACAGATTAAAAAGTACATCAAGAACATTGGTTTTCAGGTGTAAAATTCAGATATTTGTAACATTTTAAATAATAAACAATAAAATTGACTGAAACCCAGGAATATATTGGAGTGAATTAAGGTACAGTCAGGAAAATATACGAAAAAATTAAAAAATACCTCTTCTACCATTTTTTGATGAAACGTCAAAGCGGCAATGATGTTTTTTGTCATTAACAGATAGTTACAGGTAGATAGCCTTTGTCAATAATAACAAGCATTTGTCAATCTGTGACTTACTTTGAAGCTCCTTTCACAAACTGTACACCAACATCGAATTTGCGTATATGTGATTAGTTATGGGAAAATGCCACTCTAACATAGCAGAAGGTGTAAGACCTTACACCAGCAACGGGCTAGAGACACTGGACGCTTGGCTCCAGGAATTGACGCAGATTGTGGACGATCTGGAGGTGCTCGAGTTCCAGACACAGAGGCACAAGTATTGGAGATAATTGCAGCAGAGCCTTCCAGGAGTGCTCGGAGCATTGCACAACCACTGACACTTCCCAGGCACCGGATAATTGTCCCTATAACTCCCCAGAGGAAGGGCCACATTCCTACCATGTATGTAAAATACACAGGACACAATAACTCTCTGATCTTCCGAACACAGTTACAAATTGAGCAGGAGTTAATTAACCGAATACGAGAAGCTGATCAAAAGGTGATCCCAGACTGTCCTCCTGTGATTTAACAACTTAATTGTATTTTATTTGATTGATACATAACCTTACACAGGAGATGTTTGTTTATATGTGAGGCGAGTTTAGGTATATCAATCATCTGCCCCAAAGAGGATGGCAGCACTGATGGCAAATTGACAGGGTTATCCTAACCCCAAAATATTTCTATTGCTTGCTCTTTCTTTGTTTTGTTTTTCTATGGTTACTACAATTTTCAATAATTAAGAAGTAACAGGTATTTACGTAATGTTAATTAGGCAGATTACCTTGAAAAGCATCGTTGCCGTAATTCTGATCTAGTATTTTGCAAATATCTCAGTTTTTGATAAGAATTAATTTTTTTTACTATTTTTCCTGTACTCCCAAAACACCCCCAGAGGAATGACGCCACTTTTGAATCACCCTGTATATATATATTATTGAACAGTGTCCGAAAACAACAGTTAACTTACAAAAATATTGATAAATGATTGAGGATGCACCGATATGTGGAAAAATATACAGGGCGCTTTACATTTTTTAACGCCAGTTTAATTATCGAAAAATTGCCATTCGCATGCTACTTTAACCCATATCGAAAATAATAATAAAGAAGTTAGTACTAGTGCAATCTCCTTGTAAAACGCCCTGTATACAAACTGTTTGATCAAAAACGTGGCTCTCTTTTATTCGCTTCATATTATACATACAGGGTGATTCAAAATTGACGTCATTTCTTTTAAGGGGTTATAGGGGCTCACTTGGAGAGTACGAGAAAAATATTGAAAAAATAACTTTAATGTTTCGTCAAAACACCGACAGAAAATGGATCGTCTGTCGGTATTTTGACGAAACATCAAAGGCATTTGACCGCGGCTCAGGCTCGGCTCGTCAGATCAGGATGCACAACCGCACGACACGCCTAAACTGAAAATCCAACTTGTGCTAGGAGTGGCAACACAGCAGAGAGTACCAGATGACGTCACGCAAATCGACGCAATATCCTACCTTGTATTCATTGTATCATGGGTTTTTACCATCTATTTAAAAAAAAGGCAATTGTACTTACTTCTCCAATGAGAATATTGTCCATTTTCTCCTTATTTGCTTGATAATTTTTAAAATTGTCCCAAATATCTTGCATTACAGTGGATGACATGTCGTCCTTAGGTTGCTGTTCTACGATTTCGGACACCGTTTCGTCAATTCTGCTTTGCACCTGCGTAGAATCGTCAATTCTGTTTTGCACTTGTGCAGAATCATCAATTCTGCTTTGCTCTTCCGCAGAATCTTGGTAAGTAGGTTCTGTAAAAGATAATGTATTGAAATAATGGTTTAAATTAGGGAGAAAGCTCCAAGTAAAAAGTACCTGCACAATTAATTTTTGCTTCTTCTTTGTGTCTTGGCTTCTGTTCTTCACTTTCAGAATCGCTTGAATCACTTTCCGATAAATTGAGCGCCGGAAGATCGTACACATCAACTTTAGGCCTAACTGGTTTGGACTCGTCTTCAGGATTAGGCACCTGATGACAAAGGTAACATATGAGTATTTTCAAAGAATTACATATGCGCGTAATAGAACCGACACGGAAAAAAAAGCATCTATGAGGACGCAAATTTATTTTATATGTTGAAATCCCGATAAGCCTTATATCGACAATGAAAACGCTTAAATTTAAACTATGGCTGTGGCTGTATTTGTGGTTTTCTGTCTAAGATTATGTTTACCGCTAAATCATTCTCCTCAGTGTCATTTTAGCTCTCGATTCAATATAAATACCAAATAATTCGGCTTACACGCTCAATGCTGATATCTTGCAAACAAAAATCTTGTTTTCTGAGGAGATCAATGAAAAAAAAAGCAATATTTGGAAATAAATACCATACAACTGATAACATCTGGGTGAAAGAAGATTTTTATTTAATAGGCATGCCCCAGGCTTGAACATCGTTTAGACACTCACGACAATACACCCACCTAAAGTCGAGTTTTTGTCAAAACAGATTAACTCCAAGCCTGAGTTTACTCGCAACGATTTATTTGTGCAAGCCAGTTTGTGGAAATGGCGCAAACCCGTCATTAGTCGATCAGTATGGTATAGTTTTGATTGAACGTTCCGCTATCGAAACCTGATAATTTTGTGACAGTCTCCCCCCGGCTTTTCCCAAAACATTATATCTCGGCAACGGAACATCCGCTCGAAAAAAACTAAACTGATGTCAACTGACTTGTTACTGCAAATCCAAGAAGCCTCAGCACAAACAAATGCCTCCTGATATGTTCTTCGCACCGTCAAAACCTTTTGCAATTGGTCGATCACCTGTAAAACATGTCGGTTCTTTTTCACACGTGGAGTTCATCGTTTTTACTGATTTTGCATCTGATTTTAGCTGCATGTTAATACTTGTTGGCGATATTTTGTATTGTAAATTGCTGTGTAGGTTTTTTGTTGTTTACACTGAGTTCATATAGAGGGTGAAACTCTAATGGTTTAAATATATTCAACTTTACTGTACATTTAGCGCTGCAAACTTGGCAAATTGGTTTCAATAGAACAGACAACTTGGTGATACTGAGTTTCTTCTAAATTCTTCCGGAAATCTGATCAAGTAAATTCATATTTTGACTTAATTATATGTACGATTTAACATTTTGATTAAAAAAAACTTTGACCGGTTTTAGTGCTGCTCATTTTTCAGCCGTAGAACTGAACTCGAGGCTTTCTTACTTCGGTATGGTAACGATAAAATGTGTCCGGCAAGCATGGAGCACGCCACACGACAGCAGCAAGCACGTCCACAATCCAAAGCTATCGTATACATCGGACAGATAGACTGGATATATTGAATAGATGGGACATATAAATCGGGATTGTACGAACGTCTAAAATATTCGACCAATAGAAACACTTTAGTATCATCGTATAAACGGATACATGGGACAGACACCTAAGCAAATCTCATAACCAAATTCGCATCAAACACCGTTGCGAACCAGTCATTCTAAAGGGTGTCTCAACAAGAGCGCCGGATTTGAATTTGCCGCCATTTTTTTGTGCGACTAGTTTGACATTTATTTTTTGACAGCTGTCATGTACAAACCTCGCGATTAAAAGTTATGGAGCAGTATTCGAACTAACAACGTTTAATTATTGTGAAAACTTACTACAAAAAATGGGGAATGTTTCGCGGAAACAGTTCGCAAAATACATGCAATTTTCGGTCGCAATAATACGCCAAATGAGTCGACAGTTCGCCGTTTAATTAAAACATTCGAGACAAAATTCAAGTTGATGGATGAAAAAAGCACTGTTCGTCGCCGTCCTTGTCGGTACGTTGAAAACATTTCCGCAGTGAGGGAAAGTGTGGCCGAGAATCCAGGCACTTCCATTCGCCACGGTGGTCCAGAATTGAACATTACCAGACCCACCCTACAACGAATTTTGACAAAAGATGCAGATGATGCGAGATTGCACGCGTACAAAATTCAACTGACGCAAGCCAAGGGATCATGCGCAGCGCCGTGGATTCGTTGATTGGGTGCTGGAACACCACCAAATTGATGCTGATTTCTCGAGGAAAATAATTTTCTACGATGAGGCACATTTTCAGCAAAACGGTTATGTAACTAAGCAGAACTGCGAATGTGGGGTGCTAAAAATCCCCGTATTATACTGAAAAAACCAAAGCATCCGCCGCGAGTAACTGTTTGGTGCGCATTTTGATCTGGAGGCATCATCGGACAATTTTTCTTCGAAAATGCGGCTGAAAATGCCCTAAATGTTAATGGTGAGCGGTATCGCGAAATGTTAACCGAGTTTTTGTGGCCCGAATTGGATCATATAGATGTGCAGGATATGTTTTTCCAACAAGACGGTGCGACCTGCCACAAAGCTTGCGAAACAATGGAGTTACTGCGTACCAAGTTTCCAGACCGTGTCATCTCCCGGTTTGGGTTAGTTAGATTCTGCGATTTAACGTCGTTGAACTACTTTCTTTGGGGGTACGTGAAGGAAAAGGTGTATGTGAACAAGCCACAAACAGTTGAATGCCTTAAAGAAGAGATACGGCGCGTTATTGCTGAAATAGAGCCACAGTTATGCAAAAACGTGATCCAGAATTTTATGAAAAGAATGGCCGTCTGCCAGAGGTTTCGTGGTGGTCATTTGCCGGATGTCGTATTTCATGTTTAATCGCAACTATTCCTCTTAATCTTGAAATATAAATTTTTTGCTTAATTTGAAAAAATATGTGTTTTTTTATATTAAATCCGGCGCTCTTGTTGAGACACCCTTTATATGCAGGAACGGCTGGGATATGTACACACCTCAACCTGAGGTTTGTACACATCCAGTTCGTGCCCAAGCATACACACATGAGGTGTGTACATTCCCATGAACCGAACCTCGTAACAATGCTGTTCAAAAGAATCTGGCGAGCCATTTAACCAAATGGTTCGCTTTCCATTCAAACCGTTCTTCGAATGCCCTTTGATTTCATTTCATTCAACAATTTCAGTCAATCATTCAGTTTCAGTTCGCTACTTTAACGACAACTGACGGTTCACTGCAAACCGTACGCTGTAACATTTTGACACGGCACTTGCAACAACTTTTGATTTAGAACGTATACTAAAGTCACTAACCTCCTCTTCTGGCGCATTTTCACCGCTTTCCTCGACTTCCTGGCACGGCTCTTTGCTGATCTCCTTAACTTTACTCTCTTCAGGTGGATCGGTGTGCCATTTAAAGTGTTTCAACATCATTTTCTTCGAAATAAAACATTCCGTGCAGTTCTCCCATTGGCATGCATGCTTCTTCTCATCGGTGTGTAACCTTTTATGAACCTAAATATTCCCCATAAGAAAAAACTTAAAATTCCTGCCATGAAAATCGTAAACGTTTTTTCGAGGTAGTGACAATTTGCCATATGAACGTTAAAATTGCAAGTGAATTTTCAAGACAACAAATTTTCTGAATCAAACAAGCAAGTCAACTGAATTTTATCACAGGTGGCTCCGTCACGTTCCAACAGATTTGTAATAAGCTACGGCTTCTTTTAAGTCAGCTTTCTAGTCAGGCCTTTATCCGTTTGTTATGCTGATGATACTTAACATCTTATAATATTTTCAAAAGCTCAGTTTTGGTATAATGGCCGACGTGACTAGATGCCTTTTTGTGCATATTTTCATAAGCATAAGCATAACATAACATTTTAAAATAGTTCGATGTTGATTTGACAAACTAGATACGCAAATTAACCAAACATTGCAAAACTTGCTTAATGTTTGTTATGAACTTATGATGTCGAGATACATTAGTCCAGACACAGATACATTATATGTATAGTTCTGTGAAAAATTATGGATATATAACTTATGTAATTAACGGTTTTGAATTAAAAAAATTTAAATAAAGAATTGTTCTCAACTGACTTGAGCAGTAAATTTATATTTTTTAGCTTTAGTTTTACCTGTTGGTCGATTTACCTTTGTTGATTAAAAAAACAATGTTGCCAAATTTATAATTGCATTTTTCGCCAATTTGTCGGTTTTTAGTAAACATTAATTTTTAACAATTTCTTCTGTACTGCCTAAACACTTCTAGGCAACAAATCTACTGATCATCGTGTTTTAAGCGCACTTGAAAACTGAAATACTGTTTTTTTAAATTCTAAGTGAAATTTCTAAAAATTAAAACGATTGAGTAAGTAAAGTATTCCCAGGATACACTTAAAATGTCTTTCAGTTGAACTTTTTCATTTCTTCTACCTAGCTTTAGGGCATTTCCACTTATAATTCGTTGTTATCCCAGCACCACGAAATTACCAAATTTAAGGGTGTCTCAGAAATAAGTAACGTAAACGCAGGAGTAAATAGACGTTGCTCAAATATCTCAAAAAACCAAATATACGTGGGTCCGCGAAAAATGCAGTCTTATATTTCGGTCGTACCACCAACCGTATTTCAATAAAAAAACATTTTCATGATGACAAAAATCTTTCAATGCCGTTGACCGTCGTGCACACTTACGCGGATAACAAGAATTTATCAGAACAGTTAAAAACGAGAACCGTATTTTAAACTTAGTAGAATAGATTATCCCGTGTGGGGTGGGTTGCTAGCCCCCACCAGGCGCCACCCCAGTATCGGTGGTATCGAAGAAATGAACTACCCGAGGGGAACCAAAACTAGCATTGGTAAAATTCGGCTCCTGCACTACGGTAGAGAAAAGGAACGGAACCCTTACTGTACAAAAAATTTCCAAAACATCTTAATAGCTGATGAAAACACAAACACGGCCCTCAGTCCGGTGCACCTCTAAGATGAGGAGAGGGTGCGAAAAATCTCTCCGTCGTCGACTTTTAAGAGCGATAGAAGGGACCGCAGGATAGGAGTGTACAATTCTAGCATGCGAATTGCGAATTGGAACGTGCGCAGTCTATACACTGCGGGTAAACTGGCAAATATCGAAACAGAGATGCGCAGACTAAATATTGACATCTTGGGGATGAGTGAGGTCAGGTGGACTGGATCTGGCAGACAAACAACTGCTCATGATTGCTCATCTCTTGACATATTCCGTATGGCTGTATCTAGAACCACGTTAGCCATTTGGATCGCCAACATTCGAAAGGAGACGACATCATGAAGAAGAAGAATAGCCATGAAGAAGAAGCACTAGGCGGATTTGAACGTGAACTGACATTTCCCGCTGTTCAACTTGGCGAACATTAACAGGTATGCATTTTTCTCAACACAACAAACAAAAAATACACGAAATACAACCTACTGCTTTTGAAACTCGTGTTGATTAGTAGGTAGTTATCTTGTAAGTCTTTATTTTTTAACAGACCATTTACATGGTAATACGTATTTGGACTTTCATCAGAACAATGTTAATGAACTTTAGATGACATTCCCATCTTAACCAGACAACATATGTGGTGTATGCACGATGGTGCGCATCCTCACTTTTCCAACTGGTTAGGGAGTGGTTGCATGAAAACTATCCACAGAAATGGATCGGACGGAGTGTAGATGCACCTGTTCATTGAACATTGGTCAGGGAACATTGAACTTGGCCAGCACGGTCGCCAGATTTAAATCTATGGATTTAGGTATCTGGAGTATTTAGAAAAGCAAGGTGTATTCTGTCGAAATTGATACGGTTAAGCAACTTACTGAAGGAATTCAAAATGCCTGCCAGGAATTAATCCTATCTAGGAGCAAGCTGCAAAATCTGTTTAGTTCTTTGTTTTACCATTGGTTCATAACGTCAAATGTCATCATAAAAATGTTTTTACCGGAAAACGGTTGGGAGTACGACATAAATAAAAGAGTGCTTTTTTCTTCAGAATTGAACAATCAATTAAGATGTATATTTTATCCATCAAAAAACCAGTGGCGGATGATTTTTTTCTTTAAAAATATCCAATAACACAGAGGTATGCACGCCACTGGTAAAAATTTTAAATAAATTATTGAAAATAAGCATCTAGTGTATTTCACTTCACTAACTTCACTGGCCTTCACTACCCACAAAGTTTCAATAAAATTTATCAAACCGTTTTGCAGAAATTTAGAATTTTGTATTTTTTTAAAGTACGAGGTTTGTAAACGTTAAAGTTTGATGCCCTGCATTTCGAAAACGAAGCTTCTGCGGTCCCATATATATTTGGATTTTTTTCATATTTGGGCAAGATCTATTTACCCCTGAATTTACCGTACTTATTTCTAAGACACCCTGTATGTTGAATGAAATTGTATGTATTTTTATCTCTAATAAATACCTTTAATGCTACAGCTTTGGTCAGCGCGAGATTGCAATCCTCACACACGAAATAAGCTGGCGGAACGCAAAAATGATACACGTGTGGCCACTTCTTCTGTAGACATTTTTTACAGCAAACACTCTCTGTCCCATGTTTCCAGAACAAATGCCTTGTAATATCCGCTTTATTTCTGTAAAGAAATGGCACATGTATACTTACATGTTAAAAAAGTTACGTTATTTTACCTATAAGCAATTGCACATCTATAGCAAAAGTGATGCAATTTGTGCTTCCACACATGATTCGATAGTTTGTACTGACTATGACATAACTCCAAACACACATCACAGATGTTGTGTCGCTTTCTTAAATGAACCATCAGACGAAACGCTGATGGTAGATCATCGTTAATGCACATGCAACAGCGATATTGCATTTCATAATCCAAAATGTATACACCTGGACACAAATGGCATATTAACTCACTATAACTGTAAAAGTTACATTTACACATTATGCACAACAACCGGTTCTTGGAATGATATTTCCGGTTGTGGAGGTACAGTTCTTTGTGCACGGTGGTACTAAAATGACATTGAAAGCATTCAAACATATGGGAAAATGTTACAGCTTCGTTAGAAACTCCGGAATCCAAATTGAAAAAAATTCTTTCGAGTTCTCCCAAGCACTCTCGAATTCGTATATTGAAACTGTCTGGTATTAACTCTTCCTCTGTGATGCTTTTGTTTATTGCAGAGTAGCGGTGTTCAGCCATTGTGTGAAGTGCAAGTTGTCTACCATTCACTGCTATTCTTCTTGAGTGATTGCAATAAATACATGAAGATACCGTCGCTCTCAAGCATTTTTGCAACAAGTTTACTATGTTCATTTTATCTAAAGGTTGGTCCAATTGGATTTCTATAACTGTAACCTCAGAACCAGCTATGGGATATTCTACACACACGGCTTTTACTTCAAGCGCCGAGTGGTCCTGTTCATCGTGGTCTTGTTCTGAAATATAGATAGGGCCTCAAATAAAAATAAGTTTTTTCTAGGAAAATATTAACAAATTTGCGAAAAGACGTACGTATCAGCAAACACATTGTTATTCAGATATTTCTAGCTAAAGGTAAATCTTTGGGTTCAGACATTTTCTTTCAGACGCTCTTTGATAATATACCTCATAAATGATGCTATTTCGTTCATTTTTCAGTAGCAAATATGCATTATTAAAAATGATAACTGCAACTGAAAGGTTTCCGTCATTGTTGAAGACCTTTTCCGGTTGTTCCGTTGGAAACGATTGTTTCTATTACCACAACATGCAGAGCTTAAAATAATACGGTAGTAAAATCCTTTAAAACTTCAAGTTTAGAGTAGCGCGTTCCACCTTTGGGTCGTCAAAAAGTTTAACAAGGTTACATCTACAAACGATTGAAAAAAGGTTTATAATATAATTTTTAAATATGATAGATACTAATTAAGGCCCCGAAAAATAGTGTCTTTGAAACACATTTTTCTATTACATATTATTTTCCTCGTGAGATAGGCTCGAATAAGGAGCGCCAAACAATATATAAATTCTCGTATTAGATTGGTTAATAGACTAACCCTCAGATTAAACCGATGCATTTGTTTACATTTTTCGATGGAATCAACAATGGTTCACAGTCGCATAAAAGTTGTGGCCTGTTTTGCCGGCTCGGTTATCAATTTGATATCGTGTTCGGAAAATGCGTTAGAAAATGTTTAAGGGTGATTTTACATACGATAATAATGGTAGTAAGTCAAGTAACAAAAATTCTAAACCTCAATATTTTTCGAGTTACAGCTCATCAACAATTTTTGTCTTTTAATTTTTGACTTATTCTGGACATTTCCTCGCGGATCAATTCATAGGAATTATCGTATCACTGTTAAATTTAGACTAAATTCTATCGCTCTAAAACGAGAATATTCAAATGCTGAGTACCGCGATATGCATTTTTGTTATTGGAAAGCAAATGGGAATGGGGAAGGGGCTAGACGTCTTCACCTCGCAGTGTATCCTGAGAGAAATGTTCCATGTGCCCGAACCTATCAACGTTCACAGGCGATTGGTGAAGTAGGTTCCTTAAAAATAATTATGGTGGTAGAGGAAGACAAGCAAGTTAGGACTGTTGAAAGAGAAGAAAGGATTCTCGAAAGAGTATTAAGAAATCCAGTCACGAGTGCAAGAAAAATAGCGTTTCAAAAAGGCGTTGCTTCTTCTACAGTTTGGAAATTTCTTTAAGGACAGCAGTTGTACCCCTTTCATGCGCTTTATGACGGTGATGCTCAATTACGAGTAGATATGTGCAATTCTGTTTTAGAAAAATATGAAGAAAATAATGAGTTCATCGAAACCATACTCTTTACGGATAAAGCAGGTTTCACCCGAGAGGGGATCATAAATTTTCGCAAGACGCCTCAATGGGCTTATAATAATCCACACGCCGTCACAGAAAGACAGCATCAACGCCGTTTTCTTTAAACGTATGAGCCGGAATCATAGGGGATCACGTTATAGGTCCTCATTTCTTTGATGGATCGTAAAATGGAGCAGTTTATTTGGAGTTCCTTCAGAATGTACTTCCAGATTTTTGGGGAATGTTCCTCTACAAACCAGGCTAAATATGTGGCTTCTTCAGGATGGCGCTCCATCCCATTATAATTTAGCAGTGCAAGGATACCTAAATAATGCATTTCCGAGTAGGTGGCTTGGACGAAACGGACCTTCACCATGGGCGCCCCGATCGCCAGATATTAACCCCATGGATTTATTTTTTGGGGTCACTTAAAGGTTTTGGACAAACAATAATAAATTACTGCGAAGTTATTAAAGGTAAAGCGGAAATCTCTTTCCGTAGTCGTTAGAAGTAAGCGAAAAATGAACGGGAAACATTTCGAAAATACGTTGTAATACTTTGTTTTTTTACTAGTGCTTTGATGATTTTTTAAGTGTTCTACATAATTTTAGATTCTTGAGAAAGTTTTAGTTGTTGGCTTAAATGCATTAAAAATGAAAAATAAAGTAAGTTATGACTTAATTTGCTGTGATTCCAATTAAATACTGCCTATTCTAAACCGCATATTTCTTTTTGCGATATTTGGCGTGTCAAAAAAGATATGCGGAAAATGAAATTTGGATTTCAGATAAAGTGCAGTCTAGTGGCAAAGTAGAGAAACATTTTTTTATCAAAAAGTTATAGATCACTAAGCTAAAACTCTGTACCAATTTTTAATTTGATCCGCGAAGAAATGTCCAGAATATGTCAAAAAGAAGAAAAAAGAAGTTTGATGGGCTGTAATTCGGAAAATATTCAGATTTCGAATTTTTGTTATATGACTTACTACCATTACTTTAGCATGCACAATAACCCTAAAAATTTCCTACCGCATTTTCCGAACACCCTGTACATGCGCAGCATCCACAACAAAATATCAGGACACAGGGTGATTCACAACCTTATAGACACAGAGCAGGGGCGTGTAGAGGACCTCAAAGCAAGTCGAGTTGCCATTTAAGTTTTTTTTTCTCAGGCCTATGGTTAACGAGATACAGGGTGTTAAAGTTTTAAAAAAATATTGGTATTTTTCTTTAACTCCTACAGTTTAAGAGATATATACTGTTTAGACTCTTCACCCGTAAGTAAGCCAACTGGTTGCGAAAATGTACAGGGTGTTTTTTCTTCTAGAGACATACCCCCCTTTTACCCCCCGAACTTTTTTGTGGTGCGCCACTGACTTCGACCGAACAAATTTTTGAATTTGTTGTTCAATTTCAGATTTGTTTTCATCTCTTGCTTATAGCTTGTTTTCGAGTTCTTTATTTCATCATAGTAGGCTGTGCTACTTTTTGCTGGAGATTTGGTTGTCAAATCTGACGTCTCGTAAATTACACGGATCAGTTTCCTTGTGTACCAAAGGTTTTTTTCATAAAACCAAGCTGTTTTTAAAGAAAATGTCTGGAAAACTTTCATTCAATAAGCAAGTTGATATGCTATTAGTATTGGGGTTTTGTGAGAGTAACTGCCAAAGAAGTGTGGTGCAGTACCGAAGAAGATATCCAAATCGTATGATTCCGAATCGACAAACGTTTGCTAATGTTGAACGGAAAGCTCGGGAGATGGGCTCTCTTTGCCAACGCAATAACGGAGGTCGCATTGCAAATAAAACCCAAACTAGTACCCGAATCCAGGCAATTTAACAAACCACAGTCCACGGTACATCGAGTTATACGACGTAATATGGTGCATCCATATCATTTTCAAAAAGTTATAGAACTGTTATCGCAAGACTTAGAGCCAAGGATGATTTTTTGTAATTTAATTTTAAATCAGAACGTTTGTTTTCACAGAAGTATCATTTTCACCGATGAAGCCTGCTTTACGCGGAGGGGGATCAATAGGTCGCGGAAATAATTGGCCGCAACGCTGGCCACCGCGATCGCCAGATTGGAATAAGTGTGATTTTTTTCTGTGAGGGACTTTAAAAGAATTTGGATATTCAACGCATGTTGAAACTACAGAAGATTTATGGAATCTTATCAGTAATAAATCTACCATTATAAAACATGAAATTCAATTATTGGATAAAGTTATTTATCCTTAAGAAAAATTTATTTATGATTAATAAAAATCCATTTATGCTTAAAATTAAAATTAAATAATTTAAACTTCTTTAATTTTATGAAATTAATTTCATAATAAATTGAAATATTCGTTACATTTTTGTGAATTTTTATTTGGATTAGCTTACAGCCGATAAACCTCGATTATTGTAAATTAAATTAAAGTAAAAATAATCAACTTTAAAGTTAACTCGTCAGCCATCCCTATTTTAACTTCAACTTGCAGTTCAGGCTTTCACAAAAAAACGTGAACAAAAGGACACAAAAAAAATTATAAGAAAATTCATAGAAAATCACCCAGAAACCCTACTTATTTATATATACAGATTTATGTTTGTGCAAATAACTCGAAAAGAAAGGTAGATACAAAAAAACTGCAAGTGATAAAAAAAATACCTAAATTGAACAAAAAATTCAGAAATTTGTTCGGTCGAAGTCAGTGGCGCACCACAAAAAAGTTCGGGGGGTAAAAGGGGGGTATGTCTCTAGAAGGAAAAACACCCTGTACATTTTCGCAACCAGTTGGCTTACTTACGGGTGAAGGGTCTAAACAGTAGTCTACGTTCGAAATTTGAGTAAAATATCTCTTAAACCGTAGCAGTTAAAGAGAAAATACCAATATGTTTTTTAACTTTAACACCGTGTATCTCGTTAACCATGGGCCTGAGAAAAAAAACTTAAATGGAAATTCGACTTGTTTTGAGGTCCTCTACACGCCTCTGCTCTGTGTCCATAAGGTTGTGAATCAATGATGTATTATGACCTTTGGCCAGTTGAAAAGTTTAGAATAAACTATAAATTTTAATGAAAATAAATAAATGAGTTTAATCTTCGATCCAAGGGCTGGTTAACCAGTCTGAAAGTGATTCTATCACAGGCCATGATAAAGCGCTTTTCTCAGTGTTCAGAGGTGTTCTGTGGTTGTATTATGAACTCTGTCATCAATAATATTATTGTCGTTCTCAATTTCAATCAGGTCATTTTTTTGAATCCATTCAGAATCTTCAGTATTTGCACTTTCGTCTTGTATAATAAGTACATAATAAATCCTCTTTTCGCTCAGCTTTAATATGAACTTATTTTTTACTTTTGTTTGGCAGTAGTATTAATTTTTTAATATACCTAAATATTTATAACTATTTTTAGTAAGAAGAAGTGGTGGCGTAAGTTATGTTGAATATACAAGCCAAGAGTCATATTTGATACATATTGAATAAAGGTTTAAAAAGTTAAATAAGAGTAGCTAAAGGCTTAAAAATTTTGCGTTGCTGTTATAGAATTTTGAATTTCAACCGTATAATGTAGATAAGAAAATCTTTTATGCTTACAATAAATCGATTAATATAAATATTTACTATGCCTATGGCTAGCGGCCAGACGCGTTGGTCCTCAGATTAATTCTACTGTTTGTAAATATATCGATCGGTACCAACTTTCAGTATTTTTGTCCCTACCACCTGTTTTTCAATCACAAATCGCCGATCGCTTGAATTCAATGTTGCTCCCAAACAAATTGGGATTTATGAATGACTAGCTTCTTTGTCTATCTCGTCTATCTATTTATGTCTTTGAACTAACCCAATCAATGTAGGAATTTTAGTGGCTTCAAATGAAATTCAAATGATTCAAATGTGATTACGGTGGAGCGTACACTAAGCGTTGTTGGTATATGTTTTATTTTTTTTTAATTATTATTTATTTATTATTATAGCATTAAGAAAATATATTTAAATGTAATTGTACTAAAAGATCCTGGGATGATGCATCGTTATAGTAAATATCATGCATAACTATTTTTTTCCTACACACGTACAATTTCGTTATTGAAAACTCCTTAACAGAAAGTACTACAGCTTCGATTTCGCTGTTACTTGCTGCGTCTTCTGTCGTCTTTGAACTTTCTAGTGACTAATCAATAACTACTATATACGGATACATTACATACCTGCTTCTTCAGCTGCTCCAAGATCCTCCTGTTCATTTTCAGTCTCTACATTATCAATATCCTTATCGAACTTGTCACTATCATCACTATCTTCAGCATTCAGATATTCAACTGGTTTTGGCAATTTGAGGGACAGTTTTGGAACTTTCCGGGTTTCACATTGAATGTCTGTATTTTCCAAGCAGGTTTGCAAGTCTTCCTCAAGTGGTTCAGACCTTATTGCGTCCGTAGGCTGAGCAGGTTGAATATTTTCTTGCTGCGATTGATGCATGGTGATAGACGAAGGGGACTTTAAGCCTTTTACATTTTCGATTTTATCTTCACATTCACTACTGTCACTCTCAGAATGTTTAGACATATCTGGATTATTACAAATCTGTTTTTCGGTCCCTGCTGGTGTTTTTTCACCTTCTTCACCTGATTCAATAGGTCTTTCACTGAAGTCCCCCGTTACGTGATTTTCGGGAGCAATGATATGTTTAGATTTAGCCTTAACCGGCTTAATGCAGTTATGGTAAAAAAAGTTATCACGCTCCGTAAATTGTTGGTGACACTCACAGCAAACGAGGTAGCACGGCTCTCTATATGCACTATAAAACTCTTCGGGGCTGTTTCTAACAGCCGGTTTAAATTTATGTCGAGACTGAATGTGCTGACATAAAGGTTCAAGACTCGAAAACATTCCCAAGCAATATAAACAGATAAAGCGCCTATGATATTCCAACATATGCATATACAAATTCCAGTTTTCATAGTAAGTACCGCATGCTGAACACAAAAACACTCTCCTGGTAAGCTTAAATCCAGACACTTGCTTATTCCCAGGTTTGTCCAATGGCTGAAGTGGGCTGCATTGCTGTAAAAAATGATCCTGTAGTGTCGACAATGATTCGAATCCAGACTTGCCACATTTTGGACACTTAAATTGCACAGCTGGTTGCAAACCCAAATACTGAGCATACTCTTTTAGCTTGGGCTTTCTGATTGTTCTGTGTGTTTGTGAAAGTTCAAAAAGAGACTCATTAAAAAATGGATTTTTCAGTTCTTCTTTGAGTATTTCATCAGGCTGTACTGCTTGGTTTGAAATCGAATCTTCAGTGTTTTCTTCCGACTTTACTTCATCACTAACCTTGTTCTTTTTGTTTTGCTTTCTGTTTCGATTTTTCTTCCTCTTGGGTAGACCTTCGTCTATGACCAGCGCATCACTTTCTGAACTGTACTGAATTTGGTCTTGAGTTCCTTCACAATTTGTTGCAGGTTTCTGATGATTTGGAACAGGGGCTTCTGAGAAATTGGCCATTGCAAGACCTACGATTGAAATTGTCCTCAAGTCTGAACAGTTAACTGGTGCCTTGGGAAAACAAGCCTGAACATTTAAACTCGAATACGTTTCCTACCTTGGCCTTCTGAAATTGAGTACTTCAAGAAAACCACTTTAGGTACTCTTTCAAAAGCATTTTGTCAAAAAATATACACTTAGCATAAAGGTTAATGTTAAAATGGCGCTTCTACATACTAAACGCCTATTCTAGGCAGGCCTACCAACATAAGTCTGAGTTTACATCAGAGACTTAGGTTAGCAGCTGTAGTCAAAATTCTATTGAGCCATTGAACTTCTATCTATTATCTATGATTGTATAAAATAATAATTGCTCTCTAACTGTATACTAACTGAAACGGATTTGATATGCTCGAAAAGCGAGGCAAATTTAGTTTTAGGCAACCCGCAAATGTTTAGGCTTTCCATCTTTGTTTATCTGGTGAGCTATTTATATAGGGCATTTTGTTTGATAATTATTGCTTTACTTTCTTATTGTTCATAAAAAATCATTAAACTCCACACTCAATGTTAATAAATTCGCAAAAAAACGCTTAAATTAAACCGTTGATCTCAACAAATATGTATGAAATGAATTAAAAATGGAATAGGTTACGTGCATTTACCCTTTTTTTTTTGTTTGCCCCGCGGCTGGAGGAATAAAAATCTTCGCGAAGACACCCAGTGTTCCGAACCCTAGGTAGTGTTGGATTTTTACCAACCCCCTTTTTTGTACTACGAGTTTTAGCGTAGTTATCCTTTAAAACTTTTAGTCCTCTAAGAATTTGTCAGCTCCGGTATCCGTATGCCATAGCATCGCATTCTCTCCATGCTAGCTGCTTGCTAGCATGGGCATCTTATTAATTTAACGCCTTACTTATACATGCATGCTACTTACTACAAACACTACATTATTACCACACTTACAGCTTACGCCATTTGCTATCTGTTGCCCTAGTGGCTAGTTGGTGTCTGGGCCTTTTTTCCTGGGTCCCAGATCTTCAGGCGTATAACTTACGAGTTTTCGCAGCTCTTCGTTCCAGTGCCTTCCAGCTTTCTCGAAGTCTGCTTTCGCTTTCCTTGTGAGAAACTCTCTTAGGGGATCCCACTCCAGGTCCCTGTAGATTTGGGAGTTTCTAACAAACCAGGGCGCATCTATGGCCATCCGCAGAAGTTTGTTTTCTGTGGCCTGAAGTCTATTCAAGTGACACTCGGCTGCATATCCCCACGCAGTGGAGGCATACACCAGTGTCGGCCTGATTATGGTCTTGATGAGGAGTAGCTTGTTCCTAATACTCATCTGGCTTCTTCGGTTGAGGAGTGGGTACAACTTGGCAGTTGTTGCCTTAACCTTGTCGATGGCTGTTTTTATGTGCTTCTTCCAGGTCATCTGTTTATCTAAAACAACACCCAAATATTTAATATCTCTTTCCCATTCGATGTTTTGCCCCTCTATGGTGATGTTGCCATCGACACTGTCCTGCTTCCTGCCAATAAGTTTGGCCTGGCTTTTCTCTGCATTTATCTTCAGCTTCCACTTGATGAACCACTGATGTAGTTCGTCAATTGCAACCTGGAGCTGTTGCCTGATGCAGTCCTTGCGCTATGAGGATGTCAGAAGGGCGGTATCGTCAGCAAAGAGTGCCAAGGTCGTATTGGCAGGTCTTGAAATGTCGCTTGTGTATATATTGTATAGCAGTGGGGAGAGCTCTGCTCCTTGCGGTACTCCTGCCTCAGTGGTTCTGGTTTCTGACCGGTGACCTCCAACTTTGAGCATGTACGTACAATGAGATAATCATGATTGTCTTGCTTTACTAAACTTGTCTCAATTATACATATAACTAATATAAATTATATATTATAATTTATCCAAACTCCTTTTTCCTTCTCCTAATTATTTGTCCGCTTAAGCCGCGAAAAATGAAATATAACTTCCTTAATTTAAGAATAACAGATTTTTTGTCGACATTTCTCACGAAATTAATTTTCTGTAGGTTTGTGTGGAACAGTATTCGTTGCACATAGTTCGAACTCAACGGTCTATTCATAATTTTGAGTGACAAAAATTAAAACAATTCGTTAAATAACAAATAGTTTATTCAACATCAAATTTGAAAGAAATAATAACAATTACTAAACAAAACAACTTTGTTCATTTTCTGGTTGATACTTGCAGATTTCTCCATTGATTAAAAAAATAATTTTGTATGGTAATATTCTGTTTTCATCTAAGGCAGACATGGTTGACAGTCCCGAGACCTTAAAACGCAAAAGTTTTCCGATGTTGCCATTTAGTCTTTGGCTCAAACTGCGCGAGAGAGACTTAAAATCGAGCGAGGGAGCAATATAAAATTGGGAGAGAATATAATAAAATATCTATTTATTAACCATCGACATAGTTCATAACATAAAAATGGATTGAATTGAGAAATGATGGAAATGTTGCATTTTAGAAACGTTTTCATTACTTAAAATCAAGGACCCGGACCGAAACGAAATTACGGTTCCGTTCCGGTTTCGGTCCAAGGCAAAATTTAAAAGTTCGGTTCCGTTACGGTTCCGGTTTAAAAAAGAATTTTCAATTCGGTTCCGTTCCGGTTCCAAAATCGATAAATAACAACAAACGAGGACAAAGATAAAGGCTACTGTAATTAGGAATCTCACGACCTTTTTCCTTGCTTGTTGTATTATACAAGATAAAAGATGAGCAAACGATCCCCTGCTTCATACGGTACTTCGGCTGGTTGTATGGTAGGGGGTAGGTGGACTAGCAACCCCAGACAATATTAGATACAAAAATTACTTTAATCGTTGTATTTTTGAAAAATAATTTGTTAAAGAATTTTCTGGCTTTAGCGCGTTCTTCTTTCACTCTTCTTTCCGTTTAACGATTGTTCTTTCTGGTCATTTCTGGTTCATGTCTTCACACTCTTCACCATCATCTGAGGAGTTGCTTTTGTCCAAAATTCATTCCAATGTATTCCTGGGTTTCAGTCAATTTTATTGTTTATTATTTAAAATGTTACAAATACGTTTCGGTGTCTTTATCCACCATCATCAGTTTGTCTAAAATATACATTTTACATTCATTATCAATTCAATTAAAAAAACTTTCACAAAATTAACATATTAAAATTCAAATCACACACATATTAAAAAGTACAATTTGGGACCTTGGTTCCCAAAATTCCAATTTGCCCAAAATTCCAATTTCAAATGTTTCGTTGTTCGTGATCGAAAAACTAAAATAATTCAACTTAAAAAAGAATTTTAAAAATAGTGTGAAAACGTACGGTGTTTGTTCTTTACGATTGAAAAGTCGGTTGGTCTCCCAAATAATTGTTCCTCTAAAATTATACCGTCGGTATACCGGCAACGCAAGTTAGTGTTGAGTGGTTATTCGCAGGACTCAAATTTTTGTTGCCGCCTTCGAGGTCAATTAATGCAGAGTGTATGCAGGATACGTCTGCGGTTTAAGGCGTAAATATATAATTGATTAAATTGAGAAAGTCTCTCTCTATTTTAGAAACAATGGGGTGTCTCCTATAAATCAGCTCTTGGCTACTCTAAGATTTTACTCAAGTTCAACACATTTAACTGCGGTGGCAGATTTTATAGTTTCATGAATCTACAGCGTGTAGAATAATAGCACGTGTTTCAAGGGTTCATCCGGTGTTTATTAAAATGCCCACACTCTACAATATATACTGCCATGACATATACAATTACAACTTACCAGACAAAAATCAAATCGACAGATCGGCATACATATTACAATACGCAGACGTCACGGCACTTATTGTACATGACAAAACTACTGAGAGAGCAGCGCAAAGACTCCAAACACTAACAAACAACACAATGACATGGTTTTATAAATGGAGACTAACACCAAACGCGTCAAAAAACCAACTTCTGCTCACAAACCACAGACTCAACGCTGACTCCCCTACAATAACTGCAGACGGCCAAACGACACAACCAAAAAACGACGTAAAATACCTTGGAATCACAATTGACCACAAACTTAAATTCACTAAACACATACGAAACATCAGGGCAGAAACAATAAAGAGAACAAAACACTAACCTACAAAGACAGAGGAATTAGCACAAACACCGCCACCAAAATATATAAAGCTATTTGTAGACCCTTGCTAGACTTTGGACATGTACTCATGACCAACGGAACAGAAAGGACAAAACGTTATACACAAACAACAGAACAAATTGCACTAAGACTAATAACACGAATAAGACACCCCCAAAACCCACTACACAACCCCCCCACCCAACTACTATACGAACGCACAAACATGACAAAGATCTCGGAAAGACTCATACGGCTACAGACAAAATGGACAAACAACCCCTACAACTGGACCATACTGAATCCCCTTTGTCTTACAAGACCAACCAGACAATCCCGCTTCCGTTTCCCTATATTAACGCTACTCGAACACTTACAAACGCAACGGACTAGTGGACAATAAAATAATTTCTTCTTGCCACTGAAATCTTATTTATTTAATAGTATTGTTAACCTAGAATAAGAGAATTTTCATATTTGTTTTTATTTAGATTAAGACTGCATGTATTAAACAAGGGCAGAAAGACCGATAGGTCGATAGCCTTTTTTAGAAATAAAGATGTTTACTACTACTAAACGCTGGATTGAGTTGCAGCGGTGCAATCGGCCATTCATCGAAAGTTATTCTTAAATAAGAATGAATTTTAAGGATGACTGGTGCAAATGGCCGTTACAGGTCGACTAACATCAAAATGTGCGCTTGAAATTGATGGAAACGCAGCTGCAGACAAAGTTAAAACATTAAGTGTATTTAACAAATCGTTAAATTTCAAATCAGATTAAGTAGGTACACAGTTCTGGTCTTCTTTGGAAATGAAACCATTAGTTGTCTGTGTATATAGAAGTCGAGGATTCCTTTTAATTTTTGTGCTCGTAAATGAAAAAGTTGTAGGAACAGCATTACACTTGAAAATTTCTTTGCTATCAGAGAAGCCACGTGCCGGCTTCTCTCACATTTTAGGTTCAAACTGAGCCTGGAATCATATAAAATATAAATGTAATGAACAACTATAAGTTTAAAAAAGCATCATTTGTTGACAACTTTTGCACTTTTTGGCAATAATAAAATTGTCAAGGGCAGAAAGACCGATAGGTCGATAGCCTTTTTTTAGAAATAAAGATGTTTACTACTACTAAAATTGTCAATAAGTGAAAATGTTTTTGAAACTCAGCAATCATAAAAATTATGCCGAAGATATTTGACATTTACATAATAAAATATACATACCTCAATAACTCGTAGATATGAATGTAAACTTTTAATTATTCTCACTATCTAATAAGGTAAAATAATATCCAAAACAATCCGCCAAATGAAGGTAAATTAGAAATTAACTAGCAGCACCTAGAGATAATTACGTACCTCACATAGACATGAATACTTTGATGGGTTCTAATTACCCCTTTCCATTTCAATGCCTTTATTTTCTTCGCACTGGATATCTGGGAAAACTTTCATCAGAAACCCTTTTTTTGTAGAATTCTGC
Source organism: Dendroctonus valens (assembly GCA_024550625.1). NCBI lineage: Eukaryota > Metazoa > Arthropoda > Insecta > Coleoptera > Curculionidae > Dendroctonus > Dendroctonus valens. The sequence goes on from JAJTJO010000818.1 coordinate 215,880, forward strand.
AATTCATTGCCACACAACCGGGCATTTTAACTAACAATATTTACCCATTTATTTGGTCGAAATAACGGATTAACATTTAAAAAAAGCAGCTCACGATTCTATCCAATATAATAAGCAAAACTAACAAATAACTTACTAAAAAATAACTAAAACTCGTTCTAACACCTACAAAACGTGTTTAAGAAAATATCAAGAATAAACAGAAGGTAGATTTGGAAAAAACGCGAAATTTTTATATTATACAAAACCGTTATTTTTAAACACTGATATCCCAACAGCTTGTCGATATGCTGAAGGCCTTTTGATAGTGTCTGGCGAACGCGTCAGCTTTCTCTTTGTCTGTGTACCGTTCTATTCCGTTTTCGTCAATTGTGTCAGTAGTGTTAGTTTTTTGTATTGAGCTAGTTTCTTAAGCTTCTTCTAGCCATTTGTCTTGTCGGGATTGTCCAATCAAGGTTTTAATGTTTCTGTTGAGTTGGTTCAGTGTCTTGTTTAGGTCGTTATTTTGAGTGTTTGTATGAATGTATGAATTTGGCTAGTGTATGGTAGAAAGCATTTTTTATTTCCAGGCTAAATTTTCCTATGGCTAGGAAAAAAAGGGCTTCCTATGGTTGTTGTATGGTTTCTATTGAAATGGGCTGTGCTTGCGATTGAATGTAGTCATGTATATGTTGTTTCACTTTGTCTATGTCAGTCTTTGTTACGTTTAACTTTTTCTCTATAGGAGGTGTACTGGAGGTAGGTTGCGTATGTTGAAGGGTCTATGTTAGTGATTGTTTGTTTTAATTGTTCATGGGGTTCTGTCGGGGAGTTTTTGTTAGGTAGGAGCATGTCGAACATCAATACATACATATGGTTACCAAAAAAGACGACCGAGGTGTCGATGTCAAAATCTTCAATAAATTGTTTTCGCATTTTTTTAATCAAATCTTCTCTGTTAGTGTTGGTAGACTTGTAAATTTGATGTTTGTATTTGTTTAATATGAGATCGTGAGTGTATTCTGTTATCCTTAGTTATCGCATCCGACACCTGCTTTTCCGCCCTTTTGCTGGTAACCGGAATGTCTGTTTCCATGCCGGTTTCTTCTTCTTTGGTCGCCACTTCTTCTGCTCCCTCCCGCCTACGCTTCCTGCTTTCCTGCGAAGCAGGTGGCAGGATGGCAGTGGTGGGAGGCATGCCCGATGGCCCTGCTATGGCCACCACTAGCTTTTTCCCAGCAGCAGCCTTGGGGGGCTCCGTTGGGCTTTTCTTGGACTCCTGCTGTTTTGGGGCCGCTTTTACTGCTGCACTAAAGCTGGCCGGAGCCCCCTTTGGTGCGGCAGTCGCCTTTGGAGCACCTCCTGCAGACTGGAGTGCGTCAACACCTGAAAAACCACAGTATTACGCAAGCCTACATTGAAAAGACCTTCCTGACATCAAATATTTTAACCTTTATATTTAAGGCTAAACATAAAAAAATAATACTTACTCACTTGTAGACTATCAAGTTACACTTTTCAATTCGTTAAATACTTTTACTAATTTGTTTCAAAGCTTACTAAATCAATGTACTTTGTACAAAATAAATTACAATACCAAATGTAACAAAAGCTCACTCGTTAAGTGTAGTTTATAATTTGACCGTCAGAGAGCGCTTAAATTGAATTTTGTAGGGCAAGCGTGACTAGCCCGCCATCTTTAATCAAGGCAGAATACTATTGCCCCATAAGACGGCGTAGGACAGTTATTTTTGGTTTGTATCCCCACTACAAACGAGTTGTAAGTAAAATATTGATTTATAAAGCATCATAATTAATTGTACATTGGTGTGCAAGGACTTTTTTGCCCATTTATAAACGGTTCAAGTTTTTTTCGGCCTTTTAAACTGCTCAATACTTAATCCGTCGTTGTTTGCCATTCGAACTAAATCCAAATTCACACGTTCTCCACGCCATAGACAAGGAAAAGACAATTATTTGTCTCTGCTCCACGTCTACTATGTAGAATACAGCATAGAGTAAGTAAAATTTATTTTACTTTCTCTATGGAATACAGAACATATGTGCTAGAGTAAGCTTGATCAGTTTGGTGTTTATCTCGTGTTATCCCTATATTTATAACAGAGATTAGTAGATGGTATTGGCGGTTGTACAATTGACATTCCAATGAGCATCAATTCGAAAAATGGACTATTGATCGTTGCTGTTGACATGATTTCTATATAAATGTCAAATATTTATAGTTAGTAGATTTGTTCTCCAAATGAATCGAAGAATCTCTTGTTAAGTCAAAGTTGATTTAGCGATTCTGTATAAAAAATGATTCCTCCAATTGCTCCGGGACAGTCCGATTTGAATCAAGACATGGTTGGATGGGTAAGAGAGAACCGCACTTATTTTATAAATAAGTAAATATATTTAATAGCGTAGTGTATTTGCTCTTATTATTAACAACATTGGTAATTTATGGTTCGGGGAGCGAAATGACCTGATCTTGCTTTTAGAACAACACGTTCAATATGCGACCATTCACATTACTCAATTTGGCCGCCACCACTTTGGGTATGAAGAATGGTGCCAAACTCACCAATCAGAACCATCGAAAATCTTACAGCGTTACCAGCGCTACTAAGTCTTTAGATTTGCTGCGGAAGAATGTCCAAATGGCAATAAATAAAGATATTGACAATATTATTAAGAAGTATTTGGATGTAAGTTTTGTTTAATTTGTATATCTAATTTTAGGTTTCAGATTTTTCAAGAACTGTATTAAGTATAAATTTGTCGTAATTCCTACGAATAAGCAAGTATAAAATTTTTCAATGAGGAATAGTACTATAAATTAAAAATGTCAATTATTATTATCGAGATACGAACATTTTTACAGACGTATAGTCAATAGACAAGCCAACACAGAACTAGAAATTTTACTTAAACTTAAAATTTCACAAAGGACATGTATCAAACAAAATAAGAAATGAAAAAAACAAATGAAAAAAAAGGAGAAAGTAAAATACAGGGTGGTCCTCAACTAATGTGACAAATTCACTGACATGTGACAAAAATATCGCGTTTTAGGCAAATTTGTCTTATTCGAAAGTTAATAGTTTCCGAGGTACAGGTAAATAAAATTTTCGTTTATTTTTAATAGATTCTTAGCCAGTATTACTATGATCATAAAAATGTGTATTTTGGAGTTTTTAAGAACGACAAATTAAAAATTCTTATTACCTAGCTTGTAGATCCTAGAGGGCGCTAGCTGCAATAGTCTGGAGCTCCAGACTATTGCTAGTATAACTAGTATAAGCTGGGAAGAACAGTATATTCGAAGTCTTCATTTGTGACAAAGCTGTGAACATTTCTGACTTATTGTAAACATACTAGATATTCTTATAAGAATACTAAATATATTTAATCTATACAGGGTGAGTTTTTTTCGATGGCCAGTACAGGGATCTTCGGAACTAGAGCAGTTACGAAGAAGGTCAAATGGACAAAGAATTATAGTTTCGAATGGTCTACTCGAAACCAAATTCATTTTTCTAAAATTCGACCGCTGTCAAGAGATATTTGGGAAAAACTTATTCATGGTAAATTTTTAAATTACTCCTAGTTCCGTTGACATTAATTTGAAAGGAAAAAGTTAAATAGAAAACTTGTAGGAAATTGAATTTCAAACAAAATCTCATAAGACATTTCTCCAAAATAACTGTCATTTTTGACATATGACACAAATTTGATTTTTTTTTAAGTGGCAACCATATTTTATTATTACTTTACCGAATAGACCATTTTATTACGATTTCTGTGATGTATCACATCGTTAGGTTTTTTTCGAAAATAAAGTGTCTACGAACAATTTATACTTTTTAATATTATTATATATTATATATATATATATAAAATATATATATATATATATATTTAATATATATTATAATTAATAACATAATGCTTCAGTATTTATTTTGACAGTATTAATTAAGACGGCTGCTCAGTTAAAGTGTTTATTACAAAAATCAAATCATACCAATAATAATTCCAATGTATTCCTGGGTTTCAGTCAATTTTATTGTTTATTATTTAAAATGTTACAAATACGTTTCGGTGTCTTTATCCACCATCCTCAGTTTGTCTAAAATATCCATTTTACATTTATTATCAATTCAATTAAAAAAACTTTCACAAAATTAACATATTAAAATTCAAATCACACACATATTAAAAAGTACAATTTGGGACCTTGGTTCTCAGGTGATGAGTCGGGATAAACATGTTCGGGAAAAGACTAGAATCTATTGTTTAGAGATCTAAATTTGACTTACATGTTTAGATGTTTCTTCCTTTACATTTGGTTGGACATTGAATTACCTATTTTATTCGATATCGAGCGAGTGCCCGAAAAACCTGTTTATATTTCGCCTTTTCTTTGCATTCTTGGAATTGCTCTGTAATTCTTCAATGTCTGCTGTTTAATTTTTATTTACCAGGTCCATTCAATTCATGCATGCGATCATTTAATTAGCGTATGATACACAGAGCTAAGATTGTCTGTATCTGATCTGAAGTTTATTGCATTCTGATGTTTCTTAATTTGTATCATTTCATGGATTCTTCTCTTATTATAGTTGTCTACATTGATCAATATTTGTGTGTTATCGAAATCAAAATCATGCAGCTTTTGTTGTGCATGTTGTGCTAATGCTGTTGCCTTTTCGTTAACCTTTCTTAAGCTATACTTATGTTCGTATATTCTTTTCTTTAAATATTGCCCTGTTTGTCCTATATATGTGTTGTTTTTTTTTTCCAGACATGTTTGTCCTGACTCATCACCTGAAAACCAATGTTCTGGATTTACTTTTTAATATATGTGTGATTTGAATTTTAATAGGTTAATTTTGTGAATGTGTTTTTTTATTTTTAATTAAATTGGTAATAAATGTAAAATGTATATTTTAGACAAACTGATGATGGTGGATAAAGACACCGAAACGTATTTGTAACATTTTAAATAATAAACAATAAAATTGACTGAAACACAGGAATACATTCGAATGAATTAAAGTACAGTTAGGAAAATATGCAAAACCAATAATAATTAAAATATAACTCTAGAAACTTTAATTTTTATTGTAAAACATTTTCAAAAAATCCACCATTATTATCAATGCAAACATTGCAAAGCTTTAAGTGCCCAAATTGTCGTATAATCGCTTGAATATTTTCAAGGACGGTTGACGACGGTCAAAATACCACTCCAAATAGTAATCAGAGGCTCGTCCAGCATTTTTATCACATCTAAAGTAGGTTTAGAGTAACTTAGATTTCTAAGTTAAATTTAAACTTGGATGTCAAAAATTGAAAGGTGATATTATTATCTGTTGCTATGGAAACAATGCTATGTCTTATACTATTTTCCATGGCTAACTTCGATCAATTAAATTGAAAAAGTATAAATTGTTCACAGACACTTTATTTTCGAAAAAACCTAACGATGTGATATATCACAGAAATTGTAATAAAATGCTCTATTCGTTAAAGTAATAATCAAGTATGGTTGCCATTTAAAAAAACTCAAATTTGTGTCATATGTCAAAAATGACAGTTATTTTGGAGAAATGTCTTATGTCATTTTGTTTGGAATTCAATTTCCTACAAGTTTTCTATTTAATGTTTTCCTGTCAAATTAATGTCAACGGAACTATGAGTAATTTAAAAATTTACCATAAATAAGTTTTTCCCAAATATCTCTTGACAGCTGTCAAATTTGAGAAAAATAAAATTGGTTTCGAGTAGAGCATGCAAAACTACAATTCTTTGTCCATTTGACCTTCTTCGTAACTGCTCTAGTTCCGAAAATCCCTGTACTGGTCATCGAAAAAAACTCACCCTGTATATACTGGATGTCCAAGGTAAGGATGCCTTGCGGGGGGATCTCCGAAACCGTAAGAGATACGAAGTCGGTTAAATTAGGAAAAAGTTGCTCCATTAGGGGGCCATATACATGGCATGTTCCAAAATCAAGTATTTCTTTTAATATGAGTTTTACTCTCTTTATGACATTCTGATCGCTGAGATCGAAATTTGAACTGAATTTGACACTTTTTTTGTTGAGCACTGGAATTCTTTATACTCAATCTAATCTTTCCTTTTTTTCCTCAGAAATTTTTTCAACCTGCAGTTGTTAACATAAAAGTTAATTTGGGCTCGGACAGCGTGACCGAAGAAAACATTCGAGACATCTGCAAGAAAATATTGGAAGAAGCTAAATCCATGTATATAACACCTCTGAGAGAAAAAGAACAGTCTGGCTTTGAGTATTGCAATAACGAGCAGAGTTTCGAATGTACTGATGTCAGATTTTCACATTTTGAAAACGAGGTAAATATTTTTTCAGAGAATATTTATTTTAAATTAATTTTTAAACACTGTGCAACATTTCAATCTCTACAAAATAGAACAAAAAATTTTCACGCTCTTTTCTTGAAACTTGAACTGTGGAACTCAATGGTTGAACTTGATTAGTATTGACGGTGTCTTGAAATGATGAGCAAACAATTTGTGGCAGCTTGACAATTGCTGCGTCAGTGATTTTTTTATGATTTGGAATACTTTTCGATTCGACACACTCTAGTAAGTAAATGTTTTTCAGATTTATAGAGCATTTTTGTACACTGTCCATAATTCCAAACAGTTAAACTCGTTCTTTTCATAAATTTAACATAGTCTAATTATTTCATTTTATTTATTTTTTGGTAATTTGCATGAAATAAACAACCTTCCAAACACATCAAAAACTTATACTTGTACCTTTTTTTGTGCTTATACTGTAAATGAGGAAATATAAGTTGAGTAAGACTTAAAATTGGTCCTTCTTTTGGAGGCGTTGCAGAAAAAAAAACTACGTCATAATATTTCTTTAAGTTCAAGAGGAAGGCAAATCTGCGCAAAACATTTAATGGTTCCCTATACCTTAGGAAAACTTGCGGCAACTTTTACTTTCCCAGTCGTATCAATTTGCTTGTTGAACACACTAGTTCCGTGCACCTACTTTGTAGAAGAATTGGTCAATTTACCGCATCCAAGGAATATACACTCTGCATTTTTGACATTCAATTCGACATTTGACATTGTTAAACATTTTAAGTTTTGAAGAGCACAATTCAAAAACTATGCACAAATATAACGTTGACAAAAATCAAATCGACAGATCGGCATACATATTACAATACGCAGACGACACGGCACTTATTGTACATGACAAAACTACTGAGAGAGCAGCGCAAAGACTCCAAACACTAACAAACAACACAATGACATGGTTTTATAAATGGAGACTAACACCAAACGCGCAAAAAACCAACTTCTGCTCACAAACCACAGACTCAACGCTGATTCCCCTACAATAACAGCAGACGGCCAAACGACACAACCAAAAAACGACGTAAAATACCTTGGAATCACAATCGACCACAAACTTAAATTCACTAAACACATACGAAACATCAGGGCAGAAACAATAAAGAGAACAAAACACTTCCGATCACTAACCTACAAAGACAGAGGAATTAGCACAAACACCGCCACCAAAATATATAAAGCTATTTGTAGACCCTTGCTAGACTTTGGACATGTACTCATGACCAACGGAACAGAAAGGACAAAACGTTATACACAAACAACAGAGCAAATTGCACTAAGACTAATAACACGAATAAGACACCCCCAAAACCCACGACACAACCCCCCCACCCAACTACTATACGAACGCACAAACATGACAAAGATCTCGGAAAGACTCATACAGCTACAGACAAAATGGACAAACAACCCCTACAACTGGACCATACTGAATCCCCTTTGTCTTACAAGACCAACCAGACAATCCCGCTTCCGTTTCCCTACATTAACGCTACTCGAACACTTACAAACGCAACGGACTAGTGGACAATAAAATAATTTCTTCTTGCCACTGAAATCTTATTTATTTAATAACATTGTTAACCTAGAATGGGAGAATTTTCATAGTTGTTTTTTATTTAGATTGGGACTGCATGTATTAAACAAGGGCAGAAATACCGATAGGTCGATAGCCTTTTTTAGAAATAAAGATGTTTACTACTACTATTGTTAACCTAGAATAGGAGAATTTTCATATTGGTTTTTTATCTAGATTAAGACTGCATGTATTAAACAAGGGCAGAAAGACCGATAGGTCGATAGCCTTTTTTAGAAATAAAGATGTTTACTACTACTATAACGTTGACATCATAGACATCTGAGATTGACATGTTCGTCCTTACAAATAGAAAATTTACCTTTAAAGTTAAAAAAAAAATTGTTGAAATAAAGTAAAAAAAAAAAAACATTTCTCTTGTTGAAACGGCATCTTCAAGTATAATATCTCCGAGGTATTAAGTAGTAGACCCCGAGTAACCGTTAATAGGAATGAGACCAATTGCTAATCACCCTATACATGTATAATGCCAAAATATGATATTTAGTATTTTCGTCGTAAACTGGGCGTTTATTTTCATCTTTTTGCGTGTTTACCATTATTCACTTTGCCCTCTTGAAGCAAGGGTAAAAATTCTTGTGAGTCCTCCAATGTATTTGTGCGAAATACCTACAGTGTCATCGGCTTATTTCAATATATTGATTACTCTGCTTTGAAGAGTATTTATTTAACTGTGTTTAATTGTTGTTTTAACTCTTCTAATATTTTAGAGAGAGTCGGTATAGGTTAAACAACCGTGCTGATCTGTACTGTTCTTTTTGCTTTCTGGCTCCAGTACACATTTGCTACTTTTCTTAAGTTTCGTCCATCTAGATTTTGAGTTCTTAATAGTAGTAGCAGTAGTAAACATCTTTATTTCTTAGAAAAGGCTATCGACCTATCGGTCTTTCTGCCCGTTCTTTATATTTCTATGATTTTGACATATTAGATATAATCGAATGCTTTCTCAAAAGCCACAATACAAGGAAACACATTGATCACACATCCCGAAATAGTTACATCAAATGTGTTAGTCATATTCTCTTTAAATTTTAAAATATTATTTTTAAACATGTGTCACGTGGCTTACTTTCTTTACTTTTTCGTATCCGGAATAAGTTTCTCGGCCCAGTATTGGGCCACGTCCAATGCTTCGGGTTCTGCTAGCCATAGGTCGTTAAGGGAACACTGTATGGAGCAGTTTCGACATGTCAGGAGATGTTCCATTGTCTGTACTGCGCCACAGTCACACTTGTCGTCATTTGGCTCGGATAGTCTCCATCTGATCAAGTTTGTTTTTACAGGTGCGACAACAGTTCTAATGCGATTCAGCATCTTCCATGTTTTAAAGCCACTTAAGGCCCCACTGGGCGGGTCCTCTAAGAGAGGATAGTTGGCAGGTGGTTCATCCAACGGATCTTTAAGAAAACGGTGTCTGAATTTTAATCTGTGAGATGTTGGTCAGCTGGTGGCAAATAGGGGATGGCGATCATCGAAGGTTTTTAAAAACTTTTCAGAGTGTTCATGAGCTGCTCTTCTTGATTTGGGATCGCTGAAATCTGTGGCTCTGTACAGATTTCCCAGTTCTGTGGGCTTCATGCATCCCGTCACCAGACTACAGGTCTCATTGAGGCTTATGTCGACTTTTTTGGCATGCGCCGATCTAGACCATACAGGACATGCGTACTCAGCTGTTGAGAAACAAAATGCTTGGGCAGTGGTTCTGACGACAGTTGGTTTAGCGTCCCATTTGCTATTTGTTAGATTCCTCCGGATGTTATTTCTTGCGGCCACTTTGTGACGAGTCTTTTCACAGTGATGCCTATATGTAAGTAATCTATCGAGGGTTACTCCGAGATATACTGGCTTCTCGGTATGTTCAAGGGTGACACCATTCCAAACAACGTTAAGATTTCTTTTAGCCTGACGTGCGCGAAGGTGGAGTTTTAAGGGGGTTGGTTTAAGGGAGTTCTCCTCGTAGTACGCTGATAAAGTGGCTAAGGTGCCCTCCCGCGCTGCTACACTAGCGTCATCAGCGTATAGAAAAAGTGTCGTGTCCTCGGGTGTGGGTTGGTCGTTTGTGTATATGTTAAATAAGATCGGCGCAAGGACGCTTTCCTGGGAAAGACCATTTTTTTGATTCCTTCATCGGCTTTTTTTTCCTTCCAGGGTCACATAGAATTGTCGATTTTGCTGTAAGGACTCTATCATCTTTACTAATTGATAGCCTTTAGTAGTTTCGTAGATCTTGGCCAGTAACTTACGGTGGTTTACTGTGTCGTACGCAGAGCTGAGGTCTACCAAGACAAGCCCAGTAATTAGGTTTTCTTCAAAGCCCTCTTCAATGTGCTCAGTGAGAGCATGGACTTGATTAGTACAAGATTTGCCATGTCTGAAGCCAGCTTGTTGGGGGATATTCCTTGAGTCCACGACGTCGCCGATGCGGTTCAAGATCAACCTCTCGTAGAGCTTGAAGAGGTGACAGAGCAGAGAGATGGGCCGATAGCTCTTTGGCGAATCAGGGTCTTTTCCTGGTTTCAGAAGCGCCACTACTTTGGCCTTTTTCCATGGTTTAGGTATTTTCCATGGTTTAGGTAATTTCAATGTTTTTTCGCCAGACATTAAACAGTTCCAGCACCCATTCTTTGGCACCTAAACCGAAGTGTTTAATTTGCTCCACGCACATATCATCGACCTCCGCCGCCTTACCGTTTTTCAATGAGTTTATACCCACATTGAGTTCCTTGACTGTGAAGGGGGAGGAAAAGTGGCTGGTTTCTGTATCGCTGCATTTTAACTTTTTGATTTTTCTTGGTGGGTTTTCCGTTTAGAAGTAGTTGGTGGGCGACTTGGTTGGCTGTTACTTTACCTGGTTCTTTACTCTGCGTTGGATCACAATGAAGCTTTTTAATCAGATTCCATGCCATTTTGCTGCTTCTCGACATATCCATTCTTTCCAGGGTTTCGAACCATTTATTTTGCCTTCATTCAGTGCGGTCATGAGATGTGTGCCGCACGCTATAGTCTGCTCGCTGAAAGGATCTTTTGAGAATAGCTCTTCATATTCGGTTAAGATGTCTTTATCACCCTTGGAAAGTCCTGGAACAAAATTCTGCATGCAGCCTCTTGGGATGTGATTTTTTGATACCCTCTGAAGAGCAGCTACAAAATTATTGTAGTTGTCGTACAAAGCACATCCCAATTGTTGGCTTGACATAATTCCGATATAATATCCTGTTTGTTTTTGGTGATTCCCTCAACGTTAAGGCTAGCAAGTGTCAGAGTGGGCTCTGAAAAGTGCCTTTTGTTTTTAGTTTTCTGCATTGGTGATTTCCGGTGGTGGAAGGATTGGCCGTTGTCCTTTCGGACAACGTTTCCTGGGGGCGCCGGCATTATCTAATTTTAGAAAATACACTCGTGGTGGCTCATTTCTTGCTCCCCCCTCACGTGGCTAAATGAGCTTCTTTAGTAGTGTTACAAATAATGTAAAAGCCACTGCCATTGGACAATTTTCCCGAAGTGCCGATTAAAATAAACTTTCCAATGTATTCCTGGGTTTCAGTCAATTTTATTGTTTATTATTTAAAATGTTACAAATACGTTTCGGTGTCTTTCTCCACCATCATCAGTTTGTCTAAAATATACATTTACAATTATTATCAATTTATATAAAAATTCTTTTCCCATCAAAATTCACACATTAAAATACAAATCACAGACAGATTAAAAAGTACATCAAGAACACTGGTTTTCAGGTGATGAGTCAGGACAAACATATCTGGGAAAAGACTAGAATCTATTGTTTAGAGATTTAAATTTTAACTTCAACTTACGCGTATAGTTGTTAATACTTTAACATTCAACTGGTCACTGAATTTTCCATATTCTACTCGATATCAAGCGGAATGAATCAATCAATATCATGGAATGAATTAAAGTACAGTCAGGAAAATATGCGAAACGATTAAAATAAACGGCATATAGAATGTTGCATTTTTACTAAAAATGATGTTACACTAACGCTGCTTTTACTTGGTTTCCTGTTTGTAAATCGTTTACTAATTATATTAAGTACTAATATCTATTTTTTATTTAGAGTCTGATTGGGCACCAAGCGCAAAAAAGAAAAGATGTGCAATTAGAAACAGACTCACCAGGGTCGTTGTTGCCCTCGAAGCGTTGCAAGTCAAAATTCCTATCAAACTATTACAACGATAACCTAGGATGTAAATTCTCTCTGAAACGAGACGGTCCAAAGTGGAATCCAGAGAGGATAAAAACCCATACGCAGTTTATAATGGGTTCTAGAGCAAATAAAGTATTGGGATACGGACAGACTAGAGGCAGGTTATATGTGCGCCATCCAAATCTACTGAGATACTGTGGCGATCAAGAAGATAAAGAATGGCTCCAGTCACAGAATCTTCTACCGGCTAACGGTGGTAAGATCTACATAATGCTCTTGCAGGACATTCAAGAACTGACTGAAAGCGATGAGTACTGCAATAATCCAAACCTACAGCTGCAAGAACTTCAAGGATTCGAGGCTCCTATGTTTATGTGTAATAAAATCAGGAATTTTCTCGAATATATCAAGAGTGAGAAAAAACTGATGGCAGTACTTGATGTGGATGAAAACAGCAGCGAGATAACTACCGTTCTGCCGGATACCGATGAACGATCGGAAAAAAATGTTTGGCGTACATCACAGCTGAGGCAGCAAATAGATTATCCAAACATGTCATCGGATATGAGTACTTTATCCAGTTCAGTAATTTCAAGTATTTTGGCAGGCACTTATACTCCAATAGATACATTTAAAGGAGTTGATGATATAGTATACTCGAATTTTAAAAATTAATCGCTTTTATTGTGACTATCAGTTAGGCGTTCGGATGGAATGGTATTCGAATATCCTCGATAAATCACAAAGCGAATCTAATGTATGTTCAATTCGCGTAGTTTTGTCGTCGAAAAACACAAATAGTTTGCGAATTGCATAGAAGGTATCTATCTTGGTGATATACACATTGATATCGGACTGACGAACTGGGACATCTCAACAATCTTTTTCTTGAGCTTTCTTAAGCTTAAGCTTGAAATGAATTACGGGGACATTCTTTCGTCCATGATTTAGATATGTTTTCCGAGGCTTTTGTTTGTCACAATTATAGATTTTGTTTGGATAATGGGAGTGGAATTTCCAAAAACGAAGCTGTATTGAGTCGCACTATTGGCTATAGGATAAATTGTAAGACGTTAAAGGTTCGAAGATTATATTGTTACATTTTTCGTATTCTAATATACAGTACGATTCAAATTTGCCCTCATTTCTCTGGAGGTGTTGTCTGGTCGTGTTAAGGGAGTAGTAACAAAGGACAATTCTCACAGAAAACAGACATTTGCAAGAAACCAAATCAGAAAATTGGCAACATTGCATTTTGTCGTACCTACTTGTGTGATTAATTTCTCCTTTACAAAATATCTGTAAATACAAAAGTAAATAAAATACGTAAATTCACCAAAAAACAAGTGAATCCAGCGAGCACATAATAAAGAGATCATTGTACTGATGAAAGTATAAATTTGTAACTGCAATACATTGAATCAGCACAATTATCACAGTATCACAGTAAAAATGTAGATACTTAATACGGAGGAAATCCGGTAGGTCCGTTTGTTCATCATTATTAATCGGGTTTTCATCAAAATCTTGAGATTGAAAATAATCTGCGCGAGACAAATGATTTTCCATGTCTGTTGTTGATGCTTGGTCTTCGAACTCAACACGGTTTTATTAGTTGTTTATAAATACTGCCTTCAGTATGGCACCTTTCTCGTGCTACAAACAGTAAAATAAAATGTAACATATATTTCTTAACAATTTTAGAAGTTGGCAAGCCCTATTATTTTAAAACCAAACAAAAGCATCAAATAGAACGGATGCATAGGTTTTACTAGTTTACTTCTCACAAACACATTATATATAATTCCAATGTATTCCTGGGTTTTCAGTCAATTTTATTGTCACTAATTCATTCCAATATATTCCTGGGTTTCAGTCAATTTTACTGTTTATTATTTAAAATGTTACAAATACGTTTCGGTGTCTTTCTCCACCATCATCAGTTTGTCTAAAATATATATTTACAGTCATCATCAATTCAAATAAAAAACTCTCACCAAATTTCACACATTAAAATACAATTACATACATATTAAAAAGTACATTAAGAACATTGGTTTTCAGGTGATGAGTCAGGACAAACATATCCGGGAAAATATACGAAACGAATTGTCACTAATTATGGTGTTATGTGATGAGCCCTGCGTTTCGTCCCGGGTCTACCTATTGGACTCGTCAGTAAGGCTTAGGTAGACCCTGCCTTATACGCCAGACATCGGTTATACGTGTTTTGGACGTAAATGAACCGAGCCGGTGTAGATCTTCTGCGGTGAGATGTTGGCAACCCGTGTTGCCGATGCTGCCACTCGTTCCATTCTGCTTTTTTTTCCCAAGCATCTATATCTTTTTGTATATTCTTTTTCCTGACTGTACTTTAATTCATTCCTAAACACATTCCTAATAACATTTGCAGGGCTCATCACATAACACCATAATTAGTGACAATAAAATTGACTGAAAACCCAGGAATACATTGGAATGAATTAAAGTACAGTCAGGAAAAAGAATATACAAAAACATTATATATAATATCAAAGCTGGGGTTACCTACATTAAAATAAACATCTATCGCAATGTAAACATTAGAACGAAATATATCGCCTTATAAGGGTATTGGATTAGTTCTAATTGTTGTTCAATGGGGAGTAATTTATATTATTATTTAACATACTTATATAAGTGACGTCGTAAATTTAGTATTATCAACAATATAATATACATATATCTAGATTGCACCTGTCTTCTATGAGCAAGGGTTTGGAACTTTGGTTTGAAACTATTGATCATAGGTACTATTGTAGAAAACAAGTGTAAATACATATTATTTCGCCTTACGGACAGGTATCTGAGGCATGGCTTTGAATTACTTATAATAAAAAACAAGCGTTTGAAAAGCGTTATTTTTAACAATGAACATAAAAAAATTTAAAATTGGACTGAAAATACCTGTAATGATCTCCAAACTTCGTTACCTGGTAGTATAGTCGAAATGCAATATACGTCGAATTTACCCATTTTGTCACGTCATATCGACGTGAGCATCACAGCAATTGATGACGTCCATAAACGACGTGCTCACACGTCACAACATTTAAAAAATTTTCAGTTCGTGTGTCTTGTTTTGTCTTAAAACATGTTTAGCCAAATTGTATCAGACGGTTGAGAAAACCAATTTCCGATACTATTAAAATAAATAAATCGTCTTAAAAACAAATTTGCTACATTCGTTGCAGAGCGGTTGTTTATAGAAGTATGAAACATAATTTAGAGAACAAGCAAAAGCTCGCATCAACATCAATGTGTAAACCAGAAACGCGCGTCAGGTGAAAAAAATCAAGTGTCGACAAAGTAGTAAATTTCAGTGTGATTTGTCGAAATGTTCAAAACCTAAAGAATAGTCGAAATCAGGTTTTAAAAATGTCGTTTGCATTTAGTACTCAAGACATGTTATAAAGGGTGTTCCAATAATATAAAGTATTTTTTCTGAACGTTTCTGCTTATCGGTTGTTTCGGTAGCAGGGTTGTAAAACTCTAGGATTTGGCTTCTAGGAAAGTACACGAAATTACCTTTCAAATGAGGGGTCACTAGACCCCCTTTCGATTTAAGATTTTAGGGTTGAACACCCTCCTGCTTAAGAGGTTGCAAATACGGTCAGATTAATTCGCCAAAAATAAAGTTTACTTGATAACGAGGGTTTTTTCGTAAATTCTCTTAAACGGCCATCATGAGTAAGTAGGACTTCTGTATATTATATCGTTTTGCTAATATGTTGCCTGAAAAGGTGTTGTCTTATTTAGGCTAACTTTATTTTATAAAAATGTACTACCTGAATTGAAATATTTATTATAATAATCAAACATACAATTGAAAGCAACCTGTGAATCGGCCATCTAATTTTTTATTAAATATGTAGTAGTTTCAGTGGCGTGCGGTGAAATTTGAAAGAAGGAACCAATTTATAAATACACTTTACCTACGACCACGACTGTAAGTAGTAGAAAACACACTATATACCTGCCATCTAAGTACTTAGTTACATTTTACGCATTGTAAATCAAATGTACAGTTATGTCACGGTTAATTTCGGTCTAACCGACATATTATTATTCGTCAAATAATATTGTTAAATTAGTAAATTGAACCTCAACGGTTACTAAATACCTCTTTAGAAAATGTTAAGCGACAGTGAAATTGAAAGTTTTACACCCCCAAATAGTATACAAATAAAAGAAAGCCACTACGAACGACCTGCTACCAACAAATCATCGTCAAAGATATGAAGTTGCTTATCTGAAGTTTTTTTCGAGAATGTTTTGAGAAGAGAATTGTTAGCTTACTTCCAAGAATTATCAGGTAAGATGAAAAAACTTTCTTCGATTTGGTCTTTTTATTCTCCGTTACGAACAACAATTGACATTCATGACATTTTAAACATTTGTGGCGACCTTCACCTACCCCGACAAGCAGCACGCACGCGCGTTCACAAGGCCGCATCATGGGTCGCCTCTCTCTCTACCGACTCACTGGTACTTCGCATTGGCACGTCCATCTTCTCTCGCCTTGGTCTCTCTGTCTTCTTCAAGCAATCAATTCGTCCCACGTCTCCAGCTCTCTCTCTCTCTCTCTCATTATACAACTCCGTCAACATTGCCACTAGGAGGGGAGTATTGTGTGTGTCTAATGGTTTGAAATGCAAAAAGTCCAAAATTTTGTCTGTAAACAACATTAAACTTTTTTGGAGAATGCACCGGATAGACAATATTTGTAAAGGTATAACGTTTCAATTTTATAATGCATACAAAGGTGTCTTTAAATTTGAATAAAATTTTGTAATTCTGGGCTGCTGTTAACATTTCAATCCTGGTCAGAAACTAGTGTATTTCAAAATATACAAAATTGTCTTTTAGTTTTAGTAAGTTAATGCGGTCGTAACGCGGTTACGTACTCATGGAGTTACGCAACTTTTCCATTCGCACGTAGAGTGCTCCTTACGACTTTTATTATGTAATATACTATTATACATCACTTTTCGAAAAATCAGTCGAAGAAAATGCTACTAAGTTTATTCAAAAAAAAATCTGATTTCCGTAAATTGCAAAAGCCAACGTGAGGTGAATGCGCACAGTGCGTATTTAATCCACACAACTGCTTATTCAGTATTTAAGGGCTCGCAGCTTAACGTCTATATTTTTTCATTTGACCTCGAAAATTTTATATGTAGTCTCGGTTTACATATAAAATTTTCCAATATATAAAGCAGGCTAAAATATTACATATCGAAGCTCGTACTGCGATGGATCACGACGCGAGGTGCGCCTACGGTCCGTTGCAAGCTGTAAGGATACGTATGACCGATATGACAAAGATAGAACCTTATGATATTGTCTTTTCTTGATGCTCATGAGTTTGTAGAACGAGTCAAGCTATACAATCTTTCTTCCTTCTTGTATTTAACGTCGTATGCTGCTTACTACCTAAAGATTTACTCGTTATTGCCATTGCCTAATTTGTTATGGAGCCTCCACCTTTTTAGCTAGGATGTTGCGGTTTATTACAAAATCAATAAGACTATCAAGACTATTTTTCAAAACTTTCGATGGGTCAACTTCCAGGAAATTCTAGGGGAAACAATGCTTCCCTTGCTTCCATGGACGGCACGCCCCTGAGTAGTTTTAGATGAAACATGATGAAACAAAAATTCAAGCTTGATTTTCAAATCATGGGACTACGGCCAGGACTAGTGATAATAGTAAAATAGTATATTATACCTAGGTCGAGAAGCTATACCGAGCACTTTTAAAATGGGCGAGGTATTTAATAGCCTTCTCAGCCGAAGTATATATAGAATTTTTTTACTACTAACCCGGATAATTGCCTAAATTGATTTATTAATATTTTGAGTTTCCCATTAATTTTCGGAAGTGTCGCAATATTTGATTGCCTGACGTTCAGTTGTCAAACTGCCGCAATATAATTTATCGGTCTCCAGAAAACAGATAAAAGTTCTATAAAAAA
Organism: Dendroctonus valens; assembly: GCA_024550625.1. Classification (NCBI taxonomy): domain Eukaryota; kingdom Metazoa; phylum Arthropoda; class Insecta; order Coleoptera; family Curculionidae; genus Dendroctonus; species Dendroctonus valens. The sequence goes on from JAJTJO010000818.1 coordinate 234,057, forward strand.
CTTCTTGGAAAAGCGAAAAATTAGTGAATCTTAAAGTTACAGTGATTTTAGAAGTGGTAATGGATGGAATCTCATTTGAACTTAGAGAGGTGTAGCAAATAAAAATAATAAAAACCTTGAACATCTTTCATTATTTACCTAGGTACTTTATTATTATTATTATTATTGACATTGGGAGAGAAATATGACTTCTCAGTAAGGAAAGGTAATAAATAATGGATTAACTTCTCAGTTTAATAACTAATTTTAATAATTAATAATAATGGAATAACTTCTCAGGTTAGTAGTTAAAAAAAGTTGTTTTTAGTACAGCTATCAGCTCAACTTGCTAGAATCTTCTCTAATTAAGCAGACGTAAAGTCGACCAATATATAAGGTCTGATCGCGGAATAGTTGGAAACCGTCAGTACTGTTCGACGCAGGCGCAGTACGTTAAAACGACCGGTTTTAACGATCTGCGCTGCGTACAAACGTTCTGCGCTTGCTTCGGAGAGTTGCTGACGGTCTCAACTGTAGGCGCTGGTCTTATACCATTATCTACCTATTCTCAGTACTGTGCGCAATTTGCCTACGCGTTACTACTACTCCGATATCTACGGATTTTTCAGCATCGATATACGGAAATTTACTACTAAAGAGTAGAGAAGCATCCCTTCTGGTAGACACAATCGTGCAGATACCACTCCGGTATCCCCGACCCAGGCTAAACCCTGCAAACCCGTTATTTAAGTAGATATTTCCAACCGCGTTATTTATTTATCAAGAACTTTAAATGTCGCACTACCTCTTCTAAAATTTGTAATAGCAAACAATCTAGAAAATGATTACAAATTGTGGTGACTACTCTCTTGAACTTTCCAAAACGTTTATCCCAAATTTAATGACCGGCGATGGTGATCATCCTTTAACAGCTTTTTCCCTGGCTATCTACTGAAGAAGAATTGATCTCCGAAATAGGCAATTTTAATGATGAAGTTGATTAGAAACATCGCGATTTTCGAACGAATAAGAATGTAGGATAGATCACAGACTACACACTATTATAGGGATAGACTTAATTGATGAAAAAATGTCGGCGTTTTTTGCAAAAATTCCAGTACACATTCCAATGTTTACCAGGAACCGGTAATGGAGCCCGATGAAAATCATCTGAATGTATTAAACTTGCGTGCATGGAAATCGGCCCACTGTAAACTTTTGACTTTAACTATATTTTTGTTAAAAACTATTCATCAGATCAAAAAAAGAAATATGCTGTTTGAAAGTCGATTTAATATGCCTTAAATGAGTATAAATTTATTAAGAAGGCTTGTCGTTTATATGCGTAGCAACCAGTAAACAAATGAAACGAGTTTATGTGGTGATCGCTACGAAAATAAAAAAAATTGTCAAATATTAAAATTATTGCGTTTGCAACTGAAATTTGCATATTAATTCGTTCTTCATAATCTCAATTGTGTTTAAGGATGTTAGTTTAATGCATACTACACCACAAAAGCCGGCCAAGTTATTCTTTAACCGAAAACGTACTTAGTCAGCGAGCTGTTGCTAGCCAATAGGATATGACACGCGCAGCGGGTCGGAGAGTGTGCAAACGTTATGAGGAGACTGTATCCTTTCATAGGCGACCTGATGAGACCAGAGTAGGCCTGCATGGTAGCGACCGAAGAAGGAAAGTGTACCGAAGGTCAAGAGAGCGATTTGCAGATTACTGCTTTGAAGAGCGGAGTGCTTATGGAGGTGGTTCCGTTATGATCTGGGGTGCAATTTCTATAGGAGCACGAACCGACCCTGAGATAATTCGTAGGGGCGACCGTGTTCACGGAAGAAGAGGTTTAACGGCTGTTAGATATATCGAGGAGATTTTAGCAATTCATGTGGTACCTTCCGTCGACTACATTGGAGACGAATTTACCTTTATGCATGACAATGCCAGGCCGCACACCGCAAGATTCGTGCAAGATTACATTGCAAAGTCGGTTTTCGGGTTATGGAGTGGCCAGCATACAGTCCTGACCTAAATCCGATCGAACCCTTATGGGATGAGCTAAAACGAAGAATTCGAGCTAGACTTCATACCCCAAACTCGATCCCAGAGCTTATTGTTGCAGTAGAAGAAGAGTGGTTAAACCACTCATCCCTCAAGAAACAATAGCAAACTTGATTAGATCTATGCCTAATCGTATGAGAGAAGTTATTAGGGAAAGAGGAGGTCATACCATTATTAAAAAATGAAGTGTTAAGTTTTAAATTGTCAATAACCCTATTTATGTTAATAATAAAAAAGCTTCATTTGCTTAATGCATTAATTTCACTATGTTAAACATAGGATACTCACAATAATTTATACTCACATTAAAGCATATTAAATTGTCTTTCAAACAGTATATTTCTTTCTTTGTTCTGATGAATAGTTTTAGAAAATATATAGTTACAGTCAAAAGTTTACTGTGGGCCGATTTCTATGAACGCAAGTGTAGATGAACCTCATTTTTGATGAAAGAAAAGTAACTGTGACGTAACGGCAAGCGGTCGTTAATCAAAGTACCTGTTCACGTCGTTAGCTGTGTATTCTTGGGTTATTCTATATTACCCAGTGTTGCCATGCTCGCATATTCGTCAATACATAAAACACGAAAACATTTTTATAGCATACTTTCTGCGTTAATAAAAAAAAGTAGGTACATCTAACTGATAAATAAAATGGAAAAGTTAAAACTTAAAAAATGCTGGTAAATTTTAAAACGTTTCTCCGTTTACTAACTAAACTCATAAGCTGGAAACTAAAGCTACAGGGTCTTACGTAACATAGCTTGATTATTTTGATAAGTTTATTTTGAGGGCTTACCTTAAATAGGAAAATAAATTTGATCAAACACATTTGATTTGATTCGACATTAGTGGTCCAAAACTTCTAACGATTTGACTAAAAACATTGGCAACACTGATATCTTTCCAGTACCAAACAAAATATGGCGTTGTTAAAGGTAGCAGTTTTGTTTGTTGTCGTAATTTGTATAAATAGCGGTAAGTCTTAATTATACCTTATCAATTGATAAGATAAGGTGAAACTAGACTAACACGGTAATCTTGTTTTCGTAATTTTATTTGCTCAAGGATAAATATTTGCATTAGATATTGGTAATATAGCTACCATCCCTACAACAAAGCATGGACTCCTCCCATAAAATTTAATTATTCTTATGAAAAATTAAGATATTGGCATGCATTGGACTATTCCTGGTATTCTTTTAAAGTTCCTCACAAATTCCGTGGATCATAATTAGTACTTAAACCGATCAACATGGCAATAACTAGTCACTGGCTTAGAGTGATTCACTAATCACTTCTAGCAAACTCCAATTAATATTTTATAACAATCTAGAGCATGAATAACACATTCCAATGCTTGTTGTTGGTTAAGTATATATATGGACAAATTTTGCCACAGCGTTAGCGTTATAGCATGAATGTTGGCTGCTTTGTATTTTTTGTATCAATTAGGATTTAGAAAAAATCAATTAATCAAAATAAAAACACACCATATTGGAGAAATAATTGTGTTCATCTTCTTCTTCTTCCTCTTATATTAGGATTATATCCTGTTTTTCATCAACATCATAGCTTCAGTTGTGACGCTGAACTCCAGCTTTCATACCAGCGGGTTGGTGGTCGTCCCGGGGGTCTTTTTGAACGTGGTAAGCCCTCTCTGGCAATTTTTGGCTGTCTGGTGTTGCCCATCCTGTCAACGTGGTCTCTCCACTCTCATCTCCTGTTGCGAGACCATCTCACGACGTCTTGGATATCGCACTTAGTTCTTATGTCCTCGCTTCTTGAATGGTCCAGTAGGCTACATCCCACCATAGATCTTGGTGTTCTTATACGCCGTTTAGTTAGGTCATTTTCCGCTCTGGTTTCGACTGAATACGTCATCACAGGTTTTGTATATTCTGGCTTTGCTCTCCACAGACATATATTTATTTCGCCATATTGTCTCTCAAATATCCCGATATCAAGGCTGCTTTTGTTGTCTGCGCTCTCACTTCTTCTTTTAGGTCTCTACTACTTGTTATGTTGACCCCAAGGTATTTGAAATTCAATTGAAATTATGTTCATTTTTAGCTTTAAATATTACATAAGGTTATTGGAAGTACTTTTCGTTATTTAAAAAGGCTCTCATTATTGTAAGTATGAGAAATGTGAAAACAACTCAGAAACATATTCTTACTAAGGAGAAACCCATGTTTCATGTTTAAATACTCTGCCAAAATTGCTCCGGTATGGATCTCGTCTCGTCGGGTTTACAGGGTGTCCGCCGACAGGGTATTGAGATACTTCGTATATGAATTCAATGACTCTTTTAAGCAAAAGGCATTCTGTTCACTTTTACGGAATTCTCAAAGGTTCATAATATATCGGGGGGTTGAATTAACCAAATCGTACTAGTAGTTTAGGGAAAAATAATTTAAATAAAACCGCAGAAAAATCTTAATTCTTATTAAAGCCGCTCAATGTACAGTACGACCAGGATAGTTGAGCATGAGTGTCTCATTGCAGTAACGGCTGTCATGGATCCATCATTTGGATCTAAGGTCAACTAATCAACTATCAAACTCAAAATAACCTAAAAGTTCTTATGTTTGCTTTGTTTATGCACGGATTATGCATTGTGCATTCGAGTATGGTTTATGGCTATGGAATACACGATTTTATTAGTTTTTCTTATTGGAAACTTACTTAAACAAGGAGAAAATGAAGTCTGCATTCGCCATTCCAGATCCTTATAAAATTAATTGCATAAACAAGGCAAGCGAAGGAGTACCTCAGTGGTGAGGGAAAGGTTTTACTCGGTAGACAGCCAGACTTGAATCTCACACAAGCCAGAGCGCTAAAATACGAGCTCTGGACAGAGAGGATTTCCTAAACCTCATCCATGACAAAAAACATCACCAACAATTATTTTCAATTCAAACAGTATTTGAATCGTGTAAAAATTATACATTCCTATGTGAATCGCAATGCTATTTTGGCTAAACAAAAAATTCTTCCTAATTAAACCTTACTTCTACCAATAATTATTATCAAAAATACCTCCAATTATTGAGCTACTTTCTTAACTGTAACAATCTTTAGTATCATTCTGATTTTTGGAGTATACCATGAAGCAAACCAAGAAGTCCTAAATTGACCAAAATAGGATAATAGACTATAAAAACATTTAATTTTCATTTAAAAAATATCTTATGATTTATCTTAGCAAGAAGCAATTATAAAACCTGTAGTTTCGACCTAAAATATGGTAGCTACAGCTACCCTTACTTAAAAAATACAAATAATGTGCTAACGAACAGCAAATGCAACAAGAAGATGAATGCTACTGGGAGGTGATACCCTACCAAATGGGGTCATGCGGACCCCCTTCAAATTTATTGAATATACAGGGCTACCTGACCCCTGCTAACACACTACTGATACCACTGTTCAAATAGTATAATATGTATAAACGTTTTTGAAATATTTATGTATACGTTTTGAAAATAATGCGATGTTTTGATTGTTTTAAATAATGTAAATTGCCATAAGGTATTTGTAAACTGTGTCAGAATTGTGTTTTCGGCAGGCCAGAGTTTCCCAAAAGAGTGTGCGCAAAAGAAAATACGAATTCGCAGGAGCTTCTCTATAAACATTATTTACAAAAGCCTAAATATACAGCGTGTCGGCGGATAGTCGTGTAAATGTAAGTTAAGCATTCATGGTTAAAGCTTGGGGCCCCACCACAGTCAAAAATTATTTAAATATATCTAGTTCGAGTTTAATAAATATACATAAAGCATCCTAGCGTCCATATAAAAATCGGTAGCGACAATTAATACATTTGTTTGGCCAAAATAACATGGTAATTCACATATAATGTATAATTTTTACACGATTCAAATACTGATTGAATTGAAAAATATTGTTTGTGATGTTCTTCTTTGTCATGGATGAGGTTTAGGAAATGCTCTCTGTCCAGAGCTCGTATTTTAGCGCTCTGGGTTGTGTGAGACTCCAGTCTGGCTGTCTACCAAGTAAAACCCTTCTCTCACCGCCGAGGTACTCCTTCGCTTGCCCTGGTTATGCAATTAATTTTATAAGCATCTGGAATGGCGAATGTAGGACTTCATTTTCTCCTTGTTGAAGTAAGTTTCCAATGAGAAAAACTAATAAAAACGTGTATTCCATAGCCATAAACCATACTCGAATGCACAATGCATAATCCGTGCATAAACAAAGCAAACATAAAAACTGACATATAAGCCTGTAGAATGCTATTTGTCGCTTATTCGCAGCGACTGATTTCACAATTAGACTCGAATTTCCAATCCTTGCAGGAGAAAACTTTTTTCCGATTGAATTCACATCAAGTTTCAATAATATTTCAAGCATCTCATCATGCCCTTAATTGTGATGTTATACTAGTGCTTCAATTAACATCACAATTAAAAGGCATTATGAGATTCTTGAAATATTATTGGAATTTAGCAGAGATCGCGGAGATCATAACGGGAATTCAAATCGCCTGCTAAAGTTTTGTTCGTGTTAAAACCAGGATTAATTGGGAAAATAAAGCACATGAATTTCTCTTTACAATAGGTATTTATTAAACTAAAAAACCTAGAGATTCAGTTAGTAGTAGTATTGAAGTTACATGAGTTATATCGTTAGTGTTTCAAAAACGAGCAAAAATGTGCATACACATTTGAAATAACTTTAATTCACATTAAATAATAAATATGTTGAACAAATATGCAGAAGTGTCGAAAAGCAGCCAATTATTACCAACTATTTATGTTCAGTTAGTTACCTGATGGTTGTTTTCGTCTTCGTTTTTTTGTTATCGATGAGGTTTAGGAAATGCTCTCTTACAGAGCTGGTATTCTGGGGCTCTGGGTTGTATGGGGCTCCAGCCTAGCTGTTTACTAACTAAAACGCCTTCCACATTAGCATCCAGCTATGCACTGCAGCCATTTGTGTTCCATTGTATATTTTCTGTACAGGCAATGTCTCATAATTTGGAGGTTTAACGATTTCGAGTCAAGTTTGAAAAGTCTCTGGCTGATGCTTAGGAAATCGATATCGAATTCTTTCAATGATTTAATCAATTAATATTTCCTATTAAACAAGTACATGTTTTCACATGTTCCTACTTTAAAAAAATGCAACGAGTTGAGGTTTGGAAATCGCGTGGCCATACAAGAGGACCACTACGCCCATCCATTGATTTGGATAATTTGCAGTCCACAGGTCATCGTCATTCTGATATACAGGGTGATTCAAAACTGGCGTCATTCCTTTGGGGGTGTTGTCTGGGGGTGTTTTGGGAGTACAGGAAAAATAGTCAAAAAATTAATTCTTACCAAAACTGAGATATTTGCCAAAAACTAGATCAGAATTACGGCGACGATGCTTTTCAAGGTAATCTGCCTAATTAACATTACGTAAATACATGTTACTTCTTAATTATTGAAAATTGTAGTAACCATGGATAAACACAAAACAAAGAGAAAGCAATAGAAATATTTGAGGTTAGGATAACTCTGTCAATTTGCCGTCAGTGCTGCCATCCTTTTTGGGGAGATGAGTGATATACCTAAACTCGCCTCACATGTAAACAAACATATCCTGTGTAAGGTTATGTTTCAATGATTAATATTAATCCAATAAAATACAATTAAGTTGTTTAAGAAGTTATAACAAGAGGTTGACGAAGCTCTGCCCGTTTAACTCCAGACATGTTTGTTCCCCAATCACTTTATTGTGGACTCTTCGCCGCAGTGTGGGACCACCTTTTGATCAGCTTCTCGTATTCGGTTAATTAACTCCTGCTCAATTTATACCGGTGTTCGGAAGATCTGAGAGTTAATGTGCCCTTGTGTCCTGTGTATCTTACATACATGGTAGGAATGTGGCCCTTCCTTTGGGGAGTTTAAGGGACAATTATACGGTGCCTGGGAAAGTGCCAGTGGTTGTGCAATGCTCCGAGCACTCCTGGAAGGCTCTGCTGCAATTATCTCCAATAATTGTGCCTCTGTGTCTGGAACCCGAGCACCTCTAGATTGTCCACAATCTGCGTCAATTCCTGGAGCCAATCGTCCAGTGTCTCTAGCCCTTTGCTGGTGTAAGGTCTTACACCTTTTGCTATGTTAATGTGGCATTTTTCCATAACTAATCACATATCCGCAAATTCGATGTTGTGTACCAATAATTTCTTAAGAATTTCTCTTAGAATTTTGTAAAATGAGCTTCAAAGTAAGTCACAGATTGACAAATTCTTGTTATTATTGACAAAGGCTATCTACCTGTAACTATATGTTAATGACAAAAAACATCATTGCCGCTTTGGCTTTCATCAAAAAATTGTAGAAGAGATCTATTTAAAATCAAAAATTTTCGTAATTTGAAGCAAAGATCGTAATTTTTCTTTTCGAATGGTTAAGTATTCCAAAAGACTACCAAGCAAACATGGGACTATTTTAAAATAATACTTAATAACAAAGTTGAAATTCGATTTTCAACTGTTAATATCTTCTAGAAATTTTCGAAAAAATTTTTTTCAATATTTTTCTGGTACTCTTCAAGTGAGTCCCTATAACTCCTTAAAAGGAATGACGTCACTTTTGAATCACATTGTATACAGGAAATTCTTCAGGTATTGGAGGAAAAGCGTTCGGTACCTTTCATTGTTCAAATTCCCGCCAACGAAATATGGTCCAATATTAATTACTTGAGCCCAAACGTTTACGGATATTCTTCTTTCAACAGGTGTTTCTCGAATAGCCTGAGGCTTTTAGATTGACCACTCATACTCATAGCCGACGTTGTTGATTCCATTTCGTGTAAATGTAGTTTCGTCAGAGAAAAGAGCTCTTGAAAGAGCATCAATATGATTCATAAAGGCGAAGTTTTTGCGGAAGATCCCGTAGGAGAAGTCCTTGTATCGGTTGGTAATGATAAGGGTTCAGTCAAGTATCAGGCAATTTATCATACTTACTTTATCCAGTAAAGGCTTCTCCTTTTAATAACTATATCAAGATTTTCAACAAGTTCAAAGATTTTAGCAGCATTATTTCTTCACACACAAAGTTTTTTTCACAAGTCGGTTTAGGTAATGTACCTACTAGTCCAGGAGTTGTGAAAGTTCTATTGCACTTTTGCTTGGAAGATGACGTCTTGGAAGGAGGCGGTGGTCTTCTGATAGCAAAAATGTGTCTTTAGCTTTAATTCATACCCCGACATTTCATAAACCGTTGAGAATTTAGGAAAATAATACTTTTTGCTTAAAATTAGTCATATAATTCATATAGGAAGTATTTTGGATACCTCGGCGGACATCCTGTATATTCAGCACTTTTTCTGTTTCCTACTGCTATGCGCCTTGTAAAAACGTATAAATTACAAATTGAAGTCTTATAGAACACTTAATAAAATCGCCCGAATTTGGTTATTAGATTTAATCCGAAAGAGTAATACTAACGACTATATGTATACCGTCCAAAATAGAAAAGAAGGACAAGCATGGAGATATCGGAATCTGCAAATTATACGAAGTTGGATGCAATACAAAAAAGTTGGATAATTGAAAGAATTCTTGTTTCTGATTAATTTGAAAAAACCGAGAACGCAAAGCCAACTACACTGTCGCCCCAATATTAAGTCTTTGTAAAGACCACATCATCAGTTTTTTGCATTACCAAAACAACTTTATTTTTATAAATATGGTCTTGTTTGTTTATTAGGAAATTTGAAAATTTCTATTCATACTAAATTCAACAATGTATCACATGCTAATATTTACTCTTTTATTGATCAGTGTTTTTAATTAACATCCATATAATTGTGAACACTGACCTGCGCTATGATAGCTGGTACTCCTAGTTCTTAACATTTAGAGAAAAATAAGGCAAACTGAATTAGTCTTCAAATCATCAAATTATGCACGGCAGATTCTCAAACAGAAAAGTTTGACATGCAATGTTTTTAATACGATGCATTTAAAAAGCACCATCATCCTTCAAATCAGAATTTACCATGGGTTTAGACGAGGTGACTCAAAAAGACATGGAATATTTTACGAATGGTATACTAAAAATCTCCAGATAGTGAACCGATAATATGATCTTATGCGTATTAACTAATTAGTAACTCTTAATATGAGTTCTGGCTGAAATAATGGTGAATTCAACTGCAGAAATATGCTATTATGATGCAAGCAAAACCCTAATTATATAGATAAGTCAAGGCACCAATACGGATTCGGATTTAATATCTGGGGTGGAATTTTGGGAAAATAGCAAATAAATTTCAATTTTTCAAATAAGATTTTGACGATGCCTCAAAATTATTTGGAGGAAGCCCTAGATAATCTGCCGTTATCCGGAGTACGTAGGTGCGGCTTCTTCTTCATGACGCCGTCTCCTTTCGAAGGTTGGCAATCCAGCAAATAGCTTTAACTTTTAACTTTAACGCCGAATACACAGACAACTACTTTCTTGGTGATAGTATAGTATGATAGTAGCAACGATGAAGAGGGAGGAAGCTTCTTTTCGAAGCCACACCAGAATACTAAGTTCCAAAACTAAGAATCCAAATAGCTAACGTGGTTCTAGATACAGCCATACGGAATATGTCAAGAGATGAGCGACCAAACGCGATCTCCGATCCTTCAGGCAAGAATTTTGGCGCGTGATAACGTGATAACACGCAGCCTTCTCTTACTCCTATTTTAATCACGACTGCTTCCGATGCTCTTTCCTCAATTTTCACTACTGCCTCCTGCTTCCAGTAGAGATTGGTGATTAGTCGGATTTCCTCTCAATCCATTCGGGTTGTTCTGAGAATTTCTAGGTTGCGCCTACCTGCTTTCAATTCAAGAAGTACTAGAGAATATATTTTTCTTCGAACCAATACTTTTAAGCACTTGTTCTGTGACGCTCTGGACAGCACGATGACCCGATCTTCTTCAACTGGACTACATTTTTTGGAGCTATTTCAAGAATTATGTTTATGGGATAGTAAAGCAACTGACAACGAACTCGGTAGATTGATTATTGTTGCATTACAAAGTATAACATCCGAAATGCTGATGCTTCTTATATGTCCGACAGTTAGAAGACGCTATGAGGATATTCTTTTTGAACTTTTGTTTTAAATCTATTTTCCATTAAATTGTTTTTCCTTTATTGTTAAAGTTCTATGTTATTAGACTGAATTGTAATATTCATATAATTTAATAGGTAAGAAGCCAAGTACCTATAAGTGACATTCAATACATATCATACGCTGCAGGTACCAATATTTAAATTTTAGATTTGTGTTCACTATTCTCTGAAGATTTATTAAAAAAGTTATCAAAATATAATTTAATAGTAATATGTTATCCATCGTACTCAAAAAAACGAAAGTGATGATGGTTTCTTGAAAACGAAACGTCGCAGCGTAAACTGAGGTTTTTGCACTGACTGAAAGATGCTTTAAGAAAATATATTCAGTTTTAATCCAGCTTTGATAAAGATCTAAAACATTAGGTTTGTTCGGTCACAGCAATTGTCAACTGGTTGGTCATTTCACACTACGCGTCCGCGAATCGGAATTCGTTTCAAATGCGTTGCTAATTTTTGGGCCTACGAAGACATCCCTGACTGACACTCCCGCCACCTTGTTTTAGGGTACGAAAATTCAAGTTTCTTTCAAGCCGAAGATCTCTAATTTGTGAATTAGGTGGATTTATCCTCATAGCAATGAAATGCAAAGAAAGAAACAATATTTTAAATATTTTTTGCAAAAAACGAATGTAGTTTAGACAGTCAACAAGTAGATGCAACGGTGACTATCTTATATGTATAGATATTATTTTTATTACTTTTAATTATTTATTAATATTGGAATGAATTACTTTTAATATTAATCTTCAATAGGTATTTTTAATATAGTAGTTTTAAAAGTATCTTAATTTTACTAGTAATCTTCAAATAACAAATTGTTATTGAAAGTCACGTTCTTTACTGCTGTATGTTATTTTATTCCAAATAAATGCTTATGAAAATGTATATTCCATTGCAATGTTTTATTTTATTTGTTAATATACATTTCCCCAAGGCAATTAGATTTCGCCCCAATTGATTCGATTCCTCAAAGGAATCAAATTCCCGGATATATACTCAGTGTTTGACTAGTTTTTATTATGCAAGACAGAACATTTTGCCAGCACTTCTGCGGGGTTTTATTGTAGACTTTTTTCCAATCATTAGTTAATTGGCAAACAGCATCCTTTAAGCTAACTGATTTTAATAGCGTAAAATGTCTTATTTGCAGCCAAAGGACAAAGATCTCCAACGATTTCTTTTATTTCGCAAACGCAAATTAAGGATATCGGTGGAACTGTGGAACTATCATGTTCAGTTCAGTACACTCAGGACTATTCTGTTGTATGGATGAAATTGGACACTGGAAGCAGTTTACCTATTTCAACTGGCAGCTCTCTCATCCTACATGACTCTAGGTTCTCCCTCAGATATGATCCGGTAATACATACTTTCCATTAAATCTAGATATTATGACTGAACATTATTATTTACTCTAGGCCAGTTCCACTTATGTTCTGCAAATCAAGGACATGCAAGAGACTGATGCGGGAACTTATGCGTGCCAAATTCTCATATCTCCAAGCAATAGAGTAAGCGCGGAAGTACAAGTGCAAGTTCGTCGACCTCCCTTCATTTCGGATAACTCTACAAGATCCGTCGTAGTAGCAGAAGGCAGTGGTACTTATCTTTTCATTATTTTACCTTTCTCTTCCTGGCTCAGTTGGAAATTGCCGAATAATAAAATTAATTTATTTCAGCTGTTGATATGGAATGTTATGCTGGAGGTTTTCCTGTGCCAAGGATTACATGGAGGCGCGAAAATAACGCGGTTTTGCCTACAGGGGGATCTATAAGCCGAGGGAATACGCTGAAAATCAAAGGAATCAAGAAAGAGGATCGTGGAACTTACTATTGTATTGCGGAAAATGGCGTTGGACAGGGAGCAAGACGTAAGTGGTATTATCTCAGCTTTATATTTAACCTCCCATTTTCCATTCTTCTTCATCCTTCATTTGTCCACTCCCGGACGTGCAGTCTCCCGCAGTACACATGCATCGAAGACTTTCCGCTTTAAGTTTGTTGGCAACTTTCTGTTTTTAATATATAGCCCAACTTGCCAAAAGCTGCCCATACAAGTCTTTTCCCACGTTTTATTTCGGCAGTTTAGTTCTCTGCCGATTTTGATATTACGCCCCAAGAAGACATATTCATCGACGTTTTCTAAAATCCTATCGTCCGTCTATTGTCACAATATCTTCCGCGTCGCTACTTATCTTGGTTTTAGAGAGGCTTAAAGTTTAATGTGCATCGAAAGTATTCAGAAACATGTATGTATGTATTTTGATTTTTAGGTAATATTGCTGTGGAAGTAGAATTTGCACCTGTGGTAACAGTACCCAGACCTCGTTTGGGCCAGGCTTTGCAATACGATATGGATCTCGAATGCCACGTTGAAGCTTATCCTCCACCCGCAATAACATGGGAAAAGGATGATAATCCTCTAGCAAATAATCAGCATCATATGATATCTCACTTTGCTGTTGCTGATGAATTTACTGACACTACTTTAAGAGTAAGCAGATGTTTATTGTTTATATTCATTCCAATGTATTCCTGGGTTTCAGTCAATTTTATTGTTTATTATTTAAAATGTTACAAATACGTTTCGGTGTCTTTATCCACCATCATCAGTTTGTGTATATAGTTGCTTTCAACTTCACATTTGACTGGTCACTCCTAGTGACTGAAAATTGACTGAAACCCAGGAATACATTGGAATGAATTAAAGTACAGTCAGGAAAATATACGAAATTGTTTATATTGTATTGTAAGACGTGTTCATAATGCATTCAGAAAATAAGTGTTTTGGTTTAATTACAGGTAATAACAATTGAAAAGAGACAGTATGGACAGTATGTGTGCAAGGCAGGAAATAGGTTGGGTTCATCGGAAGGCAGAGTTGAGCTTTTTGGTAAGTATTTTACAACCATATATGTAATTCTAAACATGCCCATGGAATGATGTACTGAGTACTTTAATAGAATCTTTTCTTATTTAACGTAGGATGTTTCAACATTGAAATCATATTTTTCAATTGCATCTGCTAATATGTATACGGTAATTAAAAATTGGCTTCGATTCGCTGTATGAATTTTTTTAGTCTTTTTGTTAGAACACAATTTTTCATTAATGATTTTAACAGCTCTACACTTTAAAATGCTGCTTTAGCTAATTTTGCATTAAGCGTTATAAAATAGTTCAGTTGCGGTATATATATGAGACAGATACTCTAAGCTACATAGTGAAAAATTGATAATTTTTTCTGTAAGATGATTTGCGTTAACATCAGAAGTCACATAATTTCTGTGAAATGATCACAGATAAACGAGGATAGTCAAGCATATCGATGCCAATGCATTGATAAATAATACAAAATACAATTTTCTATGTATTTTATTCTTTCCTGTGCACAGAATATGAATGAATGCAAGGTGATTTAAATTTGGCCTCATTCGCCTGGAGGAAAACTAAATCAGAACTTTGTCATCACTTTATGATTTGCATCTACAAGCGACGTTTTTTCTATTCATATTACGTTGATACCATTATGCTAAAATTAAATAAAAAGTAAATAGAAAAAAGTACTGATGAAACTATAAATTGACCAAACTATTCAATTGAGAAGAATTCAATGTTTCAAAAGTTAGTTACTCAATTGAGTTCCCAAAGCAATATATATATTTCTTTATTTCAATGTGTACTCTCATTACATGAGTTCCATTCAATATTTATTATCAAACTTCCTGATTTAAGTGTGCAAAGTTGGTAGAATGGTAGCGATCTAGCCTTTTTTCAACTATCACTTGATACAGAGCGCGACTTCAGAGGTGATCACTCGGCCAGAAACGAACGAAAGCTCGGCTTTTCTAGTAGCATTAATTTGCTTGATAAACAAAGCACATTGATCTATTCTGTTATAGTTTCGTTAGGAAAGAGAAACTTGATACATTTTTGACATTGTTACATATATTTTAATTTTTGATACGCAGAATAGAAGAAAAATTTCGCAAAAATGTAGCGTTGACATCTAAGGCATCTGAGATAGACATGTTCGTCAACTTCCGTTAATCTTAGATAATTTTTTTAATTAAAAAGCATTTATTAAAAAGTAATTTCTTTAAGGTATAAGTTTAAGCAAATTTCGCAATGTTTTATTTGTAATGTTTAGTTATACTACTAGACTCCCCATCGGACGACTTAAATTACTAAACTTAACTTAAACTAAACTAAACTTAAAATATTACTTAATACAATATTAACCCCTGTTTCCCTAAGGAAAGACTACCTGTTTTAAATATCCCTGTATACCATTTACCGTATTTATTAACATTTACGCAATGGTTGTATCTTTGGTTTACCACTGGTTACTGAGCACGGTAAAACGCCACATGGCGACGCCGATAGTTTAAGCCCCCCCGTATCATCTAACAAATATTTTGATATACACTTAGCTTGGGCTATTTCAAATGTCACATTAACACAATTTTAAACTAATTGCACTCCACGAAACCTATGATACTTGTGTTCTAGAAACCTAATTTCTGGGTGTAATGTATATATGTAAGTATAGCACAAGAATAGAAAATTTTACAACTTTCCAACAATCACTTTTATGAGTCAGGGTTACAAAAGCCGTGACTTTAAAATTAAATGCCATAGCAACTTGCCTGGTTCGAACAAATAAATTACATATTTTATTTTAATTTTTCTTTGTCTTTGTAGTTTTTTCAAATTGTAATTTTTTTTACGTTGGGAGTTTTAAGTGTTGTCGGGAGTATTTAGAGAGTACAAAATTAATTGATTAAAAAAATGTACGCAAAAGTGAGATATTTGATTCACACCTGTAAATAACTTTTTATCATTCACTTTACATAGATATCTGCTGCTTTAAGCGTAAATCAACAAAGGTAACAGACAAATAGAAAAAATATAATATTTTATAGCTGAACAACTGAATGTTTTGGAATCTAGTTTTTCCATTGCGCTTTTAAAGCAATTATTAAAATATCTGTATTTGAAATTTGTAGGCGTGTATGAAACTTGAATGAAGTGGTATATCCATAATTTATTAGATAACTTCACCCACTCTCACTTAGTTGAAAGGATACCCCTCCCATATGTGTGCTATGTGATGGGGCACACCCAGCAAACTATAAAGGCTGCATAGTCTACAAAGAGATCAACAAGAGCAACAAAATACAAAAATCAACATTTACCGAAATTCGCACAACGCTACCCCAAGAAGCAAACCATCAATCGACCCAACCAGATAATCATATGCCACAACCAACGTTCGCTGTCTTAAAAACCGCTCATATGCTCAAGCAACTTCTAATCCTAGTTCAAATTGCACTTCTGAAAAACCAACACACGCGACAGAAGGTTTATTCGTCAAACTTGAAAGTTTAATCACACAACAAGCTGAGCAACTAGGTACGTTGCTCAACCTATTAACAACTTTGAAAGTACAACTGTCCAAAAATGCAGCTTAATTTCTTAAACTTAGTCATTTGGAATGCGAACGGTCTGGCACAACATCGCCAGGAGATCGAAGTCTTTCTAAAAGTAAACAAAGTGGGCGTCATGCTAATTTCAGAAACACACTTCACATCTAGAACACACTTCAAAATTAATGGGTATTATATCTACAATACAAAGCATCCCGATGGAAAAGCACACGGTGGGTTGGCTATCATTAATAAAAATGAGATAAAACACTTTCAACTAGAAGAATTCCAGAAAGATTTCCTACAAGCCACCAATGTAAGGATCGAAAGCACAAATGATTCTCTTACAGTTTCAGCATTGTATTGCCGCCCAAACACACTATTTTACCAACCCAATTAAAAAACTTCTGTGACCTATTGGGTAAAAAATTTGTTGTAGGAGGCAATTTTAATGCAAAGCACACCCTGTGGGGTTCCAGATTGGTGACCAGCCGAGGAAGATCATTTTTTAACTTTATAAAAAATAATCAATGCGATACCCTCTCCACTGATGAACCCACCTACTGGCCAACAGACCCTCAGAAAATTCCTGATATGTTGGATTACTTCATCACATCTGGAATCTCAAATAAATATACTCTGATCAAATCCAATTTCGACTTATCGTCAGACCACTCTCCTGTTGTTCTTACGCTGAGTCCACAAATGATTCAAAAAAAGGAAAAATTCAGCTGTATAGCTATAAAACAAATTGGACGAAGTTCACCGAATCAATTAAAGATAATATACAGATCAGACAAAGTCTAAAAACGCAAGATAAGATTGACAGTGCCACAGAATCCTTCATCCAGTTAATCTATGATGCGGCTTTAAAATCAACTCCCATTACTCCTACTAATACAAATTTCACTTGCATATATCCACAAGAAATTATGCAAAAGATTAAAATAAAAAGAGAGCTAAGGAAGAAAGGGCCAGAGCCACCATCGAGAGGATAAAAGAAACCTAAACAATGCAACTAAAGGCTTGAAAACACTTCTCCTAAAAATAAAGAATGACACTTTTAACGATTACTTAACTAATCTATCAACCTCGTCAACTTCTGATTACTCGCTGTGGAGAGCTACAAAAACCTTCAAAAGACCACAGACTCACAACGCCCCCCTTAGATCTAAGCGTGGCTGGGGCAGGAGTGAACAGGCAAAAGCTAACGCATTTGGCGACCACCCAGAATATTTCAACCATACCCGGATGCAGACAATAAAATATTGCACAAAGAAATAAGCTCCTTTTTAACCGTCTCCTTGCCAATGTCCAAACTGATCAAACAATTTTCGCCAGCAGAACAAGAGGAAGGAATAAACAATCTCCGAAACGGCAAAGCTCCAGGATACGACCTACTCACTGCCGAAATCCTAAAACACTTTGGAAAGAAGGCACTAACCTTTACGACGACTTTGTTCAACTGCATTCTGAGAACGGGCTTTTACCCCAATCAATGGAAGTTTGCTGAAATTATCATGATTCATAAACCTGGGAAACCAACAGATCTAGCATCCTCCTACAGACCTATCAGCCTGCTCCCAATTCTCTCAAAGCTGTTTGAAAAACTATTACTCAAAAGGATGAATACATTTATTGCCAACAGAACCCTCTTACCAGAGCACCAGTTCGGTTTTCGTCAACACCACTCCACAATTGAACAGACGCACCGGGTCGCGAGCAAAATAACTTAATAAGTTTTAGAAACCAAAAAGTTCTGCTCTGCTATTTTCTTGGACATAAGCCAGGCATTTGACAAGGTTTGGCATGATGGACTGCTGTACAAAATAAAGAACCACCTACCCGAGTTTTTTGTCTTGCTGAAGAGTTACCTAAACAACCACACTTTTCGGGTCAAAGTTGGTGAAGCACATTCTCAAATTTTTTACATCGAGTGGAATACCACAGGGCTCGGTCCGAGGACCCATATTGTACACACTATATACAGCAGATCTAACACTCAGTGATAAAGTAATGATCACTACATATGCTGATGATACAGCCTTACAAGTATCAGATGATGATCCGAACAAGGCAACCTACACCAATACAAAATGTATTGGCTAATCGGACATCGCTCACCGTTATCACTCGAAAATAATATACTGACCTACAAAACAATACTTAAACCAATATGGACATACGGCCTACAACTTTGGGGCTCTGCCTGTCACTCCAACTTGGAAATCCTCCAGCGATTCCAATCGAAAACCCTCCTCAATAACATTGCCCAAGCACCGTGGTATGTTAGAAATGATTCCTACACTCCGACCTGAAAATCCCAACTATCCAGACAGAAATAAAAATACTCTCGCTTAGATATCAAGATCGTCTGAGCTGGCACCCAAACCAACCCGCTAGAGATCTACTGAACGACGACATCCCGGTGCGGCTTAAACGATCTCGCCCACTGGACCTGCATGAACGATTCCCGTGATGTGCGCTCCCAAACAATTTTATTACCTAAAAACGTTAATTAACTGTTTGTTGTTCTGTCATGTTTAACTAACAACATTTTGTACATGTGAAAGTCATACATCAAGTTTGCTGAATGTCTGTGGATAGATTGCAAAGAATAAATGAAAAAAAACCCCAGGTGGAATAACACAAATTTTGAATCTTCCTGTATTTCGAACTTTACTCATGTGTCGTGGGTGTTCCGACGTTTACCCTGTGAATCTGAAGTTGAATCGATCTGTTCAACATTTACCCATTATATTGGTTTGAATTAAAATTGAGTGAGCATAGTATTATAATAAAATTCTACTTTTGCAAATGGTAATGCAAATATTGCATGAGTACTGGAGTTGGGGAAATGTTTTCACATATTCATACAGTTATCTGAAATATTAGAGAAATAGTTGGCCTTAATTGAGCGGTGCAAGTATAATTTCTGTAATTTTACTTAGTGCATCATGTAGTTTAGTTATTAGCCATTGCTTTGTTTGTGTGTAGAGTCCATTATTCCTGTATGCCCGCCTGCCTGTGGTTCGACTCGATACGGGAACGCTTCCACACTCTCGACGAGCACAGTGGCCTTATTTTTTACATTACTGATTTGCATATATAGGTAAGTAAACTTCACCACATACACGATAATTTATGCATGTGTATTATAGTTTTATCGGTTCTTGGGATTTTACTTTATAATTTTTAAAATCTTATCCACAAGACGTTAAATGATTTTGAGCTAGACTATTTAAAATTAGTTAAAAATATACATAATTTTAAGTTCAGATTATTGAAAATCAACATTACCTGTTATGTTTAAAGAGATTTTGAAACTTAGTAAAGTAGTTTATAAATGTTAATAAAGTGTTGTTCTATTTCAGAAATTTCACAGCCCAACGTTAATTATCCTGGTTTAATCTGGATAAGCAAAGCTAGTAAATTCCAATCAGCTTACATGGTGCTGCTTGTGATTGCACAAAGTCTGCAAATATAAAAAACGTAATTTGATTCTACTATTGATAACCAGTACCATTTTTTGCAATAAGTGTTTAAGTTGATATTAGCAATTTAAACAACTAGTCTTGCAACATTACTTGTATACACGTATGTGTAATACGATATATACACCATCATTTGAGGCACAATCAATACAATTTTAAATTGAATGTAATAAATATTGCACATACTGAGCTCAGCTTTTTGTATGTTGTAAGTGATGCAATAAGGCACTAATATGGTTGTGACAGTACAACTTGTAAGAAGTGATTGTTTAGTAATAAATACTTTAATTGTAGGCATCATGCGAAAGGTTCAACAGTCTGAGTTATTTTTCTGCAATTTGCATCTTATCATTTACCATTCAATTATATACATTTACTTGCAAATTAATAATTCTATTTTATTTTTGGGAAAGTTCATTAGTTTTCATGAAATGCAACAAAAATATGTTTTATACAAACTGTAACAAAGTCTTGTAACAGTTTACTCAGGCTGTTTTTGACACCCGTAAAGTACAAATTGCTAAACAATTGGCGAAATTACTTGATATTATATAGTTATATAGTTTTTTGGACATTTTTTAGTCACTTTGCAAACCTCTATTGGGGCAAATCTCATTTAATGATAACATTACGTTATATTTACTCTATTATTGCAGCTTATTTCTATTCTCAACTGATATTTTTAATTACATTCGTCCATTTTACGTATAGTTGTAAGAGGCGTATTAATGCACTTGTCAGTACTTTTTATGGGATATTTTATTTTAGGTTTAGTTTTAGTTAGATAAATAAAAATTGAAAGTCCTGTAAATCAGAGGTGCCCATAAATTCCAATTTTAGTTGATGCGACTCTTAAAATGAGTCTAATTGTAAGACAGAAATCGACATGAGCATTTCAACTGAAGGAACTTGATCTTATTAACGAATTATATTATATGGCAGACATTACATGGTCTGTTTATAATTTGTAGAATTAATTGTGACACGGTCGAAGTTGGACTTCAATGCATTTACTAGTTACTAGATTCTAATGTACACTAAGTCTATTATAAAATATACACGTTACGGTATGTTTCCGTAATTTGAAATTTTTACATAGTCATAAATGTTTTTTTAGTTAAATAGATTAGCATTTACAACTTTTCTAGAGATTATTCGAAATTACTTTCTAATTTACTATTGATCTACTAATAATTTTCTTTTATTTATTAAGGGTTTGTGATTATCAGCATTTCTGTTAGTTTACCAGTAGGTATATATTACAGACTTTTGTACTTGTACGAATTTTTACCTTTGTATTATATTGTGCAGCATCTATGACCTAAGTTTTATGTGTCTATATGTTTTTGTACCAATAAGAATAAATGAATGTATAGAACGTTTTGGTAAACGGCTTGCTTTAGTAAAACCTTAAGATTTTAATGATTACTTAATCCTCAGACAGCCATTCTTAGCCTATTTCAGACGAATGCCTGCCTACACATGCAACATAAATTGCTTTTATATACGTTACAGGCAATGTACGAAATTCAATATGCGAAATGTCTGCAAACTGACCAACTGCATAATCACTACTACTTTGCGGAATCTTCAAATTGACTGCGGTGTTTTAGACAATCTGCAAAATGCCGTACGCGCTAGTCAACCTGATTGTTTTTACTGTTCACATTGACTAGACAGTGTCTAGTCAATACCTGATGCTGCGGATATTTTCTCGTTAGTTGTACATGAGCACTTTACATATTTAGTGCTATAAGAAGCAACCACTTAGTAAAATGTGTCGCTCTACCAAAGTGCCCCCTATTGATTATTAGTTTGTTCATATTCTGGTCTTAATAACGTCTTGTCGAAAATTGTTGTTTCTTTATTTAAAGTATTCGGGATATTCATTCAGTTTAAAATGGAGAGCAGTTTAAAGGCCAATGTATTTACCAATAATCCATCCAAGGCTAGGCTTTCATGCAAGATGTCCGAGAAATAACGCGATGAAAATATGTAAATGTAACTTTTGCAGTTATAATAAAAACTTTATTTAATCTAACTAAAATAAGTTGTTTCGTGTTTTGTAAAAAAATATATTTTCTCATTAAATGAAAAATATATTTGCTCTATAATGGTTCAACAAAACATTGATATTCGTTGATAAACACTTGTCATTTATTTTTTGAATCTGTAATACTTGCTGTTATCCGCCAATTGCACTTTTTTTCAGGATTTTGATTATGATCTCGCTTTCGACCTGGGATAGAAACACATTATAATTCTTTTAATCTGCAAAATGAATTTAATTTCACCAAAGATATGTCTCTATTTCCGTTCGCCATTATTAAGCACTGACCGAACAACAAAATTCGGCTTAATCGCCGCTCGGCAGTAACATAAATAGCAGAGTTTTGTAGCATTAAGTATAATGTACACTGTCTAGTCAATGTGAAGAGTCAACATCTCTATCACTCAGATTAACTGGCAGGTACGGCATTTTGCCAATTGCCTAAAATATTAGTCAATTTGCAGATTACCCAAAGTAGTAGTGATTCTGCATACTGCCTAATGAGTGCAGAATTCCTAGACGTTCGCACCTTGTCGGATTTCGTATATTGCCGGGAACATAAACAAATGGGTGCTTTCATTCATCACAAAATTTACGCTAAAAAAACGCCAAATTCAATATAAAGGGGGACATTCGTGTCCAGCCATAATTAAAGAGATTTAATTCTCTTTTCAAAGGCATCATTATAAAACACTGTTTACAGACTGAATCAAATTAAGTGTTAAATGGCAAAAAGTTGGTTTTTTACACTGGATGTGAGATGGTGGTACTAAAAAACAACATCGTTACGTATATTTTCCTGACTGTACTTTAATTCACTTCAAATTCAAAATATTCCTGGGTTTCAGTCATTTGTATTGTTTATTATTTAAAATGTTACAAATTTTGTAACATTTTAAATAATAAACAATAAAAATGACTGAAACCCAGGAATATTTTGAAACTAAAAAACAACAGAACATCGTATTCTAAAGATGATTAAAAACACTCATTTTTAAATGGAACCCCTTATACAGTGTGTCTACTTAAGTTCGCACCATATGGTAAACTTTTTTATTATTAATTTTACGAAAAAAGTTCAGCTTGATCCAAAACCTAAAATGCAACCATCAGATGTTATTTTTTTTCAGTCGTATGCGAGGTATACCGGAAAATACGAATTTTGCTTAAGAATAAACTCCTTATTTTACTTTTATTTTTGACAATATCGAAAATTGTTATCAGAGTTGGAAGTACGTTCATTGGACATCTACCGTCGAAAAGACGGGGCCCGGAAAAAAATCAAGGGGCCAGGAAAAAGTTCCAGAGTGCATGGAAAAAATCCCCTCGAGGCTCTGGGTTATGTTATCTAAAACGGCTAGCGTAAAATCTAAATCATTACAACGTGAGTTACACATTCGATCACACAAAGACCTGCTAGAAGTATCCAAGGAAGCCATCAAGCTGTCATCATACCCAACCATCAGGTGATGACATCATCCCCGAAATCCCGGTAAGGGGCAAGTACAAGGTGTCCCGTAAGCACATGACTAAGAGGGCACTGCGACATTCTTTGGTTGGAAAGTAGACGATCTGACGTAACTTTTATTAAGAAAAAATGTCTGGCTCCTCTGCTATTGATGGTCAAAGTTCTTTAAACAAATATGCTTTCTAAAATATCGAGAGATTGATACAATGGATTTTAATGAAACTCATTACAATTTTTTTCTTATGTAAGACTCATATTTTGTTTGGGCAAGTGGTAAATTCTTCAGTATTTTGGTACAAAAACTACCAAAACTTTTATTTGGTCGCTGAAATCAACAGATTTTTAAAACTTGATTTACTAAATCTTGTTTTACATTTTTCTGCTCCTTGTAAAATATTGTAGTATTCATAGACTTCGCGCAAAAAAATTATTTCGATTTCTGAGGAATCCAGTTCTAACGAAAACGCTTCCAAAGAATGACCGGCCTGAAGAGGCCCACATACTTCGGTTTTTTACACCCATTCGTTCAAAATTTGTCGTAAACATATATTTTACAGTTCATCCTGTTCGTTCCCGAACCGAAGTGAGTGGGCAATGCACGTTCAGTCCTTTTCTACCTAAAGGCGCAAATAGATTAATCTACAACAATTGTTGACCGTTTTAAAGTTAATTTTTATTTTTCATTTTTGTTTGCTGATTTCAAGTCGCTCTTCTCATTGTAATACCCATAATGAGTTCCACTAAACAGTTTTATATGGAATTTATTAAGGTTTATAGGAGTTTCTTCTGTTTGTGGAAAATTAAAACCTTTCAGTACTACGACAATGAGTTTATTAATATAGATGGATTGCAGTAAATTAATAAAGAAGAGGTGATTAGAAAATTGACTCTATGCGGGGTGCTTTTGTAAATTAGTGTGGGAGAACCGCTAACGCTTTAGTAACCAGTTTTTGGACAATCGGGTTCTGTTCCTTTATTGCTTTCTTTTAACTGGTTTCGCCGTCACTGCTAAGAGTGATTTTCTGGTTCTGGGCCCATCACTAGAACCACACGGTTCTAATGATGTTAAATGATGTTAAAATGATCAAAAATAACTGAAAACAGACACGTAGTGTGTGAAGGTTTCGTTATGCCCTTGCCAATAAGCACGGTTTTAACTGTTTGTCCAAAACCGTGTAAGCCGAAGCAGAGATTAGTTGACTAACTAATCTCTGGCCGAAGTCTGTGGGACCCTTAAAACATTGAGCATGTCGGTCGTTTCTTAATTAGAAAATGTCTGAAAAAGCAAGAAGAAGCATGTTAAAAAGCAAGAAAACATAAATATCTTTTGCGCAAAAACTACAATGCTATTTAAAATGGTTTTAAAAAAGAGCAATAAAATGTAAAAAAAGTAAAAAAAATCATCAATCAAGTTTTAAAAAATCAGTTGATTCCATAGACCAAATAAAAAGTTGTATCAAGACACTCAAGAATTCACCACGTCCAAAGCAGATGAACGCGGTTGCTTCACCAAAATATGAGATACATAGAAACAAATTCACAGCGGGTTTCATTAAAATCCATCGTCTCATTCCCCCAATATTTCGAAAAACATAATGGATTTGATCACCAACAGTAGAAGGATATTTTTTCTTAATAAATGTGCTTACGGGACACCCCGTCTGCAAGTCCGTGGGTACAAGTAGAACAACATTTTAGGTTGGAGACTACAGATTTACGCCAATTTACATTTAAAACAAACTATTTTTTTAAGACATATAACAAATAAGATAAAAATAAAAAGATAAAAATATAAATAAATTAGAAAATAAATATTTTAATTAAGAATTTAATTTATATTTTTATCTTCTTATTTTTTATCTTATTTGATTTGATTTTCGTTGTATTAATCGCTTAATTTATAACTTCCATATAATGGCATATGTAAATTTTAGCCCTGAGGAAGACTAAATATATAGACGAAACGTAGGCTTTTTTCAAGAAAATAAAGAGTTTCTGTTCACCGTCCCAAACCCGCTAAACTTGATACCAGTATTCATAAATCAGGGACGCTAACGATGAGTATTATACAGAGTGTTCCATTTAAAATAAGTAACTTTGAGACAACTTCCAGTATCTTCGAAAATCGCAGTATCCAAATTTGCAGGATTCAAATCGCATTACTTCCCGAAATATTCTAATGGACGTTGGTCGTGAGACATCCTGTATACAGTCTCGACAACAGCGCTTCATGTATTTGAATCAGTGCCATAGAGATCCGACGAATGTATCTGGACTGGGTGTAGCTCCCTATGAAGGTTGGAAGGTTGACAGTTCGGTCCTGGATTTGTGTTTCAGCAGGGGATTATTGATTGAAATAATTTTTCCAAATTTGATGACTAAAAGTCTCTTTAAAAGTGCAGTGTTTATTATCAGAAAGTGAAATTTGTTGCGAACTTGTTCAGTGAATATCTGTACTGGTGCCGGGTGAGTCCAATTTATTATTGTTTATATTTATTTCTGGTAGGTAAATCTTTAACTAAATATACATCAAAAACATTCTCAACGGGGTTCTAATAACCCGTTCTGGAATGGACTATGTAACCGGTTCTATTTCTATTTAACAGATACCAGTTCGATTTCTATCTCTATTCTATGAATAATAAATTTATTACATTCAATATTAAATGTTTATTTATCGCTCTCTTAAATGGTTGTGTCCCTGCATTGTTCCTCCAAATAAAACATCTTTTTATATATAGAAACAGCATTTGCAATTAATGTGAGACATTTCTACATTTCCGGTGCTTGAAGCTCGGTTTACAGTTAGTACGCAATTTGACGTCCAACAGCTTATATCTATTGAAAAAAATGGTCCTTATGTGAACTTTGAGAGAATCAAATTGAGGAAACCTGAGGAAGAAAGACGAAACAAACGCGGCATTTCAAAAATGCATTGCATAATATGCAAGTTTTAAAATAGTAAAGCTTGTGCTGTTATGAGGGCCTGAATCTTAAAGAACAAACATTTTCATTAATGTTAGTTATTACACAAGTAGTGCTTATTATATTACCTATATTCCTAATAGAGTAGTCTTGGATTGATTTAGTTCTACGATAGTTCAAGGCACTTGCAGGGCGTTTGCTGAGTCGATGTATTCTTCTGTAGGTGGTTTACGAGTAGAACCAAAATCAGCGTCATGCCTCTGGAGGTGCTGCTGGGCTATTTAGGGTGTAAAAAATAGTAATGCCTAACAGAACACCGCTATTTTACATGACATAAACCTGCTCATTTAATGTTGAAAAACTGAGCGAAAAAAGTTATAATTTGTAAATCTGAGCAATTCCTATTGAGAATACACGAACCGCTTGTTTAGGGTTTAATTGGAACAGAAAAACACCAACAATTGACACAAAATATGTTACACGACATTAAATGTGCAGTTCACAGGAAAAAAACCATTTATTTTATATTTAAACTGTAAAACTTCATATAAAAACAGTCTACGAAAGAAAACATCGAGTTAATGTATACAATCTGACTTTAAATTAGTTTTACAAAAATGAAATAAAAATTTGAAAACCCAATACATAATCCAGAAACTTTCTTTTTTTTTTCCAGTGAGGTTTTGATGTTCTGGAGCTCTGGGTTGTGTGGGACTTCAGGTTAGCTGTCTACCCACTAAAACCCTTCCTCACCTCCGAAGTGGTGTTTTGCCTAGCACCGCGGTCATTTCTGTCCTATTGTGCCTTCGTATTTTACTGCCTCATTATCCCTGTGTATTCAATGAATTCCAGAAGAATCTTGAGGGGGGTACGCATGACCTGGTCTGGTAGAACTTCATCTCCTCCCAGGAGTCTTCGTCTACCTGTTGCATGTGACGTGCAGTGATACATAATATGTAGTTTCGTCCCCTAATTCGCACCCCCTGCAGGTCGGTTGATCGCTCAGTCACATCCTGAAGAGGTGTTTTTTGCAGGGGGCGTGTCCTGTTAAAAAGTCCACTATCCTCCTTATTTTTTTGCCTGCTGAGATCTAGCAGTTCGTTTTTACGCACTCGTTGTGGAGGTCCCACCAACTGCCTTGCGGTAAGGAGTCGCGGTATCTCCTCCCAGTACTTTTTATGTTCTTCCAAGATCCATTGCACAACTCCCGCCCTAAATTGGGCATGAGATATACCACAAGCAGGTTCTTGGTTGGTCAGTGGTTGCTCGGCCCCTGCCTTAGCAAGTTCCGCAGCAATCTCGTTTCCTTTGCTCCTGTTTGTCCCAGTTGCCCAAGTGAGTTTTAGTCTGTTTGAGTTCGCAGCCAGGGTCGTAAGTTCTTTTACACAATCTAGCACACATTGTGACCTGATTGTGTCCGATTCAAGTGCCTTTATTGTGGCTTCATCTCTAGTTACGATGGTAATATGCTTACGTGTGTAGGCTCTTTCCTTCATTTTCCGGGCGCGCTGTGTCCCAATTCCTTCGCTTTCCTGAGGGCTCCGTTACCCATACGGTAAGCGCTTCTTAGGGCCTAAGCTTCTATGGATAAATGCAAAGGGTCCAGCCCCAGGAGTGTCTCCATAGCGGCCGTCGGGATTGTTGACATTGCTCCAGTTATTCCCAGCACGCCAGTCTCAGAACTTTGCTCAGAGACTGTCGATATGTACTGATTTTGATTCTATGCCACCATATTACGGCGGCATATGTGATTATAGGTTTCACGATGGTGACGTACGTCCAGTACGCCATCTTCGGTGAAATTCCCCATGTTTTTCCGAAAGTGCGTTTGCAGGTCCATAAAGCCCTGATCGCCTTGTTTGTTTTCTGTTCCACATGTTCTTTAAACAGCAGTTTCTTATCCAGGGTTACCCCAAGCTGTTTAACAGTGTCAAACATATGTATTGTGTTCCCATATATAGACATTAGTCTAAGGGCTCTAAGATCTCTTTTCTTTGTGAAAGCGATAATAGATGTTTTGGATGGGCGGTAATATTAGTTGTCCAGGAGTGTGAAGATTCTGCTGCATTTCGTCTTCTTCCTGTATGCTGTCCGACTCAAACGGTTGAAGGACTTCCTCTAAATGTTCCGCAAACAGCGCTGCTTTTTCATTATCGCTTCTAGCCCATGTGCCATCTCTCTGTCTCAATCGTGGACAGCTTTGTTGGGGCTGTTTTAATTTCCATGTCGCTTTCCATAGAGAATAGTCTGACAACTCGGTTGGAGATAGGCTTTCAAGATATTTTTGAACTGACTTGTTCCTATTATCACTAAGTAGCTTCTTTAATTCTTTTACGGCTTTATTGAATTTGGATTTATCATGAGAAGATCTTGTTATTCTCCATTGCGCTCTTAATGTTCGTTTTTCCACAATTTTTTGTTTGATGTGAACAGGACATGTATTTCTGTTTTCATGACTTCTCAATACAGGTGTGGTATTCCATGCTGCTTCTCGTATGATCTCGTTTAGATGTTACTACGGCTTCTTCACTATCTTCAGCGTTGTGGGCTCTCCAGTGGACAGATGGTGTAAGCTGTTTCTCTGCATAGCCTTAAATAACTCACGACCTTTGGGTGTGGTGAGGCGTGACCCTCATTGTGGATGCTTTGCGTTATAATCACCTGCTGCAATGAAACGAAGGCCAAGGGTGTTGTAGAAATGTTCGAACTGTTCACTTTTTACTGTATGATTTGGTGGACAATAGACGGCGGCGATTACAAGAGGTCCGAACCAATCTTCCACTGTGACGGCAGTGGCTTGTAGGTTTTCTTGTTGATATATACTATGAAGCTGATGTTTTATTTTATATTTTATAACAACTGCGGTGCCTCCATGAGCTTGACCATTCGGATGTTGAGTGGCATAGACAGAATACTTAGGTATTTTCAAATAGCTTTCATCGTGAAAGGTGATTCAGAAATTAGCATAACATCTATTTCATGGTTTGTGATAAAAGTTCGTATTTCTTTCAGTTCCTGCATGTCGCTGGTTTGCTGTTGTGGTAGTTGTTGCTGTGGCTTGCTTTGTTTGAATACTTTGTCCTAAGGCATTTGCGTATGATTTTTCTGGATGAGCACATTTCGGGAGAACAGCCTCAGGTTCTGCATTGTTGTAACCTGCAAGTTTCTTATTTCTCAATGTAGGAAATGTCTTTTTCTGGAGGTCTTTGTAAATCATGCATCCCTTATAGTTTGGTGGGTGATTGCATCACACAGAACGCATTTTACTTGCGAAGATTTTTCCTTCCTGCTGCATAGTGCAGTTAGGTGGTCCCCTGCGCACTTGACACATCGCGGCCTTCGATGGCAAAAACTTTTTGTGTGGGCGTACCGTTGTCACTTCTTGCATTGTGGGATTTCTCTTATTGGTCTAGGAGGTTCAAAATTCACTTTAGAAGGTAGCAAATATACGATATCGTATATTTCTTTGTTATTGTTCTTTGGTTTCAACTCAATAAAGAACAACAGTAGGGGTGTCTTTGTGCTCATTTGTTTAATATTATGTATGTTGGTCACTTCGTGTCCGTTTGCCACTATGGATTTCTTTATTTCCTGTATTTCAGTGGAGTAGTGTATTACTCTTAAGACCACCTTAAAGGCTCTCGCCTGTTTTTTGGAGGTGTGAAATTCTGTATTTTTTTTATTTAAAGCTATTGTGATTGCAAGATATTTGTCTACGCTTTTTGGCTGAATCTTGACTTGGTCATCAGGAAGTATTTTGAGCTCGTATCCATCTTTTGCTATCTCTGCAAGTAGTACTTTCAGAAGTTGAATGTTTTTAACTCCCGCTAAAAAATTGGGGGGTCTTTGGTTCCTTCGTTTTCAAATTTTCTTCAGATATCGATTCTTTGTCTTCTTCTTCACTCGGCAGAGTTTCAAATCTATTACTGGTAGGAGTTTGACCTAACCAGTAGTCGCTCAGCATAGTTTGCTTTGCACTTCTGTTAATTTTCCCAATGTTGCCAAGGTAGTTTAGTATCCATTGGTTGTTCTTGTGGCAAGATTTGTTCACATTGTTGCGGGCTCAGTTATGAGCCCGCTGGTCTGAAGTACTGATAGATAGATAGATAGATAAAATTTATTAAACATTCACATTACTAAATTCACAAACAAAGTTTAAAACAAAAAACATAAGTCAGTAAAATGTCCCATGTCTGGCCAGATGTTCGGCCGGTTGCTCTTTGCCCATGATCTAAATAGGCGCGCTAAGTCGTCCATTACCTGGGCAGTGCCCTAACATGGACATTCCCGAGCTAGCCATACGCACGACAACGTCAGGAGATAGTCTTGAAGTGGCGGTTTTGGTTTTATTCGAGGGGCATTCATTAAGGAAAAAAGGTTTTCCTGAAGGGAAGCCAAAAACCCCTTTTGCTTCAACCTTTAAGTTTGATACTGTCAGCCGTGGCGTTAACCGCCGGCAGTTTCAACTAGATGACCAAATCCATCCGCCCCCGCCCCGATCGGTGCAAGGACCAGCCAACACCAGTCAGAACGAGACAGGACGAACCCGTCAAGTCACGTTATGTTGGATTTGTGCGTTTCCAGCCTGCTAGAAACGACTGTCTGCAACTGGCAGGCAATGTTTGTTTGTCGTCACGTACTGTCAGGGACAAAATCCTCATAAAATATGGGAAGTCGCTTATACAGGGGACCATGGGTTGGGCGATCGTTTGCTCTTACTTGGGTGATATTTCGCGTGAGGACTGAGCCTTGCACTCCGCTATGATAAAATTTTTCAGCGATGGTATCTATATAGTCGGCTATATAGGCCATCCCTGTAGCTTCGTGCATTTCGGTTATTCTGGTGTATCTGTTAGCCGATAGGACGCCTCTTAGGAACCTATTTTGGGTCCTTTGAACACGTCGTCTCGTGGAATCACAGACAGAGTGCCAGACAGGGGAGCCGTAGGTCAGTATGGGCCTTATAGTGGAGGTGTAGAGCAGAAGTTTATTTCGAGGTGATAGGAAAGAATTTGGCGCCAGAAGAGAGTACAACTTCCTTCGGGCCATGGCAGTCTTTTGTACAGCATAGTCAACATGCTTATTGAAATGGAGTCGGACGTCTAGTTTGAATCCCAGGTATTTCACCTCTTTTGTTGGTTTGATAGGAGTATTTTGGACCACGAGTGGTGATAAGATTTTGTTGTTAGTGAATTTGCGCGAAAAGATAATAAGTTCCGTCTTCCTGGGATTCACTTTAAGTTTCCATTTGTCAAAATACGGCGTCAATAAACTCAGGTGATGTGCAATGCGAGATTTCGCAGCCTGAGCATAAAAAGACGATGCGTAGATAGCCGTATCATCAGCGTATAGTGCTATTTTTGTAGTGGGAAGTTTTGGAATGTCTGCTGTGTACAATGTATACAGCAGCGGCGAAATCACTGTTCCTTGTGGTACACCTGCCGCGATGCGTCTTTTGGCAGAAGTGGAATTCTCCACTTTCACCTGGATGGAACGGTTTTTTAGGTAGGACGCTATCAGGGAAACTAGGTAGAGTGGCAGTGAATGCACTGCAAACAACTTGTACAGCAGGCTTGTGTGTCAGACTGTGTCAAAGGCCCTTTGCATGTCGAGAAGCAGCATAACCGTACTTTGAAGCTTATTATATGCTGCATAGGCATCCGTTGCGATCCTAGCAGTCTGCAGCGTTGTGTTGTGTCTTGGTCGAAAACCAAACTGCTCATCCGGGATTAAACTTCGAAGCTCGGTTGCTGCCTGTAATCTCGAATGGATGACCTTCTCGGTTAATTTGCCGAGGGTGTTCAACAGGGAAATTGGCCTATAAGAGGCGGGTTCGGTCGGGTTTTTGCCCGGCTTTAAGATGGGGATTATTACAGCGTTTTTCCAGTCCTGTGGGAAGTGCTGCAATTTAAGGACTGCGTTGACTATTTGTACTTTTAGCACAATAGTTTTCCGCGGTAAGTTTTTGAGGAGTAGATAAGGGATGCCGTCTGGCCCGGGGGCTTTTCGGCTAGGGAGGCGCCGAAGACACGATTGTATCTCCGACGGGGTTGTTATATAGGAATGCAAAATCGAGGGTGGTATAGGATACTTCCGTTCTACAAAAACAGCGGTCTGTCTTTCAATTTCGTTATCCTGAAGGGCTGGTTGGACCTTGTGTACTTCTGCTAAAAAGTCGGCGAGCAGCTCGCACTTGTCACTGGTGGTAATATAACTCCGCCCCTCTTTTTCAAGAGCGGGGACTTGCTCATAGCCTTTTCGCAGACTTCTCGACAGTTTCCACAGGGAATTGTCACGGGGAGTCAGATTTCGCAGTTTCTCCGCCCAGGTATAATTCCTGTATGCGGAGATTTCGCGCTGTATGTCTCGTGCAAGCTCTGCTGCCATTATGCGATCGGCAGACTGCCTGAATCGCTGCCAACGCTTCCTGATTCGATTTTTCGCCTTAATAAGGTCCAGAATTTCCTCAGGAAGATTGTCGCGCCGCGGTCTGTTCGGAACTTTTTTGGCCAAAGCTTGCTGTGTCCGTTGTATATTCCTGGTCAGACCTTTTACCGCATGCTCTAGAGCTTCGACAGTATCAATCTGGCCCGGAATACACGTCAGGTCTTGTAGTCGTTTTCGATATTCGCGAAAATCGAAATTTTCGTATGAATATCGAAAGTCGTTAGTTTGTGTGCGCTTTAAATCCCTAATGTCGAGGTAAATGGGCAAATGGTCACTGCTGAGGGCGTCTATAACCACCATCTCCGTGAGATTGGTGAGTCCTTTGGCAATTCCGAAGTCGAGGTAGGATGGATTCCCTCCACTGTTCGGGTAATGCGTTGGGGATGAAGTGGGCATAACGAGTAGGCCATTGTCGCGAACGTAGTCGGCTAGAAAATTGCCGGCTGCGTTTTTATGTCCAGGGTTATTGAATAGTGGATGGCGGGCGTTGAAATCTCCCATTAGCAACACCCTATTGGTGTTTATGAAGAATGGATCGACATCAGCGGCCTGTAAGCGTACGGTGGAGAAATAGCCACAGTAGATCAAAACTCCATCAGGAAGTTCAACGCCGACGTTCTCTATTGATGACTGCCTGTGTGGCAGCCTCCTGTATGGAATTGACGTTTTGACCGCTATGGCCACCCCTCCCCTTAAACCGGGCCTATCGGCACGTTCGAGTCTGTACCCCCGAATCCTAAGTATATCCCCGGGGCGCAACCATGTTTCGACAATCAACGCCACGTCGATATCCTCGGTCTGAAGGAAGTGCACAAACTCACCGAGACGACTCCGGAGTCCGCATGAGTTCCATTCTCCTATCCTCATAGGGCACAGTTGGCAAAATCAGGGCTTAAAAATCGAAGCTATTAATGTCTTCGTTGAAGAACTGCGCGGAAACGAGGAACCTGTCCGCTTTCGTCTCGCAGCCCCTCAACGCAGCGCTATAAAATCTAACCGCCTTGATTACCTCCTGTAAGTTCACCTGCGATGCCAGATCGGCGAATTCCCGATGCAGGGTGCCCTGGTTGTCTTCCCGATGCAGGGGGTCTTGGTTGGGGACCATTAGCTGCGATGGTTTGACCAGGCTGCGTGGCCCTGCTGGTCATTTCATTTCTGCCAGGGAGCGGCGGAAACTCGTTCGGGCCCGGGATGGGCTGCCTAGTCCTGCTGGCTTCTGGGTGGGGGATCGGGCCTGCGGCTCGGAAGGTCTGCCCCCCATGCTGGTCTGGACGGAAGTGGTGCCGCCACGAACTGCCTTTGCGGTTTTTCGACCGGGCGTTGGGCCAGTTTGAAGACGTACACTGGGCATGCTTCGTCAAAGCTCCGGTGGGGACCAGTGCAATTGGCGCATTTTAGCGCCGATCCCGGCGGGCACGATGTTATTTCGTGGGGGCCCGCACACTTGGAGCACTTGAAATGTTTGTTGCAGTTGCCCGATACGTGTCCCCAGCCCTGGCATCGGCGGCACTGCGTCAGGGTTCGTTGGTTCTTCCTGGTTTCCCAGGAGACCCTGACATCGCGGATCACTTTGGCGGTGGTGGCGAGTTTCCGTAGGGTCTCTGAATCATCGGTGACAATCAGGTACAGGGGCCTAAACTGGGTCTTCATTCGGAAGACGTTTTTTATGGAAAACCCCTTTTCCTCGAGGTCCTCCTTGATGTGCGAAGTCTCCACGTTGCCCTCGAGCCCCCTTAACACAAACGCGTGTGTTCGCTGGTTTGCAGGTGCGTAGGTATGGAACTGGCTGCTTTCTGCTTCCAGGGACCGTTTGACCGCCGCCCAGTCTAATATGCAGCTGCAGTACACTATCAGCGACGCTTTCGTGTATTTTAAAGTGAATGGGCTTTCCCACGATGACAATTGGTGGCGGTTTTTCGGCCTTCTTCGCCGATTTGTTGAGCGAAGCAGCCGCTTTGGCAGCCAGTTCCTCATGCATGGTTTGGGTCCCGCTGGTGGAGGGTTGAGGCTCAATCTCGAAGGGGTCAGTTGCCGGTTGGATTGGCGAAAAGCGGTTTTCCGTTGTTATTGCTTTGTTTGCCGGTGTGGTCAACAGTGTGGTCCACGGCACCGTTTTCCGTGGCAGAATAAAGGCATCACCGCTGTGACCCGACTTGTCATCGGCCACTGTTTGGCGCACGGCTGACTCTTTTTCAGCCATAGCAACAGCTCCCCGCTTTTCTTTGTCCTGCTGGTAGTTCGTGGCTCGCTGTGGTTGGTCCGTTGGTGGTTCTGGGGCAATCTCGTTCGTGGCTTTTTCTGGCTGGTGCTTCGGTTTTTTCGTTATGTTAGGGGGGCTCACCTTATCCAGCTTCCGTTTGGGTACGGCCCCTGTAGAGATCTGGGTGGTTAGCAGGGCCCTTTTCCGTGCAGTTGGGTGCTCGGCCTTCAGATGGTTGACCGCCAGCGACCACTTTGGTGGTTTGCCTGCTCTGTAGGCAGCTGTAAAGTCCGCTGAAACTGCCCTGCAGCGGTCGCAACCTTTATCTACTCTTAGCAAGCGGAAAACCTGCTCAATTTCTGTAGTTTTTGTTCCTCGTCCAATTGGAGGAAAGCGTCTGCTGATGCAGCGCTACTGGCGAGCGAACTTAGAGACGACAATGAGATTACGGACTCATTGTCGTCTTCGTCGGCGGATTCTAAGATGTTTGTGGATTCCGCCACAACGGAGAACACTTGTACTGTTAGTGTGTCGCAGAACGCGAAGGAAATTATCGCACGTAACTATGGTCAACAATCCGCGAGCACGAGAAACAATTTTTCGCACAAGCGGATCGTACCACGGCTAGTTGAAGACTTCTGAAGTACTGAGCCGAATATGATCTGGCTCAGCCATACTGCTGGTCAACGTGGGTTGGGGTGGTTCAAGAGGGCAATCAACGATGACGCCCAGTGCCCGGGTACGGGCAGGTACGGGTCTGCCCTGCCCTGCTACTGCTGATAAGAGCAGGTCATGGGCACTTTTGATAGTATTGACTTGAGATTTCGGCAGTAATTCACACAAAATAGCGTGGGTCAACTGTCACAACAAATGGCAGGGCCGGACTCTGATTTCTGAAAGGAAGTATTTATTATTTAATTTGGAGCCTTTTTGAAAAGACTTACCTAACAGGTCTTTTTTATTTTGAAAAATGTTAATACACACGTTACAAAAATATTGCTCACGTTTAATTTTTTTTTGTTTATTTTATATTTTCTCAATAATTTGCTTAACAGCTCATGGATTTTGTTTTTGCGGATATCTATCGCAAGGCAAACGTTTCATATGTTCTTGAGATAACTTAATCAACAGAAATTTTGAAAACGGTAACTGACGTGAGAGTAATTTTCAACATGGTCAATCATGCACTGAAAATCCATAGCAATAGCAATAGCAATAGCCATATAAAAATGTTAAGTTATCAGGCCAAATCTCGAAAACTAACCATTTTTAGCATCGGCAACTTTACAACAAGGTGAAAAATAAATATACAAATACTAAATACACAAAATTACTCTTTCTTTTTTTAAATTTAATTTTAAAATGATGGAAATGATGGTGTCCATAAATTAAATGAAAGGGTTTCTTTAAGCGGCTTAAAAAAACCATTTAATTTAATTTTAAAACTTTGCATTACTTAATAGAAATCAAACTGTTATAAAAAGTATAATAAGTAAAGCACTTGTTTCTCAACAAGAACTCGGTCGCAAAATAAATAATAACAGAAATTTCAATAACTCTTTTGTCTCTGCAAATTTCAATTCTTGACATAAAATTAAAAATATCTCAAAAACAGTTAGACTTGGGTATAGGATATTATACTTGAAATAGTAGTAGTAAACATCTTTATTTCTAAAAAAGGCTATCGACCTATCGGTCTTTCCGCCCTTGTTTAATACATGTAGTCTTAATCTAAATAAAAAACAAATATGAAAATTCTCTTATTCTAGGTTAACGATATTATTAAATAAAATTTCAGTGGCAAGAAGAGATTATTTTATTGTCCACTAGTCAGTTGCGTTTGTAAGTGTTCGAGTAGCGTTAATGTAGGAAAACGGAAGCGGGATTGTCTGGTTGGTCTTGTAAGACAAAGGGGATTCAGTATGGTCCAGTTGTAGGGGTTGTTTGTCCATTTTGTCTGTAGCTGTATGAGTCTTTCCGAGATCTTTGTCATGTTTGTGCGTTCGTATAGTAGTTGGGTGGGGGGATTGTGTAGTGGGTTTTGGGGGTGTCTTATTCGTGTTATTAGTCTTAGTGCAATTTGTTCTGTTGTTTGTGTATAACGTTTTGTCCTTTCTGTTCCGTTGGTCATGAGTATATGTCCAAAGTCTAGCAAGGGTCTACAAATAGCTTTATATATTTTGGTGGCGGTGTTTGTGCTGATTCCTCTGTCTTTGTAGGTTAGTGATCGGAAGTGTTTTGTTCTCTTTATTGTTTCTGCCCTGATGTTTCGTATGTGTTTAGTGAATTTAAGTTTGTGGTCAATTGTGATTCCAAGGTATTTTACGTCGTTTTTTGGTTGTGTCGTTTGGCCGTCTGCAGTTATTGTAGGGGAGTCAGCGTTGAGTCTGTGGTTTGTGAGCAGAAGTTGGTTTTTTGACGCGTTTGGTGTTAGTCTCCATTTATAAAACCATGTCATTGTGTTGTTTGTTAGTGTTTGGAGTCTTTGAGCTGCTCTCTCAGTAGTTTTGTCATGTACAATAAGTGCCGTGTCGTCTGCGTATTGTAATATGTATGCCGATCTGTGGATTTGATTTTTGTCTGGTAAGTTGTAATTGTATATGTCATGGCAGTATATATTGTAGAGAAACGGTGAGAGCGGGGATCCTTGAGGGAGCCCTTGTTCAGGGGAAAAAGAAAATGACAGTGTTTTGTCAATTCGTACTTGTAGTTGTCTGTTTTCTAGTAAGTTCTTTATGGTGTGTAGTAGATATGTTGGTGTGTGTAGTTTGTATAGTTTGTATAGTAAGCCTCTATGCCAAACACTATCAAAAGCCTTGTT
This sequence comes from Dendroctonus valens, assembly GCA_024550625.1. NCBI lineage: Eukaryota > Metazoa > Arthropoda > Insecta > Coleoptera > Curculionidae > Dendroctonus > Dendroctonus valens. The sequence goes on from JAJTJO010000818.1 coordinate 272,092, forward strand.
AATGTCCATAAACAGGCAAGCTGTCTTTCTGTCAGTTAGGTGGGTTGTTTGTATATTGTTAGTCAGAGTGAAGAGTGGGTGAATAGTCGAGTGCTGATGTTTGAATCCGAACTGATACGATGGTATGTACTTTCCGACCAGTTTTCCCAGTCGCTGCCCTATTATGTACTCAAAAACCTTGCTAAGTACTGGTAGTACTGTAATTGGTCTGTAATTGCTCGGTTGTGTATTGTCCAGTCCATTTTTGGGTATAGGGATTATTAAGCCGTTTTTCCATGATTTTGGGATTCTGCCATTTGTGATGCAGTTGTTCAATTCAGTTAGGATCAGTTTGTGTGTTTCTTGAGTTAGGCTTTTCAATAGATAGATAGATAAAATTTATTAAACATTCACATTACTAAATTCACAAACAAAGTTTAAAACAAAAAACATAAGTCAGTAAAATGTCCCATGTCTGGCCAGATGTTCGGCCGGTTGCTCTTTGCCCATGATCTAAATAGGCGCGCTAAGTCGTCCATTACCTGGGCAGTGCCCTAACATGGACATTCCCGAGCTAGCCATACGCACGACAACGTCAGGAGATAGTCTTGAAGTGGCGGTTTTGGTTTTATTCGAGGGGCATTCATTAAGGAAAAAAGGTCTTCCTGAAGGGAAGCCAAAAACCCCTTTTGCTTCGACCTTTAAGTTTGATACTGTCAGCCGTGGCGTTAACCGCCGGCAGTTTCAACTAGATGACCAAATCCATCCGCCCCCGCCCCGACCGGTGCAAGGACCAGCCAACACCAGCCAGAACGAGGCAGGACGAACCCGTCAAGTCACGTTATGTTGGATTTGTGCGTTTCCAGCCTGCTAGAAACGACTGTCTGCAACTGGCAGGCAATGTTTGTTTGTTGTCACGTACTGTCAGGGACAAAATCCTCATAAAATATGGGAAGTCGCTTATACAGGGGACCATGGGTTGGGCGATCGTTTGCTCTTACATGGGTGATATTTCGCGTGAGGACTGAGCCTTGCACTCCGCTATGATAAAATTTTTCAGCGATGGTATCCATATAGTCGGCTATATAGGCCATCCCTGTAGCTTCGTGCATTTCGGTTATTCTGGTGTATCTGTCAGCCGATAGGACGCCTCTCAGGAACCTATTTTGGGTCCTTTGAACACGTCGTCTCGTGGAATCACAGACAGAGTGCCAGACAGGGGAGCCGTAGGTCAGTATGGGCCTTATAGTGGAGGTGTAGAGCAGAAGTTTATTTCGAGGTGATAGGAAAGAATTTGGCGCCAGAAGAGAGTACAACTTTCTTCGGGCCATGGCAGTCTTTTGTACAGCATAGTCAACATGCTTATTGAAATGGAGTCGGGCGTCTAGTTTGAATCCCAGGTATTTCACCTCTTTTGTTGGTTTGATAGGAGTATTTTGGACCACGAGTGCTGATAAGATTTTGTTGTTAGTGAATTTGCGCGAAAAGATAATAAGTTCCGTCTTCCTGGGATTCACTTTAAGTTTCCAATTGTCAAAATACGGCGTCAATAAACTCAGGTGATGTGCAATGCGAGATTTCGCAGCCTGAGCATAAAAAGACGATGCGTAGATAGCCGTATCATCAGCGTATAGTGCTATTTTTGTAGTGGGAAGTTTTGGAATGTCTGCTGTGTACAATGTATACAGCAGCGGCGAAATCACTGTTCCTTGTGGTACACCTGCCGCGATGCGTCTTTTGGCAGAAGTGGTATTCTCCACTTTCACCTGGATGGAACGGTTTTTTAGGTAGGACGCTATCAGGGAAACTAGGTAGAGTGGCAGTGAATGCACTGCAAACAACTTGTACAGCAGGCCTGTGTGCCAGACTGTGTCAAAGGCCCTTTGCATGTCGAGAAGCAGCATAACCGTACTTTGAAGCTTATTAAATGCTGCATAGGCATCCGTTGCGATCCTAGCAGTCTGCAGTGTTGTGTTGTGTCTTGGTCGAAATCCAAACTGCTCATCCGGGATTAAACTTCGAAGCTCGGCTGCTGCCTGTAATCTCGAATGGATGACCTTCTCGGTTAATTTGCCGAGGGTGTTCAAGAGGGAAATTGGCCTATAAGAGGCGGGTTTGGTCGGCTTTTCAATAGTTTTGCTTTAATTTTATCTTTCCCCGGTGCAGTGTTTTTGATGTGCGCTAGGGCTTCATCGTACTCTGTGTCTGTGATCAGTGTGCAGGCATAGTTTGGTGAGTTGTTAAAATAGTTCAAGTACCAGTCGTTGATCAAGTTCCAGTTGTCATTGTCGAAGTTAGGGTTTGTCGATATGCTGAAGGCCCTTTGATAGTGTCTGGCGAATGCGTCCGCTTTCTCTTTGTCTGTGTAGCGTTCTATTCCGTTTTCGTCAATTGTGTCAGTAGTGCCAGTCTTCCTGTATTGCGCCAGTTTCTTAATTTTTCGCCAGTATATTTTGCCTTTGTCCTTCTGTATTTCTTTACATGTTTCTAGCCATTTGTCTTGTCGGTATTGTCCAATCAGAGTTTTAATGTTTCTGTTAAGTTGGTTCATTGTCTTTTTTAGGTCGTTATTTTAAGTGTTTGTATATAGTCTGTACAGTTCTCTCTTATGTTTTATTAGTCTCAGTATGTATTTGGGTAGTGTATGTCGGTAGAAAGCATTTTTTATTTCCGGGCTAAATTTTCCTATGGCTAGTGAAAGTTGTTGTTGTATGGTTTCTATTGAAATGTTCTGTGCTTGTGATTGAATGTAGTCATGTATATGTTGTTTCACTTTGTCTATGTCAGTCTTTGTTAGGTTTAAGTTTTTCTCTATAGGAGGTGTATTGGAGGTAGGTTGCGTATGTTGTAAGTCTATGTTAAACGTAATAGCCAGGTGGTCGGATCCAAGTTCGTTGGTTAAGTTTATGTTGTTGATGGTGTTTGTCAGGTTTCTTGTGTGCAGTAGAACGTCTGGTGTTGAGTCTGGGTTTGCGGGCATCAGAAAAGTTGGTGGGGTGTGCTGTTTTATAAAGTCGGAATTTTGTAGAAATCTTTTAAGCTGTTTCGCTTTGCTTTTGTTCATATTAAAGTCGCCTACAATTATTGCATATTTATAGATGCTCGCCTTAGTCAGTATGTTTTGTTCTAGGTTGGAGTGTGGGTGTATGTATGTCAGAAATATGTGTATCAGGTCGTTTAAGTAGGGTATGGTAAAATGTAGACAGTCGTTCAAAGGGTTGTTGAGGGAAGGAGGATTTCCTCTTCGTTGATGTTCGCGTTTACTTTGCCTACTTCCTGTATAATCACAGGCTATCTAAGAGCGGATCTTGAAATATTTTAAATCGCTTGACCGCAGTGATTTTACTATGCCGGCCAACTTTATAAATTTTCTTAATTGTACTTTGCGATATATCGATCAAAGCTGTTTCTGGCGGGACACCCTGTATATCTACTTCAATTTTTAAAATTGTTTTGGTACGTTAACTTGATGGACCAGCTAGGTCGTGGCCCTTGGGGCTTTCAGGAGCAATCAATCTGGCTCCTAGGCTAAAAAGTTTGGAGACCACTGGTTCAGAAGATAGCAATAGTGGCTCCTAGCAATTGAACCACTCTGTATATGTTACGGTTAAACTGAGAACTTGGCTAACATTGACATTAGCCGATTACTCTCGATATACATTATCGGTTATCCAGATTATACGGCACGGAAGATTGAGGCTGAACTATTTAATTATTAAAATGTATCATTTTGTGGATAAATTCCAATGTATTCCTGGGTTTCAGTCAATTTCATTGTCACCAATTATGGCGTTATGTGATGAGCCATGCGTTTCGTCCCGGGTCTACCTATTGGACTCGTCAGTAAGGCTTAGGTAGACCCTGCCTTATACGCCGGACACCGGTTATACGCGTTCGGACGTAAATGAATGATGCTTGGGAACAAAAGCAGAATGGAACGAGTGGCAGCATCAGCAACACGGGTTGCCAACATCTCACCGCACAAGAGCTACGCCGGCTCGGTTCATTTACGTCCGAACGCGTATAACCGGTGTCCGGCGTATAAGGCAGGGTCTACCTAAGCCTTACGGACGAGTCCAATAGGTAGACCCGGGACGAAACGCATGGCTCATCACATAACGCCATAACAGAGATTAGTTGAGAGATCGCCGATGAGCATAGGCGAAAGCGTTCCAGCGATATTAGCCGTAAGCTACAGCCACCATGCGGTTTTATCCCCGAACCATATGCACATTTTAGAAGTAGCGTACTCCCCGTAAGTAGGGGGGGTCGTGAACATAAGCAGCGAGTGCCAGCAGATTTGCGCTTGTTTTCAAAGGTCAATCAACCCCAATAGTTTTCATGCCATGAAAATAAAATTAGCGTTTCAATGATTGAGCAAACGAAGCAAAACTTGGGTAACAACGTTTTAAACGGACGATATTTATGATTCTTCAAGACTCTCTTCACTGCCTGATGAGATATGTTAATTTCTGCTGCTATAGCTTTTGTTGAAGTAGAAGGATTATCTTGAATCTAATGGAGAATTTAATTTATTACCGTTTTTTACTTTTGATGAGAGCTCTCATTTGTTCTAATAACGCGTTTTCTAGGCTTAGAAAATGCACCAAGATTGGCTAAATGTCTATGGAGGAACAGAAAATCATTTTGAACTGGTTGTTGTCTTTCTGAATATCGCTGTAGATATGTGTCCGAAGTAATTTGCATATTTCGATGTGAAGAGTAAAAAATTTCTAACATATCTCGTTTATCTTCATTTGAAAAAGACAAGATATTTACAATAATTTTGTGGCTGTAGTGACGCTAAGCGAAATTCACTCAAACTGTGAAAAATATGTTGATTAGGATTCGCGCTGCAACCTTGACAGGAAGCAGACCTGCCCAGTGCGAGTGTATTGAAACAACTTTTTTCACGACTGGAAGCCAACTTGAAAAAATACGGATCATTTAAAAAGCCAAAAACGGGAAGATTAAATTTAAAGAATAAGATGAAGAAAAAATTTTAGCTTAGACCCATTTTAATGCAAATTCGTCAATCAGAGATACTGCCAGTGAATGTAATGTTTCTAACGAAAAAGCCCGGCTAATGAAAATCCTCATCTACTTAAAAATAGACGAGATCAACGTGTTCCTTCTGTGAATGTCTGGTGTGGCATTTTTAGTGATAAAGTTATTGGTCCATTCTTTTATAATCTTAATTTAAATGGCGAAAGATATTTACACTTTTTACAAAATGAACTTGAAGAGATGCTGGATAGTTTTCCGTTAGCAGCCTCCACACAACTTACGAGTTGTATGTGAATATTTACAACAACATTTTCCTGGTTGGATTGCCAATGCAGGACCCATTCGGTGGCCAGCACTTTCACCGGACTTCTCACCTCTGGACTATTTTATGTGGGGTACCCTTAAAAACAAGATTTATAAAACAAAACCCAATGATATTGAAGAACTAGTAAATAGAATACGTTCAGCAATAAGAAGTATCCGTCCACAAACCATAAGAAAGGTGTTATTGGAAATGATTAGAAGATGCCAAAAGTGCCTGGCCTTAAACGGAAGTCAATTTGAACATTTAATTTAAACGATACGTTCTTTCATTTTTGTTTTGTGCTTTGTGTGATAATATAGTTCTTGTTTCCAGAGCCTTCTACACATTTTTTATGTTCTTTTGAAGTTTTTCGGCAATAAAAGGAAATAAACATACAAACAGTTATATCGTTAAACACAGAAAAAAAATAAGGATTTAAAAGGCTCACAGACAACTATGATTACCATTTAAAAAAACACAAGTTTATTTTTTATCTCGGAAATCAAGTTGATTATGAAAACGAATACTAGTTTATTGGATTCAACGCAAAAAGTTCTACCAAGGGCAATTTTAACTTTTTTTCTAAGTTAAGCAGTTTACGTAAAATGTGATAATTAAAAAAGTTTTGATTTCTTGTCTTTTCAGGATATTTCAGGAACCAAGTCGGGTATCTAAATTTTTAAAACCGTAATGAATAGGCAATCGAATTCTGCCCAATTTTGCCGATTTAACGGATTCTCTATCTTTAAACATGTCGAAGTTACCCATAGAAAGAATTCAGAAAATCGCCACTCTGTATATGTAAAGAGTGGTGAATATAAATTAATATAAATGTGAAAAATTAAATAAATTGGCTTCGACATTAGCGTAATCAAAACTACACTTGATTTTTGTAATACGTCAAAGCCAATAACGATGTAATTGCAATTTTTATATATAATTTCAATTATTACAATAATGAAGGAGTAAAAAGGACTTTTTTGAAAGTCACAAAATGAACATCATGTAATCGTGCTAACGGGATCTCCAAAATCAGTTAAATTACAAGTTTTTACATGTATATCAATCATGATTAAAATAATAATAATTCAAAATTAAAATAGTTCTAAACATTACAAATTGTCGTTGCGTATATTTTCCTGACTGTACTTTAATTCACTTCAAAATATTCCTGGGTTTCAGTCAATTTTAATGTTTATTATTTAAAATGTTACAAATACGTTTCGGTGTCTTTCTCCACCATCATCAGTTTGTCTAAAATATATATTTACAGTTATCAACAATTTAAATAAAAAACTTTCACCAAAATTCACATATTAAAATACAAATCACACACATATTAAAAAGTACATTACGAACATTGGTTTTCAGGTGATGAGTCAGCACCTGAAACCGAAACGTATTTCTAACATTTTAAATAACAAACATTAAAATTGACTGAACCCCAGGAATATTTAAATTAAAATTAAATAAGTTGAAACAAAAATCAACTTTTAAAACTATTTTTAATTAATGCAATTTATAAAGTGAGTGTAATAACAATCTGTAAACAATCTGCTTATGAATGAAAATTAAGTCTAAACCCTTGTCCTCTGGGCGGCGGCATTTATAGGGGCTTGTTATCTAAATGGCTGTTTCATCGGGTATCAAGGTGCAAGTTCCTTAATTTTAATAAGAAACCAAGGGAATTTGAACTCTGACAAAATCTACGCGCGCTGGCCCAAACGCGCGCATTAGCCATCACAGCCACAGTGTAATGTAAAATGCGATCCCCACTACTTACCTCTCCTCCGCCGCATAAAAGTGCATATGGTTCGACCGTCGACCGTTATTTTCGTCATGATCGAGTCCGGTACGTTTTTTTAACATTGCATCGGCGATCTCTCAACTAATCTCTGGCCATAATTGGTGACAATGAAATTGACTGAAACCCAGGAATACATTGGAATGAATTAAAGTACAGTCAGGAAAAGAATATACAAAACGAAGATAGATGTTTGTGGATAAATGGAAGACCGCCGGGGTACATTTTAAAATTATTTTATAATGTACATGTGTCGCAATTACTAGATTTAACCCAAAATTGCATTTTTAAATAGGGATAGGTACCTTATATATTATTATGTTATTAGTGTCCACGATCAAAATAAATGTGAGTCCTATTAAGGTTTATCTTACATGAAGCTTAGGGTTTCTGAGATATTTGGATTTTTGTCAAAACGAGGATCTTCCTTGAAAGTTTTAATGCCCAACGCTCTGTTACTTTGCCGCTACCAATAGATGCAGTTGTATCGCAAATTAATAAAAATTAGACTAATGCATCCAGGTTCAGGGTGTTCCAAAATTGTGTTCAAACAATTGTGCACGTCTTGTACGGTAATAACTTGCTTAATTTAAATCGAACACTTTAAGACAGTAACAGATGAAAAATTTAATTTCCTATTGAATACTATAAAGCAGTCAACTTGACAAAACAATCAACCTTTTTTGTACCATGCCCCACCTTAGCCTTAACATACATAGTTTTAATATTAAAAAATTGAATCGTTCACTTAAGAAACTTAATGATAGGTTTTAGGAAGAAATCACTAGGAAATTGTTAACGAAACACAGTAAATACAAAAGAGATAGACTTTCGAGGCCATTCCTTGAAACAAGTGGGTTTTTCGGTTTTTGAACTGAAACGTCAAGAAGAAATTCTACCGAACGACGGCCTAAAAACCCGAAAAACCCACATGTTTTACAGTAAGTACATTTTCAAAAAATATAATGAAAAACTGAAATTCTAATTCCAAATTCTTTTAAAAACATTTTTCTATATTAATTTATTATTTTAATTTAGTGAGATCCTTGCTGCACAGAGATTTTATAATAGGTTCCAATTTGGTTAGCTTCAGTCTCAAGTCTCCACGTTGTGTTATATCCAGCAGATTTCTCTTTTTTACCAGTAAATCATTTACAACACTAAATCCACATTCAGCTTCACGAAGTTGGAAACAAGAGCAATAGTTTTTTTTTGCACATTTGGTCGAATTTGGGTATTTGAGTTCTGTTTCCTCACAAAGCCATGCCATCGCTCCTTTATATTAAATAAAGTTTTAACTGACTGACTCATCATTTTGCAATTCTGCGAGTTCTTGTTGATACTGCATATTTAATATCTCTGACTAATCCATTAACATTGGCTGCATCAACCATGATGGAAAATCAATTTGTTTTAAATCAGAAAAACTTTCTTTTAAATCAGCCGATAGAATATTCAGATGATAAAGCGGTACCAGTTCTTCCCATTTTTGGAGCCAATGAAACTGTTCAAAGTTTTTGTTGTTACATAATATGTTTCTGACATAACTCATTCATCATCAGCCTTTTTCATCCACTGCTGGATATAGGCTTCCTCTCGCTCATACTTGTGAAACGGCATCATTCACAACTACACTGGACCTACAGTTTCTCGTCGGGTTCCGAATGGCACTAGGTGAGAGAGTTATTATCAGGATTACTCGTGATAGTTGCCAGCTATTATCCACGAGGTGGCCACAGCATAGCTCCGTGAAAATATATTCACGGCTTGGCCGAGGTTCAGCTCTATTTCAGAAATAACGCGCCGTATCTCTTCTTTAAGGCGTTCAACTGTTTGTGGCTTGTTCACATACACCTTTTCCTTCACGTAACTCCAAAGAAAGAAGTCCGTCGGCGTTGAATCGCAGGATATTGGTGGCCAATTTTCTTCGCCAAACCGAGAGATGACACGGTCTGGAAACTTGGTACGCAGTTACACCACCACCACCACCAAGTTGTTTCGCGAGCGGTGGCAGGTCGCACTGTCTTGTTGGAAAAACATATCCTGCACATCAATATGATCCAATTCGGGCCACAAAAACTCGGTTAACATTTCGCGATACCGCTCACCATTCATATTTAGCGCATTTCCAGCCGCATTTTCGAAGAAAAATGGTCCGATGATGCCTCCAGCCCAAAAAGCGCACCAAACAGTTACTCGCGGCGGATGCATTGGTTTTTCCATTATAATACGGGGATTTTCAGCACCCCACATTCGGCATTTCTGATTATTTACATACCCGTTTGGCTGAAAATATGTCTCATCGAAGAACATTATTTTTCTCGAGAAATCAGCATCAATTTGGTGGTACTCCAGCACCCAATCAACGAATCCACGGCGCTGCGCATGATCCCTTGGCTCGAGTTCTTGCGACAGTTTTGTGCGCAAGAACGCAGATTTTTTGTCAAAATTCGTTGTAGGGTGGGTCTGTTAATGTTCAACCCTGGACCACGGTGGTGAATGGAAGTGTCTAGATTCTCGGCCACACTTTCCCTCACTGCGGCAATGCTTGCAAGGGACCGGCAAGGACGGCGACGAACAGTATTCTTTTCATCCATCAACTTGAATTTTGTCTCGGAATTTTTAAATAAAAGGCGAACTGTCGACTCATTTGGCGCATTGTTGCGACCGAAAATGCACGTAATTTGCGAACTGTTTCCGCGAAACATTCCCCATTTTTGTAGTAAGTTTTCACAATAATTAAACGTTGTTCGTTCGAATACTGCTCCATAACTGTTAATCGCGAGGTCTGTTGACATGACAGCTGTTACAAAATAAATGTCAAACTAGTTGCACAAAAAAATGGCGGCAAATTCAAATCCGGCGCTCTTGTTGAGACACCATTTATTTAAAATAAAAGGGTGTCCCACCGGGAACCACCGCGATCGATATATGGCAAACTGTAATTGGAAAAAAATTCAAAATTGGACAGTATACCATGCGGTACCACGTTCCCGGTATATCACAACGGCAATACCTAACTTATAATAATTGTTCAAAATGACGCCCATCTGACTCCACACATAAATGCACTCTTTTAAACGCTTCAGTAACAATTACATAGCAGTGCTTACACTTTGGAAAGGTTCTTTGATCCTCTTCTTCATACTTTCTGGTGTTGGGGCTGTGTTATGCACTACCCTTTTACATATCTGGAGGAGTCAAATCTGGTGATCCCGGAGGCGAGTTTTAACAACGGCTTCTTCCAATCCAGCGCTGTTGAAAATGAATATTTAAAAATGCCCTTATCTGGCGATGAAAATGTGCTGGCACTCCATCCATTTGAAACCACATAGCTGTGAACCGAATAGTTAATTAATTAATAATTAATAAACTGAATTAATTCACTTTCGTGGGTTCTTGAAAAATTTGTCAACTATTTTTTCAATAAAATCCTCAAAAACATGTGTCTTAGGTACGGGAAACACGGTGTTGAGTTACGCTTTTGAGTTGTTGTTGCTCTGTGAGTTATAACTCATTGCTTGACGAGCAATAACTCATTAACTCATTTAAATTTAAACAGTAAGCTAAAACTAAGCTTTACCAGACCCGAGACTAGACTGATTTTATCAAAACCACCTAAAAAAAAGGCAATCTCATTTTTTACCAAGTAGGTGACCGCAACGTAACTGCACCGGTGAGTTAATGCGCCGGTGCGTTGGATTAGCGTTCCAAGCCATTTGCGCAGCACTGCGCCAACTCCTGAAAATTCACTGAGTTACTCATGCATGTGAATATGTGTCCTATGCACATTGATCATTGCGAGCCTTTGAAGCGACTTTTTGCCACATTTTTTCTCAGCCATGTTTTAATTAACTTTCAATGTCCAGTACAAGTCAAGCAAAGTAAAGTAAGTTAAATCATTTCTTGTTTGGTTGAAAAAATGTCAGCCCCTTTTAGAACATCTTCAACACTTGTTCTGCAGACTTCGGATTATCATGGCAAAACTTTTGCCACAGTTCGATTTCCTTCTGTGGGAGAATACTTTTTGAGTTTGTACGTGGTCGAGGTTTTTATGTTAACATAGTTAATATTTGATCCGGATGTAATTTTGATGATGCAAATGAGGGGATGTTTTCTTCAGATAATCGAATTTCAAGAGAATTAATTATAGAGCCCAAATAATGTATTATTAAAGATCTTCATGTTGTCTCCCAGCAATACGGGGCACTGGCCTGCAGACCAATATTTTCTGCGATAGTAGGTAGCATCCCTCATCTGTGACTTTAGCGGAACTGTCGAGCGGGTATTTTTGAGCTGTAAAATGCGATGAATGTGCTGAAATGAGTTAACCGCATCCAAAGATTTGGATAGGATATCGTTTACTATTGGTTTCATCATAGCGGATTATTTGGATATAGAAGGAAAGCTGAGAGTAAACGATTCTCTGGAAGCTACTGCATGGAGCATGAGCGTTTTTTCTATGCGCGCCTTTTTGTTGCAAGGCTTCTAAAGCCTCCACGATAACAGGAAAATTCTCTTTAAAATCTCTCATGGTTTTGTGTTTCTCGCTGTTCTTCTTTGCAAGTATCTAAATTGTTGGATCTAAAACCTCCATGATTACAGGAAGAAAATTCTGTTTAAAAGCTCTGATGCTTTGGTGTTTTTCGCACCATCGTAAAACTTATGAATTTAGGTCAACTTCCTTATCAAAATTTATTCTCGAAAAAATGTTATAATATTCTTGATGCCACACTCCAACTTAGAACAAAACATATTGACCAAAGCAAGCATCTATAAATATGCAATAATTATAGGCGACTTTAATCTGAACAAAAACAAAACGAAACAGCTTAAAAGATGTCTACAAAATTCGGACTTTATAAAACAGCACACCCCACCAACTTTTCTGATGCCCGCAAACCCAGACTCAACACCAGACGTTTTACTGCACACAAAAAACTTAACAAACACCATCAACAACATAAACTTAACCAACGAACTTGGATCCGACCACCTGGCTATTACGTTTAACATATACTTACAACATACGCAACCTACCTCCAGTACACCTCCTATAGAGAAAAAGTTAAACCTAACAAAGACTGACATAGACATAGACAAGTGAAACAACATATACATGACTACATTCAATCGCATGCACAGCCCATTTCAATAGAAACCATACAACAACAACTTTCACTAGCCATAGGAAAATTTACCCCGGAGATAAAAAATGCTTTCTACCGACATACACTACCCAAATTCATACTGAGACTCATAAAACAAAAGAGAGAACTGTACAGGCTATATACAAACACTCAAAATAACGACCTAAAAAAGAAACTGAACCAACTCAACAGAAACATTAAAACATTGATTGGACAATACCGACAAGACAAATGGCTAGAAACATGTAAAGAAATACAAAAAGACAAAGGCAAAACATACTGGCGAAAAATTAAGAAACTAGCGCAATACAAAAAAACTAACACTACTGACACAATTGACGAAAACGGAATAGAACGGCACACAGACAAAGCGAAAGCTGACGTGTTCGCCAGACACTATCAAAGGGCCTTCAGCATATCGACAAACCCTAACTTCGACAATGACAACTGGAACTTGATCAACGACTGTACCAGTCGTTGAACTATTTCAACAGCTCACCAAACTATACATACAAACTGATCACAGACACAGAGTAGGATGAAGCCCTAGCGCATATCAAAAACACAGAACCGGGAAAAGATAAAATAAAGGCAAAACTCCTGAAAAGCCTAACTCAAGAAACACACAAACTGATCCTAACTGAATTGAACAACTGCATCAGAAATAACATAATCCCAAAAACATGGAAAAACGGCTTAATAATCCCTATACCCAAAAATGGACTGGACAATACACAACCGAGCAATTACAGGCCAATTACACTGCTACCAGTACTTAGCAAGGTTTTTGAGTACATAATAAGGCAGCGACTAGGAAAACTGGTCGGAAAGTACATACCATCGTATCAGTTCGGATTCAAACATCAGCACTCGACTATTCACCCACTCTTCACTCTGACTAACAATATACAAACTACCCACCTAACTGACAGAAAGACAGCTTGCCTGTTTATGGACATTAACAAAGCTTTTGATAGTGTCTGGCATAGAGGCTTACTATACAAACTACACACACCAACATATCTACTACACACCATAAAGAACTTACTAGAAAACAGACAACTACAAGTACGAATTGACAAAACACTGTCATTTTCTTTTTCCCCTGAACAAGGGCTCCCTCAAGGATCCCCGTTCTCACCGTTTCTCTACAATATATACTGCCATGACATATACAATTACAACTTACCAGACAAAAATCAAATCCACAGATCGGCATACATATTACAATACGCAGACGACACGGCACTTATTGTACATGACAAAACTACTGAGAGAACAGCTCAAAGACTCCAAACACTAACAAACAACACAATGACATGGTTTTATAAATGGAGACTAACACCAAACGCGTCAAAAAACCAACTTCTGCTCACAAACCACAGACTCAACGCTGACTCCCCTACAATAACTGCAGACGGCCAAACGACACAACCAAAAAACGACGTAAAATACCTTGGAATAACAATTGACCACAAACTTAAATTCACTAAACACATACGAAACATCAGGGCAGAAACAATAAAGAGAACAAAACACTTCCGATCACTAACCTACAAAGACAGAGGAATTAGCACAAACACCGCCACCAAAATATATAAAGCTATTTGTAGACCCTTGCTAGACTATGGACATATACATACAAACAACAGAGCAAATTGCACTAAGACTAATAACACGAATAAGACACCCCCAAAACCCACTACACAACCCCTCCACCCAACTACTATACATCATACTACTCTCTACGAATACTACGACTCATACATCTACAGACAAAATGGACAAACAACCCCTACAACTGGACCATACTGAATCCCCTTTGTCTTACAAGACCAACCTGACAATCCCGCTTCCGTTTCCCTACATCAACGCTACTCGAACACTTACAAACGCAACTGACTACTGGACAATAAAATAATTTTTTCTTGTCATTAGAATTGGAAAGTTTATTTAATAAAATTAGTAACCTAGAATAAGAGAATGTCCATCTTTGTTTTTTATTTAGACTAACACTACATGTAGTAAACAAGGGCAGAAAGACCGATAGGTCGATAGCCTTTTTTTAGAAATAAAGATGTTTACTACTACTACTACTATTCTTGATGGTTTCTGCGGTGATCCGGATTTCAGACAGAATAATCAGATTCATTGATTTATGACCAGATTTAATTTGTGCGACGAGCAATAAAAGGACAAAGTCTTTTAATATTGTTTGCGCATGATTTTTTACACCTTACTTTCTCTCCGGACATCGTCGAACAACCGTCAAATCCTAGACCCACGCATTTGTACGATGAATATTTTCAGTTGGTTTCACTGGATTTTGCAGGAATACTTCTTCAACTTTATGCATTTTTCCATCAAAATATCGCACACCAATCGATAGTTTTTCAGTACCCGATGAGTCAGGTGCTTGTTAAAACACTGCATGTTTTTGCAATTTTCAGTTTGTTGGTAATATCCGTCTTAAGCACATTGCAATAAATACTGATACCTTTTTGAAACTGAAACTAAGTTTGGATATTAACCGATTGATAGATTGCATTCTTTTCCCATGCTTCAAGTGTTTTTTTTAACCACATCTCCTCCGTTAATTCGCAGCTTGAATAACCCCTCCAGAGTTCTTCTTCAAGTGCCCTGCAGTTTCCCGCGTAGGCGTCCTTCATTTTCTTATCATATTGTTCTATTCATAGCTTCCGAAGCCAAGATAGTGTCTTCTTGCCAATCAATTCAGAATTCTGTCACCATAATGTTTATCTCTCAGATCTAAGCCGTGGGATCATCGATATTATTATTTTCTTGTTTGCTTCAAGACTCACCTGAGAGTATTTGTTAATTTGCACATCCACTGGTTCATCCACAGGAATTTTCTTGTAAGACTCATTTTTGTTACTTCTTATAATTGCGGATATATTTTTAGTCCATTCTTGTAACACTTCAACAACATTCTCTCAACTTTGAATTATGCGAGATACTCTTTTTCTTCTTCTCTTGATTCCTCAATGGAGTGTACTGCAACAGAATAGCGTTTCCATCGCCAACGTTTTTCATGACTCGAAAGATCTGCTCCAGCATGGCCTATAAAGTAATGCCCCGTGTATTTCTCGGCATCGGACAATCTTAGATATGTTGCTTTTTTTGGAAACATCTCTAATTGAGTGATCATTTCTTGCCCAATACACTTGCCGTGACGATATCTCATAGAAAGAAGCGGGTTTTTCATGTGGAATATCTGATCTACAGCATGGGAAAGTCAATAGAGCACCTAATTTAAAAAAAAAATTTGTTGTCGATGACGTTTGAGAAATGCTCTCTTACGCGACCAGAACGGGTATTCTTATGCTTCATTCTTCGTCTGGGATGTGTGAGATTTTAGCTTATCAGCTTACTCACCAAAACTCTTCCATGACAATCGAGGTAGCATCCAGCCATGTACTGCGGTAATTTTTGCACTCTTGTGCCCTCATCTCTTCGACTCCTTCGTTGTCCCTGTATATTCAATGAATTTTAGAAGGATTTTGAAGGGGGCGCGTATGATTTCATTTAGTAGGACTTCTTCACACTTCCCAGTAGTCTTCGTCTTCCTGTTGCATTAGCCGTACAGTGGCAGTTGACATACCACGCTTTTAAACTTATGATGTGCTATGGAAATAATAAAAAGTATGTTTCATACTGCAATTGCAAAGAAAAAGGCATACTTATTTATTCAATGTAATTTGAAAAAAGGTAAAGATAGTAATTGCAACTAAAACTGGTAAAAAACGAACTATAAGCAGAGATTAGTTGAGAGATCGCCGATGAGCATAGGCGAAAGCGTTCCAGCGATATTAGCCGTAAGCTACCGCCACCATGCGGTTTTATCCCCGAACCATATGCACATTTTAAAAGTAGCGTACCCCCCGTAAGTAGGGGGGGTCGTGAACATAAGCAGCGAGGGCCAGCAGATTTGCGCTTGTTTTCAAAGGTCAATCAACCCCAATAGTTTTGATGCCATGAAAATAAAATTAGCGTTTCAATGATTGAGCAAACGAAGCAAAACTTGGGTGACATGAATTTTAAACGGACGATATTTATGTATCTTCAAGACTCTCCTCACTGCCGGATGAGATATGTTAATTTCTGCTGCTATAGCTCTTGTTGAAGTAGAAGGATTATCTTGAATCTAATGGAGAATTTAATTTATTACCGTTTTTTACTTTTGATGAGAGCTCTCATTTGTTCTAATAACGCGTTTTCTAAGCTTAGAAAATGCACCAAACTTGGCTAAATGTCTATGGAGGAACAGAAAATCATTTTGAGCTGGTTGTTGTTTTTCTGAATATCGCTGTAGATATGTGTCCGAAGTAATTTGCATATTTCGATGTGAAGAGTAAAAAATTTCTAATATATCTCGTTTATCTTCATTTGAAAAAGACAAGATATTTACAATAATTTTGTGGCTGTAGTGACGCTAAGCGAAATTCACTCAAACTGTGAAAAATGTGTTGATTAGGATTCGCGCTGCAACCTTGACAGGAAGCAGACCTGCCCAGTGCGAGTGTACCGAAACAATTTTTTTTCCGGCTGCCTCCGGAAGTAGCAGAAATTTTTGAATTTTTGAAAGAGCATTTTGGTAAACTCTAGATTGCGCAACTTTGCCCCAATTTAACAAATCTAGTATCTTATGTGGTTACCGAAATCCCCATGGTTGAGCTCCAAAAACGGACACCCGGTATATACATGGTGGCCATTTTCTGAATCTTTGTATGGGTAACTTCTACATTTTTAAAGATAGAGAATCCGTTAAATGGGAAAAATTGGGCAGAATTCGATTGCCTATTCATTACGGTTTTCAAAATCTAGGTACACGACTTGGTTACTGAACTATCCTGAAAAGATAAGAAATCAAAACTTTTTTAATTACCACATTTTACGCACACTGCTTAACTTAGAAAAAAAGTTAAAATTGCCCTTGGTAGAACTTTTTCCGTTGAATCCAATAAACTAGCACTCGTTGTCGTAATCAGCTTGATTTACGAGATAAAAAATAAACTTAGGTTTTTTAAATGGTAATCATAGTTTGCTGTGGGCCTTTTAAAATCCTTATTTTGTTCTGAATTTAACGATATAACTGTTGGTATGTTTATCTCTTCTTTTAACCGTAAAAATTCAAAAGAAAAACATTAACAACCATCTAGCAGTATTGTCACAAAATGGTTACTGTATCTGTCATTAAAAGTGTCAAATAAATTTGACACTAATAATAATTAATATTAATAATGATAATAATTAATTAGTTAAAAGTATTATTGTTGCTATGTAAATACGGTGCATTTTGTTAGCAAAGATGGCGGGAAAATTCTGTTACTATACCTGTAATAGAAATAGTAATATTTGGACCGATACATGGAGAGGAGACAGCCAGACAAACAACTCTTTTCACGACTGGAAGCCAACTTGAAAAAATACGGATCACTTAAAAAGCCAAAAACGGGAAGATTAAATTTATAGAACAAGATGAAGAAAAAGTTTTAGCTTAGACCCATTTTAATGCAAATTCGTCAATCAGAGATACTGCCAGTGAATGTAATGTTTCTAAGGAAAAAGTCCGGCTAATGAAAATCCTCATCTACTTAAAAATAGACGAGATCAACGTGTTTCTTCTGTGATTGTCTGGTGTGGCATTTTTAGTGATAAAGTTATTGGTCCATTCTTTTATAATCTTAATTTAAATGGCGAAAGATATTTACACTTTTTACAAAATGAACTTGAAGAGATGCTGGATAGTTTGCCGTTAGCAGCCTCCACACAACTTACGAGTTGTATGTGAATATTTACAACAATATTTTCCTGGTTGGATTGCCAATGCAGGACCCACTCGGTGGCCAGCACTTTCACCGGACTTCTCACCTCTGGACTATTTTATGTGGGGTACCCTTAAAAACAAGATTTATAAAACAAAACCCAATGATATTGAAGAACTAGTAAATAGAATACGTTCAGCAATAAGAAGTATCCGCCCACAAACCATAAGAAAGATGTTATTGGAAATGATTAGAAGATGCCAAAAGTGCCTGGCCTTAAACGGAAGTCAATTTGAACATTTAATTTAAACGATACGTTCTTTCATTTTTGTTTTGTGCTTTGTGTGATAATATAGTTCTTGTTTCCAGAGCCTTCTACACATTTTTTAAGTTCTTTTGAAGTTTTTCGGCAATAAAAGGAAATAAACATACAAACAGTTATATCGTTAAACACAGAAAAAAACAAGGATTTTAAAAGGCTCACAGACAACTATGATTACTATTTAAAAAAACACAAGTTTATTTTTTATCTCGGAAATCAAGTTGATTATGAAAACGAATACTAGTTCATTGGATTCAACGCAAAAAGTTCTATCAAGGGCAATTTTAACTTTTTTTCTAAGTTAAGCAGTTTACGTAAAATGTGATAATTAAAAAAGTTTTGATTTCTTGTCTTTTCAGGATATTTCAGGAACCAAGTCGGGTATCTAAATTTTGAAAACCGTAATGAATAGGCAATCGAATTCTGCCCAATTTTGCCGATTTAACGGATTCTCTATCTTTAAAAATGTCGAAGTTACCCATACAAAGATTCAGAAAATCGCCACTCTGTATATGTAAAGAAATATAAAGTAATATAAATGTGAAAAATTAAATAAATTGGCTTCGACATTAGCGTAATCAAAACTACACTTGATTTTTGCAATACGTCAAAGCCAAAAACGATGTAATTGCAATTTTTATATATAATTTCAATAATTACAATAATAAAGGAGTAAAACGGACTTTTTTGAAATTCACAAAATGAACATCATTTAATCGTGCTAACGGGATCTCTAAAATCAGTTAAATTACAAGTTTTTACATGTATATCAATCATGATTAAAATAATAATAATTCAAAATTAAAATAGTTCTAAACATTACAAATTGTCGTTGCGTATATTTTCCTGACTGTACTTTAATTCATTTCAAAATATTCCTGGGTTTCAGTCAATTTTAATGTTTATTATTTAAAATGTTACAAATACGTTTCGGTGTCTTTCTCCACCATCATCAGTTTGTCTAAAATATATATTTACAGTTATCAACAATTTAAATAAAAAACTTTCACCAAAATTCACATATTAAAATACAAATCACACACATATTAAAAAGTACATTAAGAACATTGGTTTTCAGGTGATGAGTCAGCACCTGAAACCGAAACGTATTTCTAACATTTTAAATAACAAACATTAAAATTGACTGAACCCCAGGAATATTTAAATTAAAATTAAATAAGTTGAAACAAAAATCAACTTTTAAAACTATTTTTAATTAATGCAATTTATAAAGTGAGTGTAATAACAATCTGTAAACAATCTGCTTATGAATGAAAATTAAGTCTAAACGCTTGTCCTCTGGGCGGCGGCATTTATAGGGGCTTGTTATCTAAATGGCTATTTCATCGGGTATCAAGGTGCAAGTTCCTTAATTTTAATAAGAAACCAAGGGAATTTGAACTCTGACAAAATCTACGCGCGCTGGCCCAAACGCGCGCATTAGCCATCACAGCCACAGTGTAATGTAAAATGCGATCCCCACTACTTACCTCTCCTCCGCCGCATAAAAGTGCATATGGTTCGACCGTCGACCGTTATTTTCGTCATGATCGAGTCCGGTACGTTTTTTTAACATTGCATCGGCGATCTCTCAACTAATCTCTGCTATAAGTCCGAACGCAAGGTGCAAATTGAAGAGATCAGGATCTGTTTTTTTCTCCCCGTTCGACCAGTTTTTTCTGGTTTGGTAGAACCGGCAAGTTGTCATGAAACGAGTGTACTGTTCATAACAATTTTTTTTAAGTTCCTATAAATCCTGGTACGTCACCCTCGCTATAGGAATTTTATTTTAAAAAATGACCTGACTTTTTTTGGGTAATAAAATTGAGTTTCTAATAATGAAAGTCCTCGAATGCGTTTGAAGTTCGGCTTACTAACGATGGAGGTGACACAATTTTTATTATAACTATCACGGTGCCGTGTCATTCTTGGATGTCCTGCAGTTACTTTCATTTCTGTAATAGACCTTGAGAAGAAGGGACATTTTGTTATTGACGAATGGTTCAAAAAAGCACTCCAGTTTCTAACAGTGCTGTTGTCGACTTTTCAACTTTAAATGGTGATGGCTTAGCGCTGACATCCATAAATACCCGGACGCAGTCCTCTGGTAACTCAGTTCTGGTTTTGCAATTGAATAAATCCATATTTTTGTCGCAATCCATGTAGGAATGTCTTTTAATAAATACTATTTTCACGGTATCAAATCTTGTTCTTTCGTGAACTAGATGGTGGAGATATCGAAATGTTGTGAAATTTTTGTTCTGTCCACCACAGGAATGGCAAAAAATATATATAGGTACCGAACGTTTCTGGAAAGATGATGGTTAACATAATCATCCAAAAATGAGCAAACCTCATTGGCTACTTTTTTGCGATTTCTCATTATCGGATAATCGTTGAATGTTAAGTGAATAAAAGAATCACTGACGTTTGTAGTAAACATCAAGGGATGAAAGATTAGCAATTGTTGCTGTATTCTGCACTTGTCTGCTTCGTTTTTGAGCACTTCGCTATCTGCAGTGAAAAACATCCTCTTTTTTATGAATTGTGTTTTGTACTGTAAGGTTTTGTATTTCACGGATTATTTCATCATTATTTGCAAGTTAAAAATTTAAAGACTTAATTTTATCATTATCTTTTCTTCAAGGCGACGATTTTGTCTTAATAAAGGGGCTTAGACAAATTAGTCCTGAAAAATATGCACTTTGTTCATTCCAGGAACCTAAGGAACTGAAGTTTTTAAGGATATTGATACGTTCATTGGAATTAATCTTGGCGAAACATTTCATTCTGGTTCACCTGCAGTCAGGACTTTGCAAACTAATTTTCTTAGATTCCGTTAATTTATAAAAATTAGATTCATTTTCCGATTTTTAGTCAGTTTTCACTTTGTTTAACGATTTCTTCGTCACGCTGATACATTCCATGCTCGCACGATAATATCAGAAAGAATTTGCCTCATTATGGCAGTGATTATTCGCGCCTTTCCACGTTTTTACTTAGTATGGCGTTGATTTGACACGTTTTTTCCTTGTATACACTTATCAAAATGTTAAATATCTGCTGATTGTGGTGTTTTTTCCCAGTATTAATGTCGCAAATGAAAATATAAGTCAAAAGCCGCTAATCGGCTAGGTTCACTCAAGTTGGCTAAAATACTGACTTGCCACGTTTCTTCCCTGGACTCTTCCAATAGTACGATTTGATTATATTTGCAATATTGTCCTAAAACTACATATTACACAAGCAATCCGTAAATAATAGTAATTTATTTTTTATACTACTAACCTGAGAAGTCACCATCCTTTACTCCATTTCCCTAGTGAGTAGTCGTATTTCTCTCCCTAGGAGTCCCTCAATAATAATAATAATGAAAAGTCCCTAGGTAAATAATAAAACATGTTTAAGTTTTTCCTTATGTTTAGTTTGTCCACTTATCTAAGTTCAATTGAGATTCCATCTATTTCCACTTCTAAATCACTGCAACTTGGAAGCATGGAATTTTCCATGGGGCGCTTATGTTTAGCCGAACGAACTGAACGTCTGATAATACAGCAAGTTTTACTATAATATGCCATTTTCGCAAGAACGATTTATAATGGATTAATATTTTCGACTTTTAATTTATTTTAATTTATTTTCAGATAGTGATGTCTTCGAAAATGATTGCCGATCAAGAGTCGACAATCAAGGATTCCCTTTTTGATTTCGTGAGATTTCATATCTCAGATGCTGACCTGAATCTGATTGACGACATTGTATTGTCTTATGTAATTGCGTTCTTAGAAGATGTTGGGGATGATTCACATTTTGACGTTGAAGGTATTAATTTTTTTAAAATCTATGACAGATATTGGTATTATACAAATTGTTTTCAATAGGGTTCTGCGAAATGATGGAAGCCTACTTTCCCGAGTTTGCTGCAATCAATCACAGCACGGTATGTGAATGGATGTTTGACTTGGAAGAGAAGCTGCGAAAAATCGATGAGGCCCAGGTCAAAAGCCCCAATTTGGATATCAGTTTACCCGAAGTGGTGTCTAGCAAGATGAAACCTCGGTAAATAAATATATATTATTTAATTACTGTGTATATTTTCCTGACTGTATTTCAATTTAATCCAAAAAAAATTCCTGGGTTTCAGTCAATTTTATTGTTTATTTTTTAAAATGTCACAAATACGTTTCGGTGTCTTTCTCCACCATCATCAGTTTGTGTGTATAGTTGTTTCTACCTTCACATTTGACAGGCTATTAGTATTTGTGACATTTTAAATAATAAACAATAAAATTGACTGAAACCCTAAGAATTTTTTTTGGATTGAATTAAAAATATTGCAACAAGCATTGTCGTCCTGCCAGCTGACAAAGGAAACGCTACAGTCGTCATGGACAGAGAGCAGTACGAGCAGAAAATCCAAAACTTATTGGACCCAGTCACTTATACGAAGCTCAAAAAAGACCCGACTCAAGCCAAGCTAAGAAACATCAACCGCCTGATCAAAATATCCTCAATAGACGAGAACACCAGGAAGAGGATTATTAGGTCAGAAGCCCTCCCCCCGCGTTTGTATGGATTACCGAAGATTCACAAGGAAGGAATACCACTAAGACCAATCGTCAGTGCCCCGGGATCACCAACTTACGATATAGCAAAATATCTATCCTCTCTTCTGCAGCCACACTTGGGGTCCACGGAAACATACATCAAGGATTCCAAACATTTCATTGAGAAGATCCAAGACCTCAGACTGGAACCTACGGATATGCTGGTCAGCTTCGATGCTGTATCTCTATTCACAAAGGTACCCTTGGACGAATCAATAGGAGTAGGGGCGGAGCTATTCGAAGAGAGTACAACAAATCTGTTCAAGGCTTGTCTAAAGGGCAGCTAATTCCTGTGGAATGGAGATTTCTATGAGCAAAAGGAAGGAGTAGCGATGGGAAGCCCACTCAGTGGGTGGTGGCGAATCTATTCATGGAGAAGTTTGAGGAAGCAGCGTTGAGCACCGCACCCCTTAAACCAACGATCTGGTACCGATATGTCGTTGACGCGTTCGTGCTATGGAGGTATGGACGCCAAAACCTGGACATGTTCCTCGACCATCTAAACAAACAGCACCCAGACATCCAATTCACCATGGAAGTTGAACAAAACCACCAACTGGCCTTCCTGGATGTTTTGGTGTCTAGGCAGGGGAATCGTTTGGACCACAAGGTATATCGAAAAGCCACCCACACAGACAGATATCTTCACAAGCTATCTAACCACCATCCGAGTCAGAAGCAGGGAATCATTAAGACTCTCACGGATAGAGCCAGAAAAATATGTGGACCACAACATCTAACAACGGAACTACAGCACTTGGAAAAAGCTTTTGTTCAGAACGGATATTCCCAGTTGGACATCAAAAAAGCTGTAGGAGTGGGCCGTGCTGAAAAAAGTGAGTCCACTCTGAAAGCTTTCCTGCCCTATGTTCCCAGGGTTACGGACAGAATTGGGAGGCTCTTGAGGAAACACAACATAAGAACGGTCTACAAGCCCACAACAAAGATTCGAGAATGTCTAGGGTCAGTTAAAGACAAAAGACCCCACCTAGCAACTGCAGGAATCTACCGGATTCCATGCTCCTGTGGAAGCGTCTACATAGGAACTACTAAGAGATCGGTTGCGACAAGAATAGAAGAACACCGACGGAATTGTAAACGGGGACATGTGGAGAAGTCGGCAGTGGCGGAACATGCCCTCAGCGATGGAACACACAACATCTATTTCGGAGAGGCACAGGTCACGACAACAGGGTATCGCCCCCGACTAATACGAGAAGCCATTGAAATCTACAAACACGACGACAATTTCAACAGAAAAGAAGAGACAATGGCGCTGAACAGGATATGGTTTCCAGCACTCACCAACGCAAAAACAGCAACAAAAAGCAACAGCTCAGGACAGGAGAGAGAATCCAGCACACCGGAGGATAGCAACAGCCAACAGAATGCGCAGGCTCCGATGACACAGGCCACGTCATCACAAATCACGTCATCGCAACCGGTGCATAAATACGGACTGCGCCCGAGGAATCGCATCAGAACAGTGTAAGCGTTCAAGTAAACCACCCTAAAAACCCGAAAAACCCACTTGTTTCTCCTATTAATGTTATAAAAAAACATTAAATAGAAAAAAAATAATAGACAATCTGCAACAATAGACAAAGTAAAACGTTTTTTTTTCCAAGATTGTAGTGCGACATTTTGATCTAAGCGCTGATGTCGCATTACTTATCATTTCACATCGATAACATAAGGTCTTAGTATCTATGTTCTAAACTTTTTAAATATCGCGCGTTCTTCTTTCTGTATAAACATATTAGGGCCACTGACCGTGAATTTGTTTTAATTAAATTTAATTAATTTAATAATTTGTTATTATAAAACTACAGTTTATACATATTTTATCGTAAATATAGCCTTCTTTCAATCCAATTAACATTTTGTTTCAATTAAATTCTTTATTTTCTTTCAGTTCTCACAGCAACTCCGAGAGCTTCGAGACACCCAAGCGAGTTCATAAACTTTCCGAGATGAGCGATGGAGGCTCAACTGACAGTTCCTGTTGTGATTTTCCGGATGAAATGGACATATTGCAAGAAATGTTTCCGTCTATTTGTACCATTGAGGTAAGTTTGGTTTGAGTTAACTATTTAATTTGTCGAGCTACTGTGTTCTTTACAAAAACAAGCCGTATGAGCTAGTTATCAGTAACACTGTGTTGAATGGCACTTTCACAGCACATCTGTACACATCGGCACACAAACCGTAATTAGCTAGCTAGATTTTGAAACCAAGTTTTTGTCGCCACCTATAATCAATGGTGGCGATGGCGTGGTGGTGCCATCTAAAACCAAACTGTACAACATAGAACAGCATCTCAGTTTACCCCTATCCAGTCACAGTTCTAAGGGGAATGCGCTGTGAAAATGCCATTGAACTCAGTGTTACCCATGACTAGTATGAGCAATGGGCAAATAAAACTAGAATAAGTTTGTATCTTCATAGTGTTATCAGAAAATATATGGGAACGATGAACCTACCATCCAATTCCAAAAATAAAACGAGTCGATAGCAGGTTCTTTTAAGGTGCGTTCAGACTACTGGAACCTGTGCTCGCAAGCTTACGGTTGTACTCGTCTGTACAAGTTGTTTCGATTCGGACTTCGGTTGCTCGTGGGATTTTGACTTGAGAGGAACCGTATTTAGGTGCGCAAATTTTCAATTAATGGATTATTAGCTTCTGATGCAGTTTTCGGTATGTTCCGAAAATAATATTACGCCATAGATACAAAGTCCAAAACTCATTCAGTTCTCAGCTCTAACATGTTTCAGACAATATTAATGGGAAATTTAAAATCCAATTATATCAATTTAGGCAGTTATCCGGTCGAGCCTAGATATATAATATCCTATTTTTAGAACATAGTATAAAAGAGAATTAAAATTAGTACAAAACTCAAGCAAGTCTGGTGCTGGTTTGGAAGACATCTATAAGCCTAAGTTAAGGTATTTTCAGTTGTTATCTTTCTTGGGCGATCAAGATTTACCAAGGCCATCTGAGGACAGTTTGTCTGATGAGGAAGAGGTAAGTAAATTAAAACAAACATATTTATTTGAAAACTTTATTGTGCCAGCTTACAGCTCCTTTATTTATTTATAAAATAAATCAAAATTTTCTCTTGTGACCCTTTTAATTTGTGATAAGTTTCTGTTCCTTGAACTTTGTTGTAGATATTGTAAGTGCTGCAGATTCTAGATCTACTTGATCCAAGTGCTCAATAAGAGTATAATCTTTTCGTAATAAATTGTGCAAGATGCAACATGCCATAACCATAATTTCAATTGATTCTAAATTAACTTTGATCGCTCTATGAAATATTCGGAATCCAGCAGCCAAAATTGCAAACACATTTTTTATTATTCGACACGCTAGTGATAATCTTTAGTTGAAAATGGCTATTTCTTTGCTTAAATTTCTCTGAGGAAATAGTTTCATTAAATTTTACTCCAATGAGAAGGCGTCATCTCCGACAAACACGTAGGGCGTCATCCATTCATGTTTTAATTTATCTGGTTTGGGAATTTTTAGATTTCGAGACTTTTTTTCGGGAAACGGGAACAAAAAATACTCTGTCAAAACCCAGGTCATATTATTCCTTGAATTATTTCAACATGCCTGGCATTTTATTATACCTTATATGTATAACTAATTGTCAAACGCTTTTGATTAAATTTGAATTAAAATTGTTTGGTCTTGACTACATGACTAATAATAATGATATAAAATTTCTAGGTAACTGATCAAAAGAGCACTCAGTCGGAGACTCCGAATATGTTCTCTCATACAACTGATGAAGACTTCCAGATAACGGGAGCAACTAGCAGTTTTTCGAACATCAGAACTTCGTATCAGTTTAAAAAACGAATGCGAAAATGAGATGCTCGATATGACCTCCTAATTACCATAAATGAGGGACTAAGTCGACCAACAGTGGAAAATGATAGGTTTTCTGTTCTGGATAAAACGTTGCAATGAAATTAAGGGCACTTCCAGCTGATCAAAAGATTGCAGCTGAGAAATTGATTAACGATGTTTTATCAAAAGAGATAGACTTTCGAGGCCATTCCTTGAAACAAGTGGGTTTTTCGGGTTTTTAGGCCGTCGTTCGGTAGAATTTCTTCTTGACGTTTCGCAAGCACGTGTGGCTTGCATCTTCAGAAGTGGTTTGCTTGAACGCTTACACTGTTCTGATGCGATTCCTCGGGCGCAGTCCGTATTTATGCACCGGTCGCGATGACGTGGTTTGTGATGACGTGGCCTGTGTCATCGGAGCTTGCGCATTCTGTTGGCTGTTGCTATCCTCCGGTGTACATGATTCTCTCTCCTGTCCTGAGCTGTTGTTTTTTCTTGCTGTTTTTGCGTTGGTGAGTGCTGGAAACCATATCCTGTTCAGCGCCATTGTCTCTTCTTTTCTGTTGAAATTGTCGTCGTGTTTGTAGATTTCAATGGCTTCTCGTATTAGTCGGGGGCGATACCCTGTTGTCGTGGCCAGGACCTGTGCCTCTCCGAAATATATGTTGTGCGTTCCATCGCTGAGGGCATGTTCCGCCACTGCCGACTTCTCCACATGTCCAAGTTTGCAATTCCGTCGATGTTCTTCTAATCTTGTCGCAACCGATCTCTTAGTAGTTCCTATGTAGACGCTTCCACAGGCGCATGGAATCCGGTAGATTCCCGCAGTTGCTAGGTGAGGTCTTTTGTCTTTAACTGACCCTAGACATTCTCGGATCTTTGTTGTGGGCTTGTAGACCGTTCTTATGTTGTGTTTCCTCAAGAGCCTCCCAATTCTGTCCGTAACCCTGGGAACATAGGGCAGGAAAGCTTTCAGAGTAGACTCACTTTTTTCAGCACGTCCCACTCCTACAGCTTTTTTGATGTCCAACTGGGAATATCCGTTCTGAAGAAAAGCTTTTTCCAAGTGCTGTAGTTCCGTTGTTAGATGTTGTGGTCCACATATTTTTCTGGCTCTATCCGTGAGAGTCTTAATGATTCCCTGCTTCTGACTCGGATGGTGGTTAGATAGCTTGTGAAGATATCTGTCTGTGTGGGTGGCTTTTCGATATACCTTGTGGTCCAAACGATTCCCCTGCCTAGACACCAAAACATCCAGGAAGGCCAGTTGGTGGTTTTGTTCAACTTCCATGGTGAATTGGATGTCTGGGTGCTGTTTGTTTAGATGGTCGAGGAACATGTCCAGGTTTTTGCGTCCATGCCTCCATAGCACGAACGTGTCATCGACATATCGGTACCAGATCGTTGGTTTAAGGGGTGCGATGCTCAACGCTGCTTCCTCAAACTTCTCCATGAATAGATTCGCCACCACCGGACTGAGTGGGCTTCCCATGGCTACTCCTTCCTTTTGCTCGTAGTAATCTCCATTCCACAGGAAGTAGCTGCCCTTTAGACAAGCCTTGAACAGATTTGTTGTACTCTCTTCGAATAGCTCCGCCACTAATCCTATTGATTCGTCCAAGGATACCTTTGTGAATAGAGATACAACATCGAAGCTGACCAGCATATCCGTAGGTTCCAGTCTGAGGTCTTGGATTTTCTCAATGAAATGTTTGGAATCCTTGATGTATGTTTCCGTGGACCCCAAATGTGGCTGCAGAAGAGAGGATAGATATTTTGCTATATCGTAAGTTGGTGATCCCGGGGCACTGACGATTGGTCTTAGTGGTATTCCGTCCTTGTGAATCTTCGGTAATCCATACAAACGCGGGGGGAGGGCTTCTGACCTAATAATCCTCTTCCTGGTGTTCTCGTCTATTGAGGATATTTTGATCAGGCGGTTGATGTTTCTGAGCTTGGCTTGAGTCGGGTCTTTTTTGAGCTTCGTATAAGTGACTGGGTCCAATAAGTTTTGGATTTTCTGTTCGTACTGCTCTCTGTTCATGACGACTGTAGCGTTTCCTTTGTCAGCTGGCAGGACGACAATGCTTGTGTTCCTTCGTATTTCCTTGAGGGCATGTTGTTCTTCTCTGCTTAAGTTGCTTGGTGGTGGTTTCGCTTTTCGTAGGATTTGAGTGGTTTCCAGACGTATTTCATTTGCCGTTTGTTCTGGGAGCCCTTGCAATGCTGTTTCGGTGTTCGCGATAATTTCCTCTATTGGTATCGTTCTCGGGCTAATAGCAAAGTTTCCTCCTTTGGCTAAGACGGATTGCTCCGCAGGCGTTAGTGAGTGACTGCTCAGGTTCACCACAGTTCGTGCTGGGTCCAGGCCTGACGTCGTTTGGGTTGATCCCCTAGATTTGGCATCCAATTTTTCAAATTTCTTCTTTTGTCTCTTCGTGGCTCTGTCCAGTTCTCCTTGCATGCTGCTATAGGAGATGGCGTCGATCTTATTCCAGTCAGCGTAATGCAAACCGTTTCCCAGTTTGTAGAAGAGGTTTAGAAGTTCGCTGTCTGTTGTTGCTAGTTTACTTCTCACGTTGTGGATCCTTTCCCTTAGGAATAACTTCTCGGTCCTATTGTATATCCTGTGTGCTTGGGTGGTCCTAAGGGTTCTTTTGCACTTCAGGAAGCCGGGGATGATGTTGGAATCCCTGCATCGGCTCAGGAAAGCAAGTGAGGATAGAAGTCCTGCTTTTCGTTTGCGCATCTTATTTAAGCGGTGGTATAAATTAGATATTTCCTCCCCGTAGAGGCGTTTTATCAAAAGAGATAGACTTTCGAGGCCATTCCTTGAAACAAGTGGGTTTTTCGGGTTTTTAGGCCGTCGTTCGGTTCAGAAGAAATTCTACCGAACGACGGCCTAAAAACCCGAAAAACCCACTTGTAACGATGTTTTGTTTGGAGCAGAGTGCAATAGCCCAAACAGGCTATGGATATTAGAACCTCCTCCAACTATTGCCAGTTTGCCTAACGTGTTCCAAAGAAGACTCAACGATGGAATTACATTTACCGTCTCTTCAAATAGGGTTTTAGAAAATACATCAAATGCTTCAAGTAGACTGGCAGCTACCAATAACTACACACCACTGCAACCTCCTCAGTATGTTACACAATTGTTTCATACATTTCATCCTAATGCTGATGAACAATAATTAATTACACATTATAAAAACTGTTATTACTAAAAATGTACCCAGAACTTTTGATTGTGTTTTAAATTTTTTTATAAACAAATATCTTTCATTTTCAATTATTTGTTGTGATCCCCTGTTTTATATGTATATCTATTTAAACGCAAGTTACAAACTTTTGCCTGCCTATTATTCACTTCATTACCTTCACATGTTCCTTTGCATAAGCTTCCTAAGCTCAAGGCTTGAGGAGAAATGACATTGGAGTACTTTGACTCTTTGTAAGTTCTTCCCATAGTTAAAAATATAAAACTTTTAATTATTAGAATTAGAATTATAATTATGAAAGTTACTAATATAGACTCGTTCGAATTATGATTTAACATATTTTTAGCCTTTCAGTAGTAGTAGTAAACATCTTTATTTCTAAAAGAGGCTATCGACCTATCGGTCTTTCTGCCCTTGTTTAATACATGTAGTCTTAATCTAAACAAAAAACAAAGATGAAAATTCTCTTATTCTAGGTTGATAATATTATTAAATAAACTTTCCAATTCTAATGACAAGAGAAAATTTTTTTATTGTCCAGTAGTCAGTTGGGTTTGTAAGTGTTCGAGTAGCGTTGATGTAGGGAAACGGAAGCGGGATTGTCTGGTTGGTCTTGTAAGACAAAGGGGATTCAGTATGGTCCAGTTATAGGGGTTGTTTGTCCATTTTGTCTGTAGATGTATGAGTCTTTCCGAAGTCTTTGTCATGTTTGTGCGCTCGTATAGTAGTTGGGTGGAGGGGTTGTGTAGTGGGTTTTGGGGGTGTCTTATTCGTGTTATTAGTCTTGTTATTATTCGTGTTATTAGTATATAACGTTTTGTCCTTTCTGTTCCGTTGGTCATGAGTATATGTCCGTAGTCTAGCAAGGGTCTACAAATAGCTTTATATATTTTGGTAGCGGTGTTTGTGCTAATTCTTCTGTCTTTGTAGGTTAGTGATCGGAAGTGTTTTGTTCTCTTTAATGTTTCTGCCCTAATGTTTCGTATGTATTTCGTGAATTTAAGTTTGTGGTCAATTGTGATTCCAAGGTATTTTACGTTGTTTTTTGGTTGTGTCGTTTGGCCGTCTGCAGTTATTGTAGGGGAGTCAGCGTTGAGTCTGTGGTTTGTGAGCAGAAGTTGTTTTTTGACGCGTTTGGTGTTAGTCTCCATTTATAAAACCATGTCATTGTGTTGTTTGTTAGTGTTTGGAGTCTTTGAGCTGCTCTCTCAGTAGTTTTGTCATGTACAATAAGTGCCGTGTCGTCTGCGTATTGTAATATGTATGCCGATCTGTGGATTTGATTTTTGTCTGGTAAGTTGTAATTGTATGTCATGGTAGTATATATTGTAGAGAAACGGTGAGAGCGGGGATCCTTGAGGGAGCCCTTGTTCAGGGGAAAAAGAAAATGACATTGTTTTGTCAATTCGTACTTGTAGTTGTCTGTTTTCTAGTAAGTTCTTTATGGTGTGTAGTAGATATGTTGGTGTGTGTAGTTTGTATAGTAAGCCTCTATGCCAGACACTATCAAAAGCTTTGTTAATGTCCATAAACAGGCAAGCTGTCTTTCTGTCAGTTAGGTGGGTTGTTTGTATTTTGTTAGTCAGAGTGAAGAGTGGGTGAATAGTATGTACTTTCCGACCAGTTTTCCCAGTCGCTGCCTTATTATGTACTCAAAAACCTTGCTAAGTACTGGTGGCAATGTAATTGGTCTGTAACTGCTCGGTTGTGTATTGTCCAGTCCATTTTTGGGTATAGGGATTATTAAGCCGTTTTTCCATGTTTTTGGAATTTTGTTATTTCTGTTGTTCAATTCAGTTAGGATCAGTTTGTGTTTTTCTTGAGTTAGGCTTTTCAGGAGTTTTGCCTTTATTTTATCTTTTCCCGGTGCTTTGTTTTTGATATGCGCTAGGGCTTCATCGTACTCTGTGTCTGTGATCAGTTTGTATGTATAGTTTGGTGAGCTGGTGAAATAGTTCAAGTACCAGTCGTTGATCAAGTTCCAGTTGTCATTGTCGAAGTTAGGGTTTGTCGATATGCTGAAGGCCCTTTGATAGTGTCTGGCGAATGCGTTAGCTTTCTCTTTGTCTGTGTACCGTTTTATTCCGTTTTCGTCAATTGTGTCCGTAGTGTTAGGTTTTTTGTATTGCGCTAGTTTCTTAATTTTTCGCCAGTATGTTTTGCCTTTGCCTTTTTGTATTTCTTTACATGTTTCTAGCCATTTGTCTTGTCGGTATTGTCCAATCAAGGTTTTAATGTTTCTGTTGAGTTGGTTCAGTTTCTTTTTTAGGTCGTTATTTTGAGTGTTTGTATATAGTCTGTATAGTTCTCTCTTTTGTTTTATGAGTCTCAGTATGAATTTGGGTAGTGTATGTCGGTAGAAAGCATTTTTTATTTCCGGGCTAAATTTTCCTATGGCTAGTGAAAGTTGTTGTTGTATGGTTTCTATTGAAATGGGTTGTGCTTGCGATTGAATGTAGTTTAGCCTTTTATTTACCTTAAAGTCTCTCATGAGGTGTTATGGACGAACGCATTACTGTATTATGCTTTTGAATATTACGAGTTATTGCGAACAACAATTCCACACGTGGTTTCATTCATTCGGAGATGACCGTACCCAATAGACTGGGTACGATCTCAATTGTTCTAATAAATTAACATGACTAAACTGCTCACAAAATAGACGTTACATGGACAAATTTCGACTAATTTTGTCTGTATAAATTCTAGTAACTGTATAAATTCTGATTACTGAGAGCGACTTTATTTCTGTTTGCAGCATTATTTAGTGCAATTCGATTAGTGCGTGTTTTTGCAATAAAATTGAGCTTCAGATAAAATTTCTACAGGGTGGCAAATGAAGCAATGCGCACTATTGGTGAAAGTTCCACATGCTCTTAGTTGCACAAAAAAAGTGTTTTTGTTGTATTTCAACACCACAGGTATTAAGATAAACCTCGTATCTCGAAAAAGTTTAAATTTTTCTCTCGACAGTTCTAGTTTATTTACACAGTGGTCTCAAAAAAATAATCTTTTTGGTATTGCAGTGAAAATTTTTATCTTTTGAACTGATTAACAAAATCTGAGGATCATGTTGAAGCTGAAACTGCAAAGTGCAAAGTTTGACTGCAAAGTCGACTAGGGACAAAAATTCAATATTCCATTTGCATGAATGAACGAAATATTTGAAAG
Organism: Dendroctonus valens; assembly: GCA_024550625.1. Taxonomy (NCBI): domain Eukaryota; kingdom Metazoa; phylum Arthropoda; class Insecta; order Coleoptera; family Curculionidae; genus Dendroctonus; species Dendroctonus valens. The sequence goes on from JAJTJO010000818.1 coordinate 305,299, forward strand.
TGAACTTCACTTTAGTTGAAAGTTTGCTAGAATCACAGATTTCGGGGCAATTCTGCTTTGGGTCATTTTTTATGCAACCCCGTATATTGCATTTTTGTTCACTCCAATACATTCCTGGGTTTCAGTCAATTTTATTGTTTATTATTTAAAATGTTACAAATACGTTTCGGTGTCTTTCTCCACCATCATCAGTTTGTGCGTATAGAAGTGACCAGTTGAATGTTAAGGTAGAAACAACTATACGCACAAACTGATGATGGTGGAGAAAGACACCGAAACGTATTTGTAACATTTTAAATAATAAACAATAAAATTGACTGAAACCCAGGAATATGTATTGGAGTGAATTGAAGTACAGTCAGGAAAATATACGAAACAAAATTGCATTTTTGTCTCAAATTGCCTATGAAGGTTTAGCCTCAACATGAGCGCTAGATCGTAAAAATCGGACCAAGAGCAGAAAAGTTATCGCTGCAAAACCAAAAAGCTGATTTTTGAGACCACCCTGTAAATAGAAGAGATGACCGAAAAATTAAAAAAACCGTTTAGAGATTTTTGGTTTATATTAATTTTTGTCCAACTAGGAGCATGTGGAACTTTGCAAAATTTTGCATTTTTTCATTTGCCACCATGTAGAAAATTTATCTGAGGTGCTTAATTTTTACCACAACATGGACAACAGAACACAAATGGTGCTAAGTAACACTTCCAACAGAAGCCAAATCGCCCGAAACAATTTATCCAGTTCCAAAGTTAGGGCAAATTTGGCTGTGTAACGTTCATTTGGTTGAGAAGTTTATATGTACTATATGTAAGTCTTTTTAATAACCAGTTTTTGCACCTCCATCTACGTTTTTTGTAATTTTTTTCGTTTATTTTCGGTAATACAAAGCGCAAAGGCCGCTAAAAGTGTTTTTTCGTCCGTCATGTTCATCGATTGGAAGTAAAGATCGTACTGCAGAATCGTTATGTGTGTGTCCCAATCCGATTTACAACAAAATCGTACATCGTACTACAATCGCATCTATGATACAACGAATATATACATTGTATCATGAATCGCATCCAACAAAATCGGCCGACGGCGTTGTATCGTAAGTGCCGGGCTTAACGCTAAAGCTGTTCACACGGTGCTATTAATGTCGTGAATTCCACAACAGTGCCATTGTCTGAACAGTTTAAGGTCACAGTGTCGTGACGTTAAAGCTCGTTCACACGGTGACATTAATGTCGTGACATCTAATGTCGTCCACAACAGTGTCATTGTCTACACAGTTCACGGTCACAGTGTTGCGACGTTAGTGTCACATAGCAAAATGCTTTGATATACGAAACCGTGACACAGGCAACTGTCACGGAATTAGGTATCACGACATTAATGTCACCGTGTGAACGAGCTTTTAGTGTCACATATCAAAATGGTTTGATATACGACACCGTGACACTGGCTACTGTCACGGCATCAGATGTCACGACATTAATGTCACCGTGTGAACGAGCTTTATCACTGTCAAGTTGAATCTAGTAATCACGCACCAGCCGATAAAAAAGATGGAGGAGCTCGATCTTGTATAAATCACAAGTCTCTCTTGAAAGGTACTGGAACATCTCTCTCTCTCTCTCTCTCTCTCTGAAATAAACTCGAATTTTATTGAAGAAATTGGAAATATTTTTACGAAACGTAGTGTTCAGGGGATTTTGCTGTTGCGGAAAAATGTTCTCGGATAATTAGGGTAGGAGAGGAGTTGTTAACATCTTTTATTCAAGATCATGAACTAGACAATCAAGTTCACCCTAAAACGTTATTCAACGATATATTGTAAAATAGACTCCCACTAATCCGACAACAAAAGTCAGGTCACCACCATATTACACCATCATATTCTGTCGTCGCCACTGGGGTCGACCTGGACATTGAAGACAGCATGTTCCTGGAACGCCTGGAGCAGCAGGGCTTGAAGACAGCATGTTCCTGGAACGCCTGGAACGCCTGGAGCAGCAGGGAATAAGGTTCTGCAGGAGAATTATCTCGCGAGAGCGCAACGCACCCACACTCATGATGAGGTTAATAACCGGCGACATATCCACATACGAAAGGTTGATGAGCGACCGTGCGGTTCATTTTTTGGGCCGCATTTTCAAAATCACCGAAAGTAAACCACCAGCACCCGTGCCTGCGCCGTGTGGCAAATGCAACCTGTTCAGCCACAAAACTGAAGACTGCAAACAAGCACCAAGATGCAACAAGTGCCAGGGACCCCATCCAACATCCAAATGCGAGTCACCACTGCCAACCAAGTGCGCAGCATGCAAATCAGAGGACCACGCAGCATGGAGCATGAAATGCCCCAAACGACCGACAGCCCCAATCGTCGGCATCCCCAACGTAAAAATAAAATGTGTAAACAAACGTCCGTCCGGGATTGCGGAGACAACGACAGTGGCAAGTAGAATACACACACCCATTACAACACATGACCACATCATAAACAAATACAAACATCAACTTAACAAGACAAACAATACCAACAGAGACGAACTACTAAAAAAACTACGAAAACAATTTATAGAAGACTTCGAGATTGACACCTCCGTTGTTTTCTTCGGGAACCATGTCTACATCCTAATGTTTGACATGCTCCTGCCCGAGGGACGCTCTCCAACTGAACCCTGCGAACAAATGAGACAGACGGTGACGAGCATACAAGATTCAATATGAAAGTACTTTACGCGAACATCAACGGACTTAACAGCAAAAAAACACTTATTTACAATTACATAGAACAAAACGACACAGACTGCTGCATATTTGTAGAGACGAAAACCAAACTAGGACAAACACCAACGTACAGAAATTGGCAGTATATCTATAGGCATGGAAATACCATCAATCATGCCAGGGGCGGGGTCGCAGCTCTCCTAAAACCAACATATAAACTTGGAAGAGCAAATCCTCCCTCCCTCAACAACCCTTTGAACGACTGTCTACACTTTACGCTACCCTACTTAAACGACCTGATACACATATTTCTGACATACATACACCCACACTCCAACCTAGAACAAAACATACTGACTAAAGCGAGCATCTATAAATATGCAATAATTGTAGGCGACTTTAATATGAACAAAAGCAAAACGAAACAGCTTAAAAGATTTCTACAAAATTCCGACTTTATAAAACAGCACACCCCACCAACTTTTCTGATGCCCGCAAACCCAGACTCAACACCAGACGTTCTACTGCACACAAGAAACCTGACAAACACCATCAACAACATAAACTTAACCAACGAGCTTGGATCCGACCACCTGGCTATTACGTTTAACATAGACTTACAACATACGCAACCTACCTCCAATACACCTATAGAGAAAAACTTAAACCTAACAAAGACTGACATAGACAAAGTGAAACAACATATACATGACTACAATCAATCACAAGCACACCCCATTTCAATAGAAACCATACAACAACAACTTTCACTAGCCATAGGAAAATTTAGCCCGGAAATAAAAAATGCTTTCTACCGACATACACTACCCAAATACATACTGAGACTAATAAAACATAAGAGAGAACTGTACAGACTATATACAAACACTCAAAATAACGACCTAAAAAAGACAATGAACCAACTTAACAGAAACATTAAAACTCTGATTGGACAATACCGACAAGACAAATGGCTAGAAACATGTAAAGAAATACAGAAGGACAAAGGCAAAACATACTGGCGAAAAATTAAGAAACTGGCGCAATACAGGAAGACTGGCACTACTGACACAATTGACGAAAACGGAATAGAACGCTACACAGACAAAGAGAAAGCGGACGCATTCGCCAGACACTATCAAAGGACCTTCAGCATATCGACAAACCCTAACTTCGACAATGACAACTGGAACTTGATCAACGACTGGTACTTGAACTATTTTAACAACTCACCAAACTATGCCTGCACACTGATCACAGACATAGAGTACGATGAAGCCCTAGCGCACATCAAGAACACTGCACCGGGGAAGGATAAAATTAAGGCAAAAGTCCTGAAAAGCCTAACTCAAGAAACACACAAACTGATCCTAACTGAATTGAACAACTGCATCACAAATGGCAGAATCCCAGAAACATGGAAAAACGGCTTAATAATCCCTATACCCAAAAATGGACTGGACAATACACAACCGAGCAACTACAGACCAATTACACTACTTCCAGTACTAGGCAAGATTTTTGAATGCATAATGAAGCAGCGGCTTGACAAAGTGATTGGAAAGTATATACCTACCTACCAATTTGGTTTCAAACAGCATCACTCGACCGTTCATCCGCTCTTTATTTTGGCCAACAATATACAAACTACCCACCTAACTGACAGAAAGACATCTTGCCTGTTTATGGACATTAACAAGGCTTTTGACAGTGTCTGGCATAGAGGCTTACTATACAAACTATACAAACTACACACACCAACATATCTACTACACACCATAAAGAACTTACTAGAAAACAGACAACTACAAGTACGAATTGACAAAACACTGTCATTTTCTTTTTCCCCTGAACAAGGGCTCCCTCAAGGATCCCCGCTCTCACCGTTTCTCTGCAATATATACTGCCATGACATATACAATTACAACTTACCAGACAAAAATCAAATCGACAGATCGGCATACATATTACAATACGCAGACGACACGGCACTTATTGTACATGACAAAACTACTGAGAGAGCAGCTCAAAGACTCCAAACACTAACAAACAACACAATGACATGGTTTTATAAATGGAGACTAACACCAAACGCGTCAAAAAAACAACTTCTGCTCACAAACCACAGACTCAACGCTGACTCCCCTACAATAACTGCAGACGGCCAAACGACACAACCAAAAAACGACGTAAAATACCTTGGAATTACAATTGACCACAAACTTAAATTCACTAAACACATACGAAACATCAGGGCAGAAACAATAAAGAGAACAAAACACTTCCGATCACTAACCTACAAAGACAGAGGAATTAGCATAAACACCGCCACCAAAATATATAAAGCTATTTGTAGACCCTTGCTAGACTATGGACATATACTCATGACCAACGGAACAGAAAGGACAAAACGTTATATACAAACAACAGAACAAATTGCACTAAGACTAATAACACGAATAAGACACCCCCAAAACCCACTACACAACCCCCCCACCCAACTACTATACGAACGCACAAACATGACAAAGATCTCGGAAAGACTCATACAGCTACAGACAAAATGGACAAACAACCCCTACAACTGGACCATACTGAATCCCCTTTGTCTTACAAGACCAACCAGACAATCCCGCTTTCGTTTCTCTACATTAACGCTACTGGAACACTTACAAACGCTACGGACTAGTGGACAATAAAATAATTCCTTCTTGCCACTGAAATCTTATTTATTTAATAGTATTGTTAATTAAGATTTAGACTAAGACTGTATGTATTAAACAAGGGCAGAAAGACCGATAGGTCGATAGCCTTTTTTGGAAATAAAGATATTTACTACTACTGTAAAATAGAACCAGATATTGTATGTAATTTACCTTACCAAAATTCAAATTTTTTCATTTTTAACGCTTGTGCCTTTAAAATAATTATGAATTAAAACAGGTTGTTGTTCTGTGCGACGAAAACAGTCACCTAGAAGATCACTTTATTGTTTATCTAGTCGTGCCACTAGATGATCGGATACATTTCACATATGATGAGCGGATGAATAATCGCGGAGTGGACACATATCTAATTGCACAGAGTATCCCGAGTAGAAACATTTAAAATTCGGATTGAAATAGTAATTTTTACATGCATCTGCTTCTACTATATTTATGCAATAATTTAATTACGGTTTTAGCGCTGGGTGAAGAAAAGTTTATGAAAAATCCTGTCACTGTTTCTGTCCATTTGCTGATTATGGAAATCAGATGTTTTCGATGTCATCGTTATATTTGTCGTTATTTTTCAAATTGACTGTTAAGCTGCCTTGAAGACTTAAAATGTCTTAATCTACATGTTAGACATTTATGCATGTACTTTCATATACTTTCACTGGAGATACTTTAAATCGCAAAATTCTTCAACCTAAAGACGCACTGAATCCACGGTGTCTTGTTTATTACAAGCATATTAATTCTTTTGAGAAAGGGAAGTTTAGTGATGAAAGTGATTCAGCAGCTGGTCTTTCTAACGTGATACTGAAGCTACTACTCGCAACCATTAAAAGGGTTTTAAGTTTAATTCATTCCAATGTATTCCTGGGTTTTCAGTCAATTTTATTGTCACTAATTATGGTGTTATGTGATGAGCCCTGCGTTTCGTCCCGGGTCTACCTATTGGACTCGTCAGTAAGGCTTAGGTAGACCCTGCCTTATACGCCGGACATTGGTTATACCAATAGGTAGACCCGGGACGAAACGCAGGGCTCATCACATAACACCATAATTAGTGACAATAAAATTGACTGAAAACCCAGGAATACATTGGAATGAATTAAAGTACAGTCAGGAAAAAGAATATACAAAACGAAAAATTTAAGTTTAATGAAGAGGAGAATTTCAAAGTCCTGAAAATGGCCATTTTCACTAGGCACTGGGTAGGAATTGGAGATTTTCCTTAGTCAGTTATTTTACAATAATGAAATGTTTTTCCATTCCTCAAATATGCATCTATAAAACCATAAAACATACCGAAAAAATATCTAGTACTGCCCTATTACATCGGCAAATCGTGATTAATTTAGAATCGTTACTGGTTCTTGGCCAGTTCCTTTTCTGAATCTAGTTATTTTCTGGTCTCAATTTATTTCACTGTAATAAGGAGAGTAATAAAATATGTAATTTATTTTTCCATGAACTATATTAGAGAATGTTAAAAGATTATACTCTTCATTAATGTTATAAAGGTATAATTGTCTTCTTCAGCACTTTCGTCAAAATAGGATGGATTCCTATTTTGATTATTGTTTGTCAACTCATAAGCTTCACTAGCCTCATCCGTACTTTCACTAAACTGATTTCCTTCTTCAAAATTTTTCACATTTTCAGGAACTTGTTCTTTTTGGGAACTTTTGGAATTTCCTGTTGAATCTTCTTGTTGAAAAAATTTCCGTACACGTTTGGATCTATTTTTGCTTCCAACAATATACATCCTAATACATTTGTAAGTATTAATAAGATTTATCAATAAGAGTTCTGCAGTAGTAGACGAGGGCTGTCAACAGGAGGTTTTAAGTTATAGATCATTTCGAATCACGTGACTTTTGACGTGCGGCCATTTTGCGGGGGGGGGGGGACAGACAAAGAAAATTGATCGCCTTGTCTTGCATCGCATAAAAGTACATATTTGTACTTTTACGCTTTTTACGTAATGGTGTTTACACTATTTTTCCAATATGTCTTCGAGTAAATATTATTTATCCCTACAAGAGACATGAAGCTTCGATATGCCGCAAAAACGGAAATTATAGGTTCCATTGAGCCCTATTCAATTCTCGTGCATGAGCTTAGCATGAAATGTATGAGATTATTCCCTGAGGTGTAATCCCAATTAAAAACTTAACAGTTTGCTGATGCTTATAATCAGACCAACAGCCAGCAGCATTGGACAACCCTGATGGTATTTCGGTAAAAATTTCAAAGCAATCAATAATAACTACTACACGCTCACCAAAATTTTCCCTAAAGCATGCAGGCATCTTTTTCCTGGACATTTCCTTTCTGGCCAAACAATTATATTTTTGTATCTATCATAGAGAGTGTCTATACATTTGTAGAATATGTCTGATGCGGTGGATGGAGCTAATGCAAAACGGTACGATAAATATATGAATTGTATATTCAGGCGTAATTTCATTAAAGTTATAATACATTGTTTAAAGGGAGGAATAATACTTTTGGATGATAATATATGATATATATGGTGATATATGATAAATATCATCATTATAATATCATAATATGATATATGATAAATATGGTGCAACACGTCTCAACATAGCAAACATCATCCCAATTTTGGAAAACCCGTAAAATATAAAGTTTTGGTGTCATTATCGTTAAATGTCTCTTCTGATAAGTCAGATGCATACACTTTGTCCTGCAAAGCACAGATTTTCTCATTTGCAAAATTTAGGTCTTCTAGAAGTTTGCTTAAATGTTCTCCAGTGAGATCTGTTTCAATTGTAGTATTCTGACAACCATCTTGGTCACCAATAAACTCAAGTCAAAGCAAATCAAATCAAAATATGCTTTATTGCCACAGGAAAATTTACAAATTTTATGGACAAAGCGTGTAAAACAATATACTACAAAATATAGCACATCTAAGGACCATCAACAATGGTAAATAAAAAATAAAAAACAACACAAAAAAGTCATCAAATCAAACAGACAAATTAAAATTAAGAAAAACAGGGGTGAGTGAAGCCAAGTTGCACCCTAAACCATAACAAGGAACTAGTCTGTTGACCCTGTTTATGTTATTGCAAGCGGATCGTGATGATACCGATTTGGTAGATATATACTAGTTGATGTAAGTAACATCGGAGAACTTGAAATTTTGCTTGCTGAACTTGAACCCAATCGATTCCGTTCCGCTTGCAACATGTGGTCACGTTCAATAAATAATAAAGACAAATTTGAACTCAGCAAATTGATGACCCCCAAAATCAAAATGTAACTACCATACAAATAATTATTCGTCCAATACATATAACGTAACTGCCGCATGTGAAGTCGCTCGAAGGCTTCTGTAGATGGACCTGTCCTTGGTTCTGGAACTGGAGTGTCAACATTTACTTTTTCCTCCTACAAGGAAATAAGATATCTTGTTAAGGATTTTCTATTTTTTACTAGTTACTAACTTTTACTCTTGATATTTTGACTTTTAGCACTTACCACTATAAGTCGTTTTGCATTGCGTAACTGCCCTAATGTGGCGTTGCATACTATGTTCACATTTCTCTTAGATGGTAACATAGCCTAAATTTACAGAGGGAACCCAATTGTCCTTATCTTCCAATTTAACAGGTTCAACTAAAAATAACATGCATTTTAATATAGCAATAGCTTTCAACTCTATATCATTATTTAGTTCTAAAATTACCATAAAATAACATAATGCTAATGTCTACCTGATTCAAAGTGAGTTCCACATATCCGTGCATTATTTATAAAGGTTTCACTCAAAGCCCACGTTTCAAACACTTGATCCATCTAAGCCGGCGTTCTTTTGATATGCTGTCTAATCTTTTGGCTTTAAAAGCTTTGGGCATCTTGAAAAATGGAACTTGATCCCTTTCGGCTCCGTTCCCACAACCCACAACTGAACAAAACGATGGTATTTTCACTTTTTCCACCAAAGAACGCAGAGAACTTTCCCTTTTAAGGATATTTAAACGAATAACAAAACGATAAACTATTATGTAGAATGCGCTGATAACATTGTCTGCCCCCCTGGCAATATGGGCGACTTGCCGTGACGTCACCTCGAAATGATCTATTGAATGGACGAAATAGAGGTTAGGTGTTCTTAAATACACGAAACAGTAGACCAAAAATTGGGCAAAAAGTGCCATTTTTGCCATTTCATTTTTAATTAAAAAATGATAATGATTTCCTATAGTGAAAATGGGCATGTTCTACATAATTCTTGGCCAATTTTGAAAGAACATTTTTCTCGCATTAATCCTACGCATAAACTGGTTTGTTAATCAACTAAATTGTTCCGATTTCTACTAGGATTATCAGGAGAAGTGAGTTGATCACATAATACTGATTATACAGGGTGATTCAAAATTGACGTCATTCCTTTTTCGGTGTTCATAGGGGCTCATTTGGAGAGTACGAGAAAAATATTTAAAAAAAATATTTTCCAAATTTTCTAGAAGATATTAACACTTGAAAATCGCATTTCAATTTTGTTAATAAGTATTACTGTGTATATTTTCCTGACTGTATTTCAACTTAATTCAAAAGAAATTCCTGGATTCCAATCAATTTTATTGCTTATTATCTAAAACATTTCACAAATACGTTTCGGTGTCTTTCTCCACCATCATCAGTTTGTCTAAAATATACATTCACAGTCGTCATTAATTTAAAAACAAGAGCTCTGCCCAACTGCTGTTTGTAATTTGTATTTTACTATGTATATTTTGGCAGAGCTCTTGTTTTTAAATTAATGACGACTGTGAATGTATATTTTAGACAAACTGTTGATGGTGGAGAAAGACACCGAAACGTATTTGTGAAATGTTTTGAATAATAAGCAATAAAATTGACTGGAACCCAGGAATTTCTTTTGAAATAAGTATTACTTTAAAATGGTCCCATGTTTGAATGGCAGCCTATTCGCCTATTGGAATACTTAAGCATTCCAAAAGAAAAATTACGATCTTTGCCTCAAATTATGAAAATTTTCGACATTAAAAAAGTACTCTTCAACAATTTATTGATGAAAATTCAAAGCGGCAATGATGTTTTTTGTCATTATCAGGTAGATAGTTTTTGTCAAGAATAACAAGCATTTCTCAAATTGCGACTTAGTTTGAAGATTCGTTCACAAAATGTACACCAATATCGAATATGCGGAAATGCTATTAGTTATGAGGGAATGCAACAGTAACAGCAGAAGCTGTAAGAACTTACGCCAACAAAGTGCTAGAAGCACTGGACGATTGGCTTCAGGAATTGAGGTAGATAGTGGACGATCAAGAGGTGTTCGGATTCCAGACATAGAGGAACATGTATTGGAGATAATGCAGCAGAGCCTTCCGGTAGTACTCGGAGCATTGCCCAACATCTGACACTTTCCCAGGCAACTGTGCACCGAATATTTACAGAGGAAAGGCTAAATCTCTACCATGTATGTAAGATACACAGGACACAATAACGCATTAATTCTCCGGTCTACCGAACACCGGTACAAATTGAGCACGAGTTAGTTAATCGAATACGAGAAGTTGCTCAAAATGTGAGCCCAGTTATGCTGCGAAGAGTGCACAATAACGTGATTAAATGGCACAAACATGTTTAGAGTTAAACGCACAGATCTTCGAACATCTCTTGTGAGGTGTCCACATTTCAAAACGGTTCTTTGCAAACCTACATATTCATATCTAAAAATTTCGTGTCACCGCCAAGCACCATAATGTTAAACCTAACTTTTTATAGGAGATTTGTTGAGATTCGTTGCGGGGGTTAACCCAAACCTATTTCATTGCATTTCAACCTCACTTTCTATATTTATCTATGGTTACTTCAGCTTTTGATATTTAAGAAGCAACAGGTATTTACGCAATGTTAATGAGGCAGATTACCTTGAAAAACATTGTTGCCGTCCTTATGATATGGTTTTTTGCAAATATCTCAGTTTTTTATAAAAATTAAAAGTTTTAACTATTTTTCCTGTACTCCCTAAACATCCCCAGACAACACTCGCAGAGGAATGACTTCAATTTTGAATCACCCTGTCTAAGAAAAAGCTCATGTAGTGAGAGTACGTATCCAAATGCAAGTATTTATTTTAATAATTCCTTTGGAAACTCAATTGAATAATTTAGTTTTGATTCACTAAATACATCTCAATAGATTGGAGCCACGAATTTATAGTTTTTCAGTAAAATAATCCTGTTTTTTTCGTTTTTTAGTTTCACCTGTTACCATTATTGATTTACGCATAAAGCAGCCTGTATTAACGTAATGTTAATGAGAAAAACGTCTTATGCAAGTGCAATAAAAAAAATTCTTGGTATTTTCAAGATTTTGTAAAGATTTATACCTATTTTTAATCACACTGTACTGTATATATACTGGGTACACATATCAATATTGTAGGTACAACTGCAATAAATGATTGTTTTTTGTATTTCAGGTGAAACAGTGTTTAGCCATTGCGGCAGGTGACATCGAACGGGCCACCCAAATATTGATTGATCGGCAAGAAAATGGTCAGTGTCTCAGCCAGAATAGCACTTTAACTTTGCAAGTGGCCAAACAAACCATCGACGATGCTGAGCTTAAGAGTAGGATTATTGAGAGGTATTCATACATTGATAAGGACGCTTTAAATAAGGTAAGTGTTCCAATTAAGCACATTTCTCATTCAGAAAATTTGTGTGTTTTCCTTTCGCATACGTTAGGAAGTGTGTGCTTTCCTTGCAAAATATTCAAATTTCAAGATGACCGTCAGAAGTTACGTTTCTTATAAAAACAGTCAAACCTACAAACTTTGATTTTGGAATAATTAATATTCATAAGTCATCAAATTTTAGGCTCAGGAACTTACGATTGTATTTTTTTCACGCTTTGTAGGGATATCCTGTATCTGCAAAGTATCAACAATTTTTTAATTAGACCTGCAAGCTAGCTTCACAACAACACTAATTTGTAGATAAAATATACAATTTCGAATTTGAGAACCGTAGTCAGGCCAATTAAGTACAATTATATTCTACCAAGTAGAGGGCCCCTACGGGCAGCTGTTGTGATAGCCTCACTCTTGTGAGAAAGGAGAACATTCTTCCTTAGCTCACGCGTGCCATCTCTTTTGATGTCACCAAAAAAGACAAGTCTGCTTCTTGCATTTGCATGTAACTTGTATAGTCGTCTTTTCTACTTCTCTGCGGAATTTGCACATCGCATCTTCATCATCAATTCCCATGTTGTGCATTTCGTAATTGCTAGCGAATATCCAGTGAATGTTCCTACAATGGTCCTTAGGTGTTTTCTGTCTAGGTTTAACAGTTTCCTGGTTTTCCGTGGGTTCAATGGTCGTTCAATGAAATCATTTGATTGATGGTTTTGCTATTTCACTTGGAATGTATTGAACGTGTGACCTTTGATCCTTGGTTTTTGTTGCCGGAGCTGAAAGGTTTACCTCAGGTCGCGGCCCGATCACTGTGGGGCCAGTGTTTCCGCATTTTTATTCCCATGGTATGCCCTGATCTCGCCTATCAGAGAAACCTTGTTAGAGGTACTCAGACCGTTCAACGCGTTTCTGCATTCAAGTACAAGTTTTCACCAGTCCTACATTTGGAGTGAACGTTAATCGCGGCCTGACATTCAGTGCATATGTATAAGTGCCTACCAGTGAAGTTTCTTCTCGAGTTTTTTTCTGTAAAGGTCATGACGGCAAGTAGCTAGCCTGTCTCCATAGATTCCTGTATTGCTACCCATCTGGGTCTTAAGCAAACCAGGCAACTGGACCGCATCTTCCAATCCAGCGTCCGGGGTAATCCCGATCCAAGGCTTTACGAGCAATTCTTGAATAATGGACAGGACAGCCGTCATGTTGGAACCACATTTAATGTATTTGCTGAATACTCAAATCTTCAAGCATTACTAGTAATTCTCTCTCAAGAAACTCTCGCTATTTTTGTCCATCTAGGGTCCCATCAATAAAATACGGACCGATCAGTTTGTCCCCGATAATTCCGCACCAATCATTTAGCGTCCACGGGCGTTAATCCTTGACTTCTCGGATCTATCTTGGAGAATAAAATGTTTCGATTCAGATGGATTTTGAAGCGTGCCTATTGGCAAAATGTTATGCCTTATTTTGAAAATCATTCTTACGTTTCAAACAAGTTTACGAGAAGAAACATGTGTATCCACCGCTGTCACCGCCAATACTGCTATCAGTTGCAATAGCTCGTAGGTTAATTTTTTCCTTGGTTGCACATTACCATTTTCTATAAATGAATTAACGACGCGATAAAATGTAGTCTGTGGCGGAGTATTTCTTTCAGGAAATCTGTCAGCAAATAGAGCAACCGCTTCAACAATTCTGTTTCGACAATCCATAAATTAAAATAATCTCAATTTTTATTTCGATTGTTAAATATTCCATTTTAGTTAAATAGTGAAACTGTTTGATTATGATGATTGACAATGACATTACTGACTTACAAATGACAATTGTACTGTCATTTTCTGATATCAGCTTACTTGATCGTTATCGTTTTAAAGCAGAATTTGAGTACAATATAAAACTGATTTCTAGCTTGCAGAGACGATATTTTACGGAATTAGCAATGTTTTGTGGTGCGAGTTGACAAGTGCCTTGATGTGAATGGCCAATAATATTAAACACTTATTTTTGACTTTTTTTTTTCGAAAATACATTATTATTGCTTATTTACTCAAATACATGGAATAATTTGTCACTTGATATTTTCATTTAAGTATAATGACGTTACAAATAAAAGTTATTTAAAATACAAATTTACTAATAATTATATATAATAAATATATATAACATATAATGACGTTACAAATAAAATAATGTTTCGAATAAAAGTGCCCAGTTCTTAACTGTTTATTAAGTTTAGAGGCAAAAAGTATAGCTTTCCATTTGAAAAACCAAATTTAACCTACCTTGAAAACAGAGTCAATGTCAATAACTTGTAACCTCATATTATTTGCTCTCATACACTGACTTACTTCTGTTGACACATTTTTTGGTAAAATTAACCGCTTTCGAAATACATACCTTTCTCAAGTAAAAAAAAAGTAAGTTTTTTGTCAATTTTGAAAAATGACCAATGTTACAGAGGGCCCAAAATCCAAGTTTTTTTAATTTAAAATACAATTTTTGAAATTTCTGGAATAAGGGATGATTATAATTTAGGAATATCGACCGGTAGCCCCAAAAGTGGAACCGAAAAAATTGGTTCGCTATCGGGACAACAAGATTGTTAGTTTGAAAGGGGAGCGTTATACGGAAGTGAAGAAGGGCGACGATGTTGAAGATATTTCTCTAAAGAAAAACAAGAAGGGACAAGCCCACTCCCCGTAACCAAGTGGTAATGAACGTAAAAGCCATCGTTCGAATTCGTGTATTAATTTGTCCTCTAAGTTATTTAATTTGACTGCTGTGTTACTACTATTTCTATTTCCTCGAACATTTGTTTGTTTATATTTATTAGTGTATCTTATAATTTATAGTGTTCTTCTTATAGTTAAGTTTGTCGAAAAATACTCTTGTATTGTTTGCTTTAATGGTAAGATGGCGCCAATCACTTTTAGGATATCCTGGCGCAAAGGACGTCTTTGGTCGTCAGTCGTAGATTCTATATCAATATTAGTACGCGAAACTCTCCTAGGTAGATGTGCAATTGTAATTTCGCTTCGTAGATATTCTTATTTAGGGTTGCTTAGCAGTTGTAAGTTGAACAACTAGCTATAAGGAGCAAGTGTTGGACTGGGTTTAGTGCGACAGGCAACCAAAAAAAAAATTGTTTTTTTCGCTGACTATGTAACTGCATGAACTATACTGAGCCAATGTTAAGAAATTCTTGATGTTCATCGCATCGCAGTTATATCGTATTAAGTTTGACTGTAATTAGCAAAACTAACATACTAATTGAAAGAGTTTTGGACTTATAGGGTCATAACTAAATGACATGTTCTGGCTACCAAAACAAGTCAATTAGTTGGAGATCAATATTATATGTTTTGCTCGTTAAATAATCTGCTTTCGTTTAATAATGCGAATTTAAAGGTTTTATAGGTCGTTTTGTATAGGAGTTTGTATACTTGCATACAACATAATGCCAAAGAAAGCGTTTTGGAGTTTTTTGACTTAATCCAATCCGATTCGGATCTTCTTTAATCAAGGCTTGTCGCCTACAGAGAGATCTTTTGCTTTGGATTTTGCCTTCTATAACCAGTCTCAGAAGTGCATACTTTAACTCTCGCCTTAATTATGCTTTTGCCTCTTTTTTATGGAAAACATTAGTTATTTTTCTTCATTTATGCGATTAAGCATTGCTTTGCCCATTAACCATAACCACTTTGAAATATTGCATAATAGCAAAGTTGAAACCACTTTGACAAGAGGTAATATCTTCGAGAAATACACTTAAAGAAATGTGCGTAATTTTCAGGTAAACCTCGGTAACATCTTAAAACCGCCCTGTATACAGAGTGACTTTAAAGAGAATACAAAACTAAAACTACAAAAACTGATCGTCTTTAAAAACAAAGATGATTGAAAATAATTAGGAAAAAAATATATTTGGTACTATCCAAGTAAGCCCCAGTGACCTCTTAAAGGGAATTATTTTTCCGAGAAAATATGACATTCGATTATGTGCATTCCTTCCTCGCCCTGGCATCTAATTCCCTTCTTCGGGACGCATTGATCATTTACGATGCTTTACAGGTAGGATGCCTCTGTTCGACCACAGAACCATCGGCGTCATTTGAACTTGAAAGGGTGTTTTGGCAAATGTAATGCCTTTAGTTATTGCCGCATTTATAAGAAAGTCATTGTTTCCATTGCGTAGAACTGCATTATTCATTATGCTTTGCAAGTCTTTAGCACTATGTGATCCGTTGATAAACTTGCTGATCATTTTTATGTCACATTCAATTTCTCCGAGATTTTGAGATTTGAATTCATGTTAAATAAGAGTGGTGATAACACACAGCCCTGTCTTACACCTTTTTTAAGCGTGCTTGTTTCTCATATTTCCTCAATCTTCACTACCTGCTGCGATTTTATACAACTTTTTGAATTGAAGGAAAGAGCGAATTGTCTCACGTATTTACCTACCTATATTTGCTATATGGGCATCAAGCATATAGGACTTTATGCTGTGTTTTCCTCAGTAGTGTTTTGTGTCATTTTCTGGTTTATCAGGCTCTCGCCCCCAAACAATATGCTCATCTTATAGTTAATCCCTCCCTATTCTAAACTAAAAAAATTTCTAATAATGTCTTTTTCTATCTTTCTCTCATTAATCCGAATTATTAAAGTTTGTAATTTTTTCATAAGGAACAAGCGACGTCGTCTTAGTTTGCGCTTCAAATACTTTCCATCATACTGATGCCGCACGGGCCAAAATCCATATTTTCTAATCGGTTGCCAAATTTTCATTATCTCTGCTTAACATATATCCATAAAATGCCTCAGAAAAAATAAAGTACAAACAAAATATAGATTTGAAAAACAAAACAAGAAAATCAACCGAAACGCATCCAAACACCTACGAAATGTGTCTAAGACAATATCAAGTTTAAAGTGTTATTTGTACTTGTACAAGAACTTTTGTTTGTGCTTAATCTATATTTTTTAGATTTGCAATTTGGAACCCGCACTTACCCAAGATTGAATTGTTATGCTTCAGCCATTCCAAGAAAATGTGTTAGTAAAATGATAGATAGAGAGAGATAGGAGAGCATATTGTTAACTTCGGGCAGGAGGGCCTGAAAAACTGACCGATATTTGCAATTAGCCGAATTCCTTGTCTATCTATTCCTATTTCTTCCCTTGATTTTCGACAGCAGCTCCGGTTTATTGATCTTAAAGTGACTAGTTCGAAAGTTCAACATTACAGGGTTACATTTGTGCACCAGAATATGTTTTATTACTTCTTCAGGTCTTGTCGTACAAGTTTTAAATCGATTTGATATCTTATAACCTTTTTTGACTTAATAGCAGATAATAAGATAAAAATATACATGGGTTACCTACTGAAAGAGTGCGATTCCAAAGGCGCACTTCTGAGCTAAATTCGTAAAATAAAAAAATATACATATATATATATATATATATATATATATATATATATATATATATATATATATATATATATATATATATATATATATATATATATATATATATATATATATATATATATATATATATATATATACAGTGTGTCCAGTATAAAATGATGTACATGGGGATATTGGAAACCGTTAGAGTTACAGGGTGGACCAAATGGGGAAAAAGTTGCGCAATCAAGTGGCTATAAATAATCTGTCTTCAACTTCTTAGAACTCGGAATAGTAACGGATATACAGGGAAAAAAAGAAAAAAGTGCGTTTTATAAAATCCTTTATATCGTGTTTATTATAAAAGATACAATAACGAAATTTTCAGGGTGGGGGTAAGAAATGAGCGTGAATTTGAAAATAAAGTAAAAAATAATCTAGGCCCACTATGTTCAATGAGGCCGAAGTCAACTTTTGTTTTTCTTATGGGCGCCATATTGAATTTCTGCATTTTTAGATTCCCCTTTAAATATGCTCTTCAACCATGTATAACATGTTTATGTTCGATCAAGATAAATAATTAAAATTAACAAAATTACGATTTAGTGGTAGTAGGCATTGATATTTCTATTAATTATTACTTTAAATTATTATTGTTCATACATCGAACACCGCAAAAGAACAAGTAACATTTTAGGATTAAAGTAGGTGTTCAAATAAGCCACCGTTTTCTCGCACGCACAACGTACATCGTCTCATTACTGCTTCACAGGATTTTCTGATCATTTCTGGGGTAATTCTGTTAACAGCATTGCCCCATGCAAAAAATCAAGCGGTGTTGTGTCAGGGGATCTCGCAGGCCATCTTACTGGTCCCAGGTTGCTATCCACTTATTGGGAAATTCGTGATTTAAAAATTCTGTGATAATACGTGCATTATGTGGCGGCGCGCCGTCTTGTTGGAAATACAAGTTTTGCAGGGTAGCTACTGGAACATCCATAAGTGCTTCCGCTACGTTAGTTTGTAAGAGGTTCATATATCTCTCGGAATTTAAGTTCTCATTAAAAAAAATGGTCCAATCACGTGGGTACCCACAATACCTAACCAGACGTTAAATCCAATCCTAACTTGGTGCCTAACTTGACGAACTAGCCGTGGATTTTCATCTGACCAAAAAACGGTATTTTTACGATTAAATAGTCCACATTTAGTAAATTGCCTCTCATCTGACCAAAGGACTTTTAAGGAAAAGTTTGGTATCTCGTTATTTCTTTGAATAAACCACTGACAAAATGCCATTCTTCTAATCGCATTGCCATTCTGAGTCCCTGGCAGGACCGTTCACGATAGGGGTGATATTTATAACGCTTTAAAATACTATTCGCCTTTGACCGCGCAACACCTGTTGGGGCTTCAATTTGTTGTAAAGACGTACGAGGTGTCTCAACCACGCTTTGCATTACCAAATTTTCTTTATTTTCGTCTGGAAGTTTGTTTTTCTTTACCTTAGCAAAACTCTCGTAAGCTACAAGGTTACCTTTCAGACGCCTAAACATAGTTCTACCAGGTTATCGCCTTTCTGGATATTTATTTAAATAAATTTCTTCAGCTTTCGCTTCATTTTCATTCATTTTTCTTCATTCATAATTTGAAAAGTGATTCATTTTGAAACACACAATTAATTACAAACACTTGACACTGACAATAAATTCTACTTTGACAGTTATCTAGGTAATTAAAACACACAACAAACGTCACTATGGGGAAATTGAGGAGAAATATCAATGCCTACTACCATAAAATCTTAATTTTGTTAATTTTAATTATTTATCTTGACCGAACATAAACATGTTATATATGGTTGAAGAGCATATTTAAAGGGGAATCTAAAAATGCAGAAATTCAATATGGCGCCCATAAGAAAAACAAAAGTTGACTTCGGCCTCATTGAACATAGTGGGCCTAGATTATTTTTTACTTTATTTTCAAATTCACGCTCATTTCTTACCCCCACCCTGAAAATTTCGTTATTGTACCTTTTATAATAAACACGATATAAAGGATTTTATAAAACGCACTTTTTTCTTTTTTTCCCTGTATATCCGTTGCTATTCCGAGTTCGAAGAAGTTGATGATAGATTATTTATAGGCACTTGATTGCGCAACTTTTTCCCCATTATTTTGACATTCCTCGATTTTTCTTTTATAATAGCCATTCTTGCATTTATTTATCAGTTTATTTAAAGAGTTTCTGTAGATTTTATATTGTTGTTCTTTTTCTAAACTGTAGGCTTTAATTATTTTTTTTTCATTTTTACTCTATTTTTTATTGAACAAACAATACCAGATATTATCCAGGGTTTAATTTTTTTTATTGCCCTCTGCTTAATCAATCTATTGTCTTCAGATTCCTGAACAATACTTTTTACAATACTATAAAAGTTCTCGGTAGCAGTTTCAACTTCGTGAATATTTAGAACGCCATTGTCCCAGTTCTGATTACCTTGTAAATGATTTGCTCTCTCATTATTGAATGCTTTAATAGTTTTAAAAATATACCTTGAATTATCGATATTTTTTACATCTTCCCTATTAAAGCTAATTACAATGGGAAAGTAATCGGTAACATCAGCATCTAATATGAATGACGAATGTATAATTTTATTTGCTAATTTCGTTTTTAGAAAAATGTGGTCAATACAAGTTTTAGATGTTATAGAGACACGGGTAGGACCAGCAACAAGAGAACTATATCCATGAGACATCAAAAGAGATAGATACCCATTTGTATCAACTGAATCCTTATGTAATATGTTGATATTTATATCCCCCAAAAGTATTTCGGTATGCAGGTTACATTTTCTTGTCAAATAATTCAATCAAGATCATAAAGAAAAAATACCACCACTGCCGAGGGTGGTCTATATATACATGTAATTCCGTATTGAGCATTCAGCAAGGACAAAACAACCCTAATAACAGTAATTCCTGACATTTCAAAACCATCTATGTAAAACTCTTTATCAACTACTTTCCAAGACTCACTTAAAACAATAATATCACAAGAAAGTAAATTATATGTTTGCAGAAAAACAATCATTTGATCAAGATTTTTTCGAATACTGCGTATGTTAAAGTGGATGATATTCAAAATTTTTGAACCAACGCTAATTTGCTTGCTTACATAATCACAGTTCGTAGCTGGTTGATCTGCATGGTCCAAGGCCTCCAACTCGTGTAATATTTCTACTTCTTGTGCACTATTTCCCATAGCTTCCGTCGTAGTCAATTTTCTTTTTCAAAATCTCAATGTGATGTTTATAAGATGGGCAGGTCCTGTCATTTGCGTATGGTTTATATTGTGCTAGAATCCAAATTTTGCGTTTGCATTTATACAATTAATTCATCTCTTCCGCTTCCCCTGACACTCTCCAACAGCGTGGTCCCCCGAGCAAGACTCACAGTGAACTTCATTCGGACATTCATTGTTTTTGGGATAAAATTATTGGCATCTAAAACATCTGAGCACGCTTATCTCTTCATATATTGGGTAACGTTGCCATCCTATATAAAGTTTTTTCATAGTCATAAACGAGTGAAATAATTTTGCTCTGAAATCGCAAATGAAATAATTATGTTTTTGGTCTTTTGGTATTTTTATGTTTATGTGATGATCTAAATAATGATTTAGTGGTATGGCTACCACTAAATCATTATTTAGATCATCCTCATTACTTATTTTGTAGCCAATTATTTTAAACCGAGGGTTTTTTACCCTCGTCACTTCTATATTGTAATCCTTCAGTTTCTTGTCTGCTTCCTTTTTAAGTACATCTATATCATTCTTCTTCTGACATTTAACTAGTAGATTACCGTTCTTTGTACTTTTCATACTATTTACGCGGATTTTCAGTTCAGTTGGATCTATTTGCTTGCGTAAGTCTTCTTTTCTTTTTTCTATGTTCTGGTGCTTTTTTGGTCTTATAATAAGACCAGGAATATTTCCTTGTATTGCAGGTTTTTTTACTATATTGCTATATAAGGAATCTTTGACAGAACTTTCATTTTGTTTCAATTCCATACTCTCTATTCTCTGACGTAGCAGGGCGATTACTTCATCTTTGCTTTGTATTATTTTATTTTTGTCCTCTATAGTCCCCAGAAGAAGCTTATGAGCTTTAAATTTCTGGCACTCAGAACAATCAAACCTTAATATTCTCTCACCCTTCAGCTTTAGTACTTTGACTTCCGATGCTCACAGATTCCCACAACCCCTACATATGCCCCCTCTGCATGTATCACATTGGAACAGAGGCTTTACATTCGATCTACAAACATCACACTCCATTTTTAGTGAGTTTTATAGTGTTCATATGGTTTCTCCGCAGAGCTGTAAAGCGTAGCAACACTGTTATGGTCTATCACCTTTGTGAACTGGGCTGACGTGTATAGAACACCAATAATCTGTGGCCGTTCTCACATGGACATGGAGTTTTTCTGTTAATGCAGTCGCCTTAATTCATTATTTTTGTGTCACTATACCACTTGTTGATTACACTAACAACCACAACTACTCCTTTCAATTATTTGCAAGTATAAACTATTGTTTGACCGGAACTGGGTACGAAATTTCAACCGTTGTGGAATAATATCCATTTTTTCCATAAAAATTAACAGGTGCAGACTTGGAAATAATTCGTTGTCCAGCCTATACAACAACTTTTAAAATTTCGTACCCAGTTCATTTAACAAAATGACAGACTGCCCATGGCTATTCCATGATATTCCATTTAAAATAAGCGAGTAAGTACCTACTTCCGGTCTAACCGGATGTGGTACCGACTTGGAAATATTTTAGATGATTTAGCCTCAACATCATTACCTTGTATTGAAATTTTCAGAACTCTGGTAGTTTTGGTTTGGCAGATACTTTTAGTGTAAGGTCCCAAAGACGGACCCTGTATAAAGTCCAAATTTAGTCACTTTCTGATCTGATGATGATAAGTTATCTTATGGGACAGTAATGGAATGGAAAAGCAGTGGTGCTTTTTGCACTGATGTTGTGATTGGGATTTATACTATATTTATAGACTTAAGTTCGGGTTCCGGAAGGCCATCTCACATAATGTACCGGGTGTCTCATCAAAAAGGGAAATATTGAAATATGAAGTTATCTCGTAAATCTAATTCCCAATTATTTTTTGGGTTTTCCTTTAATAATTGTTGGGTTAGCCTGTTTTTTATCTACTTAAATAATAATATAATAAATAATAATAATGGTTTTCGTGTTATTAAATGAAAGCATATTTTAACTTCTATTCATATAATATTTTTGTTGTAAATTTATATTACTTTTCTTAGGTTTGATAAAACTCGTCTAATTCCTCGGTTGGAAAGTTTAACATATCGAGTTGTAGTGTAAGTCTTTTTGCAACACTTATACTACAAATACCTATGCCGAGGCACCTTTAAACTTAAAAATTGATTACAGCCGAAATATAGTTTTCATTAAAACTTAAATAGGCATAACGGTGACATTTGAGTAAATTAGTCATTATTCATATTATTAAACCCTGAGTGATCTACAAAAGACTGCTTACAAGTTACTGAAGTAAAAAAGCGACCATCACTTTAAAAAATAATTTACTTCAACAAGTGTGATAATTTCTTCCAATGTTTTCCTATCCAAAAAATGTGATAAAATGCCCAAGTGCACTTGGAACCTGGTGCGACTACTTGCTCCATTTTCACGTTTACACCATAAGTATTATTATATAT
This sequence comes from Dendroctonus valens, assembly GCA_024550625.1. Classification (NCBI taxonomy): domain Eukaryota; kingdom Metazoa; phylum Arthropoda; class Insecta; order Coleoptera; family Curculionidae; genus Dendroctonus; species Dendroctonus valens. Next base: position 328,630 of record JAJTJO010000818.1, read on the forward strand.
CGTAAGTTTCAACTAGTCATTTTACGTATTAGCATGTTTCAATTCGAATAATTTGTCTCAGTGGTTGTTAACATGTACAATGAAGAGGACAAATCAGAAAATCTTGCTTTATAATGGGTTAATTACCATTGGGCAAATGTCTTTGTTTCAAATACTCTCCGCAGAGATTTCTCATATTACAGGGTATTTGGTGTCCGTGTAAGAGATTGTATTGCTAGTTTGTTGTAAAATAATCAATATTTAGGAACTGTCTATGAACAGTACCCTGATGTAAACTCATTTGACTGGAGGATCGATTGGTTGCTTTAAACAGTCTAGGCAGTGTTGATAAGAAGCTGATCAAAATTGTTAAAATGAAACAAAAACACTGTCCAAATTAATCTTTATTTATTCAAGTGTTTCAACATTTATTTTAGCACTGCCCAACAACCAAATTTTTATAACTTAAACTTTATTTCTGCATCAAACTATAGTGAAAATGACGATTTTACAACAAAATAGACATTTATATTGTAATGTATGCACCCTAAAAATCTATTCTAAAAAATGGCGCATTGCAAATTCTGGAGTAAATTTGTTGAGCTGTACCTCGCGTCTTTTTAACCGAATTAGAACGAGAAAATATTGCTTTTGATACTTGATTCTTGTCGGATAAATGTTAACGCACACAGAAGTTAAGTACGACTTTAAATATGAATTTTACCTAGTACATCAAAATAAAAGACCTGAACTGGTTGGAGAAAACATGTTTCAATAGATCATTGTCCTTTTGGTGGCTGCGTGTTTTCTTACCAATATACCATGTCCTTGTCGTTTTTGGGTTAGACTCACATTAAGACGGAAGGAGAAGAAAACTCAAACTCGTTTATAATTTTTTTTCAATTTAATTTCTTATGCCAATAATTGTCTTCAATCGTTTATCTGTTTTTCTTGTATCATTAGATTGAATCCAAACCATTTAGCAATGAAATTTCCTTTTAAACTTTTTTCTCACAATTTTCTTTCGAGCTTAAATTCCTTAATTGTCCTTCTATTCCTCCAGCTGTAGCCCCTTAATGATACCATATCTTCCAGTAGGGCTCTTTTATTTTTATACGGTTTCTATAGTCAGAACTTGTTGGATGCCATACGCTCTGTTATTTCCTATGCACTTGGATTAGATGTGAATACTCCGTTATAAATCACGTTAGGCCAGCTTCGTACAAAGTGCTATTTAATATCTATTGCACCTCAACATCAACTTAAGACTTCTCAGAATAGTTAGAATTCGTAAAAATGCCATATAGGGTAAAACAGGGAGAGATGACGCATGTTTTGGAACACGCGCCAAACGTCTACTTTTTAAAGACTGAACGTGATCCTAAAATTATAAATAACTTTTTAGGCATTAAACTTTTATTGCATAACATCAACAGCATTACAAACTCAAACATTTTTTGCAAAAAAAAATAAAAAACAAAATTCTGTTTTTGGCAATCTCTCCCGTCCCTCATGGGTGAGACGGCGCATTGGGTATGGGAGAGATTGCTAATAGGGGTTTAACAAAAAATTGTTAGTTTTCTGCAATTGTTTTCTTCCCACACGGCATACAGTGGTTTTTAAAGGATGTGTACGTTTCATGAAGCCACCTACAACATTTAATGCACTGAAGCCCACCAAAATATATAAAGCTATTTGTAGACCCTTGCTAGACTATGGACATATACTCATGACCAACGGAACAGAAAGGACAAAACGTTATATACAAACAGAACAAATTGCACTAAGACTAATAACACGAATAAGACACCCCCAAAACCCACTACACAACCCCCCCACCCAACTACTATACGAACGCACAAACATGACAAAGATCTCGGAAAGACTCATACAGCTACAGACAAAATGGACAAACAACCCCTACAACTGGACCATACTGAATCCCCTTTGTCTTACAAGACCAACCAGACAATCCCGCTTTCGTTTCCCTACATTAACGCCACTCGAACACTTACAAACGCTACGGACTAGTGGACAATAAAATAATCCCTTCTTGCCACTGAAATCTTATTTATTTAATAGTATTGTTAACCGAGAATAAGAGAATTTTCATATTTGTTTTCATTTAGATTAAGACTGTATGTATTAAACAAGGGCAGAAAGACCGATAGGTCGATAGCCTTTTTTAGAAATAAAGATATTTACTACTACTGCACTGAAGCCATTCCACTGTCGACGTGGTATCCTCGAAGCGCTCCAAACATCTTACGCATTCATTTTCGTCGTCTGTGAAATCGTGTGCTGAAAACGAGCCATCTTCTTCAGACGAAGAACTAACCAAACGTCGTTTTACGGAGTTTATTCCAGCAAGCTTTTTTGCCTCAATTCCTTGGGGATGTTTTGGTCTGTTTTATTTAAAGTTTTTCTAATTAATTTTTTTGACATGTTATTTTTTTACGGCTTTTTAATTTTTCTCTGTTCAATCTCTTATCTTTCTTATCTGAAATAAATATGGAATCAGTTAAATTTTGTGCGAACTATTTCCTTCGCTTAGTTTGTTTGTTGGTTGTAGGGACTGGAAGTGGCGAAATAACATCCAGAATTTTGCTAGGTGTCCAATCATCCGCAACAACCGAAGCAGCATAACTTGTCGAAGGTCTGGGTTCTTCTGCCACACTTTCGGAACTTTGGTTTATGTTATTTGATGTTAGAAAGGTATATTCAGGAATTGTTGAGGGTTTTAAAGGAAAAATTCCAGTTGCGGAAAACTCTGAAACTCCAGTCTGGCTGGTTGCTGCTCGAGTCCAAGCTGTAGCAAGCAGGGTACCGAAATGTCTCCGTTTGATCTTCTTTTGGGGATTAGCCCTTATGAAGAGGCTTGAAAAAAGCACGGTCTAACGGTTGAAGGAAGTGGGTTGTGTGACTTGACATCTTGCATGAGTTCATGTGAGAGCCATGGCCATCTAAGATTAAAAGGCATTTTCCAACAGGCTTCCTTGGCAAAAAATGATTTTGAAACCAGTGCATAAATAAATCTTTGCAACTGTGGGGCGACTCCCGTCTCATTTTGATCACCGACACTGGTGGCATGATCTCCTGCCAAATTTGTTGTAACTCGATGCCCTTAAAGATGCAGTACGGCGGTAAAAAAACTCCTTCTGCGTTGCAACATGCAACTACTGTTATTGTTTCACCTCGCTCTTGCGATGTAAACTACATGGACGTCTTTAACGCCTTTCACAGCTACAACTTTCCCTAGTACATTTGTACTAGGTACATTGTTTAATTGAAGCCCGGTTTCGTCCATATTGAAAATGTTTAGAGGCTTATTCAGAAGATCATTCTCTGTGACTATTTGCACCTCTTCTTTGTTCATACCTTCGGCTCGGGCCATGGACACACCTTCAGCCTTTCGAATGCTTAAAGTGGGATTTCTTTCTAAAAATAGCTTAAGCCAATCAGCACCGGCCATCTTTTTATTTTCATTAAATCGATTCGTTTCGCATATTTTCCTGACTGTACTTTAATTCATTCCAATATATTCCTGGGTTTCAGTCAATTTTACTGTTTATTATTTAAAATGTTTCAAAAACGTTTCGGTGTCTTTCTCCACCATCATCAGTTTGTCTAAAATATACATTTACAGTCATCATCAATTCAAATAAAAAACTCTAACCAAATTTCACACATTAAAATACAATTACATACATATTAAAAAGTATATTAAGAACATTGGCTTTCAGGTGATGAGTCAGGATAAACATATCCGGGAAAAGACTAGAATCTATTGTCTAGAGATTCAAACCTCAACCTCAACTTACGTGTATAGTTCCTAACATGGCAACACTCAACTGGATTACTGAATTTTTCATATTTTATTCGATATCAGGCGAGCGAAACAAAAAAACTGTTTATATTACGGTTTTTTCCTTTTTTTGCTTTTCAGGAATGCTTGGCAATTCTTCAATATCAGATGTTTATATTTCATTTACCTGGTCCAATCAGTTCATTTATGCGATTATCTAATTAGTGTATGGTATACATAGCTCAGATTGTCTGTATCTGATCTGAAATTTATTGCATTTTGATGTTTCTTAATTTGTATCATTTCATGGATTCTTCTCTTATTATAGTTGTCTTCATTGACTAATATTTGCGTGTTATCGAAATCAAAATCATGCAACTTTTGTTGTGCATGTTGTGCTAATGCTGTTGCATTTTCGTTAACCTTTCTTAAGCTGTACTTATGTTCGTATACTCTTTTCTTTAAATATTGCCCTGTTTGTCCTAAGTATGTGCTGTCACAGTTCAAACAGTCAATCTTGTATATTACGTTTGGTGTGTCCAATTTATCGCTTCTAGGCTTAAATTTTGTAAAACATTCTTTTGCCAAGTTGTTTTTAGTTTTCTCTGCTATAGCAATATTATGTGGTTTTAAAACATTTTTTATTTTTGTGTTGATTTCTGGCATGTGCGGTAATGATACATATCTGATTTCACCTTCTTTTTTCTTTTTTATATTATTTATGTTGTTCCATTTATTTGCATTGTATATTTTATTAATTCTCTGTTTCATAATTGGCTCGAAGAATTCTTTGGGATAGTTGTTCATTATTAGTACTTTTTTTATTTTTTCAAGATTTTTTTGTCTGTATCTACAATGTGCCAACTTTATCGCTCTATCAGTAAGAGCTGTTACCACACTTTTTTTATATTGTATAGGTGCATATGATTGGTAATTCAAGTATCTACCAGACCACACATCCTTTGTGTACCAGTTTGTTTTTATTTCCCCATCATTGTCATACATAATCGTCATATCCAAAAAGTTTAATGATTTGTTTTTGTCTTCCTCAATGGTGAATTTTATGGTTTCATGGAATGCATTAAACTTATCTAGTGTGTATTGAACTTTTTGGTTTGGCAGGCACATTATGCAGTCATCAACGTATCTTTTAAAAAATCCACATTCATAGTTTAAATCAGGTATTAGTTTTTCTTCTAGACTTTCCATTACAAGGTTTGCAATTGTTGCAGCTATGGGAGATCCCATAGCTACTCCATATATTTGTGAATAGAAATTGTCTTCATATTGGAAGTAAGTGGACTTAAGGCACAGCTCTACCGCCCCAATAAATTCATTTTCGGGTAATGATGTATGTTCCCTAATTTCAGCCCATTTATTTTTTATGCACTGTATTGAGTAATCTACCGGGATGTTTGTGTATAGCGATACCACATCAAGTGATATCAGGCGATGGTTCTCAGGTATCCTCTGTTTTTTTATGAATTCGCAGAAGCTCCATGAGTCCCTAATGTGATATTGTGAGTTTCCCAATACATTACTCAATACGGCTGACAGGTATTTAGATAATTGGTAAGTTGGGGCATTTATATTGCTAACTATCGGTCTTAATGGGTGGCCTGCTTTGTGAAGCTTTGGCAGGCCATATATAAATGGTGCTCGGCCGTTGTTGCAATACAGTTTTCGCTTTAAACTATCTGTTATGAATTTATTTTTATGCCATGAATTTATTATTTTATTTAGTTTTGTTTGAATATTTGTAGTAAGATCTTTTTTTTCCCGTTTATATGTTTTTACATCATTTATTAATGATAGCATTTTTGTTCTATATTCACTTTTCATCATAACCACTGTCTTGCTACATTTGTCAGCCGTTAACACGCAGATATTTGTGTGTTCATTTAAGAATGTTTTGGTTTCACGTATAAGCCCATTGATATAATTGGGCACACCTTTGTTCGATATTTTATTTTTGAAATTTGTTAATATGTTACAACACTTACTTCTTATTTCGTTTTTTTTATCGCTATTTAAAGAGAAGATTCCATGTTCAATGTTTGCTATGATTTCATGAATCGGTTTGTATTGTTTTTTGTTGATAGAAAAGTTTGGGCCAAGTGACAGTACATACCTGACACTGTCTGGTATGCTTACCGTTGTTAAGTTCTCTATCCATTTTTCATTAGTTCTATATTTGTTTTTGTTACCATGTTTTTTTGTTACTAATGTTTCTAGTTTGTTTCTTTGTTTCGCCCTGATCCTGTTGAACACAGTTTCGTACTTCTGCTCTTGTTGTTCAAAAAACGTTCTTAATTCATTGTGATTATATTTTTCTTGTAATTGTCTTTTCACATTAATGGTTTTATTCTCTATATTTTTTAACTTTGAACAACAATCACTTAATACGATATTCAGGCAGTTAAAGTAAAACATGTCCAGAATCTTTAAATATTTAGTTTGATTCTGTCTGTTCCCAAAATTAAATTCCTTTCTCCTCACCCGTATGAATTTTGGTACAATCGCCAAATTCTTGCATCTGGTCAAGAAGTTTCTCCTGTTTTTCTCTCTTGCCAATCCTGCCTGCAATCTTCCATACGTCCCCCTCAACATCCCCTCATCCATTAGATCTATCTTGCTTTTGTTCCCAAGCATCTCCATTCGTTTCGCATATTTTCCTGACTGTACTTTAATTCATTCCAATATATTCCTGGGTTTCAGTCAATTTTACTGTTTATTATTTAAAATGTTACAAAAACGTTTCGGTGTCTTTCTCCACCATCATCAGTTTGTCTAAAATATACATTTACAGTCATCATCAATTCAAATAAAAAACTCTAACCAAATTTCACACATTAAAATACAATTACATACATATTAAAAAGTATATTAAGAACATTGGCTTTCAGGTGATGAGTCAGGATAAACATATCCGGGAAAAGACTAGGAAAATTGGACACACCAAACGTAATATACAAGATTGACTGTTTGAACTGTGACAGCACATACTTAGGACAAACAGGGCAATATTTAAAGAAAAGAGTATACGAACATAAGTACAGCTTAAGAAAGGTTAACGAAAATGCAACAGCATTAGCACAACATGCACAACAAAAGTTGCATGATTTTGATTTCGATAACACGCAAATATTAGTCAATGAAGACAACTATAATAAGAGAAGAATCCATGAAATGATACAAATTAAGAAACATCAAAATGCAATAAATTTCAGATCAGATACAGACAATCTGAGCTATGTATACCATACACTAATTAGATAATCGCATAAATGAACTGATTGGACCAGGTAAATGAAATATAAACATCTGATATTGAAGAATTGCCAAGCATTCCTGAAAAGCAAAAAAAGGAAAAAACCGTAATATAAACAGTTTTTTTGTTTCGCTCGCCTGATATCGAATAAAATATGAAAAATTCAGTAACCAGTTGAGTGTTGCCATGTTAGGAACTATACACGTAAGTTGAGGTTGAGGTTTGAATCTCTAGACAATAGATTCTAGTCTTTTCCCGGATATGTTTATCCTGACTCATCACCTGAAAGCCAATGTTCTTAATATACTTTTTAATATGTATGTAATTGTATTTTAATGTGTGAAATTTGGTTAGAGTTTTTTATTTGAATTGATGATGACTGTAAATGTATATTTTAGACAAACTGATGATGGTGGAGAAAGACACCGAAACGTTTTTGTAACATTTTAAATAATAAACAGTAAAATTGACTGAAACCCAGGAATATATTGGAATGAATTAAATCGATTACGTTCACCCATAGATTGTGCTATATTGTAAGCTATCACTCTCAAATGTTTGGACGTAGGTGCAAAACCAGACTCTTGCAACTTTTCAATGTGGTTGCACAGCTTTCTTACTGCATTTTTGTTTTGTTAAGCGTGCATGTAGTGTCCTATCAGGAATGTTATGGGTGCGAGCAGCTTGTCTGATGGGGACCTTGTCTGATGGGGACCTCGTCAAGTCCTCCTGTGTCCATTGCCCTCTTGTACTCTTCCGAACGGTGTAAAATGTTGGCATTTTGGGTGTAGGAATAAAAAAAAAAACTTGAGCGTCATCTATCTCGAAAGGCTAAGCGTCATCTGTCCCAAACTTATGGGATAGATGACGCACCTCTTTACGTTACGATATATCCCAAGAGATGGTTTATGCGCTGTGAATACAGCTTCTTCAATAACCCCACTTTATGCCAAATGCGTTAGAACGTCGGTTTTGTACAGATTTCTAGCGAACATTAGTTCAAACTAAATATCTTGCAAAATTCTGGAGTACGTAAAAACCATATATCACCAAATATCTTGAAAGTCTACAGCACTTTTGCCACGATTTTTTCTGAGCAGCAAGAGTAGACCGTTTGCATGTACCTAACTTGGGCAACTGTAGCAAAGGGTACACCTTTTCCGAATTATCGGACTGCGTCGTGTCTCCCGCCGCGTCATATCTCCCTGTTTTACCCTATGTATGTAACCTTAAAATTTTTATGACAAGACTGGAGACGGTGATTATGGTCAGGTATTTCCAACATTAGCTGATCTCCGTTCTTTAGTTTCGGATTCTTCCGGCTCAAAATCCGCTAAAATTATCGCTATTTACTGATCACTGTTCTTTCTCCTACGCCGAAGGCCAGCTCGTTGACACACAGCTCATTCAGTTGCCTTTCACTAAGGAACCCTCATCTTTTTTTAGTCAAATTCTTTTTTCTATATTTTTGATCTCATCTTATACCATGTCTCAAATTTTTTCATGCCAAGTGCTTATCGCCATCTTATCGCCCAGCTACAACGATCTCCTTTCAAAATACTCATCACTCTAGTGGCTGCTGCAGGAGTTCGTAGACAATAAAGTGAGACAAACGTCTCATTCGGAAATGCAGACTATAAATTAGATCTTCGTATAATATTATATGGATACTCAAATCACTTTATGGCTTTCATTTTACAAGGCGCACATGTATCAAAATCCATATTGTCGTTTAAATGAAATGGCGTGAAATAAGAATTCGTTACAGCACATTAAAAATTCCGTAACATGAACAATGCGCTTTTTTGTTGAGCAATTTAGTTATCTTATATTTATTAATCTGATGGATTTATTCACTAAACCTGTGATTCACTTTACCACTCACTAATGTTAGGTCCGATTTTGATTCAACACACACAAAAATATTTGACGCTTTTACTCACTACTACATCAAGCAAGTCTCACTTGAGAGATGTTACAACTCAATTTGGGACTTGACAGCGAAATATTTGGTTGATTAGAGAACCAGACCTAATGTAGTCAGTAATTTGTTACTTAATGTATTTTTCATTCACTCAAAATAAGTTATATTATTTTAGTGTAGTGTATTCTTGACAATGTAGACTGCAAGTTTTGTACTATTCTTTAATTTCTATGTCTTTTTATTCTTATGTTTAATTATAATTAATAGATTTTGTGATTATTATAATTTTTTTAATTATTAAAATACTTTAATTATTAAAAATTTTAAACTAGTTACGCAACAATTGTATTCCGGAATATCTTTCGCTCTGAACTGTCAGTTGAAGTTTTTAAACACATGTGGCGAGATTATTGATTTTTTAATGATTAAGCTGTTCGGCTTCTACACTAAGAAATCTATAAAACTTGTTAATAATAATAGTCGGTATCCACGACTGCTAAATATTAGACTTGTTATGAATGTGTCTAGGGACATGTCATGATGCGTATTAATTCCTTCAGGGAATAATGCTTGCGCGAACTGTTTTGTCATAGTTTTACAGTTTTATTTCAAATACCACTAGGAACTGCTATGATTTCATATATTAACTTTTTCATATAGTCACTTTTTCGCTACGTTTGAAAATATTTTTTTAAGGGATTATTGAAAAAAGTTACATTAAGGCAGCATCATTTTCTTGTGCAGTAAAATACATATTATCCTTCCATTATGTTTCGCAAAGCCAAGTAGAATGTACCACAATACCATAAGGGAGAAAAACGAATATGCGTGACCAATTTAAAATAGCAAGTCTAGTTTCCGGTCGTGGATAAAGTACAGTAGAATGCTGGGTTGTTATGGTCTATTAGATGTTAATAATATACTATCATTTCATAATTTTTAAATTTGAAAGCACAACAAAGTTAAAGCTGTAGCACAGTCCCGTTGACATGCAAGTTTTCTCGTGTTATTAAACCTGCTCTGTCTTTTTACTAAATTTGCATTTGGCTCATATATTTACAAAAAATTCATGGTAAAGTTTGTTGTTCAATATGTGTAAATTCATGGTTTAATCGCTGCAATGTATTTGTACATCACATATTCAATATTTCTAGTTATACCCACATTAATTTTTAATTATTTTTCGTCATACAAACGAAAGAACACAGCGTTCCGAATAGGTAGAAAGTTTTTTATACAATAACTTTTTTGGGATGCCCAGGGGTCCCGAAACTAGGTTGTGTATTTTAACTACATATTCTACAACCAAAAATGAGACAATTTATTGGAATGTAGATCTGTAAAATGATCGCCTACGAGGTACAGAATAGCAAAGCGTTTTGTTCAGTCATTTCTCTACATGCCTCTAACGTTTATTTATATACAGGGTGGCTCTTTTTCTCATTTCTCAAGAGAACCAGTCAAATATCTTGTAACTGATAGCAAAAACAGGAAAATGTTTTATACAAATGTTGTGTAATTGTTAGGGGGAAACCCGAAGGTGATTCTACTTTTTTATAAAGGACGCTGTTAACGTCAGGTGGGGGACAACTTCATACAAAAAGTATTAAGGTACTTATGAGCTAAAGTTTATGAATTAAAAAATAAAACCTTAATTTCGTATTTTTTTATTTCTGCCAGTCACATAAACTGAAAAGGGACGAAACGCAGGGCTCATCACATAACACCATAATTAGTGACAATAAAATTGACTGAAAACCCAGGAATACATTGGAATGAATTAAATTTTATTTCAACAGCGACATAATGAATTTTGGCATTTAGTTATTATTGAGCATACGGGCTGTATTCGCAGCATTGTAAGTGCGGGTGGCTTTTTGAATCCTTTGTTTCGTTTCCCGAAACTATCAAACTCCCTAGATTATTATCGTCTCCTTTTGTAATGTATCCAAAAGATGTCGGTATGGCAAATGGAAGAGATCCTATTTTGGATGTTCAATTCGATCAGGATCCACTTACTTGATCTATACGCTGTCCATACAGTTCGGATTATGCGTCAAACTTTCTTCTGTCCGTTCAAGTTCTAGCTCCATATTAAAAAAATTGGAGATCGTGATTGTTCTTCTTCTGTTTCACTGCTGGACGAAGGCCTCTCCCAGGCCATTGACTTCCTGCGCATCTTTTGACATCGTCCAACCATTTTTTCTGCGGCCTTCCCACAGTCCTCTTTGTTTCCTAGGTCTCCAGAGTCCTTATCCTCCACCAGCCTTATGGTCCACCTGTCTGTATTCTGCTTTGCAACGTGTCCTACCCATTGCCATCGTGATTAAACCAGCCTAATTTTAATAATTTTTGTAATAGACCGGCTTTTCCCGTATCTTACTTATTGCACTTTTGGCTACTCCTAATCTTCTTCGGATGCCGCTCTCACTTTCCTGTGTTACCTACCAATATATGAGCACAGCTAGATGTTATGGTCTACGATTTTTGGAACACATTTTTCGTTTTCCCCTCGTTTATCTTAATGCCGCGTCTATTGATTTCTGTCTCAACTCGGTTTCAACTATCAACGTTGTATCGTCTGCGTATTTCAGTTTATAATATTTTTGCCTTCAATTGACAGTCCTTCATTATATCAATTGAATTCTTTTTCTCATCAAGAATTCTCCATATATGTTAAAGAGATCTGGAGAGCGGATGCATCTCTGGCGCACGCCTTTACAACTTTTAAAAGGGAAAGACCGCCGGTTCTCTATTCTCACTTTGCTTTAGCCTTGTTGTTCTTGTAAATATTTATTATGAGCTAATTAGGCGATCAGGTGTTCTTATCTCGCGAAGAATCTTCCACATTATTGGCCAGTTGTCACAGTCGAAGTCCTTTTAGAAATCCACGATTCCAACATATGACCAATGGAATATTGAATTTTCGGCATTTTTCTATGATTTGCCGTATGTCGATAATATGTCCGGTTCGTGCTCAGTTTCGATTTGGTTAAGTAATCCTCATTGCAATTTATATTGGTTAATGCTCGTATGATTCTACCCCTGAAGGTTTTCAGTTCTTCTTTTGTCTTCTTTTGTCAGTACCTTCTCTTTGGTGTGAGGTATGCTCTAATCCTTAGAGCGGAGTTCAAAATATGTTAGTTTCAGTTGATGATCATTACCACAATCTGCTCACGGAAAACTTTTGCGTTTGTTACGGAGGATTTACATCTTGCATGGAGTAACGAAATATCTTCGATTTCTCTCGAGTATTCTCTTTTCCGTGTATATATATATATTACGGATAATGTGCGAAATCCGTCAATGTGCGAAATGCCTAAGCATTTTGCAAACTGACCAAATCGGCAGGCACTTTGCAGAATCGCTACTACTTTGAGCAAATTGCAAATTTGCGTTAGTCAATCTGAGTTGCACATATTTTTAATCTTCACATTGACTAGACAATCTGCTTAATGCCTGATGTTGCAAAATTGCTGTTTACTTTCTGCTGAGCGACGGTTATGCCAATATTTGTTGTTCAGTGATTTATAACGGGGAGCCGAAAGAAAGACAAATTTTTGGTAAAATTTAATTCATTATTATATGTATATTAAACTAATTATTAATTTAATGGAAAAATACTATTTTTTTTACCAAATAGAAAACAATTTATTGTCCTAATATTTCACGTTAACAACTATAAAATGATTAGCTCCATAACCGCGAAAGTTATTTAAATTTTTGTGCACACTCACAAAATTATGCTATTATTTTGTTTTCATTAACGACATTTACATATTTGCAGCCATCGTTTCTCGAAAATCTTGTATGTTGTTTCATTTTTAGTCTGATTTTTCATTGGAAAAGATGACAGCATTAATTACATTGGTTTCCATTTTAAACTAAATTATAAACCCGAATACCCAACTAACGTAAAATCTACATTTTTTGCACGACGCTAATAGGACAGGACAGAGCAGACAAACAAACTAATAATCAATAGGAACACTTTGGAAACGCGGTACATTTTATAAAGTTGTGTGCTACTTAGGGCACTAAACATTAAACTTTCGTTGTAAAACTAAACAGCAAAGATCCGTTGCAAAACCGTCCTCCCCCGTCCTGGCTGTTCGCTCTTGCGCGTTTCATTACCATGTTGCCGCTACAGCAGATATTTGTTTCTTAACCATTCGCTCCAGTCCTGGGTGTTCGCCTGGAAAATTCTTGCTCGAATAGTGACTCCTAACCTCAGAAAAAACTCGGTTCTTGTATTTAGTTAATGGTCTCTGGTTAATTTTTGTGTTGAAGATGCATCCTTATAGGAAAAAAAACTGTTATGTTGTTTATTTTTCTGATTTTACAGGGGCAAGTATATACTTAAAGCGAAGGTGAAAGTGAAATCAGCATGAATTTCAGCAACAGCAACCGAACTAAAAACGTGCTAGAAACCACAAGAAACCTTGCTTTTCTGAGGTTATAATTTTATTCGCAAAAGCAGTATCAATCCTGCAGGACTGGATCGCATGGTTAAAAAACAAATATCTGCATAGCGGCAACATGGTAATGAAACGCGCAAGCGCAAACCTCCAGGTCTGGAAAGGACGGTTAAGAAAAAAATATCTCCATTATGCACACTGCCTAGTCAATATGAAAAGTAAACGTCTTCAACACTCAGATTGACTAGTGCGTATGGCATTTTGCTGGCATTACCTAAAACATCGTAGTCAATGTGCAGATTGCCCAAAGTAGTAGCGATTCTGCAAAGTGCCTGGCGAGTTTGCAGAATGCCTAGGCATTTTGCACATTGAATGCATACATGAATAGTGAATTGGTGCACTTTGTGCGCGTGCTTTCGCTCATGGAGTACTAAAAAGCAGCGCCACTAGAAACTGGGGCCCTAGGCATTCACTGGTACTTTGATAAATGGTACTCGTGGCAACATTTCTTTGTAAAGTGTTACAAGCGGGTGAATGTCCTAATGAACCTATCAATATGAACGTTTTGTTTTTTTTTCTGTCGAAGGATATGCATTTGAAACAGTGCAACCTAATTTCGGGATCACCGTGTAATTTTTCTAGGTACTACTGCTATCTGGTATTTCTTCTACATATAATGACTCATTTAGTTGTTTCTCGATAAACCAGCTCCTTGAAACTTTTTTAAAACCCAATTTTACTGAATATGTGTTGCGTTATTAATATCTGTACCCAGAGATATTTTTTATTAAAAAAGTAAAAAAACCGCACGCCTTGTTTTGTCTATGTATAAAAGTACACCTGTAAGGAATGTTCGGCTGTCCTTTTCTGTTTGTGTTAGCGTTAATAAGATATAACCACTAATGTATGTACACATATAAACATTGTAATTGCGTTGAGGAACTGTAATAGCAGCTCACTTTTTTGTGCTTAAAAATCTCAATTCACGCGCAGACAGCTACTGTATTCATTAAGCAAGTGAAATATTGTGTTTTAAAAACTGTTAGGTTTTATTTTAATGTTTTTCTAATATGTTTTGATTTCCAGTGTGTTTTATCTATTAAAATTATGAGAAATATTCCTAGTGTTTAATTTATTTTTGTTGTATTTTGTGAAAAGTTTAGTAACTTAATGGAGAAACAGTGGCAGCACGCAATCTTAGAAGAAATTTTTTTTGGTGTCACCCCCAAAATCCTTCGAAGTAAAGTTGTAAGTATCTTAATAAGAAATTTAAATTTCCGCCATTTTTGTGATTTGCGAATTCAAAACATTCCGATCCGTCCGTCAATGCGCCAAGTGCAGTGACTTGCTGGCCAACCAAACTTAAGCCACTGTAAAATAAATGCCGTGCACTTACTAAGTGTGCACAATGGCCAGCGGAAAACGTCGAACTTCTTAAGACTTGCGGGTGAGCAAAGTGCGCGGGCGGAAGGTTTCACCAATCAAATTTATTATACAAATGTGCAGTTTTCGAAGCGGTTAGGAGATGCGGTGGGTTTGCGACTTCGTGCATATCACCGAAAGACTCGCTTCATGTTATTGGCCGTCAATATACAGAATTATTCAGATTATACGACACGGAAGATTGCGATTGAAGCAAAATTATAATTTTAAACCCCTACAACTGGACTATATTGAATCCCCTTTGTCTTACAAGACCAACCAGATAATCCCGCTTCCGTTTCCCTACATCAACGCTACTCGAACACTTACAAACGCAACTGACTAGTGGACAATAACATAATTTTTTCTTGTCATTGGAATTTTATTTAATAATATTGTTAACCTAGAATAAGATAATTTTCATATTTGTTTTTTATTTAGATTAAAACTACATGTATTGAACAAGGGCAGAAAGACCGATAGGTCGATAGCCTTTTTTAGAAATAAAGATGTTTACTACTACTATAATTTTAAGAATAAATGGAGGGCCGCCGGGGGTACACTTTAATACAATTTTATAATGCACAGAGCGCCCCAATTACCAAATTCAACCAAAATTTGTATTTTTTTAAATAAATCACCCTATAGAGTGTGATTCAAAATTGGCGTAATTCCTCGAAGGGTGTTGCCTGCGAGTGACTAGGGAGTACAGGAAAAATAGTAAAAAAATCTTATAAAATCTGTTTTTTTGCAAAAAACTAGATCAGAAGATCGGCAACAATGTTTTTCAAGGTAATCTGCCCCATTAACATTACGTAAATACCTGCCTCTGATTCTAAAATATCAAAAGCTCAAGTAACCATATATAAGTATGGATGAAATGCAATGAAATAGGTTAGGGCAACTTTTATAAAAAGTTATAGATCAATGATATTTTTACAATCACAGATCACAGAGGTGATGTGTTTACAATTAAGTTGTTAAATCACAAGATTTGATTTAACTCCTTCTGAATTTGTAATGGGTGTTCTGTAGAGCATAGATGGTAGGCATGTAGCCCTTCCTCGGTAATTATCCGGCGCACTGTTGCCTGTGCTACCTGAGCAGGTGTCAGTTGCTGTGCAATGCTCCGAGTACTGCTGACAGGCTCTGCTGCAATTATTTTCAATAACTGTTCTTCTATGTCTGGAACCCAATTTTGGATGATTCAAAATTAGTGCTGGTTTGAATTGACATCTATTATTGGGAAACGTGCATTGTCAAAAAAAACTATCAAAAAGTTTTCGTTTTCTGCAATTTTATTTAAAACCCACATACAAGCTCAACGCGTTTTTCAAAATCGTCAAGGGAAAGTTCTTGATGAAGCTGAAGCTTCAACTCCCAATTCTGTTGTTTCATTTCATCTGACAGCATAATTTCTTCTGAATGCTTTTCCTTATACAACACTCTCAGTTTGCTTAAATTGAGTTAATAGTCTTTTAGTCAAAGTTTTAAGTCAGAATAAAAATGATATCAAATCGTTCTGCTTTAGAGTAAACTTTCATTTTTATGTGTTTTGTCAAAAAAACTACTAATGAAACAAATTTGTTTGAACACAAATTTGGGGCACCCTGAAAGCCTTGGTCTAATTTTTCTGAATTTGTCACATAACTGCATCTACTGGTGGCGGCAAAGTAAAAATTGGATTAGAAACTCGAAATGGGTGTTGAGACTTTAAACTTTAAAAAAGGTCTTCATTTTCATAAAACTCCAAATATCTCAGAAACCGTAAGCTTTAAGTCAGATAAACCAATAAAACATATTTATTTCGATCGTAAACACTAATAATATAATAATATACAGAGTATTCCATTTAAAAAAATGCAACTTTAGGTTGAATCTAGCAATTGGGACACCATTCATAAAAAGATATTTTACAAATTAAATAGCTCAGCCGCAATATTCCGCTCTCTCCGAATAAGCCTGTATATATTTTCTCTTGCCTTTGCGTTTTTGACGAATCGTTTTTGGAGTGATAAAGTAGTTAATTCTATTATGAAATTATTTAAAGAATGATAAAATCTAAAGATGTTTTTGAAAGAACAGGCATTGAAAATTTGAGTGGGTACGTGCACAGGTGCACCTATTGAGGAACCGCTCCTGTTGAATAATATTTTACTAATGATTTTTTAACCATCTGTTTTATTCCTTTAGAGCCCAGTAAATTCATGAAGTAAAGGAAATAATATTGGAGACAGAAACAATATTTATTTTTATAGAACTTTACAACAGCTACGAATATTATAAAATATTAGCTAAATGTATTGCTATACAGCTGCTAATAAGGGGCGCAACACTTTCTGGTAAAGATAATACATAACTGCAATGAGAAACAGTCCTTTGCATACTTTGTCGACGATCCACATGCTGAAAATGAATAGATTCAGTAAAGTTCCAGACTTCTGCAGGTAAGTACAACTTACACAAACATATGTCTTCGTGCAGCTGGCAATGTGTCGTCAGTCTCTTTGAGAATATACAATCTTGCAGCATGTACACAAGTAGCAAAATATTCAAAGTAATCGATTCCGTCACCATCACACTTGTAGTTTTCCCTTTCCCTTGGGTTCAACAAAGCATCTCTAAGATTCAGCGACTCCTGATTGTCAAAGTCCCATTGGTTGTTCGCGTAGTATTCGAACACTTCAAAACCCTTCCATATTCGATTTTGTACTCGGCATAATCTGTAATTAATTGATATTTATTGCATTGTCGGCTAACTTTAATCTTTTTTTCATTGTTGAACTAGTTAGTTTCTAGGTTGAGGCTTTTTTACGATCACTAGCTGATCTACTAACTAAAAGGATACCCATTCCCATTTATCAAACGTGGCATCCTCAAACTTTTGAAAAGAGCGTATTTAACACGAATTAAGTAATCTGCAGAAAGTATTTGTTCTTTATCGAAATAATTTTTCCATTCAGTAATAGATCTTTTCATGGTAAGTATGCTTTACCTACTCTGAAACTAGTAGTTACAATTTCATAAAACCGTGGTCTTAAAACTGTGTTTAATAAAATATATAACATCAAAGCCCTTAAATATAAAGTAACGAAATTCACACAGTTATGTATAATTTTTATAGATAACAAACTGCATAAAGAAATTAAAATTTCCGGTGAAAAAAAAGTCCCCGGTGATCGGAAATTTCAACCGTTTAACCATTTTAAAGTATCAATTAGAATGGTCTATATGAGTACTCATTACAGACTTCGAAGTTTTGCAGAAGAGCCAAAATGGAATAATTTTTGATATGCCATTTTAGCTCGTCTACAAAACCTAGAATCGGCTATATCGGCTACCTGAAACACTCTGTAAATCCATGTTGTGGTTTGTTGTATACTCTGTATATCGTAAGCAAAAGAACTTTTAATAGTTCAATTGGCAGTTTTAAAAGTGCATAACTTCGACTAGCTACTTGATTTGTATCAATTGACGGACGGGCATCATGGTTTTAACATTTACTTCGGTGTTCAGTTGTGTTAAATTTCAGAAGAAATTTCGAGATGTTTCTATTAACTGAATTAATGGTAACACCAGTTTCAGTTATTAAAACAGTAATCAATAAATACCTTATCTGAATATAAACTTACACTGGTTTGTATCCGATGACTAGTAACAGAGCATCTACCAAAACAGCGGGAATGATATGAAATAAGAAGAAGCAAATGTAGTGTACTATTTTGGACCTCTTCATAGAGCCACCTGGGTACCAGGCAACGCCATTCAATGGTATTTTGGTATTGATTACCTGCAAATTACGAATAATTTTAATCGTAAATCTCCCAATGTTCTATCTGTCGGAGAATTTTTTAATATACTCCACCTTTCGTCCTATGTTGATAATTTCTTCCATGGTTATTTTATAAAGTGCAGAACTGGTTAGATTAAATATCCATTTTTTCCTCCTGAAAAGGCCAAGTACAGGTTAACATCGATAGGATTAAACATGCAGCATTTTTATACCACATTTAAAAAGTGTTTTGTACAGAAGGTGGCTCAAAACTCAACTCAACAAAATAGGTTGATGATGGTGGGTCGAAAACGAAACATTGAATTCCACAGATCTGATAGCATGACCTCATAGATAATTTAACGGTATTCTAACAAGGTGACAAATATTTTAATAGATCTCTCCAAATAAACTCAGAAAAACAAAAACCATTTGGGGAAATTGCGCTTTTTTCCGAATATTTCTGGAAGTAATAGGAATTTACCAACTTTTAAAAGATCTTTTTGTTGCGCAACTTGCGCTAATTTAACTGACCCCGAACACCCGGTATATTTATATGCTATCTGAAATTTACGTCCATAAGTGATATATTACTTTTTTAGGAAGTACAGGGTTATTGATCGAACTTTGGCCACCTCGTTTTTACATCTAATTTGAAATTTAGAGAAAAACATTAAATACAAAAGTTGTAGATTTTAACGTTTAGTTTATTTTAGGATAATACTAACTGATACCGGGTGTCTCGAATTCAAGTGGTAGACCAAACCTACATTTTAGGGTGGTCAAAGTTCAATCAATATTGGTTATTAACTCAAAATCAGTTGAAAATCAATATAGAAGAGTTGTATCGAAATGGCTTAGCATGTTGTGCGAAGTTCGAATATGCAACAAACAGTACGGCATTCCATTTTAAAAAATGTAAGTTGGGTCTGCCACTTGAATTTGAGACGCCCTATATCAATTGATATTATATGAAAAAAAAACTAGATATATTTTTGTCTAAATTTCAACTTAGATGTGAAAACGGGGTGGCCAAAGTTCACGCTCATAGGCTAACTTATCATAACTTAGAGGGCTATTCTTTTGCTTCAATGCAGTATTAAAGAGTCAAACACATATTAGTTTATCTGAGAAATCTGAGTTCAAATCAAGAAATTTCACACAAAAAATCCTTTATTTAGCAAAATAAAATTTAAACATTTTGTTCAAGTCTGATTTTTTTATGGCTTTAAAATATTATAGACTTCTATTTGCATTATTCGGAAGATATTAAAAGAATACTATCCAGGTATAACCCTATTGGTGGGACCGTGAAGTCGAACTTATGATTATAGATAAAAAAATAGAAATATTTAAACAGCCACCCTAAATGAACAAAGTCGAATATAAAGAAGTTGAAGCCACAGTAAGGCAATAAAACACGGAAAGGACGAAGAAAACTTCTAAATGAATATTTATTTCAGTAGAAGGCAAAATGCAGAGAAGTGGAAAATATCAGAAAAAGTCTGAAAAAACCCACTAGTTAGTGAACGAGCTATGAATCAAGGTTAAATAGTAGTGCGATAATTATTGGTTATAATTTAGTTTGTGTTTATTAAATTGTGTTTACAAACAGAGCGAGTTTCTGAAATCTTTCGAACCTCAAAAACGTAACAGTACATTGAATGGAAGAACACCAGAGCATTTGTTTGGGTAGTTGTGTTCGTTATGTATTTTCACTGTTCATAAATAAATAATCGATTTACTCATCAGCAACAGCTTCAAAGCAGCAAACGTTCCAAACATCATAAATATCTCTAACAGGACCATACTGAATCCCCTTTGTCTTACAAGACCAACCAGACAATCCCGCTTCCGTTTCCCTACATCAACGCTACTCGAACACTTACAAACGCAACTGACTACTGAACAATAAATTTAAGATTCCTGTTTGTCAGAATTAGAATTATGAAATTGTTAACCTAGTATAAGATTATTTTTACCTTTGTTTGTTTGTTTAAATTAAGACTACATGTACTAAACAAGGGCAGATGAACGATAGGTCGATAGCCTTTTTTAGAAATAAAGATGTTTACTACTACTACTATCTCTAACAAGGCAACAGCTACCGCTAACTTGTCCGAGAATTCTTGCATTACTTTTCTATCAAACAAGAAAACAGTTCTATTTCGTCTTATTGACATTCTACTACATTTCTACCGCTGTATTTTCGGAAAATGGGATTGACAAACATTCTTACATATAGTTATCATGTCACCAATAAATGGTAAAAACCGAGAAATAAACTGAATAGCTTGGAATTCAATATATTAGACAATGAATTAGGTCTGATTTAGAATTAGGAGTTCTCGGGTGGGAATGAGAATAAGTGAATGAAGAACCCAGTGCATTCTTCTAATTTTTATGATACCTTCGTTATTCGAATCTTTGATATCGCTTATACCTTATACCTTATTTTAACTGAAAGCTTATTGAAATTGGTCTCACTCGTTAGACGTAATGTTTCGCCAAATGAAAGTTTTTTAAATGGCAATATCTATAATATGATAATTGAAAACTTCGAAAACTTACTCGTCAAATGTATAAAACCAGACAGAAGCAAGAGTAGCATTTACAACGATATCGACCGGCATATAATCGGCGTAAGCATCCTGCTTGCAATACATTGTTCTTAATACTCCTTTTCCAGCTCCAATTAGGAGCCCCGTAGGTCCGTTTATGTTATCAGTCCATCCAGGAAGCGGTTCTTTCCAAATGGGAATCACTAGAAAAAATATAGATTGATGAGATATTGATTAGAATATTATATTTTGATTTTATCTGATGCAGGGTGTTTTTAAAGATCATGCACAGTTCCTAACTATGATTCCCGCCTCGTTCGCGATTTTATCTCACGCGAAAACCAATTAGTAATTTAAATCCAATATTTGGTGACTTATAGAGTTTTAAGCGGGCACACTTTAAAATTAGTTTCAGCTACATAAAGTGTACCAAAAAAGTTAGAAATCAAACTGTTTTTTTTTATACAGAAACACTGTATACAGGGGGGTCCAATTGCTAGGGGCCAGTATTGTTATCGTCTAAACCGTAAGAGTTACAAGTCAGTTTAAATTAGAGAAAATTTGTCAAATTTGATGAAAAGTTAAGATCTCGAGGCGCCGTTACCAAATTTTCTTCGGTTTCCGATATATTGGCAAAAACCAAATATTACTGAAAACGTTTTTTGCGAATAAATTGAAAATTAAGGGTTGCCGAAGAAAATGGTTCACAATAATGAATTAGTATTTAAAGCTCTACGCATTAATATTAAATTTAGCAAAATACCACTTTTTTTAAATACGAAATAATTCCATAATTCCATTTTTTTAAATACGAACCTGACTTTTTTTTCTCGTTATTTTAAATGTACATTTTATCCTTCTATTCAATGATATACTACATGTTTACATTTGTCGACGTTTTGGACAAAAAATTGCATCACCAAGGTTTATTATCTAAAAAATGCAAGTCCGGCCCTGGATTTGAGTTGCAAATTGCATGTTTCGGTTTTAATTGCAACTTTTAGGTATACCATACCAACATATAACTATTAAAGTGAATGATTTAAATATAAGAAATGCTTACTCTTCCCCACAAAGCAACTTTAATAAAAATACGCTGGAAAATATTTTCAAAACTTAAAAGGGACTTCTATTTTGATGGGTGACTTGAATGCTCTTCATACTGCTTGGGGCTGTGTTAATAAAAACTCAAAGGGTCAAGCTTTATATGAATTTTTGTTAGACAATGATTTAGTTCTTCTAAGCGACGGGAATCCCACACGTGTCGATACAAACACACCTAATCCTCTTGACTTGGCCTTGTTAGTAGGCATGGGTAACACTGAGTTAAATCTGCTTCAATGGCGCTTTCGGAGAGCATTCTCCTTGGAACGGTATCTGAATATGGGTAAACTGAGATGCTGTTCTACGTTTTACGGTTTGGTTTTAGATGGCACCACCATGCCGTGTTGCAGAATACATACGTTTTCTTTTAGTGACATCAGAGATTAGTTGAGAGATCGCCGATGCAATGTTAAAAAAACGTACCGGACTCGAGTGACGAAAATAACGGTCGACGGTCGAACCATATGTAGTTTTTTTTGCGGCGGAGGAGAGGTAAGTAGTGGGGATCGCATTTTACATTACACTGTGGCTGTGATGGCTAATGTGCGCGTTTGGGCCAGCGCGCGTAGATTTTGTCAGAATTCAAATTTCCTTGGTTTCTTATTAAAATTAAGGAACTTGCATCTTGATACTCGATGAAATAGCCATTTAGATAACAAGCCCCTATAAATGCCGCCGCCCAGAGGACAAGCGTTTAGACTTAATTTTCATTCATAAGCAGATTGTTTACAGATTGTTATTACACTCACTTTATAAATTGCATTAATTAAAAATAGTTTTAAAAGTTGATTTTTGTTTCAACTTATTTAATTTTAATGATTGTAATTCAAACAATTTGTAATTCACTTCAAAATATTCCTGGGGTTCAGTCAATTTTAATGTTTGTTATTTAAAATGTTAGAAATACGTTTCGGTTTCAGGTGCTGACTCATCACCTGAAAACCAATGTTCTTAATGTACTTTTTAATATGTGTGTGATTTGTATTTTAATATGTTTTTTGTATTTTAATATTTAATATGTGAATTTTGGTGAAGTTTTTTATTTAAATTGTTAATAACTCATTCCAATGTATTCCTGGGTTTTTCAGTCAATTTTATTGTCACTAATTATGGTGTTATGTGATGAGCCCTGCGTTGTCACTAATTATGGTGTTATGTGATGAGCCCTGCGTTTCGAATATAATAAATAAGTAATAAATATACAGAAAATATATAGATGCTTGGGAGAAAAAAAAGCAGAATGGAACGAGTGGCTTTCAATCTAATGCTAATCGGCAACACGGGTTGCCAATATCTCACCGCAGAAGATCTATACCGGCTCGGTTCATTTACGTCCGAACACGTAGAACCGATGTCTGGCGTATAAGGCAGGGTCTACCTAAGCCTTACTGACGAGTCCAATAGGTAGACCCGGGACGAAACGCAGGGCTCATCACATAACACCATAATTAGTGACAATAAAATTGACTGAAAAACCCAGGAATACATTGGAATGAATTAAAGTACAGTCAGGAAAAAGAAATATACAGAAAAGATATAGATGCTTGGGAGAAAAAAAGCAGAATGGAACGAGTGGCTTTCAATCTAATGCTAATCGGCAACACGGGTTGCCAATATCTCACCGCAGAAGATCTATACCGGCTCGGTTCATTTACGTCCGAACACGTAGAACCGATGTCTGGCGTATAAGGCAGGGTCTACCTAAGCCTTACTGACGAGTCCAATAGGTAGACCCGGGACGAAACGCAGGGCTCATCACATAACACCATAATTAGTGACAATAAAATTGACTGAAAAACCCAGGAATACATTGGAATGAATTAAAGTACAGTCAGGAAAAAGAAATATACAGAAAAGATTGTTAATAACTGTAAATATATATTTTAGACAAACTGATGATGGTGGAGAAAGACACCGAAACGTATTTGTAACATTTTAAATAATAAACATTAAAATTGACTGAAACCCAGGAATAATTTGAAATGAATTAAAGTACAGTCAGGAAAATATACGCAACGACAATTTGTAATGTTTAGAACTATTTTAATTTTGAATTATTATTATTTTAATCATGATTGATATACATGTAAAAACTTGTAATTTAACTGATTTTAGAGATCCCGTTAGCACGATGACATGATGTTCATTTTGTGAATTTCCCTTCGTGATACTCCTTCATTATTGTAATTATTGAAATTATATATAAAAATTGCAATTACATCGTTTTTGGCTTTGACGTATTGCAAAAATCAAGTGTAGTTTTAATTACGCTAATGTCGAAGCCAATTTATTTAATTTTTCACATTTATATTACTTTATATTTCTTTACATATACAGAGTGGCGATTTCCTGAATCTTTGTATGGGTAACTTCGACATTTTTAAAGATAGAGAATCCGTTAAATCGGCAAAATTGGGCAGAATTCGATTGCCTATTCATTACGGTTTTCAAAATTTAGATACCCGACTTGGTTCCTGAAATATCCTGAAAAGACAAGAAATCAAAACTTTTACGTAAACTGCTTAACTTAGAAAAAATCACATTTTACGTAAACTGCTTAACTTAGAAAAAAAGTTAAAATTGCCCTTGGTAGAACTTTTTGCGTTGAATCCAATAAACTAGCATTCGTTTTCATAATCAACTTGATTTACGAGATAAAAAATAAACTTGTGTTTTTTTAAATGGTAATCATAGTTGTCTGTGAGCCTTTTAAAATCCTTATTTTTTTCTGTGTTTAACTGCCGAAAAACTTCAAAAGAACTTAAAAAATGTGTAGAAGGCTCTGGAAACAAGAACTATATTATCACACAAAGCACAAAACAAAAATGAAAGAACGTATCGTTTAAATTAAATGTTCAAATTGACTTCCGTTTAAGGCCAGGCACTTTTGGCATCTTCTAATCATTTCCAATAACATCTTTCTTATGGTTTGTGGGCGGATACTTCTTATTGCTGAACGTATTCTATTTACTAGTTCTTCAATATCATTGGGTTTTGTTTTATAAATCTTGTTTTTAAGGGTACCCCACATAAAATAGTCCAGAGGTGAGAAGTCCGGTGAAAGTGCTGGCCACCGAGTGGGTCCTGCATTGGCAATCCAACCAGGAAAATATTGTTGTAAATATTCACATACAACTCGTAAGTTGTGTGGAGGCTGCTAACGGCAAACTATCCAGCATCTCTTCAAGTTCATTTTGTAAAAGGTGTAAATATCTTTCGCCATTTAAATTAAGATTATAAAAGAATGGACCAATAACTTTATCACTAAAAATGCCACACCAGACATTCACAGAAGAAACACGTTGATCTCGTCTATTTTTAAGTAGATGAGGATTTTCATTTGCCGGGCTTTTTCCTTAGAAACATTACATTCACTGGCAGTATCTCTGATTGACGAATTTGCATTAAAATGGGTCTAAGCTAAAACTTTTTCTTCATCTTGTTCTTTAAATTTAATCTTCCCGTTTTTGGCTTTTTAAGTGATCCGTATTTTTTCAAGTTGGCTTCCAGTCGTGAAAAAAGTTGTTTGTCTGGCTGTCTCCTCTCCATGTATCGGTCCAAATATTACTATTTCTATTACAGGTATAGTAACAGAATTTTCCCGCCTTCTTTGCTAACAAAATGCACCGTATTTACATAGCAACAATAATACTTTTAACTAATTAATTATTATTATTATTAATATTAATTATTATTAGTCGTATATTTCTTTTTCCTGACTGTACTTTTAATTCATTCCAATATATTCCTGGGTTTTTCAGTCAATTTTATTGTCACTAATTATGGTGTTATGTGATGAGCCCTGCGTTTCATCCCGGGTCTACCTATTGGACTCGTCAGTAAGGCTTTAGGTAGACCCTGCCTTATACGCCAGACATCGGTTCTACGTGTTCGGACGTAAATGAACCGAGCCGGTATAGATCTTCTGCGGTGAGATATTGGCAACCCGTGTTGCCGATTAGCATTAGATTGAAAACCACTCGTTCCATTCTGCTTTTTTTCTCCCAAGCATCTATATATTTTTCGTATATTTCTTTTTCCTGACTGTACTTTTAATTCATTCCAATATATTCCTGGGTTTTTCAGTCAATTTTATTGTCACTAATTATGGTGTTATGTGATGAGCCCTGCGTTTTACCAATATCTCACCGCAGAAGATCTATACCGGCTCGGTTCATTTACGTCCGAACACGTAGAACCGATGTCTGGCGTATAAGGCAGGGTCTACCTAAAGCCTTACTGACGAGTCCAATAGGTAGACCCGGGACGAAACGCAGGGCTCATCACATAACACCATAATTAGTGACAATAAAATTGACTGAAAAACCCAGGAATATATTGGAATGAATTAAAAGTACAGTCAGGAAAAAGAAATATACGAAAAATATATAGATGCTTGGGAGAAAAAAAGCAGAATGGAACGAGTGGTTTTCAATCTAATGCTAATCGGCAACACGGGTTGCCAATATCTCACCGCAGAAGATCTATATCGGCTCGGTTCATTTACGTCCGAACACGTAGAACCGATGTCTGGCGTATAAGGCAGGGTCTACCTAAAGCCTTATTGACGAGTCCAATAGGTAGACCCGGGACGAAACGCAGGGCTCATCACATAACACCATAATTAGTGACAATAAAATTGACTGAAAAACCCAGGAATATATTGGAATGAATTAAAAGTACAGTCAGGAAAAAGAAATATACGAAAAATATATAGATGCTTGGGAGAAAAAAAGCAGAATGGAACGAGTGGTTTTCAATCTAATGCTAATCGGCAACACGGGTTGCCAATATCTCACCGCAGAAGATCTATACCGGCTCGGTTCATTTACGTCCGAACACGTAGAACCGATGTCTGGCGTATAAGGCAGGGTCTACCTAAAGCCTTACTGACGAGTCCAATAGGTAGACCCGGGACGAAACGCAGGGCTCATCACATAACACCATAATTAATGACAATAAAATTGACTGAAAAACCCAGGAATATATTGGAATGAATTATTATTAGTGTCAAATTTATTTGACACTTTTAATGACAGATACAGTAACCATTTTGTGACAATACTGCTAGATGGTTGTTAATGTTTTTCTTTTGAATTTTTACGGTTAAAAGAAGAGATAAACATACCAACAGTTATATCGTTAAATTCAGAACAAAATAAGGATTTTAAAAGGCCCACAGCAAACTATGATTACCATTTAAAGAACCAAAGTTTATTTTTTATCTCGTAAATCAAGCTGATTATGACAACGAGTGCTAGTTTATTGGATTCAACGGAAAAAGTTCTACCAAGGGCAATTTTAACTTTTTTTCTAAGTTAAGCAGTGTGCGTAAAATGTGGTAATTAAAAAAGTTTTGATTTCTTATCTTTTCAGGATATTTCAGGAACCAAGTCGTGTACCTACATTTTGAAAACCGTAATGAATAGGCAATCGAATTCTGCCCAATTTTTCCCATTTAACGGATTCTCTATCTTTAAAAATGTAGAAGTTACCCATACAAAGATTCAGAAAATGGCCACCATGTATATACCGGGTGTCCGTTTTTGGAGCTCAACCATGGGGATCTCGGTAACCACATAAGATACTAGATTTCTTAAATTGCGGCAAAGTTGCGCAATCTAGAGTTTACCAAAATGCTCTTTCAAAAATTCAAAAATTTCTGCTATTTCCGGAGACAGCCGGAAAAAAATTGTTTCGATACACTGGCACTGGTCAGGTCTGCTTCCTGTCAAGGTTGCAGCGATAATCAACATATTTTTCACAGTTTGACTGAATTTCGCCTAGCGTCACTTCAGCCACAAAATTATTGTAATTATCTTGTCTTTTTCAAATGAAGATAAACGAGATATGAAATTTTTTACTCTTCACATCGAATTATGCAAATTACTTCGGACACATATCTACAGCGATATTCAGAAAGACAACAACCAGCTCAAAATGATTTTCTGTTCCTCCATAGACATTTAGCCAAGTTTGGTGCATTTTCTAAGCCTAGAAAACGCGTTATTAGAACAAATGAGAGCTCTCATCAAAAGTAAAAAACGGTAATAAATTAAATTCTCCATTAGGTTCAAGATAATCCTTCTACTTCAACAAGAGCTAAAGCAGCAGAAATTAACATATCTCATCAGGCAGTGAGGAGAGTCTTGAAGATACATAAATATCGTCCGTTTAAAATTCATGTCACCCAAGTTTTGCTTCGTTTGCTCAATCATTGAAACGCTAATTTTATTTTCATGGCATCAAAACTATTGGGGTTGATTGACCTTTGAAAACAAGCGCAAATCTGCTGGCCCTCACTGCTTATGTTCACGACCCCCCCTACTTACGGGGAGTACGCTATTTTTAAAATGTGCATATGGTTCGGGGATAAAACCGCATGGTGGCTGTAGCTTACGGCTAATATCGCTGAAACGCTTTCGCCTATGCTCATCGGCGATCTCTCAACTAATCTCTGGTGACATGATATATTTATCAGGCTGATAACTGTTTGTGAAACTTACAGTTTTGGGCCTGATAATACTTGGTGAATGCAATCATCAGAAAACAATTATTGGATAAAATGCGATCAATCCAAACGTTTCAAGTTTTGCGCTTCAAACATAGGTGGCGCAAAAACTTCGTTTCGAAATCTAGCTTGTCAATTACGGTCTGTGTGCCGATGTGTACAGATGCGCCGTGAAACTGCCATTTAACTCAGTGTTACCTATGTCTACTTGTTAGACTCGCAACTTGCTCCAAAGTGTAATTGAAAAATTTTCGAGCACAAAGCAAATCATCGGACCACAGAACGAACCTCCTGTGTGTTGTCCCCTTAGATTTTTGTTTGTGATGTCCATCCCATAAATGTAAGTAATATTCTTGACCATTTATAGTACTGTAAATTATTTTTCTTTAAATAAACGTCACAGCATTTGAAAAAAAAACAGTAAGAGATATGGTCTAGAGCCACTCAACAGTATGTAGCTGGCAAATTGCACCGCTAGGGAGCAGAGCCAACGGACAAAGAAGAAGAAAAAGAACTTTTAGGGTTGCAAATTGAAAAAACGAGGTAAATATCTTATTTAAATAAGAAAACATAAAGGAATGTACTTTTTTGGCTCAAAATTGTGATTACTGAAATCAATATTATTTAATTAATTGAAGATGACGCCGAAATATCTCAATTAGTAACAACAAACGCACACATACTGCAAATAACTACACATTTTCAAAATACATTGATACATTTTGGAATTTTTTTTTTGTAAATTTTGTAAAAAGTAGTTGTCAGCTTTGCACAGGCGGCTCGAATGTGAGATGGTCCAAATCTACCGGAGGTGTTTGATAGACCTGATCTTTAATAAAACCCTATATCGAAAAATCCATGGGTGTGATATCTGGCGATCGAGATGGCCAGTTCATAGGACCATTGTTTCCAATCCAAACATTGGGTTTGCAGGTATTTAGGTATCTTGTGCAGCCTCGATCCCGATGTGCTGAAGCGCCGTCTTATTTGAAATACTTAAACTTTCGTAACAGATTAAGGGGAAAATCATCTAAATATTCTCAAAGGTGTTTTTGAAGGGGTTTTCAAAAATGGACCTTCGGGTTTTCTGTCTAAAATTCCTACCACCCATTTACACCAAATCTCTCCTGTAATGCCGTTTCTCGATGAATATGCCGGTGGAACCAGCGGTAGTGGAATTTTCTAATAAACCATGTTGCAGAAATGGCTCTCATCGGACCACACAGACATTTTGCAACATTCTCATCCTGCCTTGATTTCCTTACTAGCCATCTATATCCGATGTCGATAGTCCTCGGGCCTCAAATGTTGGACTTTGCCACAACGGCAGGGTTTATACTTGGGACTTGTTCTTTACAATTCGCATTGGAGAACTTTTTGAAAATGCCGAATCGTTTACAATTTTTATTAAATGTACTTCTCGGCCATCGATATTTTATAATGCAAATATCCTGTCAAAAATAGTATTTTGAAAAATAATGCGTATGCACTTTAACGGTAAAGGTTTCTTCGATTTTGTCTCATTTTACTGTTACGTCTGCAAATGTAAATATGTGGTTTATCATTGAAAGCAGTATAAAATATGCATGAAAAAATCAGATAGTAGAGCATTAAAAACAAATAAAAAAATACATTGTCGGTAATATTTGTTGACGAAACCGAACAAAATTGGACAACCGTGACTGAAGTAATTTAACCGAACTTTTAACTCTTACGGTTTAAAAGAGACTAATAGTGACCCCTACTAATTGGACCACCCTGTATATGAAAAACCAAAGTAAGTTTTAAGAAGGGATAATACAGAAAATGTGAACCCGTTTTGATATCATGTGGAAAAATATGAAAATGTAAGGCAAAATTCAAAAAATTATAGGTCGGCTTTAGTAGTTATTAGAGAGATATGGATGACGTATTGCATCGAAGGCACTAATAGTGCCGTCGCTATATTGACATCTGCACATGCGCATTATGTAAGGTCTGTCACTAATAAGGTTTGTGCATGTCGGTATTTGTGCAGTGCGCTTGGTTGGCTGATTCCGTTACACCTTCGTCTACCCACGAGTAGGCAAACATAAGTAATCTCATCATTCATTGATTAAGCACTTTAAAAATAAAATATGTCCCAGATACACTTTCAAATGTTTCTTTTAACACCGGGAAAGAAATACTAGAAGATCAAACAGTGACACATTTAATAGGCTACAATTTAAAATTAAATCCCAATAAGGCCTTATTTTGCCGGTTCCCATGACACTGCTATGAAAGGAAAATAGTGCCTCATTCAGTTACAGCCGGCAATTATTAGTGAATGGGCCTTAAACATGTTCTTCCATATCTCTCTATTCACATTGCATAGTTCATGACATTACAAAAAGCACCTTTCTACTACTTAATCTAAATTTAATTTCCACAGAAATTTATACAGGATCCCCGAATACCCACTTATGTTTGGGGCATATTGACGTTTCTCTACGGCTTACTGATAATTCGTAAGTGAATAGTTGCACATAAGAGTTTATTCTGGATCGGAAAGAGTTGATATGATTTTCATCATAGGCGAATGTTTAGAAAATTGCCTTCTTCAATCAATAGTTTATGAGACTTTCTGATCGCAATCGCAATCATTAGAAGCGTTAAATCCAAAAGTCCACTTTTGCTAATCCTGGATTCGTAGTAGAAATGCCACTGAGTGGCCCCCTAGGTCATCGAATCTAGCAGGTGACAGATTATGTCTACTGAGGCTACATGAAAAACGAATTGTAAATAGGTGCATCAATTTGAACATTAATCAATTTAGCCCCAAATCACCCAGATGGAATGTTTTCAAAATATGAAGAATTTAGAACACAAACGATGCGCTATCGGCACATAATTGCAAAAGAAAAAAACTGAATATTTTCGAAGAAAAGTTGCCCCTACAGGAGGTGGAGTGAAGGATTTATTTTGCTTTAATTTGATGGCTTCTTCTAAACCTTCCTTCCTTAATTACTCCCTAAAGCGCATTTTTAGAGATTTCTAGCGTTCACACATTTTGGACACCCTGTATGTCTTCAGGCCTCACTCAAATATAATTTTGATAGCATGTAACGTAATGTAATGTGTTTTCTTATAGTTCTAATGAAAGCTAATGTTTCTTACCAACTGATGGCCTTAGAATCATGACTGGAAGTTTTCCATGTTGCTCTACAACCAAAGCTTCTCCTAAAGCTTTGGTAAACGCGTAGGTATTTGGGATGTCCTTCAGAATTCTAGAAAAGAAAGATTCGTTCAGTTTTGCGAGTACGAAATGGCACTAATCATAAATATATTTTTTGGCACTGTATATGTTTTAGTGTTGACTCGTATTTGCATACAGTGGCCAAGAGTTATAACGTATATATGAGTACATATTTACTTGAATATTAATTTTTTAATATAAAAATTAATGAGATGCTGAGCATTACCTGATTAAAATAATGTACATACAATATGGTTGAGATGTTAAATTGACGGAAAATTTTAACAATTTGTTAATAAATTCGGTCATTAAATTGTAATTGTTTGACACGTAATTAAACATATGCTAATGAAACAAGCAAGTTTTAGTCAAACAGAACGTTGACCTAGACTTGCTTTAAACACGTGTGATCAAGGCGTAGTTCTTAATTATCTCAAGTTCTTTACGTTAGGTACTAACTTGCTTTTCTGGATTTGATTAATTATAGAATAATAACGTTTTCATTTAGTTCTTCGACATAATTCAACGTTTGCATGCAATTTAGCCATGGAAAGTAGTAGGTCGTGTGAATTATTGTTACAAAATTTCGAAATCCTCAACTAGAAAAGAAGATAATTGAATTGTAAGATGTTGAAGGAATGCGATCAGGTTCAGCAGGACAGATTTATTCTCTCTCGGAAACATAATACCGGGCAACCGTTTGAAAACGAAACAGACACAGTTTTAAGCACCTAAAGGAATTTACGAAAAAACTCTCGGATACGTAAACTTCATTTTAGAGGGCAGAATATTTTCGGAGAATTAAACTGCCCCTATCTGCAACCCTTTAAGCAGGGGGGTGTTCGACCCTAAAATATGAAATGGAAAGGGGGTCGAGTGACCCATCATTTGAAAGGTAATTTCATGTAATTTATGATGCTACATTTTACTACCCTGATGCTAGTTTTACAACCCTTCTATCAATACAACCATCTTCCCAAATATACGAATTTTATTTGTTATTCCCGTATATCCTTTTTATTTACGTTAAATTTTGTACTTGTTTCTCTTAACCGAGGTTCTTGGTTGTAAATAATTCATCCATTCGAAAGAATTACTGTCGTTGTGTTTAGTTTAAGATCTTCAATGGTTTAAGTGGAACTGAATATTCTTAGTTATGGTGTACCCGATCACCCAAAAGGTACAAATAATTTTATTACTTATTGGGAACCTTGAAACTGCTAGAACGGCCTGAAATTTTAAAGCATTAAATGAACACCATCGTGTCAATCGAAATTTTCGAGTTGGTGCAAGAATTTGGAGTTAAACACGTTTTTCAAGATTCTATTTAAGTACCGGATAATTGGAGATAGTACTTGGTGTTAAGTGATCTAGCATTCAAGCGTTAAAAAAAATTCAAATTACCTCTGTACAAAATACATTTGGTACAGGAACTTAATCAGGATGATTTTGACAGGCGTTTGCAAATTTATGTCTGCACGGATAGTAAATGTTCAACACACAAAACTCAGACGAATGCTCTTTTTTCGTGAGTGGAACAGAACTGCTGCTACTGGTCTGACAAAAATCCACGTATTTTTCATGAGGTGCGTACACAGGATCTTGTGCATACACAGGATCACATGGAGTGGCTCCATGTTCTCCGGACTTAAGTCCATTAGACTTCTTTTATGGGGCCACTTAAAAGGTAAGATTTAGGCCACTGAACCATCATCTTTGGAAGATTTGCGGCTCCGAATTCTGAACTTCTCCGAAGTGTTGAATGCCAAAGAACTCCACAGATGCGTCCTCCTCTTCTACTGCATGGATGTTTGTGGTGGTCATTTCCAACGTTTAATCGATCGATTTTAAAGAATTGTAATTTCATTTGAAAGCTAACGTAATCGTTATTTTTTATTTTTTCGTTTGAACCCGGCTGAAGTTAATTTTGCGAAACTAAGGTTTTTTCATTAATGTGCCTTTAAAATTGACAATCTTTATTAATTTAGCATTTAACCATGACCGCTAACTGCGTGAAATAAGGTAAAATAAACTTAACTTAACTGCTTTAAATAAGTGAATTATTCGTATTTTTGCGAAGACGCTTGGTTGTGTTGGAAGCAGGGTTTTAAAACTCTAGGATCATAAAGTACATGAAATAACCTTTGGCTGGGCGTTGGTTTGACGACCCTGCTACTGAAATGAAGAAAGAATGCAAGAAATGTGTCCCGCTTGATCATACAGTTTAAATTCGAGGGTTTTTTTTTATAAATTCGCTTAGGTGCTCAAAATTGGGTCTGTTTCGTTTTCAAACGGTCACCCTGTATATGCTTTTTTGGTATCAAAATCTTACTTATTTGAAAAAATGTAAATGAGAATTAAATTTCATTGATCAACAAGAATATTTAGATTCCTTAAATAATCCAAATTTTGCTGACTACAAACAATAAATTCTGTGAGATTGTCAGTATTGCTGCTATTCAGACTAAATATTTCTCTAGTCTATGTCTCTAGTCTCTAGTATATGTCTTCTAGTGTAATGTAGCAAAATTATCACTAGTTAATTGTAACATATCACCTCGCAGACAGCCTCGGATTAAGGACGGACCATATCGGAAACAACCACGGCAACGGAATAAGGAAATGATTATTGGAACCTGGAACATACAGGGATTAAGAGGAAAATCAGAAGATGTTGTGAAGGGAATGCAACAGATGAATATAGACATAGCTGCACTTACCGAAACAAAAAGGAAGATAAACGAAGTGGAACAGATAGGATTACATGCACATATACAGCGGGGTTTAAAGGGACAAAAGAGCGTGTCAGGGCGTTTCACTGCTGATAAACAAGAAATACTATAAGAACCAGCTGCGAGAGAAGTGCGACACATTCATTGAAAAAATCATAACTGCAAGTCTGAATATCCATGGACACAGAGTATCTATATTAGCGGCGTATGTCCCTAATGAAGATGCGCTTCAAACAGCGAAAGATGAGTTTTATGACCAACTGGACGAGATAGTTTCTAACCTAGGAGACCAACGCGAATATATTGTGCTCGGAGATCTGAACGCACGAATCGGGAGCAGAACAGACAGTGACATCATTGGGAAGTTTGGTGAAGAGGTCCTAAATAACAATGGCCGAAGATTAACTGAAATATGCGAACCACACAATTAAAAAATAATGGGTTCTATGAATACAAGAATATCCACAAATACACTTGGCACCAACATACCAAAGGACTGAAATCAATAATTGATTATGTAATAGTGAAACAAAATACGAAATGGCAAGTACTAGACACAAGGACGTATAGAGGAATAGAATGTGGTACGGATCATTATCTCTTGGCCTCCAAACCCTATGTCCCGTTTAACATATCCAATAACACGCAAAACCAGGAAAGTGTGAATCGGGATAAACTGGTTGAGGTCAAATTCAACATCAAATGCCTCCACATACATAGTATTACACACCTATACCAAAGCCGCTTGGATCAAAAGTTGGATAATGAATATCTAACACGTCAGACCGATGACCTATATACACATGTTATGGAAGCCTTAAAATCAGCAGCCAACGAAGCACTAGGCATGGATAATACCCGCCGGTATAAAGAACATAGTAACAACCTGACTTGGAATTAAGAGCTACAGCAAAAGAGAGACATAAAACAGCAGGCATATCATAAATGGCTTAATACACAAATATAGATGATAAAATCACTTGCAAACGAGAACAGGCAAAGTTTAAAAACATGATAGCAGGATAAAAACGACATATGGGAAAGGAAATGTAAAGAGGTCGACAACTTCATAGGAGGAACTAGATCGTCTGAAGCTTGGAAACTAATCAGAACATTAAATATTGACACCGTAAATAGAATAAACTTCCAGCCTATACAGATGAATAAATGACACCAGCACTACTCACAAGAACTTAAAGAAGATAGAGCACCATATCTGGCAGCATTTCCAAAAACATACCGAGTAGAGGGCCCACGAGTAGGAATTAATGAGGAAAGAATGTGGAAAGTAGCTAAGTCAATGAAGAATAACAAGACCAGCGGACCAGAAGGAATACCCGCAGAACTGATTAAATTGGGGACTCAAAAACTCATCAAACACATCCAATAACTCTTTACTAGATACATGAATAGAGAGAGAATATCTCTGGTGTGGAAAGAAGCCTGGATTACTTCCATCCACAAGAAGGGAAGGAGATATGAATGTTCTAGCTGTAGGTGTATCTCCGTTACCAGCACCCTGAGCCGTATCTATGGAAAAGTCATCCAAAGTTTAATATAAGAAGAATACGAACACCAAGAAGTTGAAGAAAAGGCAGGTGTTCGAGCGGGTCGCCGTATCATATCTTCAGTCTGGCCCAACTGAGAAGAAAGTAGCAAGAAACGGAGAGGTGTACCTTCTGTTTGTGGATCTTACGAAGACATATGACAGCGTTCCCGTACAAAAACTATGGTAAGTAATGGAGAGATCAAGGGTAAGTTATACATTAATAACAGCTGTAAAACAACTTTATGATCAAACAATATCAAAGGTCAAACTAAATGGTGAATTATCAGAAAGTTTTCCAGTGACAAAGGGTTTGAGGCAAAGCTGCTGTCTGTCCCCCACATTGTTTAAAAAATACCTTAATGAAGCACTAAGGAAGTGGAGAAGAGCGTGCAGCGGAATGGGAATAACCATTAATGAAGATACAACGCTGTATTCTTTACATTTTGCAGATGACCAGGTTCTTATAGAGCAGGACAAGGAGGACCTGAAGTTCATGACAAGAATATTATTTAAAGAGTATGGAGAATGGGGACTGTCGGTGAATCGATCGAAAGCAAAATATTTGTGCATCGGAAACGACAGAGTTGACCTACACTCAGAAGAAGACGAAACAATAGGAGCATGCACCGAATACGTATATCTTGGAACAAAAATTGAAACTGGAGGCAGTACAGAGAAAGAAATAGAACAATGCATCATAAAAGGGAAGAAAGTGATCGGCTGGTTAAACTCCATCTTATGGATAACCTGTATATCCCGAGAAATATTTCTATAGGAGGTGTGTTCACACCTCCTATACAACTCCATAATTAAGAGTATAGTGATGTATGTATGCGACACTTGGCAACTTACTACCCATCTAGAGCGGCGGTTGCGTTCTCTGGAGATGGACTTCTGGCGTAGAGCAGCAGGGAAATCAAGGTTGGAGAGGATAACTAATGAGGAAATCAGAGTTATCATGAACGTCAAGACAGACATAATAGAAGAAATCCAACGAAGACAGTTGATGTGGTACGGGCATGTTGAGCGGGTGGATGACACAAGAATTCCCAAACAAATCATCAGATGGACACCAACAGAGAGAAGGAAAATAGGAAGACCCAAGACGACATGGATGGATGGAATAAAAAAAGCCATGTCGGAACGAAACCTGCAACCAGGGCAATGGAAAGGCAGAAGAGGATGGAAGCGAGGAACCGGAAGGCGCAAGACGCTATGACACCGGATATATAGGTCTATAAATTAACATTTGGAAATGGAGTTATCGAAGTATGGTTTGCAGTTGTGTAAGTTGCTGCTGCACAAGATAAAGTTAAAATTTTATCAGTAGACCACTTCTTTTTTTAACTTACTATTTCAATTGAAAAAAAAATGACGAATTCTATTCTATCCAAAGTAACAAAGAAGTTTTTTGTCGAATAAAACTCTGACATAAAAGAATACTCGAGGATGTGTGAGTGCAGTCAACAAACCTTCCCTAAAAATATCATATTCTGTGCAGGTTTTGCAACATTTTTTAGTCCCTCCTCCAGTTGACTTTTCTGCATGGAAAATGTTTTATTTGAGGTAAAAAAAATCTTTTTCAATTTCAAATAACCAAAAATATATTTAATAATAATAAAACCCAAATATGCACCATTCCATTTATGATGTTATTGCTTCCTTTACTAGATTGTCCCGTTTCCAAGGCATCAATATATTTTTCAGGCATAGCATCTTTGACTTTAGGATTGGATCCTACAGCACATTTGATTGGTAGTGTGCAATCGATCACTTCCACCATCAATTCCTTGAGGGTGCTCGCAGCTCTCAGTCCACACACTTTTGCCGTTTTAATATAGAAGCAGTCGACAATTTTTTTATACGATTTGCAAGCCTTCTCCGGGCTTGACTCGTTCCAGTCAGGCATTCCATTGCAGACTTCGTAGTCTTTGTTCAAATCGGTGTAACACTTGTCAAACTTGTCGTATTTTTTGTAAAAGTCGTTATTCTTACACAGTTTTGATTCGAATGTTCTCAAACCGTTGATCAGATTCAGGTACAAGCCTTCTGTTGCTGTGCAATTTTTTAAATAATCTTCAATCCTTCGTACCGTCGTCGTTGTCGCTGAGCAGGTTCCTTCAAAATCAGCGATAGCAATACCAACAATACTTTCGGGATTAGTAATTTGCCGTTCTGCTAAAAACTCTACGAGCTTGTTTTCTTCGCATATGGCTTTGGGAGGTGCGACTTCTCTGAGATGGCGCACTTCTTCTTCTTGGAAATAAATCGGCCGATATAGGGCATTCACATATCTGTTGTTCAATAGGAAGAAAACGGCCAAAAAGATAGTCAACATCTTAAGGGAGAGGTGTTTATTTTTACTGTCGTAAATAAATTAATCTTGTCAACGCAGACATTGATGGTCACAAGTTAAACGCGAATTTGAACTTGAAATTCCTGGAAAATCCGAGTATTCATGAAATATTCAACAAAAATTTAGGTAGAAAATTCTACCAAAAAAAACCAACTTACATTGGTCCAAAACTGTTTAATGCCATATCAACAGATATAAAAAAGATGAATATTTTCAAGAAAAAGGTAAGATTGTTTGTAAAACAAAAAATCCGGATCTCTTGTTGAGCTTTTTGTAGGCTCATCGAAATAGAATGACAAATTTAAGTAACTTATTATGTGAAATTAGGGAATGAAATTGTATGGAGTAGGGACAGGTGGGCAAAACCGGGTGGGTGCCTAAAATGGGGTACCCCCTTCTTTGTACCACTGGGTTAATCTATACGACGTGGAAAAAATTATATTATAAACGCGTGTATTCGGCCTCTGTCATAAATCAAACATTTGTAGTTGCTAGTCGATCGTTGTGTGGAGTGCATGTGCGTTAATTTTCTATAAAATATGCTCATTGGGCAAAATGGGATACTCCATTTTGCCTTCTTTTATGAAACTTTTATAATTTTTTTTTTCTTTCCGGATGGTGTCTAAGTTACAAAATGAAGATTGATCGCCACAAGTGGTCAACAGAGAGTATGCAACAGGCTGTAAATGCTGTAGTAAGTGGTGAGATGGGTCACTAAAGAGCAGAATGTAGGCAAGTTGCCTTTCAACTTGCTGATCAAGGCACAAAGACTTGTCAATCAGAAAGCCCGAGGCTACGTCGGGTACACCAATTCGTTGGACGAAACTGTCCAGAAATATCAACTAACAGCAGAAAAAATCTACACCGTTGACAGAACTGGAATTACGGTCAATCCAAAATGGGTTTCAAAATTCATAGCCTTAAACGGAAAACGCCAAGCTGGCGCTTGTCTCTCAGCATCAGGAGCCTATATGCCTCCGATGATAATATTTCCCCAGACGCGAATGCAGCAGGGGTTCATGAGTGGCCTCGTGCCTATTGGGTGGGTTGAGCTAAAAGAAA
Source organism: Dendroctonus valens (assembly GCA_024550625.1). Taxonomy (NCBI): domain Eukaryota; kingdom Metazoa; phylum Arthropoda; class Insecta; order Coleoptera; family Curculionidae; genus Dendroctonus; species Dendroctonus valens. Next base: position 368,313 of record JAJTJO010000818.1, read on the forward strand.
AAGGGTGGATAGATAAGACGTTTTTTTCACGGTTTAAGAAGTTTGTCGAGTATTCTAGAGAGAGCTTCAAAAGATTCACCGGTTCTGCTTCTGCTAGATGACCACTCATCACATACGAAAAATCTAGACGTAATTAGTTATGCTAGGGAAAATGGGGTGGTAATGTTATGTTTTCCACCTCATTGCACGCACCGTCTTCAGGCCGTAGATGTTGCATTTATGAAGCCTTTTAGTGGATATTATGACGACGAAGTAAGAAAATGGCTTCGAACGAAATCCTGGACGAGTCGCAACACTCCAGAAAATTTCCTCCTTATTCAATGCAGCATATTTAAGAGCAGCTACAATGGTTACTGCAATAAATGGGTTTAAAGAAACTGGAGTGTGGTTTGTGGATATAGCCGTTTTTTCTGAAGCACATTTCTTGTCATCAGCTTCAACTGACATAGAAATTGATCTTAGCGCATCTGAAAGTCAAGTAGAACCTATTCAACAAGACGGGGACACACATGCTGTACAGTCGGTTAGGGAGAAGATGCATGAGCCTCAACCAGTACCGTCCATTAGAAAGCATACGCCCGAGCCTCAACCAGGATCCTCTAAAGAATGTGACACTAGTTTTGAGTTTGTAAACCCAAAGCGATTTTAGCAGTGCCTAAAGTAAATCAATCCAAGAAACGAGTGTCAAAGAAAAGGGACAAAACCACCATTTTAACGTCCTCACTCTATAAAACAAAAGTGGAATTGGCCCAAGGACAAAGTCAGTCTGTCAAGACGAAACCAGTAAAAAAAGATACCAGATGATCAAAACAAAAAACAATCATAAAATCTAAACAGAAAAAACCTAAAAAAATACAGTTAGATTCAGAAAGCGTAAATAGTGACACTGACTGCTTGTACTGCGGATACTTTTATTCCAGTTCCACAGAAGGATGTGCAGGTGTACAAGATAAAGCAGTGCTTGTTAGTGAACTTTGTCAATAAGTCTTTCTGGGTTTAAGTATCGTACCCCATTTTGCCCTATACGTTTCTTTGTACAGTTGAATTTGTACGACAGTTGAATTCTTTTCTTTCTTTTGTAAATTTTTTTTTCAGCAAAACGTGTACTCCTTTTAATGAAGTATTATATATATATATATATATATATATATATATATATATATATATATATATATATATATATATATATATATATATATATATATATAATATATATATATATATAAATGATGTACATGGGGATATTGGAAACCGTTAGAGTTACAGGGTGGACCAAATGGGGAAAAAGTTGCGCAATCAAGTGCCTATAAATAATCTGTCATCAACTTCTTTGAACTCGGAATAGCAACGGATATACAGGGAAAAAAAGAAAAAAGTACGTTTTATAAAATCCTTTATATCGTGTTTATTATAAAAGATACAATAACGAAATTTTCAGGGTGGGGGTAAGAAATGGGCGTGAATTTGAAAATAAAGTATAAAATAATCTAGGCCCACTATGTTCAATGAGGCCGAAGTCAACTTTTGTTTTTCTTATGGGCGCCATATTGAATTTCTGCATTTTTAAATTCCCCTTTAAATATGCTCTTCAACCATGTATAACATGTTTATGTTCGGTCAAGAGAAATAATTAAAATTAACAAAATTCAGATTTTATGGTAGTAAAACTTGACAACCCAACAGACACATAAAAACCGAGTCACGCAGGAACAAAAACCAATACATACACAATATCTGCATGGAAATAGAAAACCATGCGAACCAGAACCATACACATGACCTATACAACAGAGTGAAATATCTATCTCGCGAGTTCAAGCCAAAAACGCAAATATTCTAAGATGACCAGGGAAACATTATAACTGACCTGAAGGGAATAGCGGAAGTATCGAAAACCTACTGCACCAAATTGTACCATAATAACCCCTCAACATCTGTGGAATTAGAGAACAGACGGTATGAAATGGAGCCGGGTATCCTTAAGACCGAGGTAGAGAAAGCTATCAGAAAACTTGGAGATAGAAAGGCAACGGGACCAGACAACAGAAATGATGAAACAATTAAAGCAATGAGAGAAGCAGGAAAAACAGCATGCATACTATTTGCCAATGCATATGGACATCCGGAAAATGGCCAGAAGAGTGGGCAAAATCTCTGCTAATACCTATATGCAAAAAAGGTTGCCCTGCAGACTGTGCTAACTATAGAACCATAGCTGGTATCACATGCCAGCAAGATTATGCTACATATACTTAATGCCAGGCTAAAATACATCCTGCTGCCAGAGATTGCAGATGAGCAATCAGGATTTGTCCCGGGGAAAGTTACTCGGGAGCAGGTCCTAAACGTAAGGCAAATAATAGAAAAGGCCAGAGAATTCCAAGTGAAAGCATACCTGTGCTTCGTGGATTGTACTAAAGCGTTTGATAAATGAAGTGGCACAAACTATGGCAAATACTAGAGGAAATGGGGGCACCACTTCATCTACTAAGATGAATCAGGCAGCTCTACGGAACCAGTACTGCATGCGTCAGCGTTAGTAACACATGCTCCGAACCATTTAAAATACTAGCGGGAGTGCGGCAAGGATGCATACGGTCGCCAATACTGTTCAACATTTACACCGAATACATTACGCGAGTGGTACTGGAAAATTTTAACGGAGGGATCCCTGTTGGAGGCAAACAGATAACGATTTTGAGGTATGCGGATGATCCTCTGATTAGGACTCCAGGGGAAGCCGAAATGGAAGTTATAATGGCCAGACTCACAGAACAGAGTAGCTCATATGGACTGGAAAATAATAGAGCCAAAACAAAGATCATGATAATAGACAGACAAAAGGAAAACCTGTCAGAAGGCGACACAGTGGCTGAATTTGCAGTGGTGGAAAGATTTGAAGAGTCATTATCTAGGATCAGTAGTTACCAACAAAGGTGGATCGGAAGAAGAAGTCCGCAAACGACTAGTGATTACCAGAACGTTTATGTCAATACTGGTGAAAATTTGGAAAGATCGAGCCATTACCAAAACCACAAAACTTCGGCTGATACATAGCCTGGTCTTCTCCATTGCAACTTACGCAAAATAGAAACGTTCGAAATGTGGTGCTATAGAAAAATGCTGCAAATACCATGGCCAGCCCACCGCACAAACGACTCCAGTATCCAACACCAGACTGGTAAAGACCAGGCTATACCAGACAATAAACCAGCGCTATCTGGGATTTCTAGGTCATGTGGCAAGGAGGTGCGACAATATCGAACAACTCATAGTAGAAGGCAAGGTCCAAGGCCGCAGCTCAAGAGGATGATCGGATGACACGATGGATAGACCGGACAAAAACCTTGACGGGACAAGGGATGCATAAAGTAATGAGATCTTCCCAAGATGGAGAGAGCTGGCGCGAAGTCATTGCGACCGTAACAAATGGATGTCACCACACCCTGCAGAAGGGTTATGGACTGAAGGGAGAGAGATATTCCCCAAGATGTTGATCCGATTTCTTATCATGTTGGAAGCTCAAATACAAATGGCCTCTAGTCCCGGGCAGACCTAAATGGTCAGGAGGTGCGAAGAATCACCCGGGTTCAACTGGATAGGATAACAAAAATAGCGACTTGGAATGTAAAAACATTGTTTGCAGCTGGAAAGCTCGATAATTTAATAAAGGAGATGGACAGAATGAAGATAAACATCCTTGCAGTGAGTCAGGTCCGATGTCCTGGATATGGAATGCTCAAACCGAGGGAAAACGTTTTTTACTATTCCGGCAATAATGCAGATCGAAATAACCAAAATGGAGTTGGTATCTTGATGGATGAGAGCCTACAAAAGTCAGTGAAAAACTTTATTCCCCTCTCCGAAAGCGTAGCTTTGGTTCAGTTACTTGGTAGGCCTGTTAACTTTAACATTGTTTAGGGGTATACCCCAACAGCAGACAAACCGGAGAAATAGATTGAAGTCTTCTATAAACTACTAGATCAAGTCTTAAAGCTCACAAAGACTAATGAAATTAATTTTATTTTTTGGGATTTTAATGCCGAAGTTGGCAGGGGCAGACTGGGATCGGTGGTTGGTGATTGGGGCTTGGGTGAGAGAAGTGACAGGGGTGAAAAGTTGATTTAGTACTGTGATTGATGATTCAGATGACGAACACCAACAGAATTATTGGTTTGCTTGTAATTGTTTGATGGTTCTAGGTGCAGTTTTCTCAAGCCGTTTGTGTCAATAGCATAGACTTTAAAATACATCATTTCTTTTGGTCACGTATTATTCCTGTTTTCTGCATGAATTCTGCAAAATTCTCTAGTAACAGTGAAACAAGTTAAGAAGCTGTTCGAAATAGAAGAAAGTTTACTTTTGATATTGCATTTTCACAAACGCGACTGTTTTTGTTAACATACTTGTTTTCGTTCAGGCCGCATTAAAACAATAATATGAATAGCGTCTCACCACTTATTTACTTACCTGGGTGTTATCGTCTCCATAACATCATCACTTAACCACTCTGCCGTCTGAATTACTTTGTGGGGATCCGCCGGTGGTGCATATGGCCTTTCGTAGAGTATTCGCTCACTCAGATGGCAGTATGCAGTGGATACATGGACAAAACACTGAAATAATTACCTTATTATCACCAAATATTTATATCAACATTTTTTTTTGAAACCATGTAGGTACTTCAAAATAACTATGATTTATTTAAAAATATATATAGGGTGATCAAAATTGGGTCATTCCCATAATCCCTTAATAGGGTTATAGGGGCTCACATGGAGAGTACGAGAAAGAAGATATTTCTAGATGTTAATTTCTTAATATATTATTATTATATTAGTTTATAATAATGTTAAGAAGAAGTTGTTAATAAGTATTATTATGAAATGGGCCCATGTTTCATTAGAATGCTTAGACGTAACCTATTAGAATACTTAGACATTTGAAAATACAAATTACCATTTTTACTTCATATTATGAAAATTTTTGATATTAAGATATTAATTCACCGTATACTAGAAGCTGCTCAAAATACCCCAGCAATGCTGCGAAGAGTACACAATAACGTGATTACACGGGCACAAACATGTTTAGAGTTAAACAATCAGAACGTCGAACACCTCTTGTGAGTTGTCCACATTTGGAAGCGGCTATTTTCAAACCTACAATCATAATATCATCAATCACCAAAATGTTTTTTTTTCTTTGTAGGTTACTGACTTTCTTCTTCATTTACCGTGGCTTTAATTGTAACTAGATAATTGAACGATAACTTTTTATAGGATATTTTGTTGACATCCGTTGAAAATTTACCTGTTACCCTAACCTATTTCATTTTCACCTAATCTTTTGATTTTTAAGAAGCAACAGGTATTTACGTTACGGGACCCAAACCTATTTCAATGCATTTCAACGTCACTCTATATTTACCTATGGTTACTTGAGCGTTTGATATTTAAGAAGGAACATGTGTTTACGTAATGTTAATGAGGCAGATTACCTTGAAAAACATTGTAGTCGACCTTCTGATCTAGTTTTTTTGCAATTATCTAAGTTTTTGATAATAATTAATTTTTTAACTACTTTTCCAGTACTCCCTAATCACTCCCAGACAACGCCCCCAGAGGAATGACGCCAATTTCGCATATGAAGAGTTCACGAAAGAAAGGCGATTTGTAACATTTTTATTATTTTCGAAACCAACGAAACAACTCAATAAAGAAAACGAAACATACAGCATTATAGCTTAATTTTTTTGTTAAAAAAATCTTTATCTGCAGGATAAAAAACGCGATTTGTCCATGCAAATCGTTGATCAAAGCGACATGTCCGTATTTTATGGGAGGGGAACGGGACGAGCTGCATTCAGCTTTTTTTCAACTTTAGAAAATGTATAATTTACGATTTACTTTTTCGAGACATTAATTTTGTTGATTTTAAAATAAAGCCTACAAGCACGGGGTTAACACCTATAATAAAAGTGATCATATGAATATTCGTCAATGATCAGTTAATAAAGGAAACATGAGCGACCGAACCAATAATGTAATGCAGAGAATAAGACAACAGAGCCAAAAAGCTGGTAAGGCTTGCAGTTGCAAAAAATTAAGGCGTTGTTCGATCGTATAATCTCAATTGTCAACAATCTATTTGATATATTAGACAGTCCAAATTTGATGTCCGTGCAACGAAAAAAGCTGCAAATGAAACTATAGCTAAATTGCACGATGCTTCATACTTTTTTAGACTAAGAACTGTGAATAAAAATGGAGCTACTGACATTCTAGTTTGGTTCAAATCTTTCGAAACATCCATGGAATCGGTCGAAAGAGGTCGAAATATTCTAAAAAGTTTGAAACCTTCGGGAAGTGCACTGGGGAAAAAATAAGAACAAATCTGCCTTGTCGCAGGAGAAGCTGAATGACCTTGAATTTATAAGATGTTTTCAAGGAAGTGCCAGTCATTACAGTAGTAGAATAAAAACAGGAAAAATATTTCCGAATATTTAGATAAATGCAAATTTTCTGAATTGTTGGATTGATCGGGGAAGTCAAACAATATGACCAGCACGAAGTCCGGATTTTAATCCTCTAGATTTTTGTGTATGAGGATATCTCAAGTCTTTAGTGTATGAAGAAACGACCGATAGCAGAGGCAAATTATTAATAAAAATTTAAAGAACTGTGGACATTTCGGAATAATTTTTTTTTTCAATTTGAAGATAGATAGATAAAATTTATTTAAACATTCACAATTTTTGACAAGCATGGGTAAATGGAACAATACCCTAAGGTCCCCCGAAAGCTCCCCCTATGCCTAGCCAGGTGTTCGGCCTTGGTGCTCCTTTGCCCATGGTCCAAATGGTCGCTCGTTGATCCATTAACTGGGTGCAGCCCTAACATGGATATTCGCGGAATTAATCGTTCGCATGACAACGTTAGGCGATGATCTTAAAGTGTATTATATGTAAAGTGGTTTTATTGGAGGGGCATTCATTAAGGAAAAAAGGTCTTCCTGACGGGAAGCCAAAAACCCTTTTTGCTTCGACCTTTAAATTTGATCCTCTCAGCCGTGGCGTTAACCGCCGGCAGTTTCAACTAGTTGACCAAATCCATCCGCCGCCACCCCGATCGGTGCAAGGACCAGCCAACACCAACCGGAATGAGGCAGGACGAACCCGTCAAGTCACGTTATGTTGGATTTGTGCGTTTCCAGCCTGCTAGAAACGACTGTCTGCAACTGGCAGGCAATGTTTGTTTGTCGTCACGTACTGTCAGGGACAAAATCCTCATAAAATATGGGAAGTCGCTTATACAGGGGACCATGGGTTGGGCGATCGTTTGCTCTTACTTGGGTGATATTTCGCGTGAGGACTGAGCCTTGCACTCCGCTATGATAAAATTTTTCAGCGATGGTATCTATATAGTCGGCTATATAGGCCATCCCTGTAGCTTCGTGCATTTCGGTTATTCTGGTGTATCTGTCAGCCGATAGGACGCCTCTTAGGAACCTGTTTTGGGTCCTTTGAACACGTCGTCTCGTGGAATCACAGACAGAGTGCCAGACAGGGGAGGAGAGTGCCAGACAGCCGTAGGTCAGTATGGGCCTTATGGTGGAGGTGTAGAGCAGAAGTTTATTTCGAGGTGATAGGAAAGAATTTAGCGCCAGAAGAGAGTATAACTTTCATTGAGTCATGAAAGTCTTTTGTAACATACATTCAGACATTTAGTCAACATACTTGTTGAAATGAAGTCGGGCGTCCAGTTTGAATCCCAGGTATTTCACCTCTTTTACTGGCTTGATTGGAGTATTTTGGACCATGAATGGCGATAGGATTTTATTGTTAGTAAATTTGCGTGAAAAGATAATAAGTTCAGTCTTACCTAAAAGACGCTATAATGGAAACTAGGTAGAGTGGCTGTGAATGCATTCAATTTGAAGATCGTTTAATACACGTGTGATTAAATGTAATGAAGTTAATGGACGTCATTATGAACAACTTTTGCCAAAAGCTGTCCAATTTTTTTATTAGAGTTTATTTAGTGCTGTGTTCTTGAATTGTTATTGTTCATTAAATTATTATCGTCCCCTATTATTTCACCCATAAAAAGGTAGATTTTTTCATAAGTGCTGTTACGTGCAAATATTTTGCCGTAAACCTGTTAATTTGTTTTCGACCTCGGTATGCGTGTTCAAGTTATTTGCCAAGCATATCTGTTTTGGTTTTTTCATCATAGAGTTAAATTTTGGCTGTAAAATCCGAATCTAGCAAATTTGTCGATTCTTATAGCAGGTGAAAGAAATGTTTGGCAGATTGCGGGATCACGTGTCCGTTAGGGCCAATGAATTTGGTGATTTTTGATTCCTGCGCCAACGGAAGGTTGGGGGGAGGAAAAACTTCTACTGGTGTAACGGTAGATTTTTGGGTTGAGAAAATTTAATTAGGCCGTGACGATCAGATCGGCAGGTCGATTTTTGAGTTTATTCCGCATGGTCGGGCTTTTGAGATTTTCATTGTGTTCAGCGCTACCGCATGGCCGGTTTTTGAGAATTTTAGAATCAAGAAATTCCTTGATGGTTCCATAGACTGCAAGAAGCCTTTCTTTCCACTGGGAAAAGCAATTATCCAATCGGCGAGTTGAAATTTTGAGACCCAAGAACCGGATAGACGAGTCCATGATGGGCGCTATGACCACGTGGAATTGATCCGGGGTCCGTGGAGCAATTCAAAACCAGCTCTTTTGGGGAACCTCAGCGAGACCGTTGGATTTTTGACGTTGAGGCTGATTCTGGTGTTTTCCATTTTGGTAGAAGTTGTATGCTACTTGGAAGCATGCTGGCGCCCAACTTTTGGTGAAGACTTTTGTTTTTTTATCACATTATTTTTTTTATAACTGGACTTATTAACGTTTTTTAGTTAACTGCTTGTGCTGAAACATTCAAGTTCGACTGCATTCAGTTCATTTTGTTTTTGACTTTAATTGCGATTCACAGTCGGACCTGAGTGATTTCCTTATTTATTTTGGTACCCCTTTACATTGGATTTTTTTATTTTCATTTCTGATCACGACCGATCCCCATTGGAGACCTGCGAGGCCACTGACTGAAGTGATCACTCCAGCCGGTCCCCCTCAGGATCCTTCCCCTTCACCATCCAGGCTTGATTGAAGTTAAGGTATCCATAGATTAAGGGTGCTTCCAAAAATATCCGAGTGATACACTCTAAGTAAATTTATATATTTTGTAATTTTCTTTCTCTCAGTAAAATTGTTAACTTGTTTAAATACATTAGTTGTGCAGTTGAATTTGAGTGTGCGTAATTTTGTATTGTCCATTGAGCGTTCCAAAAATTGTTCACTAGCCGCAAAGTACTAGCTCTTGCTCTAACTCACGCCCGAGATAAAATAATTACAGTTAGAAGTAAAATTCATAACAGTGCATCGCACCGAATACTTTAATTGCAAGTATCTCGAAAACCGTTGATCTTAGATATTCCGGTGCCAGCTGAAATTTGGCAGAATCAGAAAAAAGTTAAGGCGATTTAAAACGAGTTACGTCCTGCAGAACTGATGAACCTGAGCTGATAAATAAAATTGTCACCTGTGATACCTAATTTTATTTAAAAAAACTCCGAGTTGTTCGTAAGTTATTTGAAAATATCCATAAAAAATTAACTGTTAACACCTGTACTTCTGGTTCCCTTTACTTTCCTTCTAAGGCAAGTTGTGCTAAATCGTATTACACCCTATATAACAGATCTTACTAAGCCTAATTAATAATTTGATAATAATTATTTTGTCATCATAGCGATATTCAAAAGCACCGGCAGATATTGTTTTTAAGAGGTTGCTCCACATGAATGATCGTAACTGCGTTAATTTAAATTTTCTAGGACTGCGAGTCAATAAATTACACACCAGACCCGATTAATCTAGGCTTGTGAAGCAAACGCCTGCAATCATCTGACTATATTTTTGTCTGAACCCGCTGCTCCAAATGCAAGTACCAACGTGTTCTAAATAGCGCACAATTAAATTCAAACTAAACAACTTGTAGAATTAATTCAATATCTCCGTGTTCGTGTTTGTCATGCCAACTTTACAATTTGTCGGTGGTTTTACACTCAATAACCATTCGTTACAAATACTTTTCCCTTAGCAAATTGTCCACTTTCAAGGTTACATACATAATAATTATGTTTCGGTCATCTTATTACTGTTATATAAGCGCGAACTTGAAACGAGCAAAGGAAAAGTGTGTTGACACACTTCTTTTAAATTGCTCACGGCAGATCATTTACTCTGACATAATGCCATGATCTTTTTATAGTAATTTGGTTGCTTAGTTTTTCGCTCAATGAAAGCTGTTTCCAACCTTTGGATATATTTTGAACTTCGGAAGAGAACAGAAGAGACATGTTGCAATAAGTGTGCAATGTGCTTTGTAGTTCGTGTGGACGTTTTGCACCTTTTTTCCAGAGCTAAAACTGCTACACATATTTATTTTAGTATGTTGTTATAATGACATCACATTTTTGGTTTCCGACCAAGGATATTACTTTTCTTTACTCTTGTTTGTACGCCACGTCGATCAGAAAAAATATTGTAGGACAACTGAATTTCGTGGGTATATAAGGAGTCTTCCAATAAGAACGCCGATTTTGAATTGGGTGCCATTTGTACCGTCATAGACCCTTGGATGGAGCGGATGTTCACTTCCACTATAATACATAGTAAGCTCGAGTATTTACATCTATGTCCACCGTGATTATATGGTGGGCTCAAAAATTTTTTATCTTAACAAACCAATACCTATTATAGCATAGTTTGTTCCTAATAATCCAAAAGCTTTTTTTTTCCTCTTTCTTGTTTAATAATATGGGAAATTTTAACAAATCCTGCGATTTATTTGGAATGCTCCAAATAAAGCCATTGTGAGAGGATTATTTAAAAACAATTGGGCAAACTGAGTCTGTTGATAAGGTGAAACCATAAACATGCGTTCGTCTTGATGCGATGCAAATAATGAAAAAAGCTGATATGGATGGATCGCCCAATCACATCAATTCGTCATCGAGCTACGGAAAATAGTGGAAACCACTATGCATCGAATTTTAACAAATTGCTTGAAGTTTCATGCGTGTGTAGTTGAAATGGCTTAAGAGGTAAGCCGGAAGACCATGGCCAACGAAAAGCTATTGTTGACCGAATTTTGGAACAACGTCAATTGTATGTTGACTTTTCAACAAAAATCGTATTTAGGGATGAGGCCCATTTTCATCTTAATGACTCTGTTAATCTACAAAATTGTATAATTTTATTGTTTCGAAAATCTCCGAAATATTGTTGAGAAACAGATGCATCCGAAAGGAGTTACTGTTTCGTGTGCATTGTGGCCTGGAGGCCTCATCGGACCATTTTTTCTTCGAAAATGCAGTCAGTCAAGCATTAACCGTGAACTGTTATTTGCCAAAATTGCGAAATATGAATCACAACAGTATGTGGTTTCAATAGGACGGCGCAACATGCCATACAGCCAGAGAAACTGTTTAGGAATTACCACCCGAGTCAGTTCCTGGCTGTGCAAATATTCGATTTGGATATCGGTATTGGACTCTTTTCTTTGGATTTTTTTAAAGTCACAAGTTAATGTGTTTGGGAATAACTCCACAACGATTAAAACTGTTAAAGTCAAAATCCAACGTCGTATCACTGAAATTCCCCAAATTTCATGCGCGACACTCCTAAAAAAATAATCAAAAGTGCAGGTTTGCTCCAATAATATACAGAGTGATTGATTACCAACGGGAAATTTAGAAATTCAAGAAACCTGAGATACTTTACACGTCAAACGGTGACTTTTGGCGCAGGCATAAATTATCCGAAACTTGATATTTTCGAAAATACAAGGCATCAAAAGTGGTAATTTTAATTAGTTTTGTTGCCGTTATTTTTAAATTATGTGAGTTATAAACTTGTCTTTTAAATGACGAATGAGTCAAATGTCGACATTTTTGCGTTGCGGAACGAGGTCTCTGCTTTCGACGAATTTTCCCCCATCAAATTTTTGTCAAAATCCAAAAAACTATTAACTTCTAATTCATTCCAATGTATTCCTGGGTTTTCAGTCAATTTTATTGTCACTAATTATGGTGTTATGTGATGAGCCCTGCGTTTCGTCCCGGGTCTACCTATTGGACTCGTCAGTAAGGCTTAGGTAGACCCTGCCTTATACGCCAGACATCGGTTCTACGTGTTCGGACGTAAATGAACCGAGCCGGTATAGATCTTCTGCGGTGAGATATTGGCAACCCGTGTTGCCGATTAGCATTAGATTGAAAGCCACTCGTTCCATTCTGCTTTTTTTCTCCCAAGCATCTATATCTTTTTTGTATATTTCTTTTTCCTGACTGTACTTTAATTCATTCCAATGTATTCCTGGGTTTTCAGTCAATTTTATTGTCACTAATTATGGTGTTATGTGATGAGCCCTGCGTTTCGTCCCGGGTCTACCTATTGGACCCGTCAGTAAGGCTTAGGTAGACCCTGCCTTATACGCCAGACATCGGTTCTACGTGTTCGGACGTAAATGAACCGAGCCGGTATAGATCTTCTGCGGTGAGATATTGGCAACCCGTGTTGCCGATTAGCATTAGATTGAAAGCCACTCGTTCCATTCTGCTTTTTTTCTCCCAAGCATCTATATCTTTTTTGTATATTTCTTTTTCCTGACTGTACTTTAATTCATTCCAATGTATTCCTGGGTTTTCAGTCAATTTTATTGTCACTAATTATGGTGTTATGTGATGAGCCCTGCGTTTCGTCCCGGGTCTACCTATTGGACTCGTCAGTAAGGCTTAGGTAGACCCTGCCTTATACGCCAGACATCGGTTCTACGTGTACGGGACGAAACGCAGGGCTCATCACATAACACCATAATTAGTGACAATAAAATTGACTGAAAACCCAGGAATACATTGGAATGAATTAAAGTACAGTCAGGAAAAAGAAATATACAAAAAAGATATAGATGCTTGGGAGAAAAAAAGCAGAATGGAACGAGTGGCTTTCAATCTAATGCTAATCGGCAACACGGGTTGCCAATATCTCACCGCAGAAGATCTATACCGGCTCGGTTCATTTACGTCCGAACACGTAGAACCGATGTCTGGCGTATAAGGCAGGGTCTACCTAAGCCTTACTGATGAGTCCAATAGGTAGACCCGGGACGAAACGCAGGGCTCATCACATAACACCATAATTAGTGACAATAAAATTGACTGAAAACCCAGGAATACATTGGAATGAATTAAAGTACAGTCGGGAAAAAGAAATATACAAAAAAAATTAATTTCTAAATAAATTAAGTATTCTAAGCACATGTCAATATTTCGGTATTATTAAAACTTAGTTTTCGATGAATCCATTTTTCTCAAAAAACCGACCGAAAAATGGATTTGAAACAAGAATACTTAATTTATCTAGAAATTATTGATTTTTTAGGTTTTGACCTAAATTTGATATTAAATGTACATGGTGAAACGTTTGTAAACTAAATGGTGGCGAACTTGGAAGCAAGTAGCGCCCCCGTTGAGCAACGCGGAAACTGCAACACGTATCTTATTCTTTATTTAAAAAACCTAACTCAAACAAAACAAAATTTTAAGTTTCTAACTAAAACTTGCTTTCTAAGAAAAGCAAATTAAAATTTCGACGCTCTGTATTTCCGAAAATATTAACTTTCGGATAAGACATGCTTGTGCCAATGGTGGTCTTTGCCGCTTAGTATTTTCAATTTTAAAATTTTAAATTAATAATCAATCACCCTGATTTAAAACTCAATCCCGGCATTCTTTTCAGGCTTAGGTTCAGCTGACATGGAGTGTAGTCCTCGCTTCCAGTTCTGATTGAACTTCTTCCTTTCTATTAAAGTTGTCCGGGTGATAAAGAATATTTCAAACGAACAAACTGATGGTGAAGCCATGGGAAGTCCACTCAGTCCGGTGGTAGCCAATTACTTCACGGAGATCTTTGAATAAAAAGTGCTGACGCTGGCAGAGAAGAAACGGAAGTGCTGGTTTAGATACGTAGATGATACCTTTTTGATTTGGAGCCACGGGGAGAACGACCTTCGCAGGTTTCTTGACCACCTTAACTCACTGAATCCGAGAATTCAATTCACCATAGAAATTGAGGATAACGAAAGTCTACCTTTCTTAGATGTTTTGGTTTCGAGACTACCTAATGGGAAGCTGAGTCATTCGGTCTACAGGAAACCCACACATACGACCAGTAGCTCAACAAGGAATCAAACCACCAACCCAGACAAAAACGGGGCGCCGTTCAAACCTTGGGCAAAAGAGCTGCACTCCAATTGAACTTGAGAAGGAACTGAGACACTTGGAGAGGGCGTTTAGGATAAATGGGTACAATAATCAGGAGATAAAGAGAATAATCAGGCCAAGAACTTCCCATCAAAATGACACAAAAGTGAAAGAAACCGTGGAGAAACAGGGCTTTGCGTGCCTCCTCTACATACACAAAGTCACCGATAGACTTGGCAGGATGTTACAGCTTCAAGCTCAAGCCAAAAACAATCAAAGGAAGAGTCTATAGGATCCATGCAGCTGTGGCGCAGTCCTACATCGCCACACCTAACACGAAGCGTCCAACACCAGAATCCTCGGATCACAGAGGAAGGCATGTCCCAGATCGGGACACCAGCAAAGAAATCGCTGTAGCTGAGCACGCTCCGGCGGAATGGACAACAAATTCCTTTTTCATGAAGCAGACGTTTCGACCAACAACCAACACTATCTTTCATAATACAGAGGGAAAGCCATGTGAATTATTCAAACACCCGGACAACTTTAATAGGAAGGAAGAAGTACGTGCGTTCAACCAGAACTGGGAGCGAGCGCTACGCTCCACGTCAGCTGCACCTAGGCATTTTTGGCTGACGTACTTATTTGGATTGCACCTTGAAATTGGATTGCACCTTGGGGTGGTCTTTAACCCTGATAAGAATATATTACAATCAAGCCGAAATTCTAACTGTTTAGGCGGAAAAATTTTTGAGGCAAACTTCCCAACAAAAAGTTTTGAAAATCATGTAATGTTGTTCTGATTAGGCAAAATAATGATAATTATAGTTGTTTTAATTAAACGAATATATTTTTAAATGTGGTAAACAAATTAAACACCAGAAAATGTCTCAAGGTGCAACACACTCCCCTACTGTGAAGAGCGAAATGTATTTAAAATGATCTTTAAAATCGGCGGCTTTATTACGCAAGTCTCTTGGCCGACCAGTGCGAACACGGTAGTAGTAGAAAACTAGTTCTCACCTGTAACTGTTTGCATTCCTTGGCCAATTCCAGCATAAATTTCGTCCCCCTAGCATTCAGCAGAACGGCCTTTTTCAATGCTTCATCGAATCGGATTGTGGCAGCACAATGGAAAATTAACTGAACTTCATTGGCCAGCATTATCCTATCCTTGTCGCTGATTCCTAAGTTTGGTAGCATAACATCGCCTTCAACTGCATCAACTTTGTTGATTATATCAGCACCTTTCAGTTTCTTCAGCTTGTCGTAGAGCTGAAATTAAAAGTGATGTTAAATGATGAAACTCGCCCAGCAAATTTTCAACTGATTATTCGCTACAGTAATACGAATTGATTCATTTGTAAAGCAGCACACAGGGAAAATGAGGAAATCCACACAAAATATTTCTTCCAAAAACCTTACAGCTTCTTAATCTGCAAGAAATGTTCAATATGAAGTATACATTTTCTTAGATTAATTAATTCAAATGTCTCATCATCATTGCTGAGTGGAAAATGTGCAAGATTCCATTGCCATCTGGATGTAAGATGTAAGACACGAGGCTGGTGGTTTTCATATATTTCAGCAGTCAATAAAGTTGCTTGAAATATATTTCAAATAAAGCTGCTTTTAAAACAGGATCGAAAGGGATCATTTAAATAGTCTAAAAAGATAACCTTTGACTTCTGGTAGTTTTAATAAACGAAATTCCCAGTTTTATTTCGTGACTACGAATATGAGAATTGAACTTACATCAATGAAAACCTGTCTCGAGTTTATGGCTACGCTAATAGCGTAACATAGCCGCAGGTTACGTGTTATATGGTTTATAAATGTAATTATACTAGTGATGATAAGAGTGCAGATTAAAAAGCACTAAAATTATCGAAAAAGCGCTGAAAAAGCAAGTTAATTTCTCTCAAAAAAACATAATAAACTGCTCAGCAAAATGAACGTTACCAGACCAAATTTGCCCTAAATTTGGAACTAGATAAATGCTAATTGCTTTTAGCGATTTGGTTTTTATTTGAAGCCATATCTAGTCCAATTTGCTTTTTCTAAGTCAGTGTTTTAGAAAAAATTAAGCATCTGAGATCATTTTTTACAGGACGGCAAATGAAAAAGTTCGGCATGCTCCTAGTTGAACAAAAAAAATTTTAATCTCAACACCAAAAGTTTAAAGATAAACCAAATACTTGGAAGAAATTGCCACACTAGAACAACTGGATACAGAAGATACCTGTAATGAAATAAAGAATGTCATACCGAAGGTTCAGGAACAGAACATTGGGTTCAAGGAAAATAAAAAGAGAAAGGAATGAATGACGGAAGAAATTCTGGAACTCATGACGAAGAGAAAGCAGTGCAAGAGAATACCGCTGAAGTATAAGGAGATGAACAGGATCGTGATGAGGAAGTGTAGAGAAGCAAGGGAGATGTATCTATCCGAGAAATGCCCAGAAATTGAGTTACTACATCAAAAAATGATGCTTTCAATGTTCAAAAAAAGGTAAAAGAGCTGTCAGGTGATTGGAGAGGAACAACCAGGTAGGAATCCTCAGAAATGCCAATAATGCGATCAGAATTGGGATCGAAGAAGAATTTAAGAAATGGGAGAATTATGTGGAGGAACTGTTCGATGATGATCGGCCGGAGTCTCCCACGGAGGTGGATGATGACAAAGAGAAGGGACCTACTATTACAAAAAGCGAAGTTATCCACGCAATACAAAATTAAGAAAAGCAAAAA
Organism: Dendroctonus valens; assembly: GCA_024550625.1. NCBI lineage: Eukaryota > Metazoa > Arthropoda > Insecta > Coleoptera > Curculionidae > Dendroctonus > Dendroctonus valens. Next base: position 385,387 of record JAJTJO010000818.1, read on the forward strand.
ACCCACGGTATCAGATAGAGTACATGCAGAGGTTTTTAAAATTATCGCAAACAAAGAAGGCAAAGGCTTAGAGCTTATGCTTGATCTATTCAACACCATCTTCAATGTAGGAAAAATAATACCCTCCGACTGGTTCAAGTCTACCTACCTTCGTGGCGATTCCAAGAAATCCAAGCTTCTTTCAGTGTGATTACTACCGCATGATTAGTTGGATGTCCCACGTTCTCAAAGTATTCCTAAGCATAACCCAAACAAGCATTTATAACAAATGCGAGTAACAAATAAGAGACACTCAATTTGGATTTCAGAATGGACTCGACACTTGAGAAGCTTTTTTTCCCTGAACCTGTTAACCAAAGATGTAGGGACATGAACATGGATGTACGAGTATACGCTTGCTTCATAGATTATCGTAAAGCATTTAATTGCGTCAGGCATCGGAAGATGCTAGAGATATTGTCAGCAACCGAGATTGATAGAAGAGACATTACAGTCATCGCACAGCTCTACTGGAACCAGACTACGTAGGTGAAAGTGGACGGGAGGACTTCGGGTGCCGTGTCAATATGGAGGGGAGTACGGCAGGGGTACATTTTGTATCCGCTCCTGTTTAACATTTTCGCGGAAGACATTTTCAGAGAAGCTCTATTGGTAAGGTACAGATCACCGAAACGCTTTTGCCTCAATGGCAGAAATATCGAACAAGTCTCACCCCTCAAATATCTTAGCACCATAATCAACTCGCTATGCGGCCCGAAGTGGGAGATACGATCTAGAATAGAGCAAGCCAGGAAAATTGTGACCAGAATGAAACAGTATTGCTCTAACGATGTACTGTACTTACATTACAGGATATACCGAAAATAGGATCCTGTGATTGGCTGTCCTTGCGACGTCAAGTGCGCAATAGTAATAACGCTTATAATATTACTTTACAATATTTCAATATACCAACAAATAGTTGGTTAACTGCGATACTGACTGCATAGGGTTCTGGTATTTTATATTTATTTCTATTTCATCTGTCTTTCTAGCCTTGAGAAAGACCCGAACAAAGGGTGGGAGGAACGCTGGCCATTTTAGAGTATAAAAGGAGTTTTTAAATCAGTCCCAAACCCGCTATCCAAGCATTCTTATTTATTGCTTTATGTTATATTTTCTCTAGGCCTAGTAATAATATATGTTACCATGTATTTTCGTAACTCCAGGCTTTTGACGACATTTTACCAGTGGTTGTTTTTATGCCTTTACGAAAGCGCTTTGTGCTAATCCTCATGCTAAGCTTTATATCTGAAATCAAAGATGTAGCACCGCCAAGTGACTAACTTGTTTCCTTGCACATTTTCCTAATTATCTTGAAACATACATTTTGGCACTTGCCCCTTAGGTACTTCCACACTTCAATCATAAAATCGTTGTAAACATAACAAACAAACCCGTTTTGGAGAGCCAAATACCAAATATACGATGACAAGCGACAGCACAATGATTGATTATACATTTTTTTAATAGGTAAAGGGACCAATACTAAAGAGTAATTAGTCTTTGCCAATACTACATAAAAAATAAGTAAATTACATTTAAAGTAAGGTTATGGAAGTTCCATCGTTGGTATTCTTCAAACGTCACATGACCAGCCAATCACAGCCAATTATTTTTGGTCTATTCTGTAATGCTGAGGGAAATACAATACTCGTACGGATGTGAAGGATGGACTCTCGATCCGGGTACTGAAAGAAGGATTGAGGAGTTATAAACGAAGAAGTATTAAAATGAATGAAAAAGTCGAAAGAGTTATTAACCATCATTAAGGAGAGAAAAACAAGATACATAGGCCGTATCATGAGAGGTGGGTCAAATACGAATAACTGAGAGAGAAATTCATGGAAGAAGATCTGTTGGAAGACGTCGGAACTCTTGGTTGAAGGACCTTAGAAGATGGTTTGGGTGCACGTCGAGATATTTAGAACTGCTATATCCAGGATAATGTTAGCCATAGAGTCTCGTAGCAACCTTGGTAGCGATAAGACGTGTCGAGTGCGTATCCGCAGAATTTCGCGCCTGAGCGAAGCCATAAAAGCTAACGAGTTTTACATTCAGTGTCCTATTTCTGTGAATCGAACTGAATAAAAGGATAGTTTGACGAATCACCGAAATATATATATTGGGAGCTCCCTAGAATCCGAATCGGACAGGGCCTCCGAGGATGGCGGCTTTATGAGACCGAAATCGAAAAAAAGAGGCCGAAAACCAGAAAAGGCAACCCTACAACCCTACAACCCCAACACAAGAGGCCAAAAAACCCACACTGGAGCGACCATCAACTCAACACCACCGTCATTCAAGGCAATTACAACACACGATAAACGCCCAACATTCACATCAGCATTTATTGTGTACACAACCACAGCAATAACGAGAGTGCAACTAGCCCTAAAATGGGTAGAAAATGACGTAACAACAAAGACATTGTAATAAAACAAGAAAACAACTTCCTCATCAAAACTAACAGCCCAGAAAATGCCACAAAAACTCTGCCAATACTGATAGAGAGAAAGATAATAAAATATTTCAAACAAGCAAGCAGCACCTACAACACACAAATCCGACAGCCTGTTAGCAAATCCCATATTACACCATCATATTCAGTCGTCGCCACTGGGGTCGAACTAGATATTGAAGGCAACATGTTTCTCAAACATCTGGAGCAGCAAAACTTCAGAATAATATTCTGCAAGAGAATAATCTCACGAGAACGCAACGCACCCACACTCCTAGTAAGGCTAATAACCGGCGATATATCCACCTACGAAAGGTTAATAAACGACCGTGCGGTTCATTTTTTGGGCCGCATTTTCAAAATCACCGAAAGCAAACCACCAGCACCCGTTCCTGCACCGTGTGGCAAATGCAACCTATTCAACCACAAAACTGAAGACTGCAAGCAATCACCAAGATGCAACAAGTGCCAGGGACCCCATCCAACTTCCAAATGCCAGTCACCACTGCCAACCAAATGCGCAGCATGCAACTCCGAAGACCACGCAGCATGGAGCATGAAGTGCCCAAAACGACCGACAGCCCCAATCGACGGAATACCAAACGTCAAGATAAAATGTCTAAACAAACGGACGACCGAGATTGCGGAGACGACGACAGTGGCAAGTAGAATTACAACATATGATCACATCATAAACAAATACAAACATTAACTTAACAAGACAGACAGAGCAATAGAGACGAACTACCGAAAAAACTACGAAAACAATTTATAGAAGACTTCGACATTGACACCTCCGTTGTTTTCTTCGGAAACCATATCTACATCCTAATGTTTGACATGCTCCTGCCCGAGGGACGCTCTCCAACTGAACCCTACGAACAGGTGAGACAGACAGTAACAAACATACAAGATTCAATTTGAAAGTACTTTACGCGAACATCAACGGACAAAACCATAAAAAACCACTAATTTACAATTACATAGAACAAAACGACATGAAAAAAAAAGACTTCAACATACAGGGACTGGTAATATATCTGTAGACATGGCAATTCCACCAACCACGCCAGGGGCGGTGCCTCTGTCCTTCTCAAACCTGTAACAAAACTAGGCAAAGCAAATTCTCCCCACCTCAACAACCCTTTGAACGACTGTGTACCTGATACACATATTTCTGGCATACATACAGCCACACTCCAACCTAGAACAAAACGTATTGACCAAAGCAAGCATCTATAAATATGCAATAATTATAGCCGACTTTAATTTGAACAAAAACAAAACAAAACACCTTAAAAAAATTTTACAAAATTCGGACTTTATAAAACAGCACACCCCACCAACTTTTCTGATGCCCGCAAACCCAGATTCAACACTAGACGTTCTACTGCACACAAGAAACTTAACAAACACCATCAACAACATAAACTTAACCAACGAACTTGGATCCGACCACCTGGCTATTACGTTTAACATAGACTTACAACATACGCAACCTACCTCCAGTACACCTCCTATAGAGAAAAAGTTAAACCTAACAAAGACTGACATAGACAAAGTGAAACAACATATACATGACTACATTCAATCGCAAGCACAGCCCATTTCAATAGAAACCATACAACAACAACTTTCACTAGCCATAAATTCATACTGAGACTCATAAAACAAAAGAGAGAACTGTACAGACTATATACAAACACTCAAAATAACGACCTAAAAAAGACACTGAACCAACTCAACAGAAACATTAAAACCTTGATTGAACAATACCGACAAGACAAATGGCTAGAAACAAAATCTCGAAAACATGGAAAAACGGCTTAATAATCCCTATACCCAAAAATGGACTGGACAATACACAACCCAGCAATTACAGACCAATTACATTACTCCCAGTACTTAGCTAAGTTTTTGAGTACATAATAAAGCAGCGACTTGAAAAACTGATCGGAAAATATATACCTACCTACCAATTTGGTTTCAAACAACATCACTCGACTATTCATCCGCTCTTTATTTTGGCCAATAATGTACAAACAACTCACCTAACTGAGAGAAAGTCGGCGTGTCTATTCATGGACATTAACAAAGCCTTTGACAACGTCTGGCATATGGGCTTACACTACAAACTTCACAAACTCCACACACCAACATATCTACTGCACATCATAAAAAACTTACTTGAAAACAGACTACTACAAGTACGAATTGACAGCACATTCTCTTTTTCTTTTTCCCCTGAACAAGGACTCCTGCAAGGACCCCCGCTTTCACCATTCCCATATAATATATACTGCCATGATAACTACAATTACCACTTACCAGACAAAAACCAAATAGACAAATCAGCGTCCATATTACTATACGCCGACGATACTGCACTAATAGTACACGACAAAACCACTGAAAAAGCGACTGAAAGACTCCAAACACTAACGAACAATACAATGTCATGGTTCTATAAATGGAGACTAACACCAAACGCGTCAAAAAATCAACTTCTACTCACAAACCACAGATTCAACGCTGACTCCCCTACAATAATTGCAGACGGCCAAACGACAGAACCAAAGAATGACATAAAATACCTAGCAACCACAATTGACCACAAATTTAAATTCACTAAACACATACGAAACATCAGGGCAGAAACAATAAAGAGAACAAAACACTTCCGATCACTAACCTACAAAGATAAAGGAATTAGTACAAATACCGCGACAAAAATATACATAGCGATCTGCAGACCCCTCTTGGACTATGGACATATACTCATGACCAACGGAACAGAAAGGACAAAACGTTATATACAAACAACAGAACAAATTGCACTAAGACTAATAACACGAATAAGACACCCCCAAAACCCACTACACAACCCCTCCACCCAACTACTATACGAACGCACAAACATGACAAAGATTTCGGAAAGACTCATACACCTACAGACAAAATGGACAAACAACCCCTACAACTGGACCATACTGAATCCCCTTTGTCTTACAAGACCAACCAGACAATTCTGCTTCCGTTTCCCTACAGAAACATTACTTGAACACTTACAACACAACTGAACCAACCTGCTGGGCTTGGTTAAGATTAAGATTAACATTAAGATTTAATTGTCAACCTTTTTTTAATTTTTTTTTATATTAAGTTGAACTGTTTCGATCTGATTGAATAGTTTCGATCTAAGCTAGCGTAAGATAATAGATTGTATTATACAAGGGCAGAAAGACGGTGGGTCGATAGCCTTTTTCTAGAAAATAAAGATTGTTTAGATATATATATATATATATATATATATATATATATATATATATATATATATATATATATATATATATATATATATTCATATATATATTCATATGGATCGCCAACCTTCTTGTGGAGAGGGCGTGATAAGAAGAAGAAGAACGGGGATACAGAGCCCTCAATGGGGTGCCGAGCGGTTTATTTTTTTGGCTCTAGGTTTCGAACCATTTTGCATAAATTAGATTATTAGATATATTATAATTGATAATTATATAATTAGAATAAGCAAAGCACAACTTTGTTTTTGCCTTTTACTCTAAGTGAAACACTACCGCGTAAACTCCACAATTTTTTTAGCATGAAAGAAGAAACCCTTGTAGTTAAATGGATTAAGGAGTGTCAAAACGGGCTTTCCTGGTAGTAAGGAAGCTACTCATGTTTCACTCAAAAATTTTTAGATGAATCTCCAAGTGGACATAAAAAATATCTGAGAAATGGCCCTGTGAAATACCTTATTAAACACCCGGTATAGTAGATAGTTGCAAATCCTTCGATATTTCGTGATAAACTGAAATCCGTTTTCAAATGAACGAGAAACCTGAATAATAATTAATAGTATGTAGAATAGCTTCAAGTTCATGCATAAAGCCAGAAAGCCCAAGTGCAAAAACGAGCGCACATTATTATTATCATTGAATTTCTTAAATCCAATTTCTCGAACATCCCAAATAACTATCTATTACCAACTCCAGCAGCAATTATATAGGTATAAAACTTGTTCAATTGTAATATGTATTATTACAATCAGACTATTAATTGCGGCTCCTGTAAATAAATAACGACGATACAAAATGCTAAGACACGTTAGAGAAGAGAATCAGAATTAAACATGTCCGTTTTCGAAGAAACGACTCAGGTATGTACAATTTTTGCTTTATCGATAGGATGTGAATATGGGGAATTCTAGATTAGAAAAAAATGGCGCAGTTCAATAGCAATAACCGAAAAAGTACTTGTCATCACCGAAATTTGGCCCTCTGATGACACAAGCCTATTGCGGACAATAAAAATCCTGTTCATCACCATTGCCTGCATTGTTTTCAATATTACCGTCATAGATGAACTGAAGATGTTATCAATCAGGCAGGACTATAAGTCTCTCTCCATGCATTTAACCACTTTTGGTCTGTACATTGGCTTCAGCGTCAAGATTATGTTGTTTCAATTGACAAAGCACGGCCCTCTAAAGAAAATGCTGGACAGTATGGATAGTCCCATTTTCCACGCCTATCCTCCGGAAATGCAAAAATACCAGGACAACTGCATTAGGGTTTCAAATTTAATTGGCAAGTTTTTTGTCTATTTAGTTGGGGGTACCATCTTGTTCTACCTGAGCAAGCCGCTCTATTCTCCATATCCGCTACCCGTCACTTTTTCTCATCCCCTAACCACTACCACTTTTTACATGCTGTTGACTTTGCAATGCTTCTGCTCCTACTACTTCATTATGATTGGTATTTGTTTCGATATGCTTGTTATGGGTTTGGCCAATGTAGCCACTGCTCAGCTCGACATGCTGATTGAAGAAATCACCACTTTTACCCCGAAAAATAAAGAGCCTTTGGAAAAGGAGGAGCATCGCTTCATCAAACGCTGTGCCCAGAGGCACAATGCAATTATAAGGTAACACTGACGAATTTGAATAATTGAACCAATTTAGCTATGATGATCATTTAAGATACATCAATTCCATAGAAGACGTATTCACTTACATATTCCTTGCTCAGTGCGTGGTGAGCGTCGTGTGCATTTGTAGTGGCATGTTCCAACTGACGCATGCCGTAAGTATATAACTTAAATAATGTTTTATAATTATTTAATGTTATTCCGACAACAGCAATCTTTATTTCTTCGAAAGAGATAGGCTATCGGCCATAGTTATGCTTAATTAGTTAATTGTGATTGTAGTAGGTTAGTTAAATGTATTGTCTGAGTTGAGTTGTGCTTTTGAGTTATTGCCGCTCTGTGAGTTCATGAGTTATAACTCATCCCGTCTGACTACGCCGCACCTTTACTTACGCTAATGCGCTTGTGGCGGACTTCATCCACAACCTCACAGGTGTACCAACTCTGGTTGCAACAATTAAGCTCATTCAAGATGACAGACTTGCAATTCGGATTGCAAGTTCGTGAAGGCCTGGAAGTGTCCATTATAGAGTAAGTAAAATAAGTGAGGTGGCAATGGTCTTTTTTTTTAACTTGCGGGGCAGCGCGGCTGGATATTATTCTTGAACTGCTATGTTGTTTATGGTGAATGAAACTAACCTCATAATTAATGTTAACCACGTTTCCAATTGATCGATCGAGTGAAAATAATTTATACTTCTACTACCTTTACGGTATTAATACAAACCTACCAATACAGAATATTTGCTGCCCAGACGTAAGTATTGCAACATAATTTGTGTTTTTTCTGTGAATATTACCATTTTTTAAAATCTCTTTCTTGTTTGTTTATATAATTTATACCCATATAAAGATGAGTCCTATTTATCGTGTTCGTCCGTATTCGACCGGGCACAAGTTTAGCTACCCAGAGTTCCTTCTTTTTGGACTCTTTGGAAGACAATTTGTGTTTTTTTTGTAACATGCATAATAAATGTAATTTTATTTTGATTCAGGTATATATTTTTCCTTCTTTCATTGTTTCCCTTAAAGCAATTTGATTAATATTAACATATCTAATCACATCTGGATAAAAATCGCTTGTGTTTGTAAACATTGCGTTCTGAGTGTAACAATTTCGATGTCCTTACACACTATAGCCTCGGTTCATTATAGATGGAATTAGGAATTCATTAACACCCTGTTGAGCAAACAGAAAATTTTCAATTACCATTAATAACCGAGGTAACATGTGTGGACACAGAATACTTTTTAAACTTTAAAATTCCCGCTTCTAACTGGCCGATAAACTTTCCGTGTTTGCCGGTCAGCCTGCTGTGGCGTAACGCGGTGCCAAGTTTTATCATTACTCGCCACCTCTTTTATTTTATTTTCTCTATGCTCTCAGGCTCAACAGGCGTGTGTCTCTCTTCAGTAAAACCAAAGAAAAAGAGATGGAATGCGCTGCCGGCTTTTTGTAGTTGCTAATTGTAGTTTATACAGGGTGGTGAATCAAGACGGGGTGACGATTATGTCTCACCGGTGTGTAATTTTGAAATTATTTTTATGTGATATCCGTATCAATAATGGCCATCCATTATTATCCATCCAACATTATTTTCGTTGCACAGGGTGCTCCCGAAAATCGGTAGGATATCAAACTTATGTTTGTTTAAAAGGAACACCCTGTATCAATATGTCGCAATTGGTTCTCCTACAAATGAGGTTAATTTCGGATTTATTGTTAGTCAGTTAAATGTGAAAACAGGGTCACATTTGGAACAGCACTATACCAAGTCTGTAAAAGAAATTGGAAAATCGGACCCGTCCTCTAATACCATTCATCTGAGGGTATAGGAACATAGCGTAACTTCTTTTAAATAATTTACTAATATACAAGGAGTTTGACTTTTTGGTGAATATTACTAACTACTTTTTTTATGGTACACTCCATAAATTATTATGCTATATTAAAGGCCTTTCAACAACCTTTCAGAAAATGCTAAATTATCAATACCATGAAGCACACGTTTCTGAGTAAATCCGTTGCAATATCAATGCACTATCAGAGGAATGTAAGAAATGGCTAACATGCTTGCAAGAGAAATGATTTGATTGGACGAGGTGGTGCAATTGAATGGCCACCTAAATCGGCTGACATGACACCAATTGACTTTTTCCTACGGAGTCATATTAAGGCTCAAGTTTACAAACAGGTAAATCACTAACGTTTCACCACTTTGTCGAAACTTGAAGATTAAAACTTCAGTTTTGATCTGCCTCCGAAGATGGTAGCATAGCTGCCGAAGCGCAAGTCAGGTGTTAATATAAAGTTTCGAAAAAGTGGTAAAACGTTTCAAAGGTTTCAATTATTACAAACCAACAAGACATGAATATAAGAATAAGGCAAAGTTTTTGAAATACTTCAGTAAAAACTTTAGAACATGTAAAAATGTCTTTTATGCATAGAGCTGAAATCTGTGTTCATAATGAGGGTGGACCGTTTCAACACCTCCCATAAAAATATTAGTTAAGCATTTTTTTAGGCTGTAATAATGTAATGTTTGTTGTCTTTATTTGTCACTGTTTTATTAGGTTGCCGTTATTTGTTGTAATCAAATCTGACTCACTTTAAGTTTAAATAATCAATAAGGAAGTATAGTAATAGAGTTTAATGTGCTGGTCTGGGGGTCTTCTTGGACTGCTAGTACTAGCGTGAGTTCATTTTCTTCATTTGTTACTGTTTTATTCATTATTGTTCGTTTCTTATATGCAACATTTCTTGTTTCTTCAAATCTAGCCAATAAACTTTTGAATGCTTCAAATCTCGGTTTTCTTTGAGAATTTACATATCGGCAGCAAATACCTTACTTGCTCGAGATTAATTTTTGCCATTCTCCCAGGATAAACACAATATTAAATATTTCTTGGGTAGTCAGATTCATGGGTACCGACAAAAAAATAAATATTATACTGAAAAAATTTCCAGTTCAATCTGTTCGGTCTTGTCAAGTTTGGTGGCCATTCAATTGCACCATCGCGTCCTATCCGACCATTTCTCTTCCAACCAACCAACCAACCAATTTCTTACATTCATATTATAGTGCATTGATTTTATTTTTTTTGCAACTGATTCTAAACTCAGAAACGTGTGATTCAAAGCAATGACCATTTAGCATTTTCTGAAAGCTTGATGAAAGACCTTCAATATCACATAATAATATATGGGGTGTTCCATTAGAAAAATTAAGTTAGTACTTAATCTTTATGAAAAACTCAAACGCCCTGTATATTGGTGCATTATCTGGAACGAGTCACGCTATTTTCCTATACCCTCCGATAAATGGTATTAGAGGAGAGGTTCGATTTTTCAATATCTTTTACCTACAGTCTTAGTATAGTGCTGTTCCAAATTGAATCAGCGCGATAACATGGTGAACTAAATAATAAAACGGTAAAACGATATAAATTAATTGAAAGACCAATTCAGATTGACTGAAATAAACTGAAAAAAAGTTAAGTGGTGACTCTTGGGATAGTCACATCGAGCTTCGTGGTGATAAGACGTGCCAGTATTAGCATATTTAAAGCAAGGTCGTTTTTTGAAGAATTTGAAGAATCCAACCGCATTTATCGTTCAACGAGAATATACGAGTAGAATTCAAACGAAAGGAAGAACCCTGGGAGTTCGCAAGAATCCGAATCGGATTATGCCTCCCAGGATGGTGGGTTTAAAAAGCCACAATCGAAAAAACGGGGCAGAAAACCGAAGACGACCCAGCCAACCAAGCCAGCCCAGCCAACCCAGCCAACCCCCAGAACCCCAACACCTGAGGCCAAACGAATAGCTTTGGACTATCAGTCTACAACCAATAAAAACCAAACAACAAACAGCAAGACAACACCAACAAGATTTCCCACGTATTCGCACCCATTCGCAGCGAACGCATTGTCGACCATCACCAGAGTCCAACTTGCAATCAGGTGGGAGGAACTCAACCCCAACAACAAGGATGTGATTGTCAGACAAGATAATCACTTTCTAATTAAAACCAACAATGAAGACAAAGCAACACAAATTTTACAAAAACTGAAACAGGAAAACCTTGTAACAGCATTCAAACTGCAAAGGAATAGTAACCTCCCACTAATCCGACAACAAAAGTCAGGTCACCACCAGATTACACCATCATATTCAGTCGTCGCCACTGGGGTCGACCTGGACATTGAAGACAGCATGTTTCTGGAACGCCTGGAGCAGCAGGGCTTCAGAATAAGGTTCTGCAGGAGAATTATCTCGCGAGAGCGCAACGCACCCACACTCATGATGAGATTAATAACCGGCGACATATCCACATACGAAAGGTTGATGAACGACCGTGCTGTTCATTTTTTGGGCCGCATTTTCAAAATCACCGAAAGCAAACCACCAGCACCCGTGCCTGCGCTGTGTGGCAAATGCAACCTGTTCAGCCACAAAACTGAAGATTGCAAACAATCACCAAGATGCAACAAGTGCCAGGGACCCCATCCAACATCCAAATGCGAGTTACCACTGCCAACCGAGTGCGTGGCGTGCAACTCAGAGGACCACGCAGCATGGAGCATGAAATGCCCAAAACGACCGACAGCCCCAATCGTCGGAATCCCAAACGTAAAAATAAAATGTGTAAACAAACGTACGTCCGGGATTGCGGAGACAACGACAGTGGCAAGTAGAATACACACACCCATTACAACACATGACCACATCATAAACAAATACAAACATCAACTTAACAAGACAAACAATACCAACAGAGACGAACTACTAAAAAAACTACGAAAACAATTTATAGAAGACTTCGACATTGACACCTCTGTTGTTTTCTTCGGGAGACATGCTCCTGCCCGAGGACGCTCTCCAACTGAACCCTGCGAACAAGTGAGACAGACAGTAACGAGCATACAAGATTCAATTTGAAAGTACTTTACGCGAACATCAACGGACTTAACAGCAAAAAACCACTTATTTACAATTACATAGAACAAAACGACACAGACTGCTGCATATTTATAGAGACTAAAACCAAACTAGGACAAACACCAACGTACAGAAATTGGCAGTATATCTATAGGCATGGAAATACCATCAATCATGCCAGGGGTGGGTTCGCAGCTCTCCTAAAACCAAAAGTTAAACTTGGAAGAGCAAATCCTCCTTCCCGCAACAACTCTTTGAACGACTGTCTACATTTTACCATACCCTACTTAAACGACCTGATACACATATTTCTGACATACATACACCCACACTCCAACCTAGAACAAAACATACTGACTAAAGCGAGCATCTATAGATATGCAATAATTATAGGCGACTTTAACTTGAATACAAACAAAACGAAACAACTTAAAAGATTTTTGCAAAATTCCGACTTTATAAAGCAGCACACCCCACCAACTTTTCTGATGCCCGCAAACCCTGACTCAACACCAGACGTTCTACTGCACACAAGAAACTTGACAAACACCATCAACATAAACTTAACCAACGAACTTGGATCCGACCACCTGGCTATTACGTTTAACATAGACTTACAACATACGCAACCTACCTCCAATACACCTCCTATAGAGAAAAGCTTAAACCTAACAAAGACTGACATAGACAAAGTGAAACAACATATACATGACTACATTCAATCGCAAGCACAGCCCATTTCAATAGAAACCATACAACAACAACTTTCACTAGCCATAGGAAAATTTAGCCCGGAAATAAAAAATGCTTTCTACCGACATACACTACCCAAATTCATACTGAGACCCATAAAACAAAAGAGAGAACTGTACAAACACTCAAAATAACGACCTAAAAAGACACTGAACCAACTCAACAGAAACATTAAAGCCTTGATTGGACAACACCGACAAGACAATTGGCTAGAAACATGTAAAGAAATACAAAAGACAAAGGCAAACATACTGCTGAAAAATTTAGAGACTTGCGCAATACAAGAAAACTAACACTACTGACACAATTGACGAAAACGGAATAGAACGCTACACAGACAAAGAGAAAGCGGACGTATTTGCCAGACACTATCAAAGGGCCTTCAGCATATCGACAAACCCTAACTTCGACAATGCCAACTGGAACTTGATCAACGACTGGTACTTGAACTATTTTAACAACTCACCAAACTATGCCTGCACACTGATCACAGACACAGAGTACGATGAAGCCCTAGCGCACATCAAGAACACTGCACCGGGGAAAGATAAAATTAAGGCAAAAGTCTTGAAAAGCCTAACTCAAGAAACACACAAACTGATCCTAACTGAATTGAACAACTGCATCACAAATGGCAGAATCCCAGAAACATGGAAAAACGGCTTAATAATCCCTATACCCAAAAATGGACTGGACAATACACAACCGAGCAACTACAGACCAATTACACTGCTTCCAGTACTGGGCAAGATTTTTGAATGCATAATGAAGCAGCGGCTTGAAAAAGTGATTGGAAGGTATATACCTACCTACCAATTTGGTTTCAAACAGCATCACTCGACTGTTCATCCGCTCTTTATTTTGGCCAACAATGTACAAACTACCCACCTAACTGACAGAAAGACAGCTTGCCTGTTTATGGACATTAACAAGGCTTTTGACAGTGTCTGGCATAGAGGCTTACTATACAAACTATACAAACTACACACACCAACATATCTACTACACACCATAAAGAACTTACTAGAAAACAGACAACTACAAGTACGAATTGACAAAACACTGTCATTTTCTTTTTCCCCTGAACAAGGGCTCCCTCAAGGATCCCCGCTCTCACCGTTTCTCTACAATATATACTGCCATGACATATACAATTACAACTTACCAGACAAAAATCAAATCGACAGATCGGCATACATATTACAATACGCAGACGACACGGCACTTATTGTACATGACAAAACTGCTGAGAGAGCAGCGCAAAGACTCCAAACACTAACAAACAACTCAATGACATGGTTTTATAAATGGAGACTAACACCAAACGCGTCAAAAAACCAACTTCTGCTCACAAACCACAGACTCAACGCTGATTCCCCTACAATAACAGCAGACGGCCAAACGACACAACCAAAAAACGACGTAAAATACCTTGGAATCACAATCGACCACAAACTTAAATTCACTAAACACATACGAAACATCAGGGCAGAAACAATAAAGAGAACAAAACACTTCCGATCACTAACCTACAAAGACAGAGGAATTAGCACAAACACCGCCACCAAAATATATAAAGCTATTTGTAGACCCTTGCTAGACTTTGGACATGTACTCATGACCAACGGAACAGAAAGGACAAAACGTTATACACAAACAACAGAGCAAATTGCACTAAGACTAATTACACGAATAAGACACCCCCAAAACCCACTACACAACCCCCCCACCCAACTACTATACGAACGCACAAACATGACAAAGATCTCGGAAAGACTCATACAGCTACAGACAAAATGGACAAACAACCCCTACAACTGGAACATACTGAATCCCCTTTGTCTTACAAGACCAACCAGACAATCCCGCTTCCGTTTCCCTACATTAACGCTACTCGAACACTTACAAACGCAACGGACTAGTGGACAATAAAATAATTTCTTCTTGCCACTGAAATCTTATTTATTTAATAGTATTGTTAACCTAGAATGGGAGAATTTTCATATTTGTTTTTTATTTAGATTAAGACTGCATGTATTAAACAAGGGCAGAAAGACCGATAGGTCGATAGCCTTTTTTAGAAATAAAGATGTTTACTACTACTATATAACTTACAAAGGCTTGCTTGGTTGTAATTTGAAAATGTTTGTATTAATGATTTCTACATACAGGTCATAAGGTCATATATGCATGTAATAAATTGCTTTAATCCAGCTGCAAAAACCCGAATATTGCACAATTAGCTGACATTTTAAAGTACTAAGCAAAACAATAACAATTATTACTTTTCAGGCACCAGTTTTTTCAATCCATTTCTACTACAATTGTATTTTCACATTCAATGTTCTATTCGAAATTGGCATCTGTTGTTGGTTTGCAACTCTTATGACAAATAAAGTGAGTGGGTAACGGTAAATTACGTAATTTCTTGCAATAAAAGTGAGCTTTTTTTAGGGTAACGATGTAGCTGATGCTTGTTACAACTACAATTGGCTGCATTCCTCCACTGCTACCAGAAAACTATTACTGATTATGCTTTGTCGCAGTCAAAAACCTTTGTTTATTACAGTCGGAAAGATTATTCAGTTGTCAATTGGATCGTTTCTGTCGGTTAGTAGAATTGATAAATGGAATTGCAGGTTCTCATATGTAGGGTTGTAGGTATTGAAAACGGCCTACTCCTACTACGCTCTAATGCAGCATCTGTACGACAAGACAAACTATTAGTATTCACATCGCAACTTGGCTTTAATCTAGTCACTTGAAGTTAAAAAACCGGAACAAATTATAAATAAATGGAAATATAAAAATATAGTAGTCAACAAAGAACAATTTTGTTTTTGTCTTTCACTCTACGTGACACACTACTGTATGAATTATTTCCATACTCTGATTCCCTTATGGCCCAGATGGATGGCCACAAAACACACGTTCATCGGAACTTAAGTGACCTTTGCACAAGCCTGAAAATTATTCTTGTCGCCCTGCATCCCAATACAACTCGAATGTCTCAACATTTAAGTTTTAGGAAAATGGTTGGAGGAAAGAGGTATTAGAATGATGTAGAAATTATCAATTATGCAGACGATATTGTTCTATTCACCGACAACACAGCGGACGTTCAAAGAATGGTTTCCGAACTAGACAGAGAATTGTCAAAAATCGGTCTAAAAATGAATAAAACAAAAACAAAAATAATGAGCCAAGACCAAGTACAAATAACAGTCAACAGGCACATATTGGAAAATGTTCAAGAATATATGCAGGATGATTCAAAATTGGCTTTATTCCTTTTAAGGGGTTATTGGAGCTCACTTGGAGAATACGAAAAAAATATTTAAAAAAACATTAAAAAAAAAATTGAAAAATTCACGGACAAGTTACAAATTGTAGGACCGGAAGCGACCAGAAAATGGTGCGCTGCAAGATCTGTATAGAGCTCGGTAAAGAATCATACAAATTGATAAGGAAAACATCCAAACATATGTGGACAGGACCATCAGATACTCAAGGATTTGAGACCCACATTACAAATACACTAGAAAATAATGTTCTTCATGATCAACAGTTTGAACCGCGAAATAACCGAGGCTTTAAGGCAGGGCCAAGACATATTTCGTCCCAAAAGCAAGAAATAAGATAAAATCAGCCAAACTACGAAAAACCTGATCCTTGAACGAAGCCAACTGAGAGCATTCAGAAATACCAGCAGTACAAAAGTTGGAGAGAAAAATAAGGAAATCTCCAAAGGGACATCAGAAACTACTACGGTAGGCAAACCCAAGAAACAATAGAGAATGATGAAAGTATGAAAATAATACTCAAAAATATTACCGAGGGTAAATCTGAAAAAGTCAAATTAAAAAGATAAACATGGCAACATTACCTCAAAGAGATACGAAATCCGAATGAGCATTGTGGAAGAGTTCTATTGCGAATCGTACCGGAGCCGCATCCAAGAACCCCTAAACTTACACGAAGTTACACAAGAACGAGGTGTCGTAAACCAAGGATTAGCAGAGATGCCAGACATTATTACCGCAGAAATTAAGAGCGCTCTGTCAAGAATGGAAAACAGTAAAGCACCAGAAAAAGACGGGGTGGTTGCAGAACACTGTTCAACCTATTTGTACATTCAAGCACCGTCCCGGATCAGTGGCACGAAGGGACCACCATACTCCTCCATAAAAAGGGAGGCAAAATGGACCTAGAAAATTACCGTCCAATAACTTTCCTCGGTCATCTACATAAACTGTTTACCCGGGTCATAACATCAAGGCTAGAAAATAAACTCGAGCATTACCAGCCAAGAGAACATGCAGGTTTCCGACCGGGCCTTGGGACAAATGATGACCTACAAATTATTACGACCCTCATTGAGAAAACCATCGAATACAATAGACCCCTAGTTCTCCTATTTATGGACTTTCTCAAAGCTTTTGACACCATTGAGATAAAAGCTATATTAAACGCCCTAAAAGAATGTCGAGTAGATTATAGATGTTTAAAACCAATCTATAATATATCCAGAAACACTACTATGTCAGTTAGAGTACTTGAAGCCAGTAGCCCTATTAAAATTGGGTTAATTAAGCAGCCCCATTAAAATAAGACTGGGATGGAAAGGGACTAAACATATTAGGGATGGTCGGAAAATCTGCAACGGCCGCTTCGTGGACGACATAGTCCTAACAACTGACGACTTGAGAGAGACCAGACAAATGCTCTACGAATTTGAGGAGGCATCCTCCGGGGTTGAACTGAAAATAGACTTTTAGAAAACGAGGATTATGACAAATCTCGTCATGAGCAAAGATATTAAATCGATAACACCGAAATTGAATGAGTCGAAAAATAGACGTAACTGGACCACGAGGGATATGATGTAATATGATAAAAACCATGAAGGTTGGATGTTTCATCAGACTGTAGTAATGATAAGATTCTGGAGGGTTCCTAATTTATTATGAGGAACAATTAGCACTCTGAAGAAGGCGGTAATAAACCGCCGAAAGCTCGGTAAGCTAAACATGTTTTCTTTCGACATCACTGCCCAGACCGTATTCCCAAGAAACTCCATATTTGAAGAAGAATATTTAGAGACAATCAAACATACGAGCTTCACAGAAGGATCAGCCTAGGATGGGCGTCCTATGGAAAGTTAAAACATGTCTTCAAGAGCGAACTCCCCACATGCCAGAAAATAACTCACCTTAAGGATGGGGAAATACATCGTCGAGCGAATAACCACATTAAAGTGGAATTGGGCATGACACGTGGCGAGAATGCGCGACGACAGGTGGACAAAGAGGTTGTTGGAATGGAGGCTTCGCATCAATAAACGAAACAGAGGAAGAACATCTACACATTGGACCGATGACCCGAAATAAATCGCAAACAACTGAATCCAGGCTGGTCACGACAGAATTGGATGGCAAGCCATGGCTGGTGGACGTTCTAAGGGCTGACAGGATGATAATGATTGTACCCGTCGTTATGAAGACTCATGGTAAGAAGTAAATCTGATTTTTGTATGCAATTGGGGACCTCCGGGTTGTTTTTAACTGTCTCCAGGTTTATACTTTTGGTAATTTTTAGAGCGATAAAGGGATGTAAAGTTTGATATCAACAAGCGCTAACAGCAGGTATGAGAGACCATTGAAAGGTTTTACGTATATGGTATTCTATCTCGAACGTTTCGAGTAAATCCGCATTAAGTAATAGTTTAACAACATCTCTGCTGTTTCAACAACTTTATTGTTTTAGCACCTAAGTCGTGGTATGAAATACAAACATTCCAGATATTTACCATAAAAAATAAATAGAAAACTACATGTTCTTCGCTAGCTAGAATAAATAGATTTGTACGATTCCGCCAAATACCACCGTTAGTTTAGAACCAGCCCCCATGTTATGGTATTTAATAACTTCCTAAAATATTTCAGAACCCGCAAGAAATTGACAGACATGAAAATGTACAGACATGAGGTAAAAAACTGTCCGAACTAATTGTATTGATGCTTCATGTAAAATACGCAACGTGATGAAGCAAGTATAACTTTCAAATTTGCAATATTTTTGTGTTTGTCAAGGTAAACAGCTCAGAACAATACACTCCAACTCTCGACAGTGCGCAATTATAACTATTATGTAGTTGAAAACCTCATTTAAACAAAAGAAGTTGCATTATATGCAAAAGTAATTAACATATGTCATGTTGCTTGCACCTTAAATATCCAATAATTAATAATTTTTCAACGAAATCCTATTCAGCTATTTGTAAAAATACATTTTTGTTGTCGCGTACATATTTGTACAAAATTGAAAAGTGAATTTTGCAATAGCAGACTAGGTTAATTTCCACCATTTTGATACTCCAACGTAGCAATTATATTGTTTGTCCGTCACAAATTACATAATTGTATTTACCAATGTTGTTTCTGGATATTCGTATTCGCCTAATTAAATATTGAGTAAAATTGTAAAACATGGTGTAAACACTAACCATATACTTTCACGTTAATTATTTGAAACTTGTTGATTGATTCTGCAAGTTTCATGTTAAATATTGTTATTTTTGGAAACATTAAACAAGCAAATTAAATAGAATTTGCACTTTTTATTGAATTATTCAAATATCCTAGTTTTGTTTTTACATTTTTGAAGATGCAATAAATAAATAAACAAATATAATTGAACTTCGTATTATCGTGTACTCATCTGAAAAATACCTTTGGGAATATGCTTACCGGGTGTCGTTTTTGGAGCTCAACCATGGGGATCTCGGTAACCATATAAGATACGTAAATATCATGGTTGAGCTCCAAAAACGGACACCGGTATATTGATATTTTTCGTAAAAATGCATTACCGTGAAATTTGATAAAGTATGATTTCAAAAAATCATTATCATCATTGGGGAACATTCTAAGTGTTAATAAATCATGCAGTGGATCAGTTAGCAATAAATAGTTGTAATATGCTATTATACAGGATGGTCGAGCTTAAACCTCATTAATTTCTATAGGTATAAGCGCATAAAAATAAAGGAGTCTTTTATTCAAAAACTTTGCTGGTAAGTATCTGTTTCCTAAGAGAAGTACAAAGATGTCAAAGTTTGAAAAAAATCGTTTTTTATGGTAATTTTAAACCATTTTGTTCATATCGTACGGTATTGTAGGGTAGGGTGGGGCACATTGGTACATGGGGCACATTGCGACAGTTCAAATTTAACACCTTATCGCTTATTGAACTTGCCACTGCGCAGCTACAGTATTGCTAAAAACTATCAATCAAATGTCCATAATAACTTATTGAATCTGGAAGCGCGTTTAAATTTGATCACGCGTGGAAAAATTTGTGAGTCTAAAGTAGGTATTACAACATTTTATACGTAAGAGGATTCGCGCTTTAACCTCGTTAGTAAACGGACGTGCCAGTGCGAGCGTATGCAAATACTTGAGATATTTGCAAACTACGAGAAATTTTTGATAGTTTTTTAAGACGAGCAGGAATACAGGGTCCGTCCCAAAAGTGAAATGTATCCCGGGAGCTCACAGTCCGAATCGGACATGACCTCCCAGGGCGACGGCTTAAAAAGCCAAAATCGAAGAAAAGGGGTAGAAAACCGGTCCCCTCACCAACAACACCCACCCAGGACCACAAAAGGCCGGCGCTGGAGCGTCCTGCAACACGTTCAACTTCAGCCGAAAAGGGGACAATACCGACGACATCAACCACAGCTACAGTGACAAAACACCAACCTATACACCCAACATATAAATCAACATTCAGTCTAATTTAATTGAAAAGAAATTCCTGGGTTCCAGTCAATTTTATTGTTTATTATTTAAAATGTCACAAATACGTTTCGGTGCCTTTCTCCACAGAACAGAGAACGGTCTAAGAAAAAAGAGATAATTGAAAATAAATCGATTAATATTTATATACAGGTGCCTCCGTAAAGTGACAATAATAATAAGTCGAATGTGTTCAAGTAAAATTAAGGTTTCATTTTATGCGAGCATTTATTTTTCATTTTTTAGTACACACATTTAGGCGACCATTTTTGTTCAGAATGCTTAGAAAGTATAAACGAAAAACGGATCGCCCTGAATTAAATGTTGCACGTTTAAAAAAAGCAGTTCTGGAAGTAGTGAAGAACGAAAGAAAAGTACGGGATGCTGCTTTATTGTATGGCATAACAAAAACTACCCTCCACAGGCATGTAAAAAAATGCGTTTGAAACACTCCCAGCAACAAAACGAGTCAGGAAGATAATCCACAATCTTCAAAATACGCATCTAGACAGGTCTTCTCTGCGTCGGGACGAAGGGAGGAAAAGAAATTAACGACAAAAAGTGTGAAACGAAACATGTGGGACATCAATGGATCTACTAAGGTCTTCCTTAATTAAATATCAATTTCCTCATATGGAAGGGAAAACGTCTAAGATATAGTCTAAGTCTTCCAAAACAAAATTAAGGTTGTCATCAAGAAAATGGCCTGCTCCTTGCACCAAATGCAACTCGTTTAAACACCGGACCGAAATCTGCAAAACACCAGCTAAGTGCAACAAATGCCTTGGCCCTCATTCGACATTCAGTTGCAGTTCTCCGCTTCCCGTCAAGTGCGCTGCCTGCGAGCATGCGGCATGGAGCATAAAGTGCCCGAAGAGACCAACAGCACCGATCAGTGGTATCCCCAATGTTAGAATTAAGTGTCTGAACAAGAGAACGTCCGAGGTAATAACATATATATAATATATAACAGAATACACTCACCAGTAACAACTCACGATCTCATATTAACAAACATATACAAACATCAAAATAACAAACAGAGAAGATTTGATTAAAAAAATGCGACGTCGCCAACATCAACGGACTTAACAGTAAAAAACCACTTATTTACAATTACATAGAACAAAACGACACAGACTGCTGCATATTTATAGAGACTAAAACCAAACTAGGACAGACACCAACGTACAGAAATTGGCAGTATATCTAGAGACATGGAAATACCATTAATTATGCCAGGGGCGGAGTCGTAGCTCTCCTAAAACCAAAATTTAAACTTGGAAGAGCAAATCCTCTTCCCTCAACCACCCTCTGAACGAGATTTTACGATACCCTACCTAAATGACCTGATACATATATTTCTGACATACATACACCCACACTCCAACTTAGAACAAAACATATTGACCAAAGCAAGCATCTATAAATATGCATAATTATAGGCGACTTTAATTTGAACAAAAACGAAACAGCTTAAAAGATTTTTACAAAATTCCGACTTTATAAAACAGCACACCCCACCAACATTTCTGATGCCCGCAAACCCAGATTCAACACCAGACGTTCTACTGCACACAAGAAACTTAACAAACACCATCAACAACATAAACTTAACCAACGAACTTGGATCCGACCACCTGTCTATTACGTTTAACATAGACTTACAACATACGCAACCTACCTCCAATACACCTCCTATAGAGAAAAACTTAAACCTAACAAAGACTGACATAGACAAAGTGAAACAACATATACATGACTACATTCAATCGCAAGCACAGCCCATTTCAATAGAAACCATACAACAACAACTTTCACTAGCCATAGGAAAATTTAGCCCGGAAATAAAAAAATGCTTTCTACCGACATACACTACCCAAATTCATACTGAGACCCATAAAACAAAAGAGAGAACTGTACAAACACTCAAAATAACGACCTAAAAAGACACTGAACCAACTCAACAGAAACATTAAAGCCTTGATTGGACAACACCGACAAGACAATTGGCTAGAAACATGTAAAGAAATACAAAAAGACAAAGGCAAACATACTGCTGAAAAATTTAGAGACTTGCGCAATACAAGAAAACTAACACTACTGACACAATTGACGAAAACGGAATAGAACGTTACACAGACAAAGAGAAAGCTGACGCGTTCGCCAGACACTATCAAAAGGCCTTCAGCATATCGACAAACCTTAACTTCGACAATGACAACTGGAACTTGATCAACGACTGGTACTAGAACTATTTTAACAGCTCACCAAACTATACGTACAAACTGATCACAGACACAGAGTACGATCAAGCCCTAGCGCATATCAAAAACAAAGCACCGGGAAAAGATAAACTAAAGGCAAAACTCCTGAAAAGCCTAACTCAAGAAACACACAAACTGATCCTAACTGAATTGAACAACTGCATCAGAAATAACAAAATTCCGAAAACATGGAAAAACTGCTTAAAAATCCTGATACCCAAAAATGAACTGGACAATACACAACCGAGCAATTACAGAGCAAGTACATTACTCCCAGTACTTAGCAAAGTTTTTGAGTACATAATAAAGCAGCGACTAGGAAAACTTGTCGGAAAGTACATACCATCGTATCAGTTCGGATTCAAACATCAACACTGGACTATTCACCCACTCTTCACTCTGACTAACAATATACAAACAACCCACCTAACTGACAGAACAGGACAGCTTGCCTGTTTATGGACATTAACAAAGCTTTTGATAGTGTCTGGCATAGAGGCTTACTATACAAACTACACACACCAAAATATCTAATACACACCATAAAGAACTTACTAGAAAACAGACAACTACAAGTACGAATTGACAAAACACTGTCATTCTCTTTTTTCCCTGAACAAGGGCTCCCTCAAGGATCCCCGCTCTCACCGTTTCTCTACAATATATACTGCCATGACATATACAATTACAACTTACCAGACAAAAATCAAATCGACAGATCGGCATACATATTACAATAAGCAGACGACACGGCACTTATTGTACATGACAAGTAGTTTTGTCATGACAAAACTACTGAGAGACAAACAACACAATGACATGGTTTTATAAATAGAGGCTAACACCAAACGCGTCAAAAAACCAACTTCTGCTCACAGACTCAACGCTGACTCCCCTACAATAACTGCAGACGGCGAAACGTCACATACAAAAAACGACGTAAAATACCTTGGAATCACAATTGACCAGAAACTTAAATTCACTAAACACATACGAAACATCAGGGCAGAAACAATAAAGAGAACAAAACACTTCCGATCACTAACCTACAAAGACAGAGGAATTAGCACAAACACCGCCACCAAAATATATAAAGCTATTTGTAGGCCCTTGCTAGACTTTGGACATATACTCATGACCAACGGAACAGAAAGGACAAAACGTTATATACAAACAACAGAACAAATTTCACTAAGGCTAATAACACGAATAAGACACCCCCAAAACCCACTACACAACCCCTCCACCCAACTACTATACGAACGCACAAACATGACAAAGATTTCGGAAAGACTCATACATCTACAGACAAAATGGACAAACAACCCCTACAACTGGACCATACTGAATCCCCTTTGTCTTACAAGAGCAACCAGACAATCCCGCTTCCGTTTCCCTACATCAACGCTACTCGAACACTTACAAACGCAACTGATTACTGGACAATAAATTAATTTTTTCTTGTCATTAGAATTAGAAAGTTTATTGAATTAAATTGTTAACCCAGAATAAGAGAATTTTATCTTTGTGTTTTTATTTAGATTAAGACTATATGTACTAAACAAGGGCAGAAAGACCGATAGGTCGATAGCCTTTTTTAGAAATAAAGATGTTTACTATTACTATATACCTTGTGTCCCATTAAAAATAGGTGAAAATATATCTGTCTCTAATATAGTAGTTGGCTAAATTAAATAATTTTAAACTTTTAACGATGGCGAAGTCACCAGCTATCCCAAATTTTTAATAACATCTCAAGTCTGAGTAATTTATTTCTATGAACTTGAATATTATTTCATTGAATTATACTTACAGGTCCTGCTAAAATCTCCCGGATTCTTTCCATAGGATATTTTCCTTTCTTGTTTCTAACGAGTATAATTATTTTCTTCAAGTCGCTGCATGTTCTCAACAATTTCTCGACGAGCACTTTTCCCATAAAACCCGTACCTCCCGTGATGAAAATAGTTTTATCTTTATACATGTCTGCCACTCGGTCGGGGTACTGTTCGATGTCTTCGGTCATGATTGCTCACCTATAACAATACGAAAAATACTTTTTGTCACCAAGTTTTACTCATTATCTTAACTCAATAAAATTTTTAGCTGGTAAATGTTTGCAATTCTTTTTGTATAATTGTTCAGGAAGAAACTAGAACAATTTTGAAATTAATTTGATATGCAGGCAAAGTTACGTTCAATGGTGTATTGAATGTATGTGAATAAACAACTGCACAACCGCATAACATTTTTGGTGTAAGACTTAATATTCAGAATATAGTTTTTTATATAGAAAGTTAGTAGCATTTCCTATAAGCAAAGAGCGATTTGAAGGTTGCTCAAAATGTTGCAAATGATTCCAACGATTTTAGACTTTTACGATTCAGTTGCGTTTTATACAGACTGTTATGTCACCCTTAGAATCTTAAATGGAAAGTCGTCGCGACGCCCATGGGTGGCACCGTTTCAAACTTAATTTGATAATAATTATTTGTAAATAACATTTAGATGGTACTACGAGTGCCCAGTTAATTTGCGTTCATTCAAGATACCACTGAAAGTAGAATTGAGGGCCCTTTAAAACGATGTGCCACTTGACCCCCTTTCCCATTTTATATTCTAAGGATGACATCTACCCCTCCTAGGGGGTTGAAACAAGAATGCTAAAATATTTATTTAAAGTGTCCCCCTTACAAAATACATTTTGGAATTTTTCATATTTCTAACTGCAAGCAAGATATTTAGGGTGGGAACTTCTCAAATTGACACCCCGTATATGGCTTCTACAGGATGAGGTTCCTGTCGATTTTACAAAATCATCAATTTGACGGGCAAATTAACCAGAATTATACAATTTAAGCGGAAATCCGATTCTAGAGCAAGATGAAAATGAAGTTAAAAAGTCGTAAATTGCAAAAGTCATAAAATAAATCAACGAAGATTTGCACATTGAAAAGGAAAAATTGGCTTGCAACAAAAGAATAATATATACTATAAAAAGACAAGATAGAAGAAAACATTGTACCATCAAAACAAATTCGTGCAATTTTTGTCTATATATTGTACTGTATATGAGTATTTTTGTCATAAGCTTAGATGTAGTAGGTATACGTACAGAGAAAATAATATCTAAAGTTAGTCTTTCTGCTCTGAGCAAAAGTCTACTGCTCAACACGCAAACCATGTGCAAAAACAGTCTCATTTAGGACGATATGGAGGATCAAGACTAACGAATAAATATTTAAACTTACTACTTGACTTTTTTGCAAGACACCACCTGGATAATGACAACAAAAAAAAGTCAGTGCTAATGATTTCATAAAAACATTAAAGAGTTACAACTAACACAAATGGGAACTGTACTAACATGCCAATATTGAACCTCGAAATAATTTAAGGAGATTCTGGAAGAAGAAAAATACATAGCTCTAGCTTCATCATTTTTGGTTTTCATCAATTCAACGCGAAGATTCTTTAGAGTCTACATGATTAGATACATATTTTCTAGATAAGAAAATCATACAATCATATATTCAGCATTAGACTGTTTACAAATAAATATAGAGTTTACAGAAGGTTTGAAAATAAAGCCAGCATTTTAGATATATGTTTGTTGATCTGGCTTCCTTAGGAAAATTTGGGCCTTTAAAGTGAGAAGTTATATAATTTAATGTATTCTTAATTATAATACCACTACTACTATACTGTCTTTTACAGATACTGCAAAAATTAACTTGTATGATAAGAACAAATCCAGCGGTGTTACAAAATTTGGAAATATGATTGAGCAGTTAGATAAACCCATTTTTTTACCAAAAGCGTATACCTTAGACATAGGTAACACTGAGTTAAATGGCATTTTCACAGCGCATCTGTACACATCGGTACACAGACCGTAATTGACAAGCTAGATTTCGAAACAAAGTTTTTGCGCCACCTATTGTTGAAGCGCGAAACTTGTTAAGAGGAATAGTTGCGACTAAACATGAAATACGACATCCGGCAAATGACCACCACGAAACCTCTGCCATATGGCCATTCTTTTCATAAAATTCTGGATCACGTTTTCGCATAACTGTGGCTCTATTTCAGCAATAACGGTGTATTTCTTCTTTAACTCGTTCAACTGTTTGTGGCTTGTTCACATACACCTTTTCCGTCACGTAACCCTAAAGAAAGTAGTCCATCGGCGTTAAATCGCAGGATCTTGGTGGCCAATTTTCATCGCCAAACCGAGAGATGACATGGTCTGGAAACTTGGTACTCCATTATTTCGCGAGCTGTGTGGCAGGTCGCACCGTCTTGTTGGAAAAACATATCCTGCACATCAATATGATCCAATTCGGGCCACAAGAACTCGGTTAACATTTCGCGATACCGCTTACGATTAATATTTAGCGCATTTCCAGCCGCATTTTCGAAGAAAAATGGTCCAATGATGCCTCCAGCCCAAAATGCGCACCAAACAGTTACTCGCGGCGGATGCATTGGTTTTTCCAGTATAATACGGGGATTTTCAGCAGCCCACATTCGGCAGTTCTGCTTATTTACATACCCGTTCAGCTGAAAATGTGCCTCATCGGGGAAAATTATTTTCCTCGAGAAATCAGCACCAATTTGGTGGTGCTCCAGCACCGAATCAACGAATCCACGGCGCTGCGCATGGTCCCGTGCCTTGAGTTCTTGCGTCAGTTGAATTTTGTGCGCGTGCCAATGCAGATCTTTTGTAAAAATTCCTTGTTGGGTGGGTTAGGTAATGTCCAATTCTGGACCAAGGTGGCGAATGGAAGTGCCTGGATTCTCAGCCACAGTTTCTCTCACTGCGACAATATTTTCAAGGGACCGGCAAGGACGGCGACGAACAGTGATCTTTTCATTCATCAACTTGAATTTTGTCTCGAATTTTTAATTAAATGGCGAAGTGTCCACCAGCGCATTGTTGCGACCGAAAATTGCACGTAATTTGAGAACTGTTTCCGCGAAACATTCCCCATTTTTGTAGTAAGTTTTCACAATAATTAAACATTGTTCGTTTGAATACTGCTCCATAACTTTTAATCGCGAGGTCTATACATGACAGCTGTCAAAAAATAAATGTCAAACTAGTCGCACAAAAAAAATGGCGGTGAATTCAAATCCGGCGCTCTTGTTGAGACACCCTTTATAATAATTTTCTCAATAATAATAATAATAATCTCAATATAAATTAAAATAGATGAAATTTAGACCTTATTTAAATGAAATAGTACAACTTCAATTTTCGCGTGGTGATTTTAATATGTTCTACAGAAAAAGCTTTTCAGGCAGTTTTGAACAATTACATTTTCTTAAAGCGACAGTGCTAAAAAAAGATTTCCTTCGGTTTCTGCCAGAAAAAATGACAGGCGCATCCCACTTGAAAGAAAAACTGCTATTTTAACTAAACTTCACCCTGTAATTCCAAAAAATAGAATGGAATTGGAAAAACTTGTCAGTATTTTCAAGAAGAGAAGCAGAAGATGATGTGGCCGATGAACATGACAATTAATATATAGTTGATCTAATATTTTTTTCTCTTAAATATTCATTATATATGTATCTAACACACTGCTGTTTATTTAGTTCTAATAAACCATTTTTTGCGTTATTACAGGCATTCTTTTGATTATATTTTTGACACTGGTAATTACGACTTCTGTAGAACATTATAACCTGATTAAATTACCAAGGTTTTTGGTCGTATCCCTCTATGTCTTTGAAGTTACGGTTTTTGGGTTTAGCAATTAAATCAAAATTGTTAAGCAAAAGTTTTACTGAATTTCTGACAAAAAAATACTCTGTTTTGGTGTCTGAAACTTTAAAGAATTGTATTTGAAACAGTAGGCAATTAAAAAAATATGAAAAACGAACTTTCTGAAAACTATGTGTCTGCAGATACGCCCATTAGGTTTGGCGCGGCAGTATTGGCAATAAAAAATTTCTACATAATCTTCGGTTTCAGAAAGATTTCAAATAGGGCGCTCCGTTTTGCAGGACATGGTCTTGATCTTTGTGATTCTACCCAAAAGACAGTCTTGATCAGATATATTTTGAACATTTACCTTAGTTAATTATAATAAGGTTTTAATATTATTACCTACTTTATTACTACTAGTTACTACTAGTTATACTACTTTGAATATTATTAAGTTTTATCATTTGAAGAAATGCTTTATTTCAAAACCGGTAGAGCTACGGAAAATACAAGCTACACTGTTTTTCTAGAAAAGAAATGGGTTTATCTAACTGCCTCTTTAGAGTGCTTCAAAATTTGGCAACACCAGTATATTTGCACTTATTATAAAAGTTAATTTTGACCGTAGTTGTTCAATAACAGGCTTTCGGATGAAATTCCAATTTAAAATGAGTAACTGTGAGCCATCTTTGTTAAAACAATACAAGCGCCAAAAATAAACTGTCTAATAATTAGGTAATAATAAATAACATTTTTCATCTTATTATTTTGAAGACATATTTCCATAAGAAAGCCAGGTCGGGAAAAAAAAGAAGTACTGATCTCATTTTCAGGTCTTCTGTATCATTGTTGACTAACAATTTTGGGACATCAGGGCTCATTCCCAATTTTCTATGGAAGTTGTAGGACTACTGATTTTTATGATATTAACTAGAGGAACAGACCACCAATCGTTTCTTCTCATCTTTCTGGGGTTCTCTTGGATCCCCAGCAAGGCTTCAAGGGAACCTAATAAGCGTACATATTTTAATTTATAGAAAGTTCTCAAAGAACCACCCATTCAGCCGCCAATTTTTTTTATTTTCTAGTTTATCGTCAAATTTTGGAGCCAGTTTATGTAAGGTTGCCTAACCTTATAACTTACCGTTTCATGCATGAAATAAGAAATTTTACTATTATACATTTATGATTAAAAAGAAGTGATGAACTTAAACATTATTTTTAAACAACGAATTTATTTACAAGAAACACAATTATTCATAACAGATTTTTAAACTGTCCCGCCGTTGTAATCGGAACCCAATTGCGTTCTTGCCAGAAAAAATAATTTACTTCTCGTAACATCTCAATGCTTTCACTATTTCAAGATTGAAATTACGGCACAAATTAAAATATTTTTCTAAATTTTGACGAATAACTTAGAAACGGTAGGTGTTGCAGGTAGTACACCTTACAGGTCGTAAGCTTTGACGATAAATTCGAAAATTTGTCATTGAGGTTTGAAAAAGTTGTTGGGCGGTTTGTAAAGAACTTTTTATAAAATAAATTAAAACGTCAATATGTCGCTTATTAGGTCTTCTTGAAGCCCCAGAATACCGATTTCCAAATTTTCAGCGCTTTGGGTAAGTGGTTGTCAAACTTTTCACATTTTTCCGCCTAATTCAAAAGCCGTAAGTTTTCCAGATAAAACATCTGAAATAAACTTACATTAAAATTTGACGGTAAATCCAAAAATGCCAAAATATGGGGAGTTCCGTTTAAAAAAAACCATAGTCGGTTACTACCATACGTTTACGACGCACCCCATATGTTGGAAAATTATTTTAAAATACGCGTCTCTTAAACACCAAAATCTTTCCTCGGAAATATTTCCTTGTAAAATGCACATGTACTAATGAGCTACCCTTTCAGAGCATAGCAGGAAAGACTTCTGTTATTTAGAATTGGAATTTTAAAATCAACTATTGAAAAGTACTACTTACTTTTGCTAAATGATATAACAAATAAATACAGATGAAATACCGGCAAAACTATCACTCACGAATTTAAAAGTCCAGGTTGTCACAACGCGCCGTTGAACTACACTAAAGTGAGTACCACCAAATGTGCAAAGAAGCAAACTAAATGCTGTAAACAGGAGAACACGTTTGTTGTCGTCGTCAACGTAACGATTAGGTTCTAGCAAAATTTTGTTCGCGAACCTGAGGTTACTAGAATTTGTGCAAGTGCTAGTGGTGCCCAGTATTACTTTCCTTCATTCGGTGGTTTTGGTGGGGTGGCCCATACGGTCGAAGGCTTTCTGCTATTGCATTGCACGCGTTCCACTATAGACCATTTCGATGAAGACATTGAATCGCCCGGACGGCAGACGTAACAGATGTATGTTTGCGTTTATGTAACAATTTTAGCAATCGTTTTTTTTTGCTGTTATCAATTGGTTCTTGTAGAAAACGAGTGTAGAGCATTTATTTATACACTTGTATACACGTATACGGCCTACTTTGCGTGACGTCACAATAATTCAGCCCGGGGGTCTTCTTCCTTTCGGAGGCATCGGTACAACCCCTCTCAATGGCTCAGTGTGGTTTTATTCTCATGCAGAAGGGTGACATTTCCGATTTTAGAAACAACCAAGCTATTAACCTTTTATTTCATATTTTCAAGCTATTTATGAAAATCTTCACAAGAAGACTTACAAATAAATTGGAGCTTTAAGCCTCGCAGGAGACTGAATTTCGTCAGGGGTATGGTACAAAGTATCACTTGCATTTCATTAAAACGCTAGTCGAGAAATGTGTGGACTATAACAAGCCACTTTTACTTGTATTTGTAGACTACGAAAAGGCATTCGACACCATAGACCCACGCCAAATGCTTCAAGCTCTGGCTCATTATCGAATTGATTATCGATACACCGCAATAATTAAAAATATCTGTAAAACACCAACTGCATGTGTAAGGCTCCATGAGGAAACAAGTAAATTTTAAATAATATCGCCAAAGTTATTTACAACTTTGATGGAATACCTGTTTAAACAAATATACTGGGACAACATGGGAGTAAACATAAACGGAGAAGATCTGAACCATTAGAAATTTGCAGATGATATTGTCTAAATATCAGACAGCATTGACGAATACTGGCAAATGTTGAAAATACTTCAGCAAACCTTAAGAGTTGCTGGATTGAGGATAAATACTTCGTAAACCCAATTTACGACCAATCTTGTGGCCAATGAAAACATTCCCATGCTATTCGCGGAAATCGAACAGGTCACTTCATACACATATCTCGGTCATGAACTCGGTATAGATCGAGAGAATAAAAAATCGACATTCAAAGAAGATTTAGTCTGGCATGGGCAGCATTTGGTAGCATGAGAACAGTGTTTAAATCGAAACTTCCCATAGCTTAAAAAGAAAAGCATTTAACGAGTGCGTTTTGCCAGTGTGAATAAAATTCGGCGTCAGTTTTAAGGATCGGATCCCAAATAACGAAATGAGGGGACGGTCCGGTGTTGCAGATGCCGTAAGAAGAACAACTATATTGGAATGGAGCTGGGCTCAGCACATCGCAAAAATGACAAATAATTGATGGACCAGAAGAATCGTTGTGTGGAAGCCGAAAAATGGGACCTGCTGAAGTAGAAGACGTCCGTCAACAAGATGGACTGACGATATAAAACGCATCAAACCGAACTGAATGCAGTCGGCACAGCTTGTTATGACTGGAACTTATTACGAGAGGCTTTATTGTTCAGGGGACACAATTGGGTTTATGATGATGTAGACTTGGGTCTCATTGTGTTGTATGGCACTTTTGTGCTGATACCGCTCCTGGTGTCAGGGAGTTAGGCACATCGCACCTCACGGCGCAACACCATGCATAACCCTTAATATTTAACCACATTTAAGATAGCAGACTTCAGATTGCAATTTTGCGAAGGCCGCGCTTATTATGAGTTTACTGTACCATGAACTGCGCTGACACGTTGGATTGACATGTCAAGCCGTATCGGTATCGCTGTGTCAACACCTCTAACAGTGTTACTCATGTCTATGATGATGTACATCCAGTCAATCATCCTCGGTGAGAGTTTTCGGGTTGTACCAAATGTGCCTTTACAGCTCGACAACTCCCTGATCGCCTTGCTTGTTTTTTGTTCCAAGTGATCCTTCAACATACGTTTGCCATCCAGGGTCAGCCCAATATATTTATACCTCTTGGACATCTGCATTGTTCTCCCGTAGATAGAAATCTTCCTAAGGGTTTTAAATAACCTTGTTTTAGTAAAACGATAATAGATCGGGTTCGGGCACAAAAGCTTCAAAGCAAATCACTGAAAAGTCCCGTCCAGCTGTTATATGTGTATTATACAGGGTGACTCAAAATTGGCGTCATTCCTCTGCAGGTGTTGTCTGAGGGTGTTTTAGGAGTACAGGAATACTAGTAAAAAAAATTGTTATTAAAAACTAGATATTCAAAATTCAAAATAATCGAACAAAAAAATGTATAAAACAGAATCGGTTTTACCTTACGGTACCGTACACATGTTTATTTTTAATTCAACCTTCTTTTACTGATGACAATTAGTTTAAATGGGCTAGATTAAAAAACTTTTTTATAATATATATCTGAAAACCTTAATTGTGCTGGCTTTGTGAGCGAGAAGGTAATGTAGAAAAGTAGAATCCGCAGTTTGGCATAAAATGTTGCTCCTTGCAAACTTTGCTATTTCCATATCAATGGTGAAAATGACCGATTTATGAATGTATTTGACCTAAAGGTGATTTATACCTGATCATCATTTATACCGGTCATCGGTTTC
Organism: Dendroctonus valens; assembly: GCA_024550625.1. Lineage (NCBI taxonomy): Eukaryota > Metazoa > Arthropoda > Insecta > Coleoptera > Curculionidae > Dendroctonus > Dendroctonus valens. Next base: position 419,140 of record JAJTJO010000818.1, read on the forward strand.
TTTAATTATTTAATTGTAAGTAGTGTGTGTGTATACATGTAGCAAAGTTTTGGTGATGTTTGACACCAAACTATCATGGAAACTTATTAACCAAACTATCATGGAAATTAAACATTAAGATATTTTTGTTTAGTCAATCATTAAAAGCAATTTATGCACGCTGACACGTTTTTGTGGATTTCGCCAAATTAATAGTGGGTTTTTATAATAGGTTAATGCATTCGTTTAGATTGTAAGGTTAATTAGTAGCTAACTATGATGCTTCCAAACCAGTTTGAATAGAGGGAATTTCTCGGAAATTATAGGTAAAAACAAAAACATTATAAAAATATAGACATATTCGTTTAATTCAGTCGTCAATGATTGTAATCTATATGTGGTTTTTAATGAATGTTCTCTTGTTTTTAAACATACTTCGTCTAACAACGAAGTACCTGCAATTCAGTTTCAACCTTTAAAAGTTTGAAATCACACAACTAACAAAAGTCCAGACTTGGATGGATACCTTAACTTCAAGCAAGCCTGGATCGACGTGACCTCGCAGGTCTTCCAATGAGGAACGGTCGTGATCATAAATGGAAAAGAAAAAAATCCACAGTAAAGGGGTACCCAAATATGAAAGGAAATCACTCAGGTTCGACTGTGAATCGCAATTAAAGTCAAAAACAAAAAAAACTGAGTTAGAATGCAGTCGAACTTGAGTGTTTCAGAATAAACAGTTAACTATAAATATTACTAAGTATAGGATGATGTTGATAAAAAAAACGAACTGATAAAAAAATTCAATATTTTCACCAAAAGTTGGGCGCCAGCATGCTTCCAGGTAGCATACATCTTGTATAAAAAAAAAACCAAAATCAGCATCAACGTCAAAAATGCAATAATCACGTTGAAGTTCCTAAAAGAGCTGGTTCTGAATTGCCCCAGGAATCTCGGATCAATAACATGTGGTCATGATGGCCATCATCGATTCGCCTATCCGGTCCTTGTGTCCCAAAATTTCGACTCAGCCGATTGGATACTCTCTTTTCTCAGTCAAATGCAATGTTTCTTGCAATCTATGCAATCATCAAGGGATATATTGATGTTAAAATAAACTCACTCCAATATATTCCTGGGTTTCAGTCAATTTTATTGTTTATTATTTAAAATGTTACAAATACGTTTCGGTGTCTTTCTCCACCATCATCAGTTTGTGTGTATAGTTCTTAACATTTCAACATTCAACTGGTTGTTTTACCCCTTATACCCCTTCCCCACTCTTTTACCCCTTATACCATATCTTTCAAGTTTGTCCAGCAATAGCCCATGATGAACCGTGTCCAAGGCCTTAGCCAGATCAAGAAAAGCAACTATAAGTGGTGTGCTCCCATCTAATTTTTTATATATTATGTCCGCAATCCTATTTAGTGCATCAGCAGTACTTCTGACCTTTACGAAACTGTACTTTGCTTCAGATATAATTTGACACTAATCCAAGAAGTTGTACATTCTATTATAAATGATTCTTTCATAAACCTTTACGATTTTGAGATTAAAGAAATTGGTCTATAGTTTGAGATACTAGATGTATCTCCTGTTTTATGTATAGGCATTACCTATGCGCTTTTTAGACCATCTGGCCAAATAGCCTGCTCTATGGACATATTAAAAATGTATTGTAGGAGTATAGATAGATGTGATACAATCGCTTTTAAAATTCTGGTATTTATACAGTCTACACTACCAGTTTTATTTTTAAGATCAAAAATTATTTCACTCGCTTCAATACTATTAGTTGGGTTTATAAATATTGTCTTTGAATTTCTTTCGATCTGTTTCTGTGTGTCTGTTGTATAATTTTTCCACCCAGATTAGTAACAATTTCACAGAAGTATTCATTCATTTTATTTGCGATGTCCATTTGATTTTGTATTTTTACATCATTTGCTTTTATAAATTTCATTGTTTTATCGGTTTTTTCTTTTTTTACCTATTTTATTTTTGATTATTTCCCAAAGCTTTTTTGTGTCAGTACAGTTTCTTTTTCAAATTTAAATTTAGCTTCTTTTATTATTTTCCCTAAGATTTTAGCATATACCTTATAATCATTTTTTAGCGTATTACTATCTGGGTTATTTTTCTATAATGTATACAGATTTTCTATGGTTCTACAAGAGCTAATGATTGCGCTCGTGATCCACTTTGCTCTAAATATTAGGTATCTGTCTCTCATTTTTTTTGGTTTCTTTTTTTTAGCATTGTTAATACAACATGCAATCTTATATATAAGTTTTTTCAAGGCTTCATTCGGGTCCCCGATTGCAATAATTGAACTCCACTCCACCCACTCAGCTATATATTTCATTTTTTTATAATTCAAGAATTCTTTAGAATTCTTGTTTTTCAGTATTGTTAATTTCCAATGTTACTAAATACTAAACTAACTAACAATACTAAAGGGTAGTGGTCGTTGAAAGGATTTGTAAATTTAAAAGCTTTTTGCAGGTTTTCAAAAAGATGTTGTCAATGCAGGTCTCATTAAGACCGTCATTCGATGGTCTGGTTATTGCCAAAAAACATGGTTTAAATTCTTTTTCTAAAAAATTGTTTAAAAATGTTTGATTTATGTTGCCCCAAAGTGCCAGACTTTTGTATGCAATATCTATATTGAAATCCCCTACAAACATGTGATTTTTGAAGTTCATGTTTATTCTAAGGTACTCATTGGTGGAATGGACAAACTCAGCAACTGAACAGCTGATATCTTAACTGTTTCATTATTATTCAAGAGCAGTTCAGTACATAGAATTTTCACTCTATACAGGGTGATTCAAAAGTGGCGTCATTCCTCTGGGGGTGTTGTCTGGGGGTGTTTTGGGAGTACAGGAAAAATAGCTTAAAAAAATAATTCTTATCAAAAACTGAGATATTTGCCAAAAACTAGATCAGAATTACGGCAACGATGCTTTTCAAGGTAATCTGCCTAATTAGCATTACGTAAATACCTGTTACTTCTTAATTATTGAAAATTGTAGTAACCATGGATAAACACAAAACAAAGAAAGAGAAAGCAATAGAAATATTTTGAGGTTAGGATAACTCTGTCAATTTGCCGTCAGTGCTGCCATTCTTTTTGGGGCAGATGAGTGATATACCTAAATCTCCCACATCAGTCAACGAAAACCTCCTATTGAAGGTTATGTATCAATGATTAATATTAATCAAATAAAATACAATTAAGTTGTTAAATCACAAGAGGTTGACGAAGTTCTGCCCGTTTAACTCCAGACATGTTTGTTCCCCAATCACTTTATTGTGCACTCTTCGCCGCAGTCTGGGATCACCTTTTAATCAGCTTTTTGTATTCGGTTAATTAACTCCTGCTCAATTTGTACCGGTGTTCGGAAGATCAGAGAGTTAATGTGTCCTTGTGTCCTGTGTATCTTACATACATGATAGGAATGTGGCCCTTCCTCTGGGGAGTTATAGGGACAATTATCCGGTGCCTGGGAAAGTGTCAGTGGTTGTGCAATGCTCCAAGCACTCCTGGAAGGCTCTGCTGCAATTGTCTCCAATACTTGTGCCTCTGTGTCTGGAACCCGAGCACCTCTAGATCGTCCACAATCTGCATCAATTCCTGGAGCCAATCGTCCAGTGTCTCTAGCCCTTTGCTGGTGTTACGTCTTACACCTTCTGCTATGTTAGTGTGGCATTTTCCCATAACTAATCACATATCCGCAAATTCGATGTTGGTGTACATTTTGTGAAAGGAGCTTCAAAGTAAGTCACAGATTGACAAATGCTTGTTATTATTGACAAAGGCTACCCACCTGTAACTATCTGTTAATGACAAAAAACATCATTGCCGCTTTGACTTTTCATCAAAAAATTGTAGAAGAGGTCTTTTTTAAAATCAAAAATTTTCGTATTTTGAAGCAAAGATCGTAATTTTTCTTTTCGAATGGTTAAGTATTCCAAAAGGCTACCAAACAAACATGGGACTATTTTAAAATAATACTTAATAACAAAGTTGAAATTCGATTTTCAACTGTTAATATCTTCCAGAAATTTTCGAAAAAAATTTTTTCAATATTTTTCTCGTACTCTCCAAGTGAGCCCCTATAACCCCTTAAAAGGAATGACGCCACTTTTGAATCACCCTGTAGATTTCCACTATCTCGGTGTTATGAGTTACACTTTCTCTAACGTAAACAAACCCAATCCGCTTTATTTATCTTACTATGATTATAATATATATTATGTCCCGTTATCTGAAAGTATCCCTAATGGTGCAGGAAGCACGTTTCTGCACACACGATCACTGTAGGTTTTACCTTCAATCAATGCACTCCCAATAACCTCTAGCTGATTATGGTTTACATTTAGACTTCTTATGTTTACATACAGTGTACAGAACACGTGATACTCAAGCTATCTAAGCTAACTTTGATAAAAAGAAAGTGAGTAATACTGTCGACTTAATTAGGCAAATTTAGAAACTTAAAAGTTCTGGTTATGTCATATTAGATTACAAGTTAAATACAACACGTATTATTAACGACTTCGTTTCTAGAAACGTTTTCATACTTTTGTATTATGCATCATTTGATGTAAAACTATTTCACATATTTTCATTAGATTTGAGTAAAGTAGGTTTCGGGAAAGTATCACATCACAGAAGAAAGGTTTGCGTTCTCATGTCGAGTTTATTCAGTTCAAGTTAGGCAAGGTTTTCAATATTTACTTCGTCTAACATTGAACCACTTTCCGCTTGAGAAAACTTGTACACATACACTGCCGTTCAAAATGATGTAGGAATTCTGTATGAATACGGAAGGAGAAATTTAAGTAGGTGTTCTAGGGAATAGCGTTTGATTTTCTTTTATTTAGAATTGGGTTCCATTCATGCTTCAGGTAACCTTATTGCAATTTACGTCGTGATTGATGGTAACCATTATGCGTATTATGGTTAAGTTGATATAGATAGTTTATTCGTTACAGCTTATCACCCTGCATTTTAAAAAATAATACAAATTTATGTTACTTCTCTTTTTTAAACATGAAGGGTTACGTTATGTGTAAGTTAAATACAGCGAGTGCAAAAATGATGAAACAAAACATTCTCTAATGTTTCTTTACCATGTATATTTCGATGCAAATTTGGCAAATTTGTGGCAGTATACAGGATTAATACAGAAGTGGGGGCAGACATCAACTTTACATTTTTAATGGAATACTCCAAAATTTATTCAATTTTTGAATTTTATTCAAATTCAGATAATTTGTCATATGACACGCTATTTCGATATTCGGGCGTTTTCGAAATATTGAAAATTAAATGAATAAAATTAAAACCTTAATAATAATTGGAATCGCCGTAGATCGTCGCCCAATCGTGGAGAGGAGGCTGATGGTTGCCCAGTTTTGGGGGAAGTTTTGTTTTTAGTGATTTTGGGGATTAGTATGACTGCGGCGGTTTTCCAGGATGTAGGGAATTTTCTGAGGGAAAAGGAAGTGTTAATTAGAGTGAGGATTTGATTGAGGAGTTTTTCCGGGAGAAGTTTTAGGATCTTATTAGTTATGCGATCAGGTCCGGAGTTTTTGCCGGTTTTAAGAGAGGAGTCTTTGAGTTCGGTGAGTGGGGAATTTGGGGGCAGTCTGGAGGGATTTGTCTGTGTGTTATTTCTCGGAGGATGTTGTCTGGCTTTCTAGAACTAGCGTTCTAGGAAGTCGACGAAGGTTTCCGCTTTCTCCCCATCCCTATAAACTGGAAATGGGTTTTTGTATTTACTCTCATATCCTTGGAGATTTTCTGTTGGGATGTTCTCCAAAAGCTCGGACCACTTCGACCACAGTCGTTTTTTATGTTGGTTATTTGAATTTGTTTCGTGAGGCGGTTAGCATCTTTGTTTAGATAAGCATCGGTGAATTTCTTGGCCCTGCGTTTTAGTTTGTTTGTAGTTTTAATGAGCTGTTTGAGTGCTGGCGGAAAGCTGAAAGGGTTTTTGATGGAATTTTGTTTCTGAATTGTAAATAGATTTTATGATTTTGTCTGTGAGCGACTTAAGTTCTTTAAAAATTTTGGGAGAGTGGTCCGGAGTTTGGTTCGCTCCAAGGTAGTAAGAGAGAGCGTCCCAGTCAGTGTAGGTAATTGGTGCTAGTGGATTGTTTGCGTGTTGTTCGTTAATGTTAATGATAATTGGGTTGTGGTCGGAGCTGAGGGAGTCTGAGTTTTGGATATTAAAGTTGTGGGAAATGTCTTTTGTTAGGGCTATGTCTAGTATGTCTGGAGTTTTGTAGTGCTAGTGTGTTGGCTCTGAGGGAGCGTGAATTTGAAAAAGCATGTCTTGTGAGTATTGCTAAAGTCTGCGTCCTGCAGCGTTGAAAGATCTACAACCCCAACAGGTGTTCTTGGAGTTTAGATCTCCATTGAGAAGTGTGGGAAAGTTTTGGTGGAAGATGTTTTCGTAGTCTTGTGGGGATGTTTGTAGGTTGGGGATTTGTAGGCTGAGATTATAAATATTTGGGAGTTTTTCATGTTTAATGTTAGTGCTGTGTGTTCAATTAAGGTGTTAGTGATTGGTGGGCTTGGGGAGTGGGAAAGGAAGTTTTTGATTATAATGGCAGTGCAGCCCCCTCGGCTGTTGGGGCGGTCGTTACGGTAAATTTTATAGTTATTGATTTAAAATGTTGTTTGAAGTTGTCAATAAGTTTCTTGGAGAAGTGCAATGCCCACATGGTTTTCCCGGAGATAGCCCTCAAATTCGTTCCTTTTGGGGTAGAATGAGTTGGGATTCCAGGGAACAATGTGGGCCCCGGCTAGTTTTATTTTTTTCATAGCAATGCTTGAAGAGCTGGCGCGTTTCCTAGCATTGAAACATTGCGGTTTATATTGGCCTGGATTTCACTCTCAGACATAAGTAGGAGCTGGATTAAGGCGGGAGTCAGGTTGGTGTTTTGGGGGGCTGGTGGGGTGGGTGTTGGTGTTTGGCGGAGGGCTTTTGATGCTGGGCTGTTTTGAGCGGCAGCTGTTTTAGGGGGTTCTGAGTTTTGGGCAGATTTAGCTGCGAAGTAGATGCGGGATGAAACTTTGTTCTAAAATCTGGCTTTTTCTTGTTTATAGGAAACCAAATTTGGGTTTTTGGGTCAAGAGAATTAGCTTGCTGGGTGAGGGCTGTCACAGTTAATGCATTTTGCCGGGATATCTCGCGGATTTTTGCATTCTGCATAGAACTACTCCTGGGCACACTTATGGCAAACGGGCTTTGTCCCGCAATTGGACATGGTGTGGCCGAATTTTTGACACGTTTTACACTGAGGAATGTGCCTGAGATTATTTGCTGACGGATTTCTTTGAGGTTCAATGACTACTGCTAGGTTTAGGAGGTACTTGGCCTCAAAGATTTTGGTTTGCTCTTTCGGAAAGAGCATTTTGGCCATATTGGTTTTTGCTTTTAGATTACCCATTCGGAAGAATTGAATTTCGGCAGGGGTGAAGCCTAGCTCTTCAAGTTCAGTTTGGATTACGCTTAACGACATTTCCATATGAAGGCCCTTAATTATTGCAATCAGTTTTATGTCCTCGAGAAGGGTGTGAGTATGGAACCCAATTTTTTCATCATGGGAGAAGAGCGTTGTGATGGCACGGTGGTCAGCGATCGATTTGGGGTGGATTTGGATGCCTATATATCGATTATTATAAATATTAATTACTTATGTCTATGGCTAGCGACCAGGCGAGCGTATGTTCGGATGAATTATGAAGTTTGTAAACATAACAATCGATCCTAGTTTCTAAGTGCTTTTATCCATTTCAGGCAAGTGATATTTTTTATTATACTTGACCGATGTTCTAATACTTGAAATATGGTTGATTTCTTGGGGACACGGTCTAGGCAGTGGTGAAAAAAAAAATTGTAGCTACCAGCTTTTATCCATTTCATTCATAACATACCCATGTATAAATGTTGCTACCAAACAAATAGCGATTAATTAATACAAGCTTCGTCTATCAATTAATGTCTTTGCTTCTAACAAATGCTTGCGTTGGTCGGGCAGTGTTCAATTGTACTTGCGTCGGCCAAAGAACGTTAGTCATATTATATAACTCTTTACGACATTGACGTATTTTACCACGCAATAATCATCAATCTACGTTGTAATTTTCCTAAATAATGAATATTTTAAAATATCTAACTAATTCTTTTACTTGGTAGTATTTCGGAACATTGACAAAAATTTGGAGTTTATATCAACTAGTGAAAAGAAGGGAAATTGCCAAAATTTGACTTATGGACAATTTATAAAATTAGCCTTAATTATTAATTAAATTAGACTGAATTATTAGTTAAATTAGACTTCAACATTTTATTTCGCAAAGTTGTTCTACGTGATTGTACTTTGGCACAGAGAGAATATAATAATTTGTAAAATTATACTTAATAACATGTAATGAAAATGAAAATTTTATTTCGTAAATTGGTTTTTCGATTTTTTAAACACGAACTATTTTTTATAAGGAAATTACCTCTGAATGAAGGCAATTACATTTTATTACTGCTAGTCACTCACCAAGATCGTGTTTTGAGTGAGAAGTGTTTCCTCCTTTTGATTGAAACAACTTATTATTCATAAGTATCTAAAGTATCGAAAAACAATTTCCAATAGCCTATATAAATGATACTTGCAATTAGAGTCTTATAATTATGATGATATTGACACTTCAATATTAATTAACTAAAACGCAATAACCACAATAAGACATAAATGAAATAATCCTTGGTCGTATTACTATTAAGGGCAACTAGTCAACATATGACATATTTATAATGAGTAATTGATGGTAACATGATTAAAAAAAACGTTTATTAAATCCTGCTACAGTAATGATGCCTTAATTTGTTAAAAATTTCCGGTCGAAAACATACATAACTAATTAATAATTGAAAGTGTACCACATAAGTAATATGTACATAATTATTGCGCGATCATTAACTAATTTTAGCAGAAAAATATCACTTTTGCGTCATGAATTGAGGTTGATTGGTTTGTAGAATTTTGGAAGAGTATCAACGTTTTTCAATCTTAACTAGTTTATGGCTTTTTTGATGGTGCGGTTGTAATTTTATAGTTTCCGCCAGGTGTAATATAAATAAAAAATTAAGTACGAAAAAACTATACATGAAGGTTTGTTTCTTAACTGGAAGATGTTAACAGTTGAATATTCAATTCGAACCTATTGCTAATTGTCTTCGATAAATGTATGATTAAATATATGTTTTAAAAATTGCCACATGGACTCTTGGTTTAATTTTTCCTTACTATTTTGACAAATCGCTGTCTCTGGCTAATTACCTCAAGCTAGGATCAGGAGCTGTTTGGTAGGATAAGCGGGTGATCTGTCGCTTTGAATACAGCTGCGTGATACTGTCTAGTGTTTTTAGAACCTGATGCACTTCCAATGATTCATTGTGGTAGCCCATAAATGGAACTTTTAGTTCTGTACATAAGCTTAGCGGAGGCGGCTTTATTGCATCCAAAGAGATGGATAAACTGTAAGGAATGGAATGGTCGTGGCCTACCCAGACCGAATGATGATGTTGCAGATAAGTGCCAGATCGATTGACATCAATACAGTACAAGCCTAGTCGACGGATAGCAAACCGAAGTGGAACAGTTTTATGAGCAGATCCGGGAGGTTCCGCAGTCATTAAAGCCTCAGGATATCAATGGGCGATTTTAATGCACGTCAAGGCAACAATTTAATGCACACAGGTCGGCAACGGTGTTGTAGAGGGTGCAACGAGGCATATGAATTTAGTGATAGAAATGAACGAAACGAAATGCTAATTCCGTGCTGTCGCGATGAAATATTAGGCTATTAAGAACACTTTTTAAAAACTACACCTTAGAAACCTCCAGACAGACAGGAGAATATCCGCAACCGAATTAATTATATCCTAATTAACCAGAATTATCAGAACAGGATTACATATGTGGCAGCATATCCAGGAGCAGACATCGGCTCAGATCATAACTCCATTGTTGCTAGCCGCTGTTTTAGATGTAAACTATTCTCTAAAAGATTCTACCTTTTTTTTTAGAGAACAGATTCTCTAAAGCCCGATGGGGAATCCAGAAAACCCCGCACGGACGCTCGTTTGACCTTTGTTGGATACCCTATCGGGCGCCTTCCCTGGTGGCGGATAGGGGAACGGCTTGGCACGAGAAGAACGACTTTGAAGTCGCGGAATACTGAAAACTGGTGAGCGGAGCTATATTAGCAGAATGGTCTCCACACTGCGGTGCGAAAAGAAACGGAACTCTTTCGGGGCATTTCTTAAATGAGGAGAGGGTGCCAAGAATCCCGGCGTCGTCCATTAATCAAAAACATAAGGTCTCACTAGACAACAAGTCAATACGCATTACGACGCGAAAAACTTGTGAATGTGGAGAAAGAAATGAACAAGATCAACATCGATTTCCTAAATCTCAGTTTAAAAACCAACCAAATTAAAAACCAACAACGGATATATCTACTACTCCGGAGGATCCGATAATGCTCATCCGGTTCTCATAGATACGGAAGGCTATACTCATCAGGGACGAGATCGAGGGGGCAGTTGTGGATTATGTGCCTCTCAATGATCGGGTCATTCTGATGAAGCTTCGGACGTCCCATCGTATTATGAGAGTCATACAATTATATGCGCCAACAAATGACAAGTCAGATGCAGATATAGAAGAATTTTATAGCAAAGTGGACGAAGTGATGAAACTCACTAAAACGGGTGATATCACGAAAATCATGGTAGATCTAAAAGTTAAATTTGGATATGGGGCGGATGGTGAGGCGGTCGGACCTGTTGGTCTCGGGAGAGAAACTGTAGAGGTGAACCGCTTGTCAAGTTTTGGGTTGACTATAATCTTTTCGTGTCCAATTCTTTCTATAAACAACATCTTAGGCCCTTATATACTTGGATATCACCTTCAGATAACCAGGAAAGATTAATATAATACGGAATCAAATAGATTACATAATGACTGGCTTCGAAATAATGAAGTACGTTAAATCAGTAAAAACCTATCCCGGAACAGATGTCAGCAGCGATCACAACACGGATTTTATTTACCTCAGAATGAAACGCTTCACGATACAACGTTCAAAGATACAACATTAATAGTTTGGAACAGGAAAGTACAAAAGAACTGTACAAAGCGAGACTAAACAAAAGAGCATAATTCGATATTATAGAGGGAGAGTATGAATACATAAAATCATGCATAATAACAGCAGCGAGAGAGGCACTAGATTGCCAGGAAAGAGAAGGGGAATGTCAAAAACCATATCGGTGGTATGAGGAGATCTGGAGAATCTGAAATAGAGAACAAACGAAAACTATGCAATACATTGTGTTAAGAAAAACATTTATGTTAAGCTCCAAAAACATAAATGACAAACTTGCATATAAACAGGTATAAGCAAGGGTACGAAGAATGATATCTACAAAAAAGAACGAAAAATGGGATAGAGCATGCTCTAGACTCAACTCATACCTAGGAGGAAGAAAAATCAAAGAAAGTTGGAGAATACTAAAGAACATTGAGGCGGGAACGGAAAAAAGACATAATCTCTCCAATAACAGAGCAATCATGGAATCAGTATTTCCAGAAAATGCTGATAGAAGATAGAAATGAGTTCCAAATTACTGATAACACTAACATAAATACATATAACACAGTATAACCACTCAAGGATCTCCAGTATGGATAACTGTATCAGATGTTAACAAATGAGGAAAGAGCGGCGGGATCAGGAAATATCCCGGGAGAACTAATTAAATATGGGACAGGAAAACTAACCCAGATGCTCCCAAGTCTATTACAAAGATATATAAACAAGTCAGAAGTAGCAAAGGAATGGAAGCTGTCATATTTATATCAGTAATCCATCAGAAAGGGGATAACAAGAAATGCGACAACTATAGAAGAATATCCGTAACCAACACCATAAACATGATATATGGACGAATACTCAAAAACAACATAGAAGATGAATACAGTACAATAGAGGCAGAAGAGCAAGCCGGGTTCACATCAGGAAGATGCACCATTGACCACCTATTTACGTTGACTCAAATTGTGGAAAAGAAAATCGCATATAACCAGGAAGTGCATTTGCTATTTCTGGACCTTAAAAAAACCTATGACAGCATCCGCCTAGTAAAATTATGGGAAACTTTACCACATACCAACATAAATGCTATAATAATAAAAGCAGTCAAATCCCTGTATAATGATGCAAGAACGAAAATAAAAATAGGAAATAACTTAACAACCGGGTTCACAGTAACAACGGGACTCAGACAAGGGTGCTGTATATCGCCAACACTATTCAAGGTCTATCTAGAACGCGCATTAACAAGCTGGAAGAGAAAATGCGTATATGAGTAATGCGTATATGGATATATATGGGTATAACAGTGGATGATACATCAACAGTCTGCACTTTGGCATTTGCGGATGATCAACTGGTGATTGCCCAGGACATTGCTGACCTTGAATATATGACCCTAGAGGTTATATATATATATATATATATATTATATATATATATATATATATATATATATATATATATATATATATATATGAATGTATATACAGTGTGTCCAGTATAAAATGATGTACATGGGGATATTGGAAACCGTTAGAGTTACAGGGTGGACCAAACGGGGAAAAAGTTGCGCAATCAAGTGCCTATAAATAATCTGTCATCAACTTCGTTGAACTCGGAAAAGCAACGGATATACAGGGAAAAAAAGAAAAAAGTGTGTTTTATAAAATCCTTTATATCGTGTTTATTATAAAAGATACAATAGCGAAATTTTTAGAGTGGGGGTAAGAAATGAGCGTGAATTTGAAAATAAAGCAAAAAATAATATAGGCCCACTATGTTCAAGGAGGCCGAAGTCAACTTTTGTTTTTCTTATGGGCGCAACATTGAATTTCTGCACTTTTAAATTCCCCTTTCAATATGCTCTTCAACCATGTATAACATGTTTATGTTCGGTCAAGATAAATAATTAAAATTAACAAAATTAAGATTTTATGATAGTAGGCATTGATATTTCTATTAATTATTACTTTAAATTATTATTGATCATAGATCGAACACTGCAAAAGAACAAGTAACATTTTAGGATTAAAGTATGTGTTCAAATAAGCGACCGTTTTCTCGCACGCACAACATACATCGTCTCATTACTGCTTCATAGGATTTTCTGATCATTTCTGGGGTAATTCTGTTAACAGCTTCTATAACAGCGTGTCTCAGCTCCCCTTCGGTTTCGTATGACCTACAGTATACCACAGTTTTGAGGAAACCCCATGCAAAAAATCAAGCGGTGTTATGTCAGGGGATCTCGCAGGCCATCTTACTAGTCCCAGGTTGCCTATCCACTTGTTGGGAAATTCGTGATTTAAAAATTCTGTGATAATACATCCATTATGTGGCAGCGCGCCGTCTTGTTGGAATTACAAGTTTTGCAGGCTCTGGAACATTCATAAGTGCTTCCTCTACGTTAGTTTGTAAGAAGTTCTAATATCTCTCGGAATTTAAGTTCTCATTAAAAAAAATGGTCCAATCACGTGGGTACCCAGAATACCTAACCAGACGTTAAATGCAAACCTAACTTGGTGCCTGACTTGACGAACTAGCCGTGGATTTTCATCTGACAATAAAACGGTATTTTACGATTAAATAGTCCACATTTAGTAAATTGGCCCTCATCTGACCAAAGGCCTTTTAAGGAAAAGTTTGGTATCTCGTTATTTCTTAGAATAAACCACTGACAAAATGCCATTCTTCTAATCGCATCGCCATTCTGGAGTCCCTGCAGGGCCGTTCACGATAGGGGTGATATTTATGACGCTTTAAAATACTATTCGCCGTTGACCGCGCAACACCTGTTGTAGCAAAATTCCCGTAAGCTACAAGGTTGTCTTTCAGACGCCTAAACATAGTTCTACCAGGTTGTCGCCTTTATGGATATTTATTTAAATACATTTCTTCAGCTTTCGCTTCATTTCGACGACAGAGAATAAAACACTCGAACATATCGTATTTTTCATAATTTGAAAAGTGATTCATTTTGAAACACACAATTAATTACAAACACTTGACACTGACAATAAATTTTACTTTGACAGTTACCTAGGTAATTAAAACAGACAACGAACGTCACTATGGGGAAATGGAAGAGAAATAGCAATGCCTACTACCATAAAATATTAATTTTGTTAATTTTAATTATTTATCTTGACCCAACATAAACATGTTATACATGGTTGAAGAGCATATTTAAAGGGGAATTTAAAAATGCAGAAATTCAATATGGCGCACATAAGAAAAACAAAAGTTGACTTCGGCCTCATTGAACATAGCGGGCCTAGATGATTTTTTACTTTATTTTCAAATTCACACTCATTTATTACCCCCACCCTGAAAATTTCGTTATTGTATCTTTTATAATAAACACGATATAAAGGATTTTATAAAACGCACTTTTTTCTTTTTTTCCCTGTATATCCGTTGCTATTCCGAGTTCAAAGAAGTTGATGACAGATTATTTATAGGCACTTGATTGCGCAACTTTTTCTCCATTTGGTCCACTCTGTATCTTTAACGGTTTCCAATATCCCCATGTACATCATTTTATACTGGACACACTGTATATATATATATATATATATATATATATATATATATATATATATATATATATATATATATAGATATATATATATATATATATACATATATATATATATATATATATATATATATATATATATATATATATATTGAAGGGAATATATGACCCTATGAGTCTAGAGGTTAACATGCAGAAAACAGAATACATGTGTATAGGAGGAGAACAACAAGATCTGCCTGTCTCAAACAAAATATCAAACACTGCAGCACATACAAATACCTGGACGTAAAAATATCGAAAGGAGGAAGTCTGGACGCGGCTATTGCTTATAGCCGAAAGAAATGTTCAAGACAGGAAGGCTATGTCCATGTTAAACAGCATAGATGATATAAAGACTGGACAACTCAGATAGTACGGACATGTGCAGAGAATGGGCCAGGACCGACTCCGGAGGAAAGTACTACACTGGACACCGCAGGGAAGACGAAGGAGGGAAGACCAGGGAAAAGCTGGAGATATGGTATAGACTGAGAGATTCAGAGAAGAGGACTGGACGAAGAAATCTGGAGAAACCAAGACGGTTGGAGATTGGGTATAAGACGGACAAAATGTAACCCGATGGATATAAATATAGGAAATGCTTCACAAAGATAAAACACAACACTTTAAAGAACCAAATAGATCTGCAGAAGCCTACCGACACAGAATTCCAAACAAGTATAGACCTAAAACTTGAGATGGACTTGAAAGAAATTGACACATTAGAACAACTGGACACAGAAGTTACTTGGAATGAATTCAAGAAGCTCATAGTGAGGGTTCAGGAACAATACATTGGGTTCAAGGAAAATAAAAAGAGAAAGGAATAGATGGCAGAGAAAGAAAAAGATAAATTCTGGAACTAATGACGGAGAGAAGGAAGTGCCAGGGAATATCGCTGAAGTATAAGGAGATAATCAAGATCGTGACGAAGTGTAGATGAGTAAGGCAGATGTATCTATACGAGAAATACCGAGATATCAGCTTACTACAGCAAAAATATGATCTAAACATGACATGTGTTTCAATGTGCACAAGAAGGTAAAATAGCTGACAGCACTGAGGAGGAAAAACCAGATAGGAATCCTCAGCGATGCCAATAATGAGATCTTAATTGGGATCGAAGAAAAATTGAAAATATGGAAGAACTATGTAGGGTAACTGTTCGATGATGATCGGCCGGAGTCGCTCTCGAAGGTGGATGATGACAGAAAGAAAGGACCTTCTTCTTCTTCATGTGCCTTGCCCGGTCCTCCGGACGTTGGCGATTACTGTGGCGAGTGCTTCTCAATATTCTGCTAATCTGAAAAGCTCACCAGCTTCATGAACTCCTGTCCACTGTTTGATGTATCTCAGATAGATCTGCCTCCTACAAATTCCTCTTTTTCCTTTGAGAATGAGTTATAGAAGGCGGTATTTTTCTCCTCGCATTACGTGGCCCAGATAGGCATTTTTGCGACATTTTATTGTTAGCAATTGTCGTTCCCTTCTGGCTCTTTGCAACACTTCTTCGTTGGTCAGCAGGTCGGACCAAGAAACCCGTAGCATCCTTCGATGAATCCACATCTCTAATGCCTCCAATCTATTAAACAGGGCTGCCTTTAGGGTCCAGCTTTCCACCCCACAGAGAAGAATCGACCAAATACAGCATTTCACCATGCGTTGCCGTATCTTGAGATTGAGATCATTGTTACAGAATAGAGAATCATTATTTTCGTTCTTGTCACTTATACTTGTATACGTGCTTTGATCTCGATGTCAGGATCTAAGCTTTCCGTGATGATACTGCCCAAGTACTTGAACTGGCTTACCCGCTCAATCAACGAGTTGTTGAGGCTCAGCCGCGCATTCTCATATCCCTCTCGGCATAATACCATAAATTTAGTTTTGCTGACGTTAATGTTCAGTCGCTGTTTCACTCCAGCTACACTTATTTTTTTTTATTAACTGTTGTATACCCTCCATGTTATCCATAAAATCAGGGTATCAATCCGTTGACTTTCTTTTTTTTGAAATTTATCTGAATATAGGTTAAATAAGAGACACAGCCCTGACGAACTCCTCTTCGGATTTCCACCCCAGACGCCCCCAGCGATCCCAGCCGAACCTCGGCCCTCTGACTCCAATAGAGATTGTCTATAATCCTAATATCCTTGCTGGGCAGTTGAGTCTGGCGTAGTATTTCCATCAGCTTTGAGTGGCCTATCCTGTCAAAGGCCTTTTCATAGTCGATGAAGCAGGCGAATATATATCTTCGCTGATCTTTGCATTTTTGAAGTAGGACATTGATTCCAAAAAGAGCCTCTCGTGTTACGAACGCATTTCTAAATCCCAGCTGAGCGTCATGCAGATCAAATTTGCACTTCCTTCGTATCCTGGCATGTATAATACGCAGACAAGTCTTCAACAGGTGGCTCATCAGGCTAATTAGTCTATAGTCTCCGCAAGTTTTAGGGTGCGTCTTTTTGGGGATTGTCACAAATATTGAATTTAGCCAGTCGTCTGGTATTATTCCGGTGTCATAAATTGCTTTGAATAATTTTGTAATTTATCCGATGTTGTCGCCGTCAACAAGTTGCAAGATCTCTACTGGAATTCCATCACAGTCAGGGGATTGTCAAGACGAGACCCACTATTATAACAAGCGAAGTAAATCACCCAATAAAAATTCAGAAAAACAAAAAAGCTATGGGATCAGATATAGTACATGGTTTATTATTTATTACATTACATTCAGAGGTTCTTAAAACTATCGCAAACCAAGAAGGCAAAAGCCTAGACCTTATACTTGATCTATTCAGCACCATCTACATTGCAGGATAAAGTCCCTCCAACGGGCTCAGGTCTACCTTCGTGGAGATTCCAAAAAAACCAAGCTCCTCTCAATGTGATCACTACCGCATGATTAGTCCGATTTCTCAAGTCCTCAAATTATTCCTAAGAATAATCCTTACACATATTTATAAGAAATGCGAAGAAAAAATAAGCGACATTCATTTTGGATTTCAGATTGGACTTGGCACTCTTTTCCCAGAACTTGTTAACACAAAGATAGACCTAAAAGAAAGATGTTAGAGATATTGTCAGCAACCGAGATTGACAAAAGATACATTAGAGTTATCGCACAGTTCTACTGGAACCATACTGCGGATGTGAAAGTGGACGAGAGGACTTCGGATGCGGAGTCAATATGGAGGGGAGTTAAACAGGAGTCTCCGTTCCTGTTTAACATTTACCCGGAAGACATCTTTAGAAAAGCTCTATTGGATAATATAGGTGGTATTAATGTGAATGGAGTATTACTAATTTAAGTAATGCAGACGACACCGTGGTCCTTACCGACAAGACCCGATTACACAACACAGCGAGCAATTCTCACTACCCATGAACATTTCCAAGACTAAATTGATCGTTTTCTTTAAGGTACAGGTCACCGAAACGCTTTGGATCATTGGCAGAAATATCGAACAAGTCTCATTCCTCAAATATCTGGGCACCATAATCAACTCGCTATGCAACCTTAAGCGGGAGATACGATCAAGAAAGAGCAAGCCAGGAAAATGTTCACCAGAATGAAACAACAGATTATTGTGAAATAAGAGCACTTTTTATCAATCTATTTAGACTATTAATATATTTATATTAATAGTCGTTGATCAATCCGACGATCAAAAGACGTGATAATTTTTTGCCTCGATTTGGACAAAAAAAAATTATGCAAAATACTCAATAAAACGGTCTTCATGACACATATGTTCTATTGAATCTATCTATCTATCTTCCGATGTTTATCTCTGTTATTGTCCTTTATTGTATTTTATTATTATTGACGGCATGTTTTTTGACTAAGTGGTGAATGTTTCGGTTATTTCTAGGATCTTATCTTAGTTCAGGATTGAAAATGAAATCTGCATTTTACTTAAATCAAACCATTATAATTACATATTAGTCTACTTTCCTATTAAATTCTCTTGAAGTTGTCAACATGCTGTTCAACTGTATGTACATACCTACTTCTTAGTCTCCAGGTTTCCATTCCGATTCACTTCAATTTATCCTAAAACTGTAAACCCTATGAATAAATCTCAAGAGTTCACAATAAACATTATACTTGATAGACCCTGCCCTATAACGCTTTTTCCTACGTTCTTTGATGTCTGTCAGCCTTCTAGCAGGCCTCTGGTCTCGACATCTGGTTTCATGTGTGTACTCATATATATCCTAATTCGGTCTAGGTGTGTTCGGCGAGATGTTATCAGCCGTTCTTGTCAATACTGTAACCCATTTTTGCTTCCCTCTCCAAAGCCACCCATGTCACGCCATCTGGTATATGGTTTTGCATATTTATTTATCCATGTGGGGACAGGTTTCTGCGCTTTGGAGATGTCAGCGAAACGTGCTACCGATTTTGCTTTTTTTCCCAAGCATCCATCTATATTTATTTTTTCCTGACTGTATTTTTTTAATTTATTCCAATGTATTCCTGGGTTTCAGTCAATTTTTCACAATTATGGTGTTATGTGATGGAGTCCTGCGTTTTCATCCCGGGTCTATCTATTGGACTCGTCAGTAGGGCTTAGATAGACCCTGCCCTATAACGCTTTTTCCTACGTTCAACTTTATTTTAGTTTTTAATAATCTGATTAAGTCGACTGCCGATTTTATATGTAAGTATGCGAATAAAATATCTTCATGTTTTTTTTATTTCTCTATACAGGGTGATTCAAAATTGGCGTCATTCCTTTTAATGGGTTAGGGGCTCATTTGGAGAGTACGAGAAAAACATTGAAACAATTTTTTTCGAAAATTTCTAGAAGATATTAAAAGTTGAAAATCGAATTTCAACAAGATAGTTACAGGTAGATAGCCTTTCCCAATAAGGAGAAGCATTTGTCAACCTGTGACTTACTTTGAAGCTCCTTTCACAAAATGTACACCAACATCGAATTTTCGGATTTGCGATTAGTTATGGGGAAATGACACAGAAACATAGCAGAAAGTGTAAGAACTTCCACCAGCAAAGGGCTAGAGACACTTGACGATTGGCTCCAGGAATTAACGCAGATTGTGGACGATCTAGATCTAATTGCAGCAGAGTTTTCCAGGAGTGCTCGGAGCTTTGCACAACCACTGACACTTTCCCAGGCACCGAATAATTGTCCTGATAACTCCCCCTAGGAATGTAAGATACATAGAACTCAAGGACACATTAAATCTCTGATCTTCCGAACGCCTGTACAAATTGAGCAGGAGTTAATTAACCGAATACGAGAAGCTACTCAAAATATGCGCCCACAGTGCTGGGAAGAGTATACAGGCACAAACATGTTTGGAGTTAAACGGACAGAACTTCGTCAACCTCTTCTGATTTAACTACTTAATTGTATTTTATTTGATTAATATTAATCATTGATACATAAACTTACATAGTAGGTTTTTGTTTACATCCGTGGCGAGTTGAGGTATCACTGCCCCAAAAAGTTTGGCAGCACTGACAGCAAAGTGACAAGTCGTCATTACGACTGTGAATGTATATTTTAGACAAACTGATGATGGTGGAGAAAGACACCGAAACGTATTTGTAAAATGTTTTAACTAATAAACAATAATATAGACTGGAACCCAGGAATTTCTTTTGAATTAAGTTGAAATACAGTCAGGAAAGTATACACAATATATGCTTAATAGGATTCATATCGAGTCTTCTGGCATGGTGACACCATTTTCCCAGAAAAAAAATTGCGCACACTCTTGGCCGTATCTGGCCGGATGGTATTATGCCTTAGATTTAGACTAAATTTATTTTTGACCAATCCAACAAAAACTATCATGAAGGCCGCAAAATATAATCAATATAAATTTGTGCGGCTATTGATTGCTGGATGGGAAACTCGTGATGGAACAACCATTAAAACTGTCACATTCCATTAACAATTCTCGCTTCAATCTTTCTCCTGTTAGTTGCCACACTTGCTTTCAACCATCTACCATATTAAGACAACGACAACACCGTGATTCATATGTGAATAAAACCTAACACAAATCTTAAAGATTGCATTGGCCATAATCTCGAACAAAGTTCTTTCCTGTAGCGCGATGCTGTTCAAAATATTTTTTTTTGTCTTCTCGCAGAAGCCTGCAAACTATTTGCTTACTAATTATAGTACCTCGAACTTGTCGCAGATCTTGTTGCGTTTTCACAGCTGTGTTTTTCGAGGGATTTTCTAAGATCTGCAATCTCAGGAAACGATTGTCTCTACAGAAGTTATACACGGGCCAGCCAAGAATCCACCTTTCAAGCAAGGCTTACAGGTTTTTGGCATTTTTGAATGGCTCTGAATATTGTTGTTTTTGAAATATCCACTGACTTGTTCAGCGTATAGTGCGCTACGACCATCATTCACCAAAGCAACCAATTTAGTGTTCGGATGCAGTAGAATTTTTTTAAATTCAAAATTGTCTTATCAAATAACACATAGGCGGTACAATATTAATTAATTATAAAACAGAAAAGTGATCGATTTCGCACCGATGAGCAACCGAAATGGCCGCATGTTCTGTATTTCTTTGATCACATTTCTTTCTCTTGATATTTCTACCTATTTCTACACAAACATGTTCGTATTTGTACGTACGTTTTTAGTAAACTGAAACTTCCTGCAATTAATGACACGATGGAAATACTACACAAAGATGGAGGACGTCCCGTAAGCACAAGATCAAAATAGTGGTGACATTTTTTGGCTGAAAAGAAGATAGATAGATAAAATGTATTAAACATTCACATTAGTAAATTCACAAACAAAGCTAAAAACATAAGTCAACTCCCATGTCTGGCCAGATGTTCGGCCGGTTGCCTTTTCCCATGATATAAATAGGCGCGCTAAGTCGTCCATTACCTGGGCAGTGCCCTAACATGGATATTCCCGAGCTAGCCATACGCACGACAACGCCAGGAGATAGTCTTGAAGCGGCGGTTTTGGTTTTATTCGAGGGGCATTCATTAAGGGAAAAAGGTCTTCCTGAAGGGAAGCCAAAAACCCCTTTTGCTTCGATCTTTAAGTTTGATACTGTAAGCCGTGGCGTTAACCGCCGGCAGTTTCAACTAGATGACCAAATCCATCCCCCCCGCCCCGATCGGTGCAAGGACCAACCAACACCAACCAGACCGAGGCAGGACGAACCCGTCAAGTCACGTTATGTTGGATTTGTGCGTTTCCAGCCTGCTAGAAACGACTGTTGTCTGTTTGTAGTCACGTACCGTCAGGGACAAAATCCTCATAAAATAGGGGAAGTCGCTGATACAGGGGACCATGGGTTGGGCGATCGTTTGCTCTTACTTGGGTGATATTTTGCGTAAGGACTGAGCCTTGCACTCCGCTATGATAAAAATTTTCAGCGATGGTATCTATATAGTCTGATATATATGCCATCCCTGTAGCTTCGTGCATTTCGGTTATTCTGGTGTATCTGTCAGCCGATAGGACGCCTCTCAGGAACCTATTTTGGGACCTTTGAACACGCCGTCTCGTGGAATCACAGACAGAGTGCCAGATAGGGGAGCCGTAGGTCAGTATGGACCTTATGGTGCAAGTGTAGAGCAGAAGTTTGTTTTGAGGTGACAGAAATGAATTTGGCGCCAGAAGAGAGTACAACTTTATTCGGGCCATGAAAGTCTTTTGTACAGCATAGTCAACATGTTTGTTGAAATGAAGTCGGGCATCTAGTTTGAATCCCAGGTATTTCACCCCTTTTACTGGCTTAATTGGAGTATTTTGGACCATGAGTGGCGATAGGATTTTATTGTTAGTAAATTTGCGCGAAAAGATGATAAGTTCAGTATTCCTGGAATTCACTTTAAGTTTCCATTTGTCGAAATACGGCGTCAATAAACTCAGGTGATGTGCAATGCGAGATTTCGCAGCCTGAGCATACAAAGACGATGTGTAGATAGCCGTATCATCTGCGTATTGTGTGCTATTTTTGTAGTGGGAAGTTTTGGAATGTCTGCTGTATACAATGTATACAGCAACGGCGAAAACACTGTACCTTGAGGTACTCCTGCCGCGATGCGTCTTTTGGCAGATGTGGAATTCTCCACTTTCACCTGGATGGTACGGTTTTTTAGGTAGGACGCTATAAGGGAAACTAGGTAGAGTGGAAGTGAATGTACGGCAAATAACTTGTACAGCAGGCCTGTGTGCCAATCTGTGTAGGCCCTTTCCATATCGAGAAGCAGCATTACCGTACTTTGAAGCTTATTAAATGCTGCATAGGCATCCATTGCGATTCTAGCAGTCTGCAGCGTTGTGTTATGCCTTGCTCGAAAGCCAAACTGCTCATCCGGGATTAAATTTCGAAGCTCGCCTGCTGCCTGTAGTCTCGATAGGATAACCTTCTCGGTTAATTTGCCGAAGGAGTTTAGGGGGGTAATTGGCCTATAAGAGGCGGGATCAGTCGGGTTTTTGCCCGGCTTTAAGATAGGAATAATTAAAGCGTTTTTCCAGCCTGTGGGAAGTGCTGCAATTTAAGGACTGTGTTGACTATTTGTACTATTAGCACAATAGTTCTCCGACGGGGTTGTTATATAGGAATGCAAAATCGAGGGTGGTATAGGATACTTCCGTTCTACGAAAACAGCGGTCTGTCTTTCTATTTCGTTATCCTGAAGGGTTGGTTGGACTTTGTGTACTTCTGCCAAAAAGTCGGCGAGCAGCTCGCATTTGTCGCTGGTGGTAATGTAACTCCGCCCCCCTTTTTCAAGAGCGGGACTTGCTCGTAGCATTCTCGTAGGCTTCTCGACAGTTTCCACAAAGAATTGTCACGGGGAGATAAGTTTCAATTTTTGCGCCCAGGTAAAATTCCTGTATGCGGAAATTTCGCTCTGGATGTCTCGTGCAAGTTCTGCTGCCCTTATGCGATCGGCAGATTGCCTGAATCGCTGCCAACGGTTCCTGATTCTATTTTTCGCCTTAATAAGGTCCAAAATTTCCTCAGGAAGGTTGTCGCGCCGCGGTCTGTTCGGAGCTTTTTTCGTCAAAGCTTGCTGGGTCTGTTGTATATTTTTTGCCAGACCTTTTACTGCAAGCTCTAGAGCCTCGACAGTATCGATCTGGTTCGGAATACGGGTCAGGTCTTGTAGTCTCGTTTGATATTCGCAAAAATCGAAATCCTCGTATGAATAGCGAAAGTCGTTAGTTTGAGTGCGCTTTAGATCCCTAATGTCAAGGTAAATGGGCAAATGGTCACTGCTGAGGGCGACTATAACCACAATCTCCGTGAGATTGGCGAGTCCTTTGGCTATTCCGAAGTCAAGGAAAGATGGGTTCATTCCACTGTTTGGATGCGTTGGAGATGAAGTGGGCATAACTCGTAGGCCATTTTCGCGAACGTAGCTGGCTAGGAAATTGCCAGCTGCGTTTTTCCGCCCAGGGTTATTAAATAGTGGATGGCGGGCGTTGAAATCTTCCATAAGCAACACCCTATTGGTGTCTTCAGTTCAACTAAATTTTCATGTAAATTAAACCATTGATGCGCGAGAAAAAAATTGAATAGTACTAAAAAATGGTTTTGCGACATTTAGACGGTTAATTTGAGGTTATAACAAAAGGTGTTAATACAAATTTTTTTTTATTATTATCTACAACCCTGCCATTGAACATTTTCCGGTAGGAAGTTACGTTTCCCAAATCGCCAAAAACGGTTTTCAACCTCTAAACTGCATCCCCATTTCACCATTTCCAGTGTTTAGGGTTTAACTTTCATTTTATTTTTTCTTAAAGTTGGGACCTCAACAACATTTTCCACCTGGTCCTTGCCTGTTATTAGTTTTTTATTACTATCTGAAAATTTGTATTGGCACTATCCTAATAGTGAATTATAGGAAAGTATAATTATTAATCATTGACATTGCTTTAGCTTAATATTCAAGAAACAAACGTGCTTTGTTCTTTAGTTTTCCTCATTTGAAACTAAACGAATAGTTAACAATCATCATCGTATGTTAATATTTGCCCTTAGCCAATGGATCGCAAACCACGGAAAGTTATTATATATATTCAGTTCTGGTCGGAGCTTTAATCCACGTTTCAATTATATCTTTCTGGAAAGCCTCAATCCCTGTAGGGCAAATTTCGAATACATTTCTACTCAGTTTAATTAATCGCGCTAGTTTGCGCAACTATTGGCTTGAATTTTCTACTGGCTCTGATTATTTCTGTTAAACAATTCTAATATATTATGATGCCATGTCCAATCAAACTTTAAAATGCTGTATGTCCTGTTTTAATATGGTTTAAAGAATTTTGGTATTGATGGTGGTATTGCAAAACTTAAGTGTTCAATGCTGTGCTACAAGATCTACTCTTCCCCACCATACATTTTTACGGCATTGGCCAAGGGTCTACATACTCCGCATTTTCTTACTTGAGAAGGAAAAAGTCAGAAAAATATGATTTCAGATTTTATCACCATTAGAGAAAGGGATGTCGGGAAGGAAATCATCTACATCCAGATGTTCCTTAAAAACATTTAACTCGATTTGTTTCTTAATTTTATTGTTCAATGCTTTATTTAGAATTTTAAATTCTTCATGACCAAAAAGTATTCGGCAGAGACAAAGAATTTCCGTTGTTCTTTCAAATGGAAAAAAAAAACATATAGGGTGAGTTTTAAAGTAAGTAAAAATAGTTAACTCTTCTGGCAGAATCTCTGTTTCGTCATTCACATTCATCTTTGTAAACTTAGCTATTTTGTATAATTAAATCGTGTCAGGCCAAAATTCAGAAGAGCTAAAGATTTTCGTTTCTTTTGTCGAATAGAAATAGCAGGGTTATCCAATCAACCGAGGAACGATCCCATAGGAAAAACCGAAGAAGAGAGAAGGGTTATCCCAGTTTTAATGGACAATTTAAATCAAAACAAAGACATTGTCCTTATAGTGTTCTTCATATCATAGTCTTCAGTCACTTCATAGTCTACGTGGCAGGATACGTACAAGGGTATTATACGTGCACACCGGCGACCGAGCTGGGCGATGCGATGCTGAAAGTGGCCAAGCGATGTGAGCGAGTGTCCATATACAACGCGATTTTTTTCCACGCCTCGTCTCGTCTTCGTAACTGAAAAAATCCTGGAAACTCCCAGAAATTTCCTATTAAAGTGCGTTTTTCCACACTTAAAGCAGCGCATTTTCTATTTCGAGCTATATTATGAGCCGGATGTAGGATTTTTGGCTTTTTCTTGTAAAATTCAAACCACAGATAGATAGATAGATAGATAAAAATTTATTGAACATTCCCATTAATAAAATTCACAAACAAAGTTAACAAACATAACTCCCATGTCTAGCCAGATGTTCGGCAGGTTGCTCTTTGCCCATGATCTAAATAGGCGCGCTAAGTCGTCCATTACCTGGGCAGTGCCCTAACATGGACATTCCCGAGCTAGCCATACGCACGACAACGTCAGGAGATAGTCTTGAAGTGGCGGTTTTGGTTTTATTCGAGGGGCATTCATTAAGGAAAAAAGGTCTTCCTGAAGGGAAGCCAAAAACCCCTTTTGCTTCGACCTTTAAGTTTGATACTGTCAGCCGTGGCGTTAACCGCCGGCAGTTTCAACTAGATGACCAAATCCATCCGCCCCCGCCCCGATCGGTGCAAGAACCAGCCAACACCAGCCAGAACGAAGCAGGACGAACCCGTCAAGTCACGTCATGTTGGATTTGTGCGTTTCCAGCCTGCTAGAAACGACTGTCTGCAACTGGCAGGCAATGTTTGTTTGTCGTCACGTACTGTCAGGGACAAAATCCTCATAAAATATGGGAAGTCGCTTATACAGGGGACCACGGGTTGGGCGATCGTTTGCTCTTACTTGGGTGATATTTCGCGTGAGGACTGAGCCTTGCACTCCGCTATGATAAAATTTTTCAGCGATGGTATCTATATAGTCGGCTATATAGGCCATCCCTGTAGCTTCGTGCATTTCGGTTATTCTGGTGTATCTGTCAGCCGATAGAACGCCTCTTAGGAACCTATTTTGGGTCCTTTGAACACGTCGTCTCGTGGAATCGCAGACAGAGTGCCAGACAGGGGAGCCGTAGGTCAGTATGGGCCTTATAGTGGAGGTGTAGAGCAGAAGTTTATTTCGAGGTGATAGGAAAGAATTTGGCGCCAGAAGAGAGTACAACTTTCTTCGGGCCATGAAAGTCTTTTGTACAGCATAGTCAACATGCTTATTGAAATGGAGTCGGGCGTCTAGTTTGAATCCCAGGTATTTCACCTCTTTTGTTGGTTTGATAGGAGTATTTTGGACCACGAGTGGTGATAAGATTTTATTGTTAGTGAATTTGCGCGAAAAGATAATAAGTTCCGTCTTCCTGGGATTCACTTTAAGTTTCCATTTGTCAAAATACGGCGTCAATAAACTCAGGTGATGTGCAATGCGAGATTTCGCAGCCTGAGCATAAAAAGACGATGCGTAGATAGCCGTATCATCAGCGTATAGTGCTATTTTTGTAGTGGGAAGTTTTGGAATGTCTGCTGTGTACAATGTATACAGCAGCGGCGAAATCACTGTTCCTTGTGGTACTCCTGCCGCGATGCGTCTTTTGGCAGAAGTGGAATTCTCCACTTTCACCTGGATGGAACGGTTTTTTAGGTAAGACGCTATCAGGGAAACTAGGTAGAGTGGCAGTGAATGCACGGCAAACAACTTGTACAGCAGGCCTGTGTGCCAGACTGTGTCAAAGGCCCTTTGCATGTCGAGAAGCAGCATAACCGTACTTTGAAGCTTATTAAATGCTGCATAGGCATCCGTTGCGATCCTAGCAGTCTGCAGCGTTGTGTTGTGTCTTGGTCGAAAGCCAAACTGCTCATCCGGGATTAAACTTCGAAGCTCGGCTGCTGCCTGTAATCTCGAATGGATGACCTTCTCGGTTAATTTGCCGAGGGTGTTCAAGAGGGAAATTGGCCTATAAGAGGCGGGTTCGGTCGGGTTTTTGCCCGGCTTTAAGATGGGGATTATAACAGCGTTTTTCCAGTCCTGTGGGAAGTGCTGCAATTTAAGGACTGCGTTGACTATTTGTACTATTAGCACAATAGTTTTCCGCGGTAAGTTTTTGAGGAGTAGATAAGGGATGCCGTCTGGCCCGGGGGCTTTTCGGCTAGGGAGGTGCCGAAGACACGATTGTATCTCCGACGGGGTTGTTATATAGGAATGCAAAATCGAGGGTGGTATAGGATACTTCCGTTCTACAAAAACAGCGGTCTGTCTTTCCATTTCGTTATCCTGAAGGGCTGGTTGGACCTTGTGTACTTCTGCCAAAAAGTCAGCGAGCAGCTCGCACTTGTCACTGGTGGTAATATAACTCTGCCCCTCTTTTTCAAGAGCGGGGACTTGCTCATAGCCTTTTCGTAGACTTCTCGACAGTTTCCACAGAGAATTGTCACGGGGAGTCAGATTTCGCAGTTTCTCCGCCCAGGTATAATTCCTGTATGCGGAGATTTCGCGCTGTATGTCTCGTGCAAGCTCTGCTGCCATTATGCGATCGGCAGGTTGCCTGAATCGCTGCCAACGCTTCCTGATTCGATTTTTCGCCTTAATAAGGTCCAAAATTTCCTCAGGAAGATTGTCGTGCCGCGGTCTGTTCGGAACTTTTTTGGCCAAAGCTTGCTGTGTCCGTTGTATATTCCTGGTCAGACCTTTTACCGCATGCTCTAGAGCTTCGACAGTATCAATCTGGCCCGGAATACACGTCAGGTCTTGTAGTCGTTTTCGATATTCGCGAAAATCGAAATTTTCGTATGAATATCGAAAGTCGTTAGTTTGTGTGCGCTTTAAATCCCTAATGTCGAGGTAAATGGGCAAATGGTCACTGCTGAGGGCGTCTATAACCACCATCTCCGTGAGATTGGTGAGTCCTTTGGCAATTCCGAAGTCGAGGTAGGATGGATTCCCTCCACTGTTCGGGTAATTCGTTGGGGATGAAGTGGGCATAACGAGTAGGCCATTGTCGCGAACGTAGTCGGCTAGAAAATTGCCGGCTGCGTTTTTATGTCCAGGGTTATTGAATAGTGGATGGCGGGCGTTGAAATCTCCCATTAGCAACACCCTATTGGTGTTTATGAAGAATGGATCGACATCAGCGGCCTGTAAGCGTACGGTGGAGAAATAGCCACAGTAGATCAAAACTCCATCAGGAAGTTCAACGCCGTCGTTCTCTATTGCTGACTGCCTGTGTGGCAGTCTCCTGTATGGAATTGACGTTTTGACCGCTATGGCCACCCCTCCCCTTAAACCGGGCCTATCGGCACGTACGAGCCTGTACCCCCGAATCCTAAGTATATCCCCGGGGCGCAACCATGTTTCGACAATCAACGCCACGTCGATATCCTCGGTCCGAAGGAAGTGCACAAACTCACCGAGACGACTCCGGAGTCCGCATGAGTTCCATTCTCCTATCCTCATAGGGCACAGTTGGCAAAATCAGGGCTTAAAAATCGAAGCTGTTAATATCTTCATTGAAGAACTGCGCTGAGACTAGGAATTTGTCTGTCTTCGAGACGCAACCCCTCAATGCAGCGCTGTAAAATCTTACCACCTTGATCACCTCCCCCAAGTTGATCTGCGACGACAGCTCGGCGAATTCCCCCTGGACAGTGCCCAGCATGGCCACCGCGTTCCCATTTATACCATGGGCTGGGTGGGCGGAGCTCGTCGGGACAGCTTCGTGCTGCCTCAGCGGAGGAAACTCCGCTAATGAAGGCGGTGGCGGGGGCGCCATGGTCCTGCTGCTTAGGGATGAAGGGTGGATCGGGCCAGGGGCTCGACTGGTTTGACCCCAGGCTGGCCTCGTTGGAAGAGGAGCAGGGACGAAACGCTGCTTCTCCGCCGGGACTTGCGCCTGTTTGTAAATGTATACTGGGCAAGCCTCGTCAAAGCTACGATGAGGCCCACCGCAGTTAGCGCATTTTAATGTAGCCCCAACGGGGCAGGCCGTGATTTCATGCCCCCCAGCGCATCGGGAGCATTTAAAGTCCCGGCGGCAGTTCCCGGAGACATGACCCCAGCCCTGGCATCGACGACACTGTGTCAGGGTCTTCCGGTTTTTGCGGGTTTCCCACGAAACCCTGACACTGCACACCACCCTGGCCTCGGCGTTAAGCCTTCGGAGGATTGCCTTGTCGCTGGTGACGACCAGGTAGAGCGGCCTGAAAAGTGTCTTCATTTTGAAGACACTCTTCACTTCCAGTCCCCGGTCTGCCAGATCCTGCTTTATGGCAGTCGGATCGACATTCCCCTCCAGGCCCCTCAGGACGAACGCGTGGGTTTTTTCCGACGAAGGGGCGTAAGTATGGAACTGGCTCTTGTCCTCCTCCAGGGATCGTTTCACCACCGCCCAGTCCATAATGCTGGTGCAGTACACGATTAACGAAGCCTTCGTGTATTTCAGCGTGAAAGGCTGACTGGTGATTCCTTTTATACCACCAATCAGCATTGTGTGATCGCTGGGTTTTCCAGCGATCACAATTGGCGGCGGCTTTTCTGCCTTCTTGGACTTGTTTGGAGTTGCCGCAGGGCTCTCAGCAACTGCTTCCCGTTCAGTCCCTACGATGGTGTTGGGAAGTGTTGGAGGCTCATCTACGATTGGCGGCTGGATGGGCGCAAAGCGGTTTTTCAGCGTCGTGGAGGCCTCTGGAGCAACAATCAGCGTGCTCCACGCCACAGTCCTTCGCGGGACTATGAACCCGTCATCCGCTGCGCCCGCTAAAGTCGCCCGCGACTGAGTCCGACGAAACGCAGGACTCATCACATAACACCATAATTAGTGACAATAAAATTGACTGAAAAACCCAGGAATATATTGGAATGAATTAAGGTACAGTCAGGAAAAAGAAATATACGAAAAAGATATAGATGCTTGGGAGAAAAAAAGCAGAATGGAACGAGTGGTTTTCAATCTAATGCTAATCGGCAACACGGGTTGCCAATATCTCACCGCAGAAGATCTATACCGGCTCGGTTCATTTACGTCCGAACACGTAGAACCGATGTCTGGCGTATAAGGCAGGGTCTACCTAAGCCTTACTGACGAGTCCAATAGGTAGACCCGGGACGAAACGCAGGACTCATCACATAACACCATAATTAGTGACAATAAAATTGACTGAAAAACCCAGGAATATATTGGAATGAATTAAGGTACAGTCAGGAAAAAGAAATATACGAAAAAGTTAGTCAGAATTAAAATTATAAAATTATTAACCTAGAATAAGATAATTTTTACCTTTATTTGTTTGTTTAGATTAAGACTGCATGTACTTAACAAGGGCAGAAAGACCGATAGATCGATAGTCTTTTTTAGAAATAAAGATGTTTACTACTACTCTTGTAAAATTTTTGAAAAATTCGTGTTTTTCAACGGCCAATCTCGTCGCCTTAGTAATGAAAAAAATTCTGAAAACTTCCAGAAATTTGCTATTAAAGTGAGTTTTTCCTCACTTAAAGCAGTGGATTTTCGCTTTCGAGTGAAGTTATGTGCCGGATTCAGGAATTTTTGGATTTTCGTTGACGATATTTTGAAAACCTTGCGTTTACTAACAGCCAGTCGACTCGCATTAGTAACTGAAACAATCCTGGAAACTTCCAGAAATTTCCTATAAGTGATTTTTTCTTATCTTCAGAATTTTTCCATTTGCCAGTTACTGTTATGAATTTTACTTCTAACTATAATTATTTTATCTCGGGCGTGAGTTAGAGCAAGAGCTAGTACTTTGCGGCTAGTGAACAATTTTTGGAACGCTCAATGGACAATACAAAATTACGCACACTCAAATTCAACTGCACAACTGATGTATTTAAACAAGTTAACAATTTTACTGAGAGAAAGAAAATTACAAAATATATAAATTTACTTAGAGTGTATCACTCGGATATTTTTGGTAGCACCCTTAATCTATGGATACCTTAACATCAATCAAGCCTGGATGGTGAAGGGGAAGGATCCTGAGGGGGACCGGCTGGAGTGATCACTTCAGTCAGTGGCCTCGCAGGTCTCCAATGGGGATCGGTCGTGATCATAAATAAAAATTTAAAAAAATCCACAGTAAAGGGGTACCAAAATAAATAAGGAAATCACTCAGGTCCGACTGTGAATCGCAATTAAATTCAAAAACAAAATGAACTGAATGCAGTCGAACTTGAATGTTTCAGCACAAGCAGTTAACTATAAAACGTTAATAAGTCCAGTTATAAAAAAAATAATGTGATAAAAAACTGATAAAAAACAAAAGTCTTCACCGAAAGTTGGGCGCCAGCATGCTTCCAAGTAGCATACAACTTCTACCAAAATGGAAAACACCAGAATCAGCCTCAACGTCAAAAATCCAACTGTCCCGCTGAGGTTCCCCAAAAGAGCTGGTTTTGAATTGCTCCACGGATCTCGGATCAATTCCACGTGGTCATAGCGGCCATCATGGATTCGTCTATCCGGTTCTTTCGTCTCAAAATTTCAACTCACCGATTGGATAATTGCTTTTCCCAGTGGAAAGAAAGGCTTCTTGCAGTCTATGCAACCATCAAGGAATTTCTTGATTCTAAAATTCTCAAAAACCGACCATGCGGTAGCGCTGAACACAATGAAAATCTCAAATCCCGACCATGCGGAATAAACTCAAAAATCGACCTGCCGATCTGATCGTCACAGCCTAATTAAATCTTCTCAACCCAAAAATCTACCGTTACACCAGTAGAATTTTTTCCTCCCCCCAACCTTCCGTTGGCGCGGGAATCAAAATTCACCAAATTCATTGGCCCTAACGGACACGTGATCCCGCAATCTACCAAACATTTCTTTCACCTGCGATAAGAATCGAAACTGCGATAAGAATCGCCAAATTTGCTAGATTCGGATTTTACAGCCAAAATTTAACTCTATGATGAAAAAACCAAAACAGATACATAACAGGCAAATAACTTGAACACGCATACCGAGGTCGAAAACAAATCAAGAGGCTTACGGCAAAATATTTGCACGTAACATTACAAAGCAATTGGCTATCAATCCCTTATTCTCTTCTGTTGTCCAATCTTTAGTTACAGTATTCCAGGGAAACATTAGGGAGGACTCTATTAAATTTATATTGTCTTTTCGTGACTGCTGCATTCTGGACATCTTTTTAAACATTCCTCCAATCTCTTCTTCATCATCATTGCCAACAATTTATTCGCTTTTAACACTGTACTGATCTGATTTTGATTGTTCTTATATCGGTCTCAGAAAGCATCTCGTGCTTTTTTAATTCCTTTCATCCATTTATTACCCTGATCTTCATTTTCTTCATGAGAACTTGGCTGGTTTTCAACGTCGTGCTCTTCTTCCCCAGAAGATGAGTCTGAATCCTCACAAGATGCTTCTGAATCAA
The DNA here is from genome assembly GCA_024550625.1 of Dendroctonus valens. NCBI lineage: Eukaryota > Metazoa > Arthropoda > Insecta > Coleoptera > Curculionidae > Dendroctonus > Dendroctonus valens. The sequence continues at coordinate 452,300 of JAJTJO010000818.1, forward strand.
TAATAGAATCTTCGTCTTTAATTGGCCTAAAACTTCTTTCAGTTTTGTCGTAATGCTATCGTACCCCTTTGGTTTTGGAGTCGATTTCACTTCAAATTCATGAATGTGAGGCATTACAGTATCTCCATCTTCACCATCTTCGGATTCGTCGCCCACCGACTCTGCTATCATGTCCGCATCACTAGTGTCAAAAATAACTTTTCTCCTAACTTTATCGGAATCTAAAACCTTCTCCTCTCTGAACGATTGAGGAGAAGTATCAAGTTTTTCAATTTGCACATTTTCGGCAACATCTTCAGCAGTTAGCTTTGTTGATCCAGCGAAAATCTGCATCTTGTGATGCTTCTGTAACTTAAAGTCTGCTGTTTCTTTGCTTTCAATCAAGTTGTTAACAATATTAGAAGACTAATTTTCTACTCTCTTCATTTGATTTTGAACATTTTTTGACTCGGTATATACAGCATCTTTGTTATACAAAATACCACCCACTCCAGAAAACGAGGCGTAAATCTGTCTTTCTTTTTCTATCAGTGCGCGCTTTTTCATTTCGTCTGGTAGGGGATATGGATCAGGTAGAAAGGCTATATCGTGAATTTGTAAGTCACCAAAGCCAGCAATCTGAATATATGAATTTTCCAATATCAATGGTACACCTCTAACTTATCCGTATAAAGAAATAGTCTTCATATCTATCCCCTAATATGTAACTGTGGTTTTGCCTCCACAGTAATGGTCTGAATTTCATTACGGAAATAAATCTGCCAAGATTTTTTATTACGTTTCGGAGATATTTACCATGTATGATACCTGACAAATAAAACAGCTTGGCCCCAGAATACACTTCGGTCCAGAATCGATGTTTCAATGTTTTCTTGGTGGTCTTGAGTGTTTTGCTATTCTTTATCATGTCCAAGTGAGCCAATCCCAAGTCCAATGCCCATAATTCGTGGCGTGCCATGCACCTGGCATATATTAAGAAATTCAAAAATCTCATCTCAAATCCGAAGCTAGCATCACATAGAAGCAATGCCAAGTCACATACTTTGGCCAGGTATATCATAGAGTTTATGTCATTATTGCATTCAATAATAGTAATTCGCCGTTTCTTCCCAGTCACGATTGTTACAGGACCTTTTATGTTACCAATTGGTGTTTTAACAAAAGACTTGAGAAGGTTATTAATTAGAGTAGTTTTGCCCACTTTCGGTAGGCCAACTGCGTCAATTAAAATAGGTGGCGGCTCTATTGGAAACCTATCAACGAATGGCACATGCTGTTTCTTGGTGTCAATGTCTTGCTTCCTCCGAAATCTGCGCTCAGCCCTTATTGCCGAGTTAATGGCAAACGCCTTTGAATTTTCTGCTTATCGGTTAGCCCCTCGACATTTGAATTTTTGTTTTTCTTTTTGTCAGCTTTACGACCCCACTTTCTATCTCTATGTGACTTTTTCGTCTCGGACTCAATATCTTCACCCAATGTTTTAAAACATATAAATAATTTTGGACCACGTTTGGAACTTGAGGTAGATTCACAGATGGCTGTGACTGAAAAATTCACTTTTATGGGAAATTTCTGGAAGTTTCCAGGATTTTACTAAATCGAAGCTATTGGTCGTTGGACAACACCGAGTAGTAGTAAATATCTTTATTTCTAAAAAAGGCTATCGACCTATCGGTCTTTCTGCCCTTGTTTAATACATGCAGTCTTAATCTAAACAAAAAACAAAGATGAAAATTCTCTTATTCTAGGTTAATAATCTTATTAAATAAACTTTTCAATTCTAATGACAAGAAAAAATTATTTTATTGTCCAGTAGTCAGTTGAGTTTGTAAGTGTTGCGAGTAGCGTTGATGTAGGGAAACGGAAGCGGGATGGTCTGGTTGGTCTTGTAAGACAAAGGGGATTCAGTATGGTCCAGTTGTAGGGGTTGTTTGTCCATTTTGTCTGTAGATGTATGAGTCTTTCCGAAATCTTTGTCATGTTTGTGCGTTCGTATAGTAGTTGGGTGGAGGGGTTGTGTAGTGGGTTTTGGGGGTCTTATTCGCGTTATTAGTCTTAGTGCAATTTGTTCTGTTGTTTGTATATAACGTTTTGTCCGTTCTGTTCCGTTGGTCATGAGTATATGCCCATAGCCTATCAAGGGTCTACAAATAGCTATCTATATATTTTATATAGTATATATAATAAATTTTATATATTTTGGTGGCGGTGTTTGTGCTAATTCCTCTGTCTTTGTAGGCTAGTGATCGGAAGTGTTTTGTTCTCTTTATTGTTTCTGCCCTGATGTTGCGTATGTGTTTAGTGAATTTAAGTTTGTGGGCGATTGTGATTCCAAAGTATTTTACGTCGTTTTTTGGTTGTGTCGTTTGGCCGTCTGCAGTTATTTTAGGGGAGTCAGCGTTGAGTCTGTGGTTTGTGAGCAGAAGGTGGTTTTTTGACGTGTTTGGTGTTAGTCTCCATTTATAAAACCATGTCATTGTGTTGTTTGTTAGTGTTTGGAGTCTTTGAGCTGCTCTCTCAGTGGTTTTGTCATGTACGATAAGTGCCGTGTCGTCTGCGTATTGTAATATGTATGCCGATCTGTCGATTTGATTTTTGGCTGGTAAGTTGTAATTGTATATGTCATGGCAGTATATATAGTAGAGAAACGGTGAGAGCGGGGATCCTTGAGGGAGTTGTTGTTCAGGGGAAAAAGAAAATGACAGTGTTTTGTCAATTCGTACTTGTTTATAATTAAATGTTTTTCTATTAGAATTGGTTTCAATCTTGTGAGCAGATTTCTCTCGAATACCCTAGATAAAATAGGCAGCAGGCTAATGGGTCGTTAAGACTCAGTTTCTTCCGGTTGTTTCCCAGGTTTTGGGAAAAGTATGATTTCGGCTACCTTCCATTGACTGGGGTAATAGCCTGTTCTTAATATTGTGTTTCGAGCCCCATTGTTGGTGCTTGGCGTCACCGTTGGAGTCACCGCTCGCGATGAATGTAGGTCCAAGAGTGTTGAAGAAAGCGTCGAATTGTTCTTTTTTAATATTGTGTTTTGGAGGACAGTATACCGCAGATATTACCGCAGTTATACTTGTAGCTTGAATATGATCTTGGTTATAGCATTCGCGCAGATGGTGCTTGATTGAGCTTCTTATTAGGATTGCCGATCCTGCGTGTGCGCTATCGTCTGGATGGTTTGTGCTATATATGCAGTATTTAGGGATTTGGAAATATAATTTCGTTGTGAAATGTGTTTCGGTTATCATTATAACGTCTATTTTTTTAATCGGTGAACACTGATTTTAATTCTTGGCTGTGCTGCGCAATACCATTGGGGTTCCATATGGCCATGTTTAGGTGTTTTGTCATTATTTCATTTTCATGACTATGGTTGTGAGCATATTCAACATAGTGCTGATTTGCCCCATAAAGTTTTTCATCATGTTTTTTAGCTCCGTTATGTGGTTTGGTTCCGTAGCATTTTTGATTTGCAACTGATTATTGTTGGTATTATTGAAATACTGGGTTTGATTAATTTTATCTTTTGATATTTTGCCAAATGAAATGGTTGGTTGTACTGGTCTGAATTGGGATTTGACGCATTTGACAATCTCATGTGACCATCTTTGCCTTTTGACTTTTTTCACTCTTCTAATTATCGGTGTCTCCAATAGCAGCAGAAAATCCATGCAAAATACGACCTTTAAACTTCCCAAGCTAACCCACAACTGAAACAACAAATCGCGTCCTATATGCACACTCGCTCCGACTCGCTCGCAGCGCTTGGCCACTTCAGCATCGCATCGCCCAGCTCGGCCGGCGGTGTGCACGTACCCTAAGCAGTAGATGTCAGAGCCGCACTTGTTTCTGCCAGTGGCGTTCTGTACTGGCTCAGCTGCGTTAACTACTTCATGCACACACACAAATTGCTCTAATTTTGAAAATTTAAAACTCAATCTAAGAATAATTTGGAACTGGAATGGCCTTAGACCCGGTGCAATTTCTTGATACTTGACCACACTTTATATTTGTTTGTCTTTTATTTTACTTGTTAATTTGATTTTAAGTCTGGGTGTTTCTGCAAACAAGTTCCGAATGATTGTCAAAAGAAAACTAACATACAAACTTCGATAGTTTATTAAATATAAAAAATAAATTAATATAAATAAATAGAAAACATAAAAAAATATTTGCAACCTGTATTAGATTTACAAAAATGTACAAATTACCAAATATAAGTACAAATAACTAATTCTAATTAAGCGGAATGATAGGAAGGCGATAATTTACCTTAACTGGTACTAAAATTATTTAAACTGGGGCGAGTTTAACAAAATGTTTTGTAAAAATTGAAATCGATTAGAGAAAGAAAATTAAACGGCCTGTACAAAATATAATATTTGACTTAATTTTGTAAAACCGATATACATATACATTTAATTTGTGTCCCATCAATTTAACTAATACTTGTGCCCCAATACTATAAAACACTAGAGTAAGAAGAATAGTTTTGAAGTTATCATTATCGCTAGTTGTATTGTTTAATAAATACAGTCCGATTCAAAGATTTAGTTTATCTTTCGGCTCGACTATTATAGCTAAGTTTTATTTAGTTGCAAGAGAATGGGGGCAATGTAAGTCCAATTTTTGTAATCGTATGTCTGGTAATTTGGTATAAATCATCAACACAGCAAGATTCCTACTGGCAATTAATTGTCTGGAATTAGAGCTGATACCAGAAAAGTAAAAAATTTAATAATTTGTATCAAATTAATGGGAATTGTGACTTAACGAGATAAAAAAATCGGCGGCTAATTAATGCTTGTATCCATATTATAAAGAAAATGATAACATTCTAAACTAAAATAATTTACTTATAATAAGGACTAGAGTCGTATGATTTATGTCAATCATATGCGTAGGTAATACTGATAAGTTCAACCAAATAGTTAAGAGGGATATTCAAAAAGCGGGCTAGACTATCGTGAGGACTGAAAATTGTTCTTTCTTTTTTTTCATACAATAAATTGTGGTATAAGCAGCTGTAAGCTTGTATTGATTGTATTGTAGGATTTTCGGCGATTTTGATGGAAGCAATTTTATATCATGAAATTAGAACCATTTCATGAACAACCCTCGTTAATAATTAATTTACAATTTAATTCTCTTACGTTTTTGCTAATGTGAGCAAATGTATCTAGGTATATTAATTTTACATCCGAAATCACAAAGATTTTACTCATTAAGCTGGATTTATAAACTCTGCAGTTGATGCCGTTCGTTGTTCGTGCAGTTGCCATTCCGTTGCCGTTGCTGTTGTTCTCGATTTATACTGTGCAGTTCTCAGTTGTCGACGTTAGAAATTGATTGGAACGACATACGACGAACAGCACCAACAGCAGAGTTTATAAATACAGCTTTACTGTTACTTGTTTTGTATTACTATTTTGGATGCTTGGAAAATCGATTTGGTGAGCAGCTGCACAGAACAGCCGAAGACTAACGTATGTTAATATAATGTCCTCGTACTTTTACTTATTCATTTGCTCACTTAACAGAATAATACCCAACAAAATGTGATTAAATTCACTGAGCCAATTGGAGCAAGAACTTTTTAAAACTTAAACTAACATACACTAAAAATAAATACAATTTTGCTAAAGCAGTCATACAAAATTAAACTAGACATTTTGAGATTGAAAGATTCTATAACTTAATTGCCGCTCAGTATGTTCCAGATAAATGTTGATTTAAGATACATATAATTTTTTTCTGAACAGTGACTTGATTGATGTTTAATAGAAAATCTGCTACTGAAAGGCCGCATAGTCTATAATATAGCAACCAGCAACATAACTTCCTAGTCTAATGTAGTTAAAACGTGTGGTTTTTGAAATGGAAAATTGAAATGAAGTTAAATCGCCAGGGCCTCAAAATTCATCTAGTTGTTGGGTTGATTACATTTTACTTGTAATCAAACAGCAAGTCAGGATAGTTGTTCGTTTCAATGCGATCGTCTCTGATGTCTCCCTGATCTTCTTCGGACTGGTTAAGCAGTGTCTCGAGTAGTCTGGATTCGGATCTACGTTTGCGACCTCTGAAAAAAAATAGGAAAAGTTTATTTTTGAAGCAGATAAGGACAATTATAATTTCAATTAAATAAATAAGCTTCTGCTTTAATTGCATTTCAGCTAGGAATGGGATGGTTTATTTTTAAACTTTCATTATTGTGGCATTTTATTTTATTTATTGATACTCTTACAAACGAAAAATTGAACTTTTAGTTACAGACGAAAGAAATCAGAATTAATAGGAACCTTAGCGAGGACCAACGTTTTAGAACAATACTCAGCCACAACGACGTACTCCACTTTCAAGCATCGGCTCACCATGTGGCGTAATCACTAAAAACGTGACGCGTTGCCCGCGTCTTCAAATGTGGACGCAAAATTCAGAAATCTTTCAACTACGGAATATTCAGTTTTAGCAAAGACTGGGAACTTCGCCATCAATCTAAAAATGATTGCAATCTCAGATATAAATGCTGGTTCTGATGCGGCACTATGCGAACTTCTAGAACAGGCAGCCAATAAAATCGTCCACATTCTTCAGAAAGCAAAACCAGCAGCCAGCAATCTGAGTAGAGGAGCTGCAAGCTCTCAAATGGATCAGTAGGAATACTAATATCATTATCCTGCCAATCGACAAGGGAAATGCTAGAGTCACTCTTGACAAAGAGGAACAGTAACAGAATATTCAAAACTTAAAAAAGAGCCACGTCAAACGAAGCTGAGGAGCATGAACCACCAAGAAAACAAATCGTTCAATCGGAGGCCTTTCGCCCTCGATTTTATTGATTACAATAAAGTGATGGCATTTAGATCACCAACGTACGCTGTGGATGAAATGCCTATCCTGAGATCTATAACCTCATATGACATGGATTCACGATTCACACGCTAGACTGCGAAGATTTCATAAGTACAATCAAGAATCTTAGGCTGAAACCAACGGATATTTTTTGTAGTGTCACTGTTTACAAAAGTGCTCTTGGCCGAATCCGTAAAACTAATGGAAGATCTCTTTTCGAAAAATAAAACAAACATCTTCAAAACTTGTTTACACAGCAGCTACATTGTATGGGATAGAAACATGCAAACATAAATGTTCCCCACAGCTCAAGAAAAACAAGAACAAGGTTTAGCTCCAATTAGGTTAGAAATTACCGTTCGTTCTAACATTAATTACACCCAAATAGCATGTGATGACCAATATATCTTGAGTTAAAATAAATGAGGCCTTCAGCCTTGTCTACTTTCGATTATTCGAGAAGCTTTTTTTCACAACTGATAGTTCCATATGGAGATCAAGAAAGCGATGAAATCGGACCGTCCCGGGACGAAGGGATCTATACAAAACGTTTGGAGCCTTTATCCCAAAAGAAACGCACATAATCGGAATGGTGCTGGGAAAATATGATTTCGAAACAACCTACCAGACCACCAGAAGATTCAACTTTTACTTGTAACTGCATGAATCTACCGAATATCACACCCTTGTGGTACCGTCTACGCGGGGACTATAAAATCACCAGCTAAAACCAGGATCCAGGAACATTAAAAAACCTGTAGATCAGGACAAGTGAATAAATCGGTAGTGGCGGAAAGCATCCACATTGATGGAACACATAAAAAAATGATAAGAAACCCAAGTCCTGACCACCACATTTACTGTCCCCGACTAATAAAAAACCATTGAAATTCATAAGCAAAATAAGAACTTCAACATCAAACAATTATACTGAACAAGACAAGGTTATCGGTACTGGTAAAGGCGAAAAGAGTGAAGATAGACAACAGCTCAATACAGTAAAGGTAGTGGCTTGCAAGACATCAAAAATAAATTCTTTTTCACAACCGCCTAGACGACTGAAAAATTCATCAGTTTCAAGAATCAGAGTGTCAAACCCGAACCATTGAAAATGGTCGATCGAATACGAAGAGGATAAGAACTTAACAAGTATCTACCAGATCATACTTGAATTACCAATCATATGCACCTCTACAATATAAAAAAAGTGTTGTAACAGCTCTTACTGATAGAGCGATTAAATTGGCACATTATGAGTATAGAACAAATAATCTTGAAAAAATAAAAAGATACTAATAATGAACAACTATCCCAAATCATTCTTCGAACCAATTATAAAACGAAGAGTAAATAAAATCTACATTTCAAATAAAGGAAACAACATAAATAATATCAATAAGAAAAAAGAAGGTGAGATCAAGTATGTATCATTACCGTATATTCCAGAAATCAACACGAAAATAAAAATATTTTAAAACCACATAATATTACTATAGTGGAAAAAACTAAAAACAACTTAGCAAAGGAATGTTTCACAAAATTTAAAACTAAAAGTGATAAGTTAAACACACCTAATGTAATATACAAGATTGACTGTTTGAACTGTGATAACACATACATAGGTCAAACAGGACAATATTTAAAGAAAAGAATATACGAACATAAATATCCTAGCTTAAGAAAGGATAACGAAAATGGAACAGCATTAGCACAACATGCACAACAAAAGTTACATAGTTTTGATTTTGATAACACAAAAATATTAATCAATGAAGACAATTATAATAAGAGAAGAATCCATGAAATGATACAAATTAAAAAACATCAGAATGTAATGAATTTTAGATCAGACACAGACAATCTTAACAGCGAAATATAAGCAGTTTCTTTATTCTCTCGCTCGATATCGCACAAAATATGAATTCAATAGTCAGTCAAATGTGAAGGTAGAAACAGCATTACACGTAAGTTAAATTTGAATCTCTGAACAATAGATTCTAGTTTTTTCCCAGACATGATTGTCCTGACTCATCACCTGCAAACCTATTGTTTTTAATATACTTTTTAATATGTGTGTAATTTGTATTTTAGTATGTGAATTTTGATAGAATTTTTTTAAAATTAATGATGACTTTGAATGTGTATTTTAGACAAACTGATGATGGTGGAGAAAGACACCGAAACGTATTTGTGACATTTTGAATAATAAACAATAAAATTGACTGAAACCCAGGAATTTTTTTTGGATTAAATTGAAATACAGTTAGGAAAATATACACAATAAATTAAAATCTTAAATTTAATTTTAGATATAAATTTATTTCGCATATTTTCCTGACTGTACTTTAATTCATTCCAATATATTCCTGGGTTTCAGTCAATTTTACTGTTTATGACACCGAAACGTTTTTGTGACATTTTAAATAATAAACAGTAAAATTGACTGAAACCCAGGAATATATTGGAATGGATATAAATTTATAATTATTTTAAAATAATGCATAACTATACATAAATACATTTTCTTGTTTTTCTGAACAGAACAGAATTTGTGTGTCTTTTGAATAACAAAATTAAGAGTTGTTGTAAAAATGTGTGATAAAAATGGACAACTTAGCTCAACAACGAAATGAAATTAGCAAGAAAATTGCACAGATCTTGACAGTAGTAAATATAAACATGCAATTGATTGAAAAATGTATAGATAACATAAACTATCATAGTACAGGCCCATAATACCTTCCAAATAGATCCGAGAGTAGAAGGGCAACTTAAGAAACATACAAATTAAACTTGAGTAAACCAACTATTCAGAGGTAAATCCGAATACTTAGTTCTCATATGAAAATACGTGCGAGGTTAGTCCAACTTATTGAAACTGCAAATGATAAGACGATTCCTATAAAAGCGATAGATTAACAATTTATTGAAAACTATATACGCGAACCAGATATGTTTCCTAACCCATAAGAGAAACCAATATAAAAGTAACGTAAACACTAATAGACCTATAAAAACCCATTAAAAATCAAGTATCAAATATCGCGATAAATTATTGCATAAAGAAAACTTACAAAATTTACTAATAAATAGCAAGCCAAATACGCAAACGATAACAACAAAATTCTGGTATCAGCAAAACCCTAGGTAATTTAAGGAACAATAAACAGATTAAATTAAATTAAAAAATAAATAAATAAATAAATAAAATAAAAAGAAAATTAATAGAAGCGCAAAAATTAACAGCAAACACGTTGGTTAGTTAAAAATGTCTACAGTACATTGTTAGATTTAAATCAAAGAAATTACACAGAAGTCATAACAAGCGCCACTTCTGAACATTAAAATTTGAATCTAACAATAAAGTTCACAGGCAGCAGAAAACACACTAACTATTTACTGAAGATGAATTAATAAAATTAATTAAAAAAATGACCAAGATAAGATGTGAGAACCAGAAGACAACCCATAAAACTGCAATCATTTATAGCAATTTGCACTACTGTTATATTTCCGAAGTTGAAACTAGAAATTCTGCCCACTATTGAGTAACAATTTAATGTAAAATACGTAAATAAGAATGAGAGCTGAGTAAAACAAACAGCTTTGCAAATCAATAAGCGAAAATAAATACAATATCCACGGAAGTTTTTATTTTAATAAAACCAACTAGAATTGATTTTCAGAAAACAATAGGTAAAGGTGATAAGTAACTCTTGAAAAGCAGTCAAGAAATAAATATTAAGGTTGCGATGATACTCTTAGTGTTTACTGGAAACCTCTCAACCTACTAACCTCCAGTTGCCACTAAACTCGTTCGAATATATTTAGATCGGATTTATTTCGTTCGCAAACAACACTAATATGATTTCTTTTCCCCAATAACCCCGTACACTACTCACACACAATAAAATTAGATTTGTAAGTTGAAGGTTGTTAATTTCAATTTACTGAATTGGTTTGGTCGTTAATTAAGATAACATTTATCACTTGCCTCTCTTTAATTGTCTCTTTTGGTATTGAGTGCATTCGGATCAATTAAATCGTATGAAAAACGTTTCATTTGGATTTATTGTGATTAAAATTTGACTTTCGAGCTAATTATTTTTGCATGCTAAGCAGGAATACTTACATCAGATCCAAATCCCGGACTCCAGCAGCTATTGGTAATGTGATGACAATGCCTTTTGCTCGATTTAAAGCATGTTTGGTTTGCACATTGGCAAAGTGAGCATCTGAAACTCGCTTCACCCTGAAAATTAATGAAGTTCTATATATGGAGCAGTATATACACATAGGAACAAAACATGAATACATACAAATAAAACAATGTGTTTATTTAAAAAGAAGAGAAAGGAGCATTAGCCACAGCTTTATTCCAAATATAATTAATTTTCAATTGGGGATGAAACTTCGACAACCCAAAGCAATTTTTCTAAAGTGGCTTTCCTTGAAAATTCCAATCAGTAGATGATTCTTCAATTCAATGTTGACCAATACCAAGCCTCGTTAAATATGCATAGGTTATAGGGATAATTGAAAATTTAATTTCCAATCATATCTGCTCGATTTATTTATGTCTTATGGCTCTCGGCCGAGCAAGTTAGATTTGGCGAAGCAGAAAAATTGTTTTATTTTTCTTGATTGAACACTGAAAAGAATTGCGCTCAATCCAGCAATACGAAAAGTTCCATTCTTTTAATTCGATTCGATGATGTACAGCAGAGCGTTTTTTTAAATTACAAAACGCGTAGGCAACCATAAATTAACACTTTTCATACTCTGTGTGCTTAAATTCAGCTAAAGCGGAAATTAGTTTTTTAGTCATTTCCAAACAGATACATCTTTTTTTGCAAATAATACAACTCAAGTTAATAACAAGAAAGTCTCATTTATTTCCCAGTTGGATTTCTGATGCGGGTTCAAAGCGTCATTCTTAAAATTGCGTTACATTTCAACTTAAATTTGTTTTATCGAGATTCGCAATAATACTCTAGAATTCTGCAGATTTTGCGGATATTAGGTATTTGCTTGCACAATGAGCTATTTACACCTCAGTTTTCTCTAGGCCTGGGTAACACTGAGCTGATTAGTTATAACGCATCGCGTCTGACTGCGCCGCACCTGTTATTACGCCATTACGCTTGTGGCGGACTTCATCTACAAAATGAATTGGCCTTAATTCTTGACTAAAGACTACAGCATGTTCGAAATTCTTTAATACGCTACTTCAGACAAATAAATATGGGTCTGGTTTGATTATCCTGCAATTAAGCTTTTGCACATCAAAGCAATTATTATTTATTATTATTGTTTAAATGGGAAGAATGCTGTGTGTCTTTTACGGTGTTATTATTAATGTACCGGCAAAGGGTTGGGACTTCTTTTAGTTAGCTCCTGGAATCGTTTTAAAAATCGACGCCGGGACGCCGTCAAAGGGAGAAAATATCAGCGCTATCCATTGCGGCTAGTTGCCTCAAAGGATAAAATATTGTATAAATCACAAAGTATCTATTTTTTTCTAGGATATGTATTTATGTAACGGTGGAAGCCGTTATTAGCGTTGAGAAAATCAACCAATTGATGCCGAAATCTCTTTTCTAAACAATAAAAAAATGTAATGCTATAATACCTTTGTTTATTTTTATTGCAACAACACATACGTACATGCTTGAAATTTTTGTCTTCACCAAGTACTGATAAAAAAAATTATTAAAGGAATAGGAAGGTCTCGATTTGTGATTTGTTCCTAATGATTGGTAAATGGCAATAAAAAATTTTGCATAATTTCCTTAGAGAAACGAAAACGCTTTCTAAAATCGACTTCAGTAAATTTATCTAGGATATTTTCTATATCTCCATCCCGAAAATAATACAATTATTATTTTAATTGCATATCACGTTTGTTGATATTTTCTTTACGTACCTATCTAATTCCAAGTCCGAATTATCCCAATTAACTACACTGTACAATAGATCGAGATCGGTCTCCATATTTTGAAAATACAAATAATATAAAAAAACAAGAGAAGTTGAGAACCTTCGCTCACAAAATAGCTTTGGCAATCATTCGGAGATGCCTACACCCATCTTCTACAAATCTCCACCGCATCGCCCAACAACTTTAAAATGCGCGTGCTTCAGCTGCTCAAGCGATCGACTGGGCCACCAAAATTGCCTCCAGCGATCGGCGAATAGCCGGCGCATTGTAAGAGATCGACTATGCATACCGACCAAAATCTATAATAATAATCTTCCCATTGACTAGACAATGTGCATAATATCGGATGCCGCGAAACTGTAGTTTAGTCTTGAATCGGAAGTTTGCTGTTTGTTTCACAAGGAAAATTTACTGTTTATTACCCTAAATAGCAAAAGTTTAAAAACTATGTTATTTCAACGATTTCCGACACCTGTTAAATCATCCAAATATTCGGATTTTTTTCCCGAAAATTCGCTTATGAGACAACTAGTCTTTACAAGAAGGAAATATATTGCGACATTTATTCCATTCATTAAAACAACGCAACAGGCGTGTGTCTCTCTTCACTAAAACAAAAGAAAAAGAGATGGAACGCGCTGCCGGCTGCACCGCGTAAAGGCAAAGCCCACGACGAATGATTATACGACAGCACATTTATCGTCTGGCGTGGGGCGTAATATATAAATGAGTTTACTGCAACATAAACTGCGCCGGCGAGTTACTGCGCTGGTGCGTTGCGTTGGCGCACCAAGCCATTCCGCCGGCACTGTTTCCAATGCGAAACACTTATGAGCAAGGTAGTCTAGTAAAACCTCATTTCAACAGTGTCTTAACTTGACAGAAGACTCAAGTCGATTTTTCGAAGATTCCCGTTAATTCGATAATTTGTCAAAATAATAAAAGTTTTAGGAGGATTAGGTCTAAAGTTTTTGTAAAAAACGTATCCGAGTGTAAAGCCTTCTTTGAAACTGAATGAAAAGTCTCGAACTAAAAAATACATATTTCATACAATATAATGACATTTGCAAAAGGGAAATCGGGCAAACAAAAGATTAATCAAAATGAAAAGTCCATCGCTTAACTACTTAACAAAACATTAACATTTTATTATACGCATAAAGCACTCAGTTCCAAAATAAGGTCCGCATTTTTTTGGCAAAGTTCAAAGTATTCTAGATTTAAAAAAAAATGACCGATTTTAGTGTATTTTTCTGTAATTTGAGTCATATTTCTTTCGCTCTTATCTCAAGGGTAAGAAATGTTCAATGTGCAATGGAAAATATTGAAGAAATCATCAAACCACATTTTTCACATTTTTTTCAAACACCCTGTGCACAATAGTTTTACTTTTGAGACTGCGTCTTTTTGTGAACATTTGCGTTTTTAATAATGGTTTCATCTTAAAACTTACAACATACTTGCTAATTGCTCTGTGTTTTTCACTTTGCTTCTTATAAAGCTAAAAAGTAAAAACACAATCTAGCAAAGGAAAGTAAGAAAGTTAATATTTCATATTGCCCGGCCGTAAGTCCTGCGATTTAATATTGTCATAAAAAGTCTGAAAAGCCACTTTATTTTGATCTGAGATCTGATAAAGAACGAGTACCTAAAGTTAGTTTTAATAACTCAGTCTGGCCACACCTATTTATCATAAGCAATTAAGTTTTTCATAAGGTCTTTTACTCATGTATGAAGCTCTACTGTTCTGGCATCTCTGATAAGTTCTGCCCTCGTTGGTATCTTAATCTATAAATGGTTTTTAGTGTTAATCTTCTTTATTATACAGTCGATTCGAAAGATGTGCCTGATATTGCTCAACCAGACATAAAATAATTTGCGAAAGCGGTCATAGGAATCATGTCTTCAATTGAGGAACAAAACGATCACGTATGCTTATTGGAAAGTATTCAAAAATTCCGAGAACAAATTTAATTTTTTGAGCAGTTTTAGGAAAAATACTCATTAGATGTATAACGGCACATCAGATATGAAACGTGACGTATATGGAGGGAGAAAAAGATATGGAAGATATGGATAAGAAACTTTGAAAACCTATCCATTGATATGTTTATAACAAAACAGTAGTTTCAGACAAATGTGGCAATTGTTGTTACAGACTTTTTGGTTTATTTACAATAATGATCAAACATCGTCACAAAATTAGGGAAATTGGCATTATGAGAGAAAATGCAATTAATGAACAGTTAAAATGCAAGAAAAAAGTAGAAACTACAACACTCAAGTTGAAGAATATGAAGTCATCAGGATTAAATCACATCAACAAGCTATTTGAGAATGGCGACAATGAATTAATAGATTAAATAAATTTCTGACTAAATATAATATAATAAGTTCTGGTAGTTTTTGAACCTCCATATTCAAGAATTCCACATTAGTCCAAAGCGAATGAACTCAGTTGTTTCGTCAAAATATGAGCCTTACATAAGAAAAAATTCAAAGCGAGTTTCACTAAAATCCATCGTACCATTCTCCCGATATTTCAAAAAAGATAATTTTTTTGAAGAACTTTGATCATCAATAGCGGAGAAGCCAGACATTTTTTGTTAATAAAAGTTAGGTCAGATCGTCTTGTTTTGATCCAAAGAATATCGCAGTACCCTTTTGATCAAGTGCTTACGGGACACCCTGTATAGAAAACTAACCGATTAATCAAAATGAAAAGAAGTATATACACCCTTTCCCTTCAAATGAATATACCTAATTTAAAAGAAATTTAAGATTCGAATCTTATCACCAAAAACTCTTAAATTTATAATTAAATCAACATTTTGCACAATTTCATGCAAAATCATGGATGTCATTTTCTGGTCTACTCCAAAAATTTTAAAGTGAAGTGTACCCTGATTTTAATTTTGATACCCTGAAGTTGCAGTTACTCTGTAATTTTTTTATCCCGCTTCAGTGTGAATAACACTTGCATTTAGAAGTTATTACGCATTTAAGAATTTCCATGACTTAGGTAAGGTAGATGATTCATCGGATGAATTGGGTTATGGTTCAAAAAAAATTTCAAAGAAGTTCGAGCTTAATAAAGTTTAGAGTTAAGAGTTATTTCCAACAAAGTTTTTGATGGTTTTCAACGACTTTGGACAACTTCCCAATTATTTATGAAACATCTAAACTTTCGTAGAGGCAAATGCAATAAAACCAATCTTGTTTCTGTTATGAGGTAACAAATTTAGTTCGGAAACTTTTTAAGTGCAGAGTCTTCTCTGATCTTATTGGGTGAAAATGAGTTTGTTGCTTGTCCATATGGATGTTACCATTGAGTACTAAAGCTTTTTTTGGTAACCACATGAGTTTCCACCACATTCTATTACAGCATTATCGGATATGTTTTACAACAAATGCAATTTTATTAATACACACAGGAAATTATAATTTGTTTAAAGTAAGTGTCTAGTTTACTTAATGATTCTCCCAATCACGAAAATGGTTCA
Source organism: Dendroctonus valens (assembly GCA_024550625.1). NCBI lineage: Eukaryota > Metazoa > Arthropoda > Insecta > Coleoptera > Curculionidae > Dendroctonus > Dendroctonus valens. The sequence continues at coordinate 468,599 of JAJTJO010000818.1, forward strand.
GTTCAAAATCCAGCAAGATAAAGAATAAAACTATTTTTCTGAAAGGTTCAAAGTCGATTAATTTAGATTTCCGGCACTACAACAATGATGAACCTTGGTCATTTAAAGTATTCGGACATTCACAATTACAAAAATTCACAAGTGTTTATGTTTTCATCAGTCTCACTGGTGGCACTTGAATGTGATAATGTAGCTGCTTCACTTTGATCGATTCGCTATGATTAAAGTTAATTCGAAACTATGCAAACTTTCATCGGGATTAAGTTTAACTAATGATAGAGAAAATCAGTTTAAGACCAGGAAGATTAACTAATAAAGCACAAGATTGTAGGTATACTGTTGCATATACAGGGTGTTTGGTTGTATACAGTGTTTATGTAATAATCTGCGGTAAATGTATCTGCTACCTACACCGTTTAAGCTAATTCAAACAGATTATTCATCGGCTAAATGAATTTTCAAATACACCTTAGCCAAATATTTAAAATTGAATATCTACAGCATGCATGTAACTCAAATAATAATTTTATTAGAGACAGCAGCCCCACATGATGCCGGAGAGTTTGTTTTAAGCTTGGGCCATAAATCAAAAGAGTCAACAGTTTTATAGATTCATAAACCGGGTACAAAGTGGCAGCTTTCTCACTGGGTATTGCAAATAAGTTGTCTAAGTACTTACTATATAACACATTAACTTCATTACACATGATTGACTGGCAAAAAGCAATTTAGGAAGAAAAACAACATACAAAGATTAAAACAATGAAATAGTTTAATGTATTGAAACTACTAGATTATGAAATTGAGGAGTGTATAATAAAAATAGTGTTTTCCTTATTCAGAGTGATTTTGAACTATTTCGTACAGTATACAAATAAATAGTGGTATTACATTAAACCAAATGTTTGTGTCAAATGTTTTCACGCAATTAAACTGCCAAAAAAAGTGATAAAATTGATATATTTCAAATTTCGAATTTTGCTCCCATTACAATAAATTTTTTTTTACTAAGTCGAGTTCTTATAATGTTTCTTAGGAATCGGAGTAGGAATATGAATAGGAAGGAAATCAGCAAAAGCTGCACAATTGGTGAGAACAGCGAGAAAGATTTACAGAGGAATTCTATAAAAATGGCTGAATTTAAAATTCTTAGATTTGAGAAGTCCAGATTAGATTAAATTCTCTTTAAGCTAACATACAAGCACATATTTTGGTGTAATTAATATTCGAAAAAGAATACCATAGCTTCATATTGTTTTGAAAAAAGTTTATACTAGAAAAATCTTTTTACATATGTAGAAAAATTCCAATTGAAGCACAAAAGGATTCGATTGTTTGGAGCTTATTCCATTAAATCACATCCCGAAACGTTTATATATGTTTAAAGAGTTGTTTTCTTAAGTTTCGATTTTTATCTTTCATACTGTTGTTATATTTCATACATTCTATGTAATGCTATTTTTTGTGTATTGTTTATTGCAGTACTTATTATTTTTTAGTAGATAATAAGTTTAAGTTGTGAGTTTTGATCAACAATTAAAGTTTTCTAAAATTTCCTATAGTACATTGTTGGTGGTTACGATTTTTTGGACATATTTTTAAATATATATTTTCTTAAGATTTGAGTTGTTATTATTAAGTTTTAAACTGTTTTGATTTTATGATGCGTTTTGCATGCGACCAAAGGTGGACATGTTAAGAAGACATTTTAATGTGACAGCCTAGTAAACGCTAGAAAAATATTTTGAGCATGGTAATGCATAATCTCAAGCTCTGTTTTTACGAAAAAATATTCAATTGTGAATATCAATAACTTTTAACCAATAGTGAACACCACGTATAGCAGCATAAAACTTGAAGGGTGGATAAAAATTAAATTGATTCCAATGACATCTATAAAAACTTTATTTACAGTTTTTCGTAAATATTAGTACTTCACATTTTTTCTTTAACGTTTAATGGATGTTTAAAAATATATCTATATCGTTCGTAAATATTTCTGGGCTTGTCACACCGCCGAGAATTTGATAGAAAGATATATTTGAAACCTCTTTTTCATATACCATAAATTCCTTGTTTGACGTATCGACTCTCTTTAAACCCATAACTTGTATCAAGTCATCAACTAATTCATCCAAATTTTCTAAACAAATTCAGTTGTATTTTGCTTCCCTCCCAAAAATTTCACTAATGCAAAATCACCCTCTTTTAAATTATCTTTATCAACATTTCTAATATCTTCCATTTTTCCTTCATTAGGGTCACTATCATTAACTTTCTCCATTTCAGAATCATTGACTTCATTCTTGGAGATACTTGATTCACTGGAACTGGATAACACTTTTTCATGTTTTTTCTTTCCTTCTGTAACCAATTGCTTTTTTTTCTTCCGTAGCAAGTTTTTTAGCTTCACGTATCTGCTTCCTTTCTTGTTATTTTTTATTTCAAGTTTCTGTTTTTTTCTGTAGAAATTCAATCATTTGAGGTGAAGTTACAACCGTGGGTATTTTAACTTTTACTGTTCGTTTTATAGGGTCTTTGTCAGCTATTGACCAGGTTAAATTTTTTTTAAAGGGTGTAGGTGTGTAAACATCAGATTCTGTTATTCCAGTTGAGGTGGATGGAAGACTTGGTGGCGTTTGAGAAGCGTAGTACTTGGACTGAGGAGACTCTACATTTTGATAAATCTACCTTCTTGGTGTCACCTGCTTGTGCAATTCATCGGTGTTGTAGCTTTTCGGAGATGTTTTTGGGTTGCTTGTTGGTGATGATTCTTGGAGGTCGTTGATTTTTTAAGGATTTATTGTCATGTTAGAGTTTTTCCCCATTTCATATAAGGATTTATCTTCTATTGCACGTTTCCAATTTGCGGTTATCTCAAAATTTAATGATTTTTACCAATTTTTTTCTAAAAAACTTATGAGACATTTTGAAAATCTTATAAATATTTTAAGACACTGGTGCTTCAAATTGTTATTTGCAACAAAATAATTAAGATTAACTTGATTCACTTTATACCATATTGCTTTCTTGGTTTTGTAATTTTTTTTTGCAAGCTTTAGTTTACATTTATCGAAGTATCCATGAAACAGTTAGAAACCGGACTTGACCATATGAGCTTATCCTGCTGATTTTGACTTCTTTCACACACACCTCCAGTATATTTCTAAAATATCTGCTATAACAATTTAAATACATGCATACTACCAAAAATTCAACATTGTATTATTCAATACAAACTAAAAATTGTTAGCATTCTCTGTATCCAAGCATTTGTCTATCCATTAATTAAAATAAAAAATAAAATTAGAGTACTACTTCCTTATTATTTTACCTGAAACCCAGTAAATATATTTTAACAATTACTATACAAACTACACACACCAACATATCTACTACACACCATAAAGAACTTACTAGAAAACAGACAACCACAAGTACGAATTGACAAAACATTGTCATTTTCTTTTTCCCCTGAACAAGGCCTCCCTCAAAGATCCCCGCTCTCACCGTTTCTCTACAATATATTCTGCCATGACATATACAATTACAACTTACCAGACAAAAATCAAATCGACAGATCGGCATACATATTACAATACGCAGACGACACGGCACTTATTGTACATGACAAAACTACTGAGAGAGCAGCTTAAAGACTCCAATCACGAACAAACAACACAATGACATGGTTTTATAAATGGAGACTAACACTAAACGCGCCAAAAAACCAACTTCTGCTCACAAACCACAGACTTAACGGGGTCTCCCCTACAATAACTGCAGACGGCCAAACGACACAACCAAAAAACGACGTAAAATACTTTGGAATCACAATCGCCCACAAACTTAAATTCACTAAACACATACGCAACATCAGGGCAGAAACAATAAAGAGAACAAAACACTTCCGATCACTAGCCTACAAAGACAGAGGAATTAGCACAAGCACCGCCACCAAAATATATAAAGCTATTTGTAGACCCTCCATAGTCTAGCTATGGACATATACTCATGACCAACGGAACAGAAAGGACAAAACGTTATATACAAACAACAGAACAAATTGCACTAAGACTAATAACACGAATAAGACACCCCAAAAACCCACTACACAACCCCTCCGCCCAACTACTATACGAACGCACAAACATGAAAAAGATTTCGGAAAGACTCATACATCTACAGACAAAATGAACAAACAACCCCTACAAATGGACCATACTGAATCCCCTTTGTCTTACAAGACCAACCAGACAATCCCGCTTCCGTTTCCCTACATCAACGCTACTCGAACACTTACAAACGCAACTGACTACTGGACAATAAAATAATTTTTTCTTCTCATTAGAATTGGAAAGTTTATTTAATAAGATTATTAACCTAGAATAAGAAAATTTTCATCTTTGTTTTTTATTTAGACTAAGACTACATGTATTAAACAAGGGCAGAAAGACCGATAGGTCGATAGCCTTTTTTAAAAACAAATATGAAAATTCTCCTATTCTAGGTTAACAATAGTAGTAGTAAACATCTTTATTTCTAAAAAAGGCTATTGACCTATCGGTATTTCTGCCCTTGTTTAATACATGCAGTCCCAATCTAGATAAAAAACAAATATGAAAATTCTCCCATTCTAGGTTAACAATACTATTAAATAAATAAGATTTCAGTGGCAAGAAGAAATTATTTTATTGTCCACTAGTCCGTTGCGTTTGTAAGTGTTCCAGTAGCGTTAATGTAGGGAAACGGAAGCGGGATTGTCTGGTTGGTCTTGTAAGACAAAGGGGATTCAGTATGGTCCAGTTGTAGGGGTTGTTTGTCCATTTTGTCTGTAGCTGTATGAGTCTTTCCGAGATCTTTGTCATGTTTGTGCGTTCGTATAGTAGTTGGGTGGGGGGTTGTGTATACTACTACTATTTTAACAATATAACAAATAATCAAGTTCCTTCAATAACAATCAAATTTCTCAAAGATTCAGATTAACTTTGAACGAAAATCCGTTATAATTCTTTTGGCTATTCTGAAAATTAACTTGTTTAAATAGTCCGTTTTGAAGCACAAGGAAATGTATTCCGGTGTATTTTTAGGCAAGCCGCTTAGTAAGTAACAGTCGCTTAATTAATTACGTTTTGCCACTAACAAGCTTAAAAACTAATTACTACTGTCTTCCTATGCACCATTCAACTGTTATCCACGGTGTGGGATAAATTAGCATGATTAATGTGTACTTCTAGAATTTTGTACGCCTACTTATGAACCCCATCAAGGCGCGGTTAATCCAACTAACTAAAATTAAGCCGTAAAAGGACACGAATGCTGTCAAGAAAATGTTCATTGCTATTTATTAATTTAAAAAAATACAAAAATATTATTTTAAATGTGAACCAGATATGAATTGGGAAAGTTGGAAAAAACTCGAAACTTGAAAATGAGTAAAACGTTCAACGTATAATTTGCACATAACTTTCAAACATTTAACAGCAAAATGTAAGCACAGATCCTTTTTCGCTAATATACCCAATATGCTTTTGCAAAATCGAATTATACATGTTAACGACTATTTTTCAAAATTGACAGTTTCATATAAGCTCGATTTAAAACATTAATTTTACTTTATATTATATAAGAAGCTGATGGTTTTTTTTTTCGAGAAATGTTGTTAGTCAATTTAAGACTATGTATATTTATTATGTCATTCCATTATTTTTTTAAGATAAGACATTTTTAAAGATAATTGGAAAACTACAAATTACTATACATTTCCGACATCCAAGCCACATTTTCTTAAATTGAAGAATATGCTCTTCGTGCACCTTTGCTAGTTATACATATACATGATGAATCAGTTTATAGTAACAGGACTAACACTCAATAGAAAATCCAATTTGAAGATGAAAATATCATACAAACATATATTGAAAACGGCTTCGTTTTTGAGATACAAGCTGGCAAAATTATCCTTTTATTTAAATTTCCAAAAAATAATTCATTAAAATTTTAAAATACCGTAATAAAATTTCTTCTTCTGGGACTGATCGCAATACCACATCCAATCATGTCCAAGTGTTTGTTAAACTTACAGAGGTCGCGACATGGCACTAATATTTAATTTTTAAATAGTAATAACTTTTTTGTGCCTACCCATATCAACCTGATTTTAAAATAATATTAATTTCCGTTCATTCTACGTAAGAAAGGTATTCTTGATAAGTCGCTAGCAGTAACCATTTTCGAGATTTTTTCACAAAACTTATTAATTGCATATTAATCACAACAAAGTAGCATACTTAAATTAAATAATTTTAGATTTCTATTATCATTCACACTCAACTGATTTTTTATATGTTTATATTATTAAGTTTTCAGAACACATAAAATTTTTAGGAACAATTTCATGTTTTACGTAGCCTTTCTTAGCAGTTTTAACCATAAAGATTCCTTCTAGCAATTTATATTTGATCAAATTACTATAGAAAATTGTTAATTTTTTAACGACAAACACACAAACGACGTTGTGTGTTGTGTTTGCTGTGACGACAAACAAACATTGCCTGCCAGTTGCAGACAGTCGTTTCTAGCAGGCTGGAAACGCACAAATCCAACATAACGTGACTTGACGGGTTCGTCCTGTCTCGTTCTGACTGGTGTTGGCTGGTCCTTGCACCGATCGGGGCGGGGGCGGATGGATTTGGTCATCTAGTTGAAACTGCCGGCGGTTAACGCCACGGCTGACAGTATCAAACTTAAAGGTTGAAGCAAAAGGGGTTTTTGGCTTCCCTTCAGGAAAACCTTTTTTCCTTAATGAATGCCCCTCGAATAAAACCAAAACCGCCACTTCAAGACTATCTCCTGACGTTGTCGGGCGTATGGCTAGCTCGGGAATGTCCATGTTAGGGCACTGCCCAGGTAATGGACGACTTAGCGCGCCTATTTAGATCATGGGCAAAGAGCAACCGGCCGAACATCTGGCCAGACATGGGACATTTTACTGACTTATGTTTTTTGTTTTAAACTTTGTTTGTGAATTTAGTAATGTGAATGTTTAATAAATTTTATCTATCTATCTATCTTGTCGGTTTTGACTTATATTTCGGAATCAATGTAGCATCAATTAGACAAAAAGTTTTGGATTGTGGGGACTGTTTTGCTTGCAGTTTTCGTCACCTTGTAGTTTGGGTGGTTTCGGAAGCTGCAGAGCTTGAAGTGTATTGGGTGTAGAAAATTTCTGCGTCCACTTTGTTGCTGAGTAAAACAAGCTTTTTCTTTGCTTCGCTTTGGAGTTTTGGAATATTTGGGCATTTGAGAAAACTGGCAGGGTGTGGCCTTCCACAACTGGTGTTGCACCAGTTGGCTGAAATGTTTATAGGTTTCTTGTAGTTTCAAAAGACATGCACATCTGTGACAAGAACGGTTGGCTCTGCAGTTGGACAGAATGTGAAGGAGTTTGTGGCAATCTTTTCCTTGTAGAATGTGCTTGAATTATGTGTTCTCTGGGGTTCAATGGGAACTGATATCTTTTGGAGGTATTTGGTGTCAGTAAAATTGGTATGGGATTTGGGCAGAAGCACTTTTACCATGTTGGAAACTTTTTTCGAGATTCCTAAAGAGCATTTGTTCCGGGGCGAAGCCCAGAGCGGTGATTTTGCTGAGAATTATAAGTTCTTGTCTCGGAGAATGTGGGCAAAAGATTGGATTTAGTTTTTTCGTAGGATTTGGATTATTGCCTTGCGGTCTTTGGGCTGGGTAAAGTAGATCAATATTCCGGACTCTGTTTTCTCCGAACTATTTATTTAGAGGAAGTTTTGGAAAAGCAGCTTATGGGTTTGATTTGAGACAGCTGGATTTATGATGGCAATGGGGACGGATTCTCGTTTTGGTTAAGAATTGTCTTTGGGTTAGAAGTGGATTAGGGATTGGTCGGTTTCCTATGTTGCTTTAAGAGGTGGATAGTTGGGGTTTTCCAAGACCTCCATCAGTTCTGGAAGTTCTAGGATTTCGAGGTTTGTATTCTTGTGTGATTCAGCTCGGGTGCTCACATGGGCGATTATTGGCTGCAAGTGGCTACCAAGGTCCCTTAAAGAATAGTTGAAGGTTTAGAAAGCTGTGTTTCATTTTTGAGGATTTGATGATTCTCGTTTGTTTTGGGTTCGCATTCTTGCTTCGAAAGATAGAGCTGGGTTTGAATTTTTTCTGAATTCAAATAAAAAACCACATGGAATAGAAGATTCCATGTGGTTTTCTAAGCTAATGGTTCAAGTTGGGGTTTTCGGTGGTACGCACTTTTCACAGATCACAGCGGACTTATTTGGGCGTTGGGTAAATATCTAAATGGCTTTCATCTTGGAAGGAAGTGATGTGTTTAATCCAAAAGATCTTTTCTTAGAACAAAATTTGGTGGCTTCCATAAGTGCTTGCTCCGCCACCGCACATTTTTTCTGTTTGTCCCAATCTGCAGCTTTCTTTGTGCTCCCTAATTCTGGTGTTGTATGCACTGCCAGATGAAAGCCTGTAGGCCCCATATGCTGCTAGAAGATCTCCATATTCTGCTCACCTGACCCAGTGCTCTGTTTAATTGATTTTATTGGTCTAAAAGTGGGTTTGATGTTTTTAGCATTTATCCAATCCTATTAGCCACTTGGAACAATTACGAAAGACATGCAAAGTCCTGAGTTTCCACGGTTTATTCCAATATGCATCACTAGGGATCTGAGAATATGACTTACATTCTACTGTTTTGGAAACTCAATTGAAAATCTTAAGTGGGAAACTTTAATTTCCTGTCAACTGATCAGTGACGAACTTATAGTTTCATCAGTAGTATGATCACTTTTTAGCGAATTGCTTTCTTGTTGATTTACGCATAAAGCAGCATTTATCTACTTAACGTTAGTGAGAAAAACGTTATTCAGATACATTGTTTAATTGTGTTTTAATATAATTAATGTCAAATTTGAATAAATTTGTTTTCATGTAGATTTATTTATTATCAGATTTTGCTGTACACTCTTAAAAGTCAATATTTCGAGAGAAATGAATACAGATCTAAACAATTCTGTATAACTAATTTCCTGCCCTGCAAAAACATGCGAACCATTCAAATTATGTTACTTGTTACTCTTACAGGGAAAACAAATTGTTTCACTTCTTGGAATGTTTCTTTCCTCTATCGTAAAAGTTGCATCTAATCCGAGTTTAGCGGGATTAATGAGAAGGGATTCCTTTGGGGATTAGAATGTCTTAATTTAAAATTTTACACCATGGAAAGACATTTTCTGGTTGTGTAATGCAGAAAGTAAAAGTTAATTAACAGCCACGTGACGCTGTAAAACTTTTCAATGTTTCTTTCCAGCATGTTCTCTAATTATGCTACATAAATGTGGAATAATAGATGGTTATAATTTGCTACTACTTAAAAATATAATTCTGAATACTAACAGTAGTAAATTATACAATAAGAGGACCCATCTGTTCATTGCCAGCTGACCGAAATTAATCTCTCATTCCTTTTGTATTTACGTAAATTCACTTTCAACAATAAACAATAAATCCAGATCAATATTTAACAAAATTTTTTTGTTGTTGCATTTGGAATTGAATGTCGTTAGTTTTTGCATTTGGAATTGATTTGTCTTCATTCTGTAATTGCACCTCCACAGTGAGTTTTTTTCTTCTAAACTCGTTCTTAAGTAAATATCATTATATTTACTGTTATGCCGACGGATAAAATTAAATGATAATGAAAATAACTTGTACCATGTATTCTATATTCAGCTGTTATCATAGTTTTCTTCAATTTTCACTTTACGCCCTTCAGACATTAACCAAAAACTCATCAAGCTGTTTCGAGTTAGCGGTAATTGATCGCAAACTCACTAACTAACAAGAAATTACGCAGTACGGAGCTTTAAATTAAAATTTTTCCAGATCGATCTGGAAGAAAAGGAAATATTTTGCAATTTTTTACTTAGATATTAACTTAGCATACTGCAGACATCACTAAACGCATTATAAAATCAACAGTTATGTGTAACTTAATTTATATTTCATTATGAGAAAAATGCACTGGCCATTTGCTACATAAGTGAGAAGAGAAAGGCACGTAGAGGCCCTATAATCTAACTTTCGATGGACGTCATCACTAGACTAATTTCGGTTGGACGGATAAAGATCAGATGTGTACATCTGTTGACAAATGTTGATGCTTTTACTGACAAAATTGATTTACCGCCGATTACTAAGGATAGTTTTAGAGTGAAAATATAATAATGTCATACGAAGTAAATGTTATTAGAGGAGACAGTTTTGTTAATGATTAATGTAGACACTGTTGGTGTAAATGTGTACGAATCAAGAACATTGGAGCCGCATTTCTGATTTAGTTTTGTCTAAATAAAAATTTCAGTTTCAAGTAAGTTTGTATTTTACTATATTTTCTATGCTCACTAAATATCCCGGAATAACACGTTCAGAATTATACATTATAATTAGTTTTATTTGTTGAATTCATACTTTATTTATGGTGGTGAGTTCTTCGGGTTTTTAGGCCGTCGTAAAATATAATTTCTTCCTAACGTTTCGCAAGCACGAGTGGATTGCATCTTCAGAGGTGGTTTGCTTGAGAGCTTGTGATGACGTGGTTTGCGATGACGTGGCCTGTGTCATCGGGGTCGACGCATTCTGTTGTTTGTTTTTATGCTCCGGTGTAGTAGATTCTTCTTCTTGTCCTGTGCCGTTACCATTCCTTGCAGTTTTTTGCGTTGATGAGTGCCGGAAACCATATCCGGTCCTTCTTTTCTATTAGAATCGTCGCTGTGCTCGTGTATTTCGATGGCTTCTAGTATTAGTCGGGAGCGATAGCCTGTTGTTGTGGCTAGGACTTCAGTGTCTGCAAATTTGATGCCCTGCCGAGGGCATGTTCCGCCACTGTCGACTTTTCCACATGTTCCAATCTACAATTTCGTCGATGTTCTTCGATCCTCGTTTTAGCGGATCCCTTCGTGGTTCCTATGTAGACGCTTCCACAGGAGCATGGGATTTGGTAGATCCTTCAGTGGCGAAGGAAGGTCTTCTGTCCTTAACCGACCTTAAACATTCCTGGATCTTTGTCGTGGGCTTGTATATTGTTTTTATGTTATGTTTCCCTAGGATCTTCCCAATTATGTCCGTAACTCTGGGAATGAAAGGCAGAAAGGCCCTTTGAGTGGTTTCACTCTTTTCGGCACGGTCCACTCTTACTGCTCTTTAGATGTGAATATGAGAGCATCCGTTTTGAAGGAAAGCCCTTTCTAAATGCTGTAGTTCCGCTGATAGGTGCTGTGGTCCACATATTTTCTTGGCTCTATCCGTGAGAGTCTTGATGATTCCTTGTTTTTGATTAGGGTGATGGTTGAATAGTTTGTGCAGGTATCTATCCGAGCGGGTGGCTTTTCGATATACCCGATGGTCCAATTGCTTCCCTTTCCTAGATACCAAGACATCCAGGAAAGTCAACTGTTGGTTTTGTTCAATTTCCGTGTTAAATTGTATCTCTGGATGTTGTTCGTTCAGGTGGTCGAGGAACAAGTCCAGGTTATCGCGTCCCTGTCTCCATTTCACGAACGTGTCATCGACATATCGATTTAAAGGGTGCGGTTCTCAAAGCTGTTTCCTCAAATTTATCCATGAAGACATTTGCTACAGCCGGACTGAGTGGGCTTCCCATGGCTACTCCTTCCTTTTGTTCGTAGAAGTCTCCATTCCACAGGAAGTAGGTGCCTTTTAAACTCCGTTTAATTCTCATTGGTTTTGGTTTTCTTCGCTGAATGTTATTTTCTGTACCATTTTCGCTTTTGTCCCAAGAGTATATGTTTCTTGTTGTTTTAACGCAAATCCCTTGTTGGTTTTTCGGATATATTTAATTATGCGGGCTTCGTAGCTTTCGATATAAGAGCTCTGTTAGCAGAGCCAGTTGATTACAAAGTGATTGGAAATTGGTGTAATCCATTTTAATAACTTACTGGCTCTTTGACAACATTTATATTAAATTACCACTGTATCCATTCTTTATGAAACATGACAACGGCAGCTATGGTTCCTAGCATATTTGTTGGCCAAAATGTTATTGTTACAGCGTGTTACAATTGTTCGTTTCTAAATTGTGCTCTCGAAAACTATGTCGAATATTTATAAAGTTTTCCTTTCTTAAGGAGACCCTACATCGGTCAAATCATCGACATGATAGATTTGCAAACGTTGCTACCAAGTTCATTCTTCTGAAACCGTGAAAATGAGTAGTAGTATTAGCAGGAACAAATCTATATTTCTTAAGAAAAGGCTATCGACCTATATCGGTCTTTCTGCCCTGAGTTTCAACGTTTTGTATATGATATTAATAAACTATGACAAAAAAAATTTAAAATTCATATTTGGAGATGCTCCAATAGGGTTGAGGTTGGGAAGAGGAAACGCGTAGGTATTTCACATTGTCGGTGTGTTTGGTTATTTGGCCGTCCGTGTTGATGGTTGGAGAGTTTGGTTTAAATCGGTGGTTTGAGAGGAGCGGCCGTTTTTTGTTGAATTTGGTGTGAGTCTCCATTTGTAGAACCATGCTGTTACTGTGTCCGTTAGTGTCTGGAGTTTGTCCACTGCTCTGGCGGTCGTTCTGTCATGCGCGATAAGGATAGTGTCGTCAGCGTATTGCAGCAAGTAAGCGTTTTAGTCTATATCTTCTTTATATTGTCTGTTGTGATTGTATATGTTATGGCAATATATGTTGTAAGGCAGGGGTGAGAGTGGTGAACCCTGAGGTAAGCCTTGCTCAGGTGAAAAGGGGATAGAGTAGTCGTCGTTGATTAGTAACCTCCAGTTGCCTGTCTTCGAGTAGTTGTTTAATAAAATGTATTAAGTAGTTTGGAGTGCCAAGTTTGTGTAGTTTGTAGAATAAGCCCTCGATCCAAACACTGTCAAAGGCCTTATTTATGTCTAAAATCAGGCTAGCAGTTTTTCCTCCGGTGAGCTGTGTGGTTTGTATGTTATCAGAAAGAACAACAAGTGGATGAATAGTTGAGTTTTTAGTCTTGAAGCCAAACTGGTATTTTGGAATATGATGTTTTATTAAATTCTGTAATCTGTTTTTCATGATGTGTCCAAACAGTTTCCTCAACACCGGGAGTAGCGTGATGGGTCTGTAGTATTTTATTTTTTTCTTAAAGTTGGAATCTCAACAACATTTTCAACCTGCTTCTTGCCTGTCGTTAACTTTTTTTGCTATATTCGTATCGGCACTAGCCTATGTGCAGCTTGATGATTATTGCTGCCGTTTTCTCATAAAACTCATGCGATGTGAGTACTCATTGATATGCAGATATTTATATCAATATTTTGGAGACTAAAGTAACCATCTTTCAACTGAACAACAAAAACATCTTTCGACAGAAAATTATATTTTGAATACTGCTCAACTGATAAGAATATCAGTAAATTATTATCTTTTTGTCTAATGGCCTTTTAATTTCTCCTTCTTCCATTGTTGAGTTATAAATGATACAACTGATATTAACGCAATTGTAATGAAAAAGGCGATTTTCAGGTGCCATTGGCTACATTGTTGCTAATTGACGGTTGTTAGATCTGTTTGATAAAACCTGTCCTATCACTTCTGAGGTAAAATATTGTGAAATTAATCTGCTTTTCTTTCTGTTTGAGCCATATCGAAATTGGCAAGACTTGTGTTCTTACAATAGGCAAAGTGAAGTTAAAGTGTAAATTATATAATTTTATAGGAAGTTCAAATCATTTTCAGAGTTAACTGTTCTTTAATAAGAATGTTTGACAATTTTCTCTCATACATCATATTACAAATCTACATTAACTCGCAGATTAAAAAATATTCTTCCAGAACACAGCGATTTTCGTTGAGTTTATGTATAGGACTGGGTATATGTATATGCATAGGTATATGTATATGCATAGGTATATGTATATGTATAGGTATATGTATATGCATTTAAATGTTTGTGTGACTTTTCAAGGGCTCCAATTGTGTCATGATGATATGCGGTAGAATATGGCTGAGTAATACTTAAAAATGTACACGTGTCCTTCAAAGTTGCGTTTAAAAATTCAGATCCCTGATCCGAGATTATACACTTTGGTATGTCATATCTTAAAATACAATTATTTTGAAAACTTCGTGCCGTATTTTGAAAGCTACTATTTTGGGCTTCCTAATTTAAATTTTAGAGCCTCTTTAGACTCAGAGTCTTCATCTAATGGTCTCACTAAATGCATATAAACATTAAAATACTGAAGATGTATATATAATGCTCATCGGTTGAATACTAGGCTTAGAATGTGTATAACGTGCACAATCATCATACGTTTTACGAAATCTTCAACATCCCCACGCAGAGTTGGTCAATAATAAAATCGCTATACAGGGTGATTTCAAATTGACCTCATTCCTTCTAAGGGTTATAGGGGCTCACTTGGAGACTATGAGAAAAATATTCAAAATTTTTTTTTCGAAAATTTCTAGAAGATATTAACAGTTGAAAATCGAATTTTAACTTTGTTATTAAGTATTATTTTAAAATAGTCCCATGTTTGCTTGGTAGCCTATTGGACTACTTAAGCATTCGAAGAGAAAAATTATAAACTGTACTTCAAATTCATATAATTACTGAAATTGTTTTTGAGAACCTCTAAAGAACACAGGCAAAATTAGTCGATTAAAAAAATACATTGAGCTAACATTTAATAAATATCTCAGCAAGCATGGCGTAAATATGCATATCAGCAGATAGAACGATGCACAAGTTGCTCCATATTTAGAAATTAGATTTGATTATATTCCCTAAATATTTATATTATTTAAACATATCGTCAACATTATTAATTTGACAACAAAAAGAGCTATATTACAAAAGCATGTAACCATAAAAACCATTACTACTCGACTGATAACTATTTTATGAAAGAAACTAAATCGCTTATCTTTTTAAAATGTTTACATTTCAAAATTGTCGTTATATTTTACTGTAGTAATAGTAAGTTTTAAATAAAACCATCAGCAATTTATTTCTGAGTGTCCGGTTTGAACCAGCTTAACTGCATGTACGACATTTTTTTGATTAGAAATGTATTAGAAAAGTACAAAGTACGATAATAAGCAAGGTGTCCCCGAATAGGAGGGCAATGTTTTGGATTTACATATTACACAAAACAATTTTCTACTACATGATGGAGCACCAGCCTATTTGAAAGTAGCAGATCGAGAACAGAACTACCGAAAGTCAGGGGATAAGAAGAGGAGGACCAGTCGCTTCGCCTCTTGAATCACACGGTTTAACCCCGTTAAATCTTGTTTGCGGGGACGCTTAGAAGTTTAGTATATGCCAATCCTATTAGCACCAAGGAAAACTTTTCGAAATCATATAATTTCTTTTTGAAAACAGGTTCAAGCAGATTGATTACAAACAAGGTTCAAGCCGGCTGCAGTACGCAAAAATCTTCTAGACTAGGCAGCTAGGGATTGCATATTACCGGAAGAAGTTGATGTTGAACCTTTACATACAAGATGGTTAAGAAACTTCTATGGATTGTCTAGTGCAACAATGAAAGACATTTCAGTATAAGAACCAATGCCTGAGAACTTCACCCCATGTCTGTGTAAGGCCCTATGTCCCCATATAACAGTGATGTGCAAAATTGTCATTTCTCGACCTTGAAAGCATTTTTATGTGCACAATGACATAGAAATTAACTAGTAACCATTTTTTCTACGTGCTTACTTAGATAAGACGATAACAGATATTATTGACAGCTAGTTTGATGATTTACTCGCTTAATGCAAATGCTAAAGATTTCGCAAAATAATTGTTCCTTATGAAACACTACATCAATCAATAACTGGCTGATGTGCAGCAACAAATTGCGAGGAAAAAGCGGCTACACAGCTTTGCAGAACGTCCATTTTGCGGAAGAGATTCTTAACGGAGTTGGAAATGATCCTTCCATTTGGTGACGTCAAATTTCGGAGGATCTGGGTGCGACTCAATATTCTGTTTCGCGGGTGCTACATAAGCAAATTTAGCCATACTATTTACTCGCAGTTCAAGGTTTGACTCCAGCCGATTATCAGCCAAGTTCAATTTTATCACCGGCTGCTTCATCAGTTTCTTGAACAAGTCAATTAATTTTTTTATGCATGGACGTGTGAAGAAAGCTGATCGAATTAAAACTCCAAGCATTTCGGTACCTTTCAGAACTTATGTTCTGGTTGAGGGGCGGGATGGTGGAGTGACTCCATCAGCTATCACAAAGGACTCCGTAAAACGATCAAGACAAGCTGAAGAGGTGGAAGGAGTACATAGAAGATCTTTTTAACGACGAAAGATCTTGAAACGAAACCCAGTATATTACAACCGGGCCGCCGATAACTATAAATGAGATGGAAAGGGCTATAAAACTGGCGAAAACCAGGAAAGCAGTAGGCCCAGATGAGATACCTATAGAGATCTAGACTCCTGGAAACCAACGGCAAACAATCTCTTCTTTTGCTTTTCAACAAAATATACGACACTGGAAATATGCCAACAGACTGGCTCAGGTCAACCTTTGTAAGGGTGCCTAAGAAAGATAATACAAAAAGATGCAGTGAATACCGCACCATCACCCTATTGAGCCACGCACTAAAACTCTTCCTGCGAATAATACACTCCAGAACATGTAATAAAATTGAGGGAGCGTTGAGTGATACACAATTTGGGTTTTTGCAATAACCTAAGAACGAGAGAAGCACTGTTCATCCTCCAGGTCCTCGTGCAGAGATGTAGAGACATTAGCCACCCAGTCTATATGTGCTTCATAGGTTTTGAAAAGGCCTTCGATAGAGTGCGACACGATAAGATGTTTGATATTATCCAGCAATTAGGCATTGATGACAAAGATCTACGCATCATCAACAACCTTTACTGACATCAACCAGCTAATGTCAGGGTGGCCCAGAACGTCTCAGAGGAGGTAGAGATACGAAGAGGCATGCGGCAAGGATGCATTATGTCGCCACTCCTTTTTCCTTTATATTCAGAGCTGATTTTCAGAAAATCACTAGACAATATTGATAGTGTTTTTGAATCAAGGTTAATGGCGTAAATAGAAATTATCTGAGATAAGCAGATGATACTGTGCTGCTTGCCAGTAGTCAAGAAGATCTACAGATCCTAGCCGACAGTGTGTCCATCCTCGATGAACATGGACTAAAGCTCAACACCAAAAATACTAAATATATGATAGTCAGCAAAGTTTTTATGCATCAAACAGCTATTCATATGGACTATTTCTTGAAAACACCAACTGTGTCACCTATCTCAGATGCAATATAAACGACAACTGGAATATGAGCAGACAGGTTAGCATTGTATAGAGAAGGCTAGATATGCGTTCTTTAAAATGAAAAATGTACTTTGTAGTCGGAGCATTAGCAACAAACTGAAGATTAGGCTGGTAAAGTGCTACATATTACCAATACTGCCGTATGGATTCGAAGGTTGGACATTGAAAACACACTACTAAAGAAGCTCGAAGCCTTGGAAATGTGAGTGTACCGGAGAATACTCCGCATTAGCTGGGTCGGCAGGGTCCGAAATAAATACGTCTTGCTGCACACAGAAATAATGAAAACAATCAAGATACGTAAACTGGAATACTTTGTATTCAATAATGTATAATACACGGCAAAATAGTGGGAAGAAGAGGGCCAGGCCGAAGGAGAACATCCTGGCTAAAGAACCTCCGAGATTGGTTCCATAAGTCCACCACATCCCTATTTCGCGCCGCAGTCAATAAGGTGATAATAGCCAGTATTGTAGCCAACATGCGGTAACTGACACGGTACACTGGACTCATCAGACTATAGGGAGAATTCACGTCGTATGAATGAGACAAACTCATATCGTGCAAACGTCATAAAGACGTGATATTGGGGACGTGAGTAGTGGTTTTTAATGACGTTAATGTCGCTTGGATGCCTGGGCTTGCATCACTTGTTTAGAAATGATCTACATATATGGAATGTGTGATTTATATATTATCAATGTTTAGTGAGTGACTGTTTTTCACTGTGTTTATTTAATTAGAGGCCTTTTCACTATTTATTTTTGCTTTTTAAAATTCGATAGATGTGTAATTAATCAAATAAACATGTGGATTTTTGCAAAATTACTGTAAATATAAGAGACAAAATATTTAAATCTATTTATTTTCTTTATTCTATCTCACTAATCGATTTTAAACGTATCTATAATAAACGGTGTTTCCATAAAAACGCCGGTTTTAAATTGTGCGCCATTTATAGTGTTATAATTTGACATTAAAAGAAATGAGGGTTCCAAAGCACTCAAATCCTAAGGAGGATGTCCAACATTTGTCCCAAAACTTTGGCATATTAAAAATATAATGATGAAAAAGATATTTTCAGCTCTGCATTAAAAACCAGATTGTAGAAAAAATGATTTTGCTTACATTACGCAGATCATTATGAATGGCTGGTTTTAAGAAGGGTAAACATGGCAGAACATAATCTTGTAAGATTAACAATATAAAGTCGGATTTTTTTTATAGAAGAGTGAGGAATTTAACCATCATACAGTGAGGCTGCAATTCATTACCAGACAAATTATTAACTACCTGCAATTCGGATGGAAGGCTCTATCCGAATCCGCGAGATTGCCTACTTATTGTAGGTCACTATGTATATCACTGCGAAGCCAACAGACATACATACACTATAAAGTTAATTACAGAAAATCCAGTGAGAGCCCAAAATGAAATAATGAAATACGTAATTTCATCCACAGTTCACTGTAATCATTTTTAATTAAATCAATATTGTGAAATTCACATTCATTTACCTGCCATATTATAATCGGGTAAAATGTAAATCGCGATTAATTATGTTTTAAACAAGTGCATTCATTGTAAATTTGATTATGGTAATCCTCTATTTATTAGTTTAATAACTTTTTATCGCTCAATGGCTAGAAGGCAAGGTTTCTGCGTATGTATTTTGCGATATTTCAAAATTTGAATCAATTATTAGAACATATTTAAATAAATTGAGTCCGGAAAAATACAAACTTGACCTGTATATCCACTGGATGGTCATTTTTAATTCTACATTTCTAAATAGGTATTCACTGTTCCATCATAAACAGTCAATTCCAAAGTTTGTTACCTTCGGAACCTTACTATTTAAACATAAGAAGGATATCATTTGGAAGGGTTGGTCTTTTAGGTTATTTGGTAACATATTTCGTGTTTTATTTTAAAAAATCGGATTTTCAAATAGTCGGCTAGTGATTATAGACGTAGCCAAATTTCCAGAAAAATTCGAGAAAGAAAATTGATTCGATTGACCAAAATGTGCATGGAGGACGAAGTATTAAAAGTACGTGTCAACAATAAACTTTCTGGTAGTTTTGAAATAAAAAAAGGGCTCAAGCAAGGTGACGCCCTATCACCTATCCTTTAGAATCTTGTCCTAGAAAAAGCAGTGAGAGAAGCCGAAGTAAAAACAAAGTTACTTACATCACAAGGATCTAAAATGCTGTTGGCATACGCACACGATATTGACATTGTAGGAAGATCCACAATCTCCGTAAAAGAAACGTTCAACAAAGTTGAAAAAGCCACGAGTAGAGTAGGGTTAAACCGAACACAAAGGCGAGATAGATTAGGCCAAAACATCACATTCGGCACCCTCAATTTCGAAAGAGTGAAACGCTTCAAATATCTGGGAGCAACAATCACCGCAGATAACGACATCACGGAAGAAATAAAGAGCAGGATACAATCGACAAGCCTCGGAAAGTCTTACAAGAACATCAAAAGTGAAAATCTACAAAACCATTGTCCGACCCATACTAACCTATGCGTCTGAGACGCGGACCATGACAAAAAAAAACGAAGAAAAACTCAGGCGGTTTGAGCGTAAGATTTTGAGAAATAATTTCAGACCATACCACGACACTACCACGAATGAATATAGAATGAGAACAAATGCCGAAACTAGGAGATTGTACAGGGATGGGGATGTGGTGCAGGAAATCAAGGGCCAGAGACTGAGATGGGCAGGACATGTGCATAGACTGCAGGATGAGAGATTGGTGAAATTGATGTGGGAGGAGGTTCCTACGGGAAGAAGACCACCTGGACGACCCAGAATGCGATGGAGAGACAACATTGTGTCAGATCTACAAAAAATGAACATCCCCTTTGAACATAGAATGATGGAGGATCGAAACACCTGGAGAAAAGTTGTACAGTCAGCCAACCCCCACCCAGGGTTGTAGTGCTATTTGATTGATTGATTGCTGTACATTATTCTAAAAACCTTTTTCTGCATAACCAATATGTTTTGAGTTACAAAGTATCCTCTTCAAATCCTTCTAGAATTCATTGTAATTATCAGGGTAATGAAGAAGTAGAAGAGTTAAGGGCACAGTAGAGCAGAGTTGAAGGGAGCAAGGCTTTTAGTGAGTAAACAGTTAGGATGAAATCCCACGTGTTCTGGACGGTCAAACGTCATGTACAAAGCAGAAAGAAAATCATTTATTCAATAAAATGCTTCGGTCAGATTAAATAATATACTAATAACAAAGTTTGTTTCCTTGTTCTAAATGGCACAGATCGGTCTAAAGAAAATCAGTCATAGCTGTATAAACCAGAAAATCACATTGAACCTTTGCAAATTTTTCCTGAGCTCTTTCCATATTACGTATGCGAATATTTTCAAAAATAGCCAGTAGGTCTATAGGTCTAAAATTTTTCAAACCCGTTTTTATTGCTTTTCTTTTTTACTATTGTGTTTATTACATTAATTATTTTTAATGAAACCAATTACACAATTTCTGAAATGACTTCTTTGAGAAGACTAGCTATCTAGTCTATCATCTCCAAAGTTCTGGTTGCTTTTTATTTGCTTCAATAATTTTAATTACTCAAGGATTTTGGATTTTTGCCAATGGATATTTGCCCTCATATATATTTTTTATTTGCCCTCATAAGATTTTTTGCCATTGGATATTTACCATCATACCAGGCTCACCCCAATGATCAATTTAATTCGGTATTGATTTAACTAGATAAAAATATTGATATGGTAATTCCACAGGATCATCGGATATTGTTCGGTAGGTGCCTCTCGCGATTTCATTATAAATTGACTACATGCGTGCATGCATGCTACATAAATTGAATACATGTTTATAATTTCGGAGTTTTGATAGTATTTGGCTTTGCTTTTTTGCTCAGAAGTTTACGAAAAATGCTAGAGAATCATATTTGCCGCATTATAACATAAGTATAAATTATTTCCCTGTTTAACATTACCAAGGCATATAAATTAATTTTGAAGCGCTTTAGTTCCTCGTTCCATCTGTATAGATATTTAGACTTCGTCTAAAATTAGGACTGCATCGATTTTTAGAAATTGTATAATGGAAAACTTCCAATACCTTGTAAATAGAAAATCCGCTCAGTTCTATTAAGAACGCATAACTATTGTAACGCAAGTAAAGGGTCCAATAAAAACGACGGATTTAAATTTTAAATAAAATATATATATATTTGTGGCATAAGTTTGAAACATTTATTGAAAAATCAAGTACACATCATGAATGGAAAAAGACATCGGATAAATGACCGCCTCGGCTTTGCTGGCACAGACGTGCTCTTTTCATGAAATTTTCAAGGACTGTTGCGCATAAATTTTGCGGTATTTCAGAGATACAGCGTTGAATTTAATCTTTTAAGGCTTCAATCGTTGTTGGTTTGTTCACATAAAGTTGTGACTTAAAAAAAAACGCTAAAGAAAAAAGTCCAAAGGCGTTAAATCGCATGATCTGGGCGGCCAATGCCGATCTCCAAAACGAGAAATAACACGACCAGGAAATGACTAGTGCAGTAATTCAACAGTTTCTCTGGCTGTATGGCATGTTGCACCGTCCTATTGAAACCACATGCTGCTGAGATCCATTTTTTGCAGTTTTGGGACAAAAAAGTTAGTTAACATTTCACGATTTCACATTTTCGAAGATAAATGGTCCGATGATGCCTCCAGCCTACAATGCACACCAAAGAGTGTCTCTTTTTGGATGCATCTGTTTCTGAACGATCACTCGTGCATTTTCGAAACCCCAAATGCGACAATTTTGTCGATTAACGAAATCAAGATGAAAATGGGCATCGTCACTAAAGATGATTTCCGTTGGAAAATCACCGTCCGATTGTCGTTGTTCCAAAATCCAATCGACAAAGGCTCTTCGTTGCCCATGGTCTTCCGGCTTTAGATCCTGAGCCAATTCAACTTTGCACGCATGAAGCTTCAAATCTTTTGTTAGAATTCGATGCATAGTGGTTGTGGAAACACCAATTTCCTGAGCTCTATGCCGAATTGATGTGGTTGGGCTTTCCTCAACATTTGCACGTACTGCTGCGATATTTTCAGTCGAGCTATCAGGACGACCGCGTGTTTCTGTTTTCACTTTTTTTATTTATTTTATTAATTGCTTTATTAATTCACTCTCAGTGGCTTCAGTTGGAGCATTCCCATGGCCCATAATTGCACGCATTTTGCGAACTGTGACTGCAAAACTTCCACCAATTTGATAATAATTTTTCACAATGAGAATTCGTTGTTGTGTATTGAACCGCTCCATTTTACTTAACCTCCTGCTGTCTACTAACGAACGGCCTTTTTTCTTTAACGTCAAATCATGACACTAGAAATGGCGCGCAATTCAAAACCGTCATTCGGTTCTTATTGGAACACCCTTTAGTTACTTGACTTCATGTTTGGCTTCATGACTTCATGTTGACTTTGCAATATTTAAGAGCTAACAACCACTGCCGATTTTTCATTCTCCGATTTATGTTTTAACTAGAATTATGTTGTTCCTTCTAAGAAAAATTAAGTTCGAAGAATTCGGAAATATCCAGTAAAACTAATACTTATATGGTTTTCTTATCATCATGACCATTATTAATAATAAAGTTGCCAATAGTGCGACTTGAATTGGAATAAGCTGTATATTACAATTGTTAAGTGTTTGATTGAAGTAAACAAAAATTACAAAATCTCAAAGATATGCAACACTTCTTCTGAGACTGGGGTTCGCTATATTCATGTACGAATGCAAAGGCTGGAAGACCGTAGTAAGCAGACAGCAATAAAAGATATCTCTTTTTTTGCTGGTTTGGTTGAAGATAGATCTAATTTTTCAAGTTTCCAACGGAAGAGAAGCACGTTTGAAAATAAGCTGCTAGGAAGATTCAGATTTAATGGAAAGTTAATGGGGTTAGAGTTTTGACTTAATACATACTACTAAGTTGTGTCAACAACTAAAATATAAAATTCCTTTAAACAATAAAACTATTGCAAACATTAAGCCAACTTTCATAAGTACAGAGAGAATTCAAACTACTATTTCCAAATAATTTCAATGCTTTGTTTCGTACAAAGCGCCAACTATATAATGAAAGCCGGTCTACATTAATGGACCTTCTATTTCCAAACAAATTAGCACATATTTGATAACGTTTTGAAACCCATGTTAACATAATTGCCTTTAATTAAGGTGATACTAAATATATCTCAATAACGGCGCCGCGGTGTTTGTTTAAACAATTGGAAAATCAGGATTAAATTACCTTCTGGCATTTGAAATATTATGCGACAAATTGATATGCCAGGTCATATAGTCATAATACCTAAATTTGATTGAAGTAATGCAGAATTACAAGCTTACAGTAGTAGTAAACATCTTTATTTCTAAAAAGGCTATCGACCTATCGGTCTTTTTGCCCTCGTTTAATACATGTAGTCTTAATCTAAGCAAAAAACAAAGATGAACACGTATACATTTCACTAATAATTTATTTTCGATTTGAAGAGTTTGGTTCGATTTTACAAAATGAGTACAATTTTTCTGACTTGCTACTAAATATGTAGTAGTAGTAGTAAACATCTTTATTTCTAAAAAAGGCTATCGACCTATCGGTCTTTCTGCCCTTGTTTAATACCTGTAATCTTAATCTAAATAAAAAACAAAGATGAAAATTCTCTTATTCTAGGTTAATAATCTTATTAAATAAACTTTCCAATTCTAATGACAAGAAAAAATTATTTTATTGTCCAGTAGTCAGTTGCGTTTGTAAGTGTTCGAGTAGCGTTCATGTAGGGAAACGGAAGCGGGATTGTCTGGTTGGTCTTGTAAGACAAAGGGGATTCAGTATGGTCCAGTTGTAGGGGTTGTTTGTCCATTTTGTCTGTAGCTGTATGAGTCTTTCCGAGATCTTTGTCATGTTTGTGCGTTCGTATAGTAGTTGGGTGGGGGGGTTGTGTATTGGGTTTTGGGGGTGTCTTATTCGTGTTATTAGTCTTAGTGCAATTTGTTCTGTTGTTTGTGTATAACGTTTTGTCCTTTCTGTTCCGTTGGTCATGAGTATATGTCCAAAGTCTAGCAAGGGTCTACAAATAGCTTTATATATTTTGGTGGCGGTGTTTGTGCTAATTCCTCTGTCTTTGTAAGTTAGTGATCGGAAGTGTTTTGTTCTCTTTATTGTTTCTGCCCTGACGTTTCGTATGTGTTTAGTGAATTTAAGTTTGTGGTCAATTGTGATTCCAAGGTATTTTACGTCGTTTTTTGGTTGTACTAAATATGTATTTATATGTTAAAATACGTTTCCCAGCTTTAAATAAATCAAGTCAATAATGAAGTTTTGTGTCAATCATATTCCTGGGTTTTTTTGCAAATTGTCCAAGAAAAATGTTCACTGTCTTGAAAATATAAAATAAATTGCTTATTTAATCAGGGGTTAAAGGCAGTGGCAAGTTGACATTGGGTTTAATAATAGATATCTGCTTAAAATTTAAAATTTAATTCATATCATAATAAATTACTAGTTTATTCTTATTGAGTGGGAAAAGTGATACTTTCGCCCACTAAACCTCCGTTGCCCAAACGATTGAAAGCGTTAAATATTGACAATAAGGGAAAATTAGTAAAACCTGAACAAAAAAAAAAAACGTTTTAAAACTAAATACATTAACACTTTGTTCATCTGATATGTATCAAGGACCTTCAAGATCACAATTTTCATCTAAACCACAAACAAAAATGAGTTTTGCTTCACAAAATCAAAAGCATCAATTCGAGATTGTTGAAACATTTATATATCAAAATAGGTATACAAAAATATATCTAACAACAATTTTGTCTTTAATTTTCAAATAATATTTTAATGTTTGGATAATAACGGATAAATGGATAAATAATTATCCCATATTTAAAAAAAAGGGTTAGTAAAGGCACTTATAAAGCATATTTTTGCCTTAACAAATACAAAATTCAGGAGGAAATGAAAATATTTTAAGCAAGCGTATAGCAAGTCAAAATAAGCAAAATAAGTTCGTATGATCTAGTTCGATTTTTATTTGTTTGGAATTTATTTCGATTAATTACAATTTAAAAATTAACAAAAACGTGTTCCAAAACAATTAGCAATATTGTATTCCAAAGTTTGATCTGATATTGAGAACATCTTACACCAACATTTGGTTTAATAGTTTGGTAGTACAATTTGTTTATATATTTTACGTATCCATAAATCTACTAATTCCAGTTCAGATGCTGTGCACATGGTATATACATAGAGCGCTTAGCCAAGGAATTTCAGTAATTTTAAGTTGTTAATTAAGAACTAGTATATACTCTGAAACAAGTGGGTTTTTCGGGTTTTTAGGCCGTCGTTCGGTAGAATTTCTACCGAACGACGGCCTAAAAACCCGAAAAACCCACTTGTTTCAAGGAATGGCCTCGAAAGTCTATCTCTTTTGATAGTATATACTCTGTTATGAATTAATCAATGCAGATGGTTTTGCCATTTTAGGTATTTTTCTTCATGGGAAAGCAGACCCAGTATTTTAAGTGACACATAAGTTAACTAACACATTAGCAACATAATTTATGCAACCATTATAATTTTTTCAAATATTTAAGAAAACGGTTTTGCTGGTTTACCGATTACAGAACTTATTTCAATCAAGAACTGATAATTTTCGAATCTTTGAAGGACAGACAAAACATGTATAAAACTATCTGTTTTAAAGTCATGTTTAAGAGATAATATAAGAGACGTATATTTTATATTTAAATACTTTATATTTTTAATTTTAGGTCTCGTCTATAAAAGAGCTTTTAGTATTACTAAAAGTAGTGTTATGAGAATTGTGAATATTTCAATTGCAAATTCAGTTTACTTTAAATTTCATGTTAAATACTTGCGCTAACGGTATTAAATTTCACATTGGACAACTATTTCAAATAATAATCAAATTCAAAATTTTAGATGCTGTAGTTTGTCAAAAAGAAGATCAGTGGGTATAATATATTTAAATGCCTTTTAAATTAAACTTTTTAAAATAAAGGGTGTTCCAAGAAGAACGACGGTTTTCAATTGCGCGCCATTTGTAGTGTCATGATTTTCAACTTTCGGTGTCATAGCGTCTTTCGCCTTCCGGTTCATCGCTTCCATCCTCTTCTGT
This sequence comes from Dendroctonus valens, assembly GCA_024550625.1. Taxonomy (NCBI): domain Eukaryota; kingdom Metazoa; phylum Arthropoda; class Insecta; order Coleoptera; family Curculionidae; genus Dendroctonus; species Dendroctonus valens. The sequence goes on from JAJTJO010000818.1 coordinate 495,186, forward strand.
CTTCCCATTGGTTGTATGTTTCGTTCCGACATAGCTTTTTTTATTCCATCCATTCATGTCGTCTTGGGTCTTCCTCTTTTCCTTCTCACCATTGGTGTCCATCTGAGGTTTCGTTTGGGAATTCTTGTGTCATCCATCCGCTCAACATGCCCGTACCATATCAACTGTCTTCGTTGGATTTCTTCTATTATGTCTATTATGTCTGTCTTGACGTTCATGATAGCTCTGATTTCCTCATTAGTTATCCTCTCCAACCTTGATTTCCCTGCTGCTCTACGCAAGAAGTCCATCTCCAGAGAACGCAACCGCCGCTCTATGTGGGTAGTAAGTTGCCAGGTTTCGCATACTCTTAAATATGGAGTTGTATAGCAGGTGTTTCCTTTCTCGGGATATACATGTTGACCATAAGATGGAGTTTAGGCAGCCGATCACTTTCTTGCCTTTTATGATGCGTTGTTCTATTTTTTTCTCTGTAACGCCTCCAGTCTCAATTTTTGTTTCAAGATATACGTATTCGATTTGATTTGACATTAAAAAAAAAAAGGTCGGTCGTTAGTAGACAGCAGGATGTTAAGTAAAATGGAGCGGCTCAATACACAACAACGAATTCTCATCGTGAAAAATTATTATCAAAGTGGTGGAAGCTTTGCAGCCACAGTTCGCAAAACGCATACAATTATGGGCCATCGGAATGCTCCAACTGAAGCCACTATGAGAAAATTAATGAAGACATTTCAGTCAACTGGGTCTGTTAATGAAGTAAAAACAGCACCACGCTGGTCCTGGTAGCTCAACTGAAAATATCGAAGCAGTACGTGCAAATGTTGAGGAAAGCCCAACCACATCAACTCGGCACAGAGCTCAGGAAATTGGTGTTTCCACAAACATCATGCATCCAATTTTAACAAAAGATTTCAAGCTTCATGCGTACAAAGTTGAATTGGCTCAAGAGCTAAAGCCGGAAGACCATGGGCAACGAAGGGCATTTATTGATTGGATTTTGGAACGACAATTGGACGGTGATTTTCCATCGGAAATCATCTTTAGTGACGAGGCCCATTTTCATCTTGATGGCTTCGTTATTCGACAAAATTGTCGCATTTGGGGTTCCGAAAATCCACGAGTGATCGTTCAGAAGCAGATGCATCCAAAAAGAGTCACTGTTTGGTGTGCATTGTTGGCTGGAAGCATCATCAAACCCTTTTTCTTTGAAAATGCAGTTGGTCCAGCTTTAACGGTAAGTGGTCTTCGCTATCGTGAAATGTTAACTAACTTTTTTGTGCCAAAATTGTAAAATATGGATCTCAACAGCATGTGGTTTCAACAGGACGGTGCAACATGCTAAACAGCCAGAGAACCTGTTCAATTACTGCTCGAGCCATTTTTCTTTGGGGTTTCAAGTCAAAAGTTTGTGAACAAACCAACAACGATTGAAGCCTTAAAAGATGAAATCAACGCGGTATCTCTGAAATACCGGAAAATTTATGAGCAACAGTCCTTGAAAATTTCATGAAAAGAGCACGTCTGTGGCAGCAAAGCCGAGGCGGTCATTTGTCCGATGTCTTATTCCATTCATAACCTCATGATGTGTACTTACTTCATTTTTCAATAAATGTTTCAAACTTGTGCCACAAATATATATGTTTTATTTAAAATTTAAATCCGTCTTTCTTATTGGAACACCCTTTATTTGTAATTTAATAGTACATTATATACCTAGGTCGAGAAGTAAGCTATTATATACCGATCACTTTTATATGTGCGAGGTATCTCGACCGAAGTATATATAGAATTTTTTTTACTTCTAAAGCGGATAATTGCTTAAATTGATTTAATTAGATTTAGAATTTCTCATTCATTTTCATTTTTAAAGTGTCGCAATATTTGATAGCCTGACATTCAGTTGCCAAACTGCCGCAATATAATTTATCGGTCTCCAGAAAACAAATAAAAGTTCTATGGAAAACTTCTGAAATAAGCGAAAAACTAGTGAATCTTAAAGTTACAGTGACTTAGAAGTGGAAATCGATGGAATCTCACTTGAACTTAGGGAGGTGAGCAAACTAAACTTAATGAAAAACTTAAACATATTTCATTATTTACCTAGGGACTTTTTATTATTATTATTGACCTAGGGGGAGAAATACGAGTTTTCACTAGGGAAATAGAGTAAATAATGATGACTTCTCAGGTTAGTAGCATAAAAATTTATTATTAGTGTTTTACGTTTAATCGCCTAAGTACGGACATTTAAGCGATTATAATCTTAATTCATTCCAATGTATTCCTGGGTTTTCAGTCAATTTTATTGGCACTATTTATGGTGTTATGTGATGAGCCCTGCGTTTCGTCCCGGGTCTACCTATTGGACTCGTCAGTAAGGCTTAGGTAGACCCTGCCTTATACGCCGGACATCGGTTATACGCGTTCGGACGTAAATGAACCGAGCCGGTGTAGATCTTGTGCGGTGAGATGTTGGCAACCCGTGTTGCCGATGCTGCCACTCGTTCCATTCTGCTTTTTTTCCCAAGCATCTATCTTCGTTTTTGTATATTCTTTTTCCTGACTGTACTTTAATTCATTCCAATGTATTCCTGGGTTTTCAGTCAATTTTATTGGCACTATTTATGGTGTTATGTGGCAGGGTCTACCTAAGCAGGTTATAAGGCAGGGTCTACCTAAGCCTTACTGACGAGTCCAATAGGTAGACCCGGGACGAAACGCAGGGCTCATCACATAACACCATAAATAGTGCCAATAAAATATAAGGCAGGGTCTACCTAAGCCTTACTGACGAGTCCAATAGGTAGACCCGGGACGAAACGCAGGGCTCATCACATAACACCATAAATAGTGCCAATAAAATTGACTGAAAACCCAGGAATACATTGGAATGAATTAAAGTACAGTCAGGAAAAAGAATATACAAAAACGACGTATAATCTTAATAATAAGTAGCTCGGTCACAATGATACTAAATTTTTAGCACGTTCAGAATAATATGGTTGGAAACCAGCTCTCAGAATATAATAATTTCCCTTTTTGAAACATGTTTCAAAATATGCTTCAGGAACTGTATAAAAAAAGGAACATATAAGTCAGACTCCCGAATAATTGGAATACAAAAAACTTGAAAAATATATAATACTATTAAAGTATATCATCTGCTGAAACATGGATAGAGCTATCGGCGATTTTGAAGGACGAAAAGTATAATTCATTTTCTAGCTCTACATTTCTGACGCCCTTATTCAACGACATTCTAACCTTTTTTTAATGTTCTTTTATTAGCGCCAATTACTATCTCTCTCCATTTCGTTTCACCCTTTATTCATTTAGTAGTTAAGTTAATTTTCCTTTTACTTGTAGCTTTCTTAAGACTTCCACCGTCCTAATGTACTGGTAACTTTTTATAGATTTAAAATCCCTTGTTCCAACTTTGATGTGTTAAAAAGGGTAACTTGACGTTCGGCGTTCGTGCTATATGTGGAGATTTTCGTTCTAATGCTCATGAGAATCCCTTAAATATAAAACAATCGTTATTTGCTCATTTTCAATTACTGATGGTTGGTGAAATGATTTGGCCACTAATTATAACTGAATACGAGTACTTGACTGACTGATAGTAACACCCGATTTCAATTTTAACTTGGATTCCTTTTAATCGGCAGATTACGGCTCGAATAGATTTATCTATTTACATGCAATGGTTGTGCTAAGCTTACGAATTCGTTACATCAAGTTTAAGCTAATTCCGAAACATAATTAGTTTCCTGAAAATTTGTGCTTTGTGGGAGATTGGAATGATAATGCGATTTTTGAGTACTTAGGGATACGAGGCAGAAATCCTTTGATTCGCGATAGTAAGTAATATAAAGCTGGCCATTTGAGTAATTTCATAGCATGATGCAATATATCACGTTAATAAACCATCATAAAAAATGGCTTGTTGCGCAAGATCGATGGAGTTATCAAACTTTTCAAGCGGCGAGCAACCATATTTTTAGGATAAAAGATTTCTTAATTATGAACCCATTGTACAGAAAGAATAAGGTAAAATTTGGCATTTTTAACGCATTCAATCATCGGAAGTATTTGGCAATTTGTAGCAGAAGAATTGTTACAACAATTATGTGTCATGCCGAATTATAAAGATATTTTGCATCCAAAAATCCTCTTATACTTCGAACAATGCCTCTCAGAAAATAAATATACATTTTTGTTATAACAAAGACTAGTTCACGATGCCTAAGAAATCAACGGCTGTTCCTGAATTTTGCCTTTGTGTTAAGAAGGTGAATTTTGTATACCTACTAGTGATACTAACCTTGACACATACAAATAACCATTTTTGATCGGGAGTTATTATGGAAACTGGCGTGTAGCGAGACATAATAACCATAATTCTTAGGACTTTCTTTTGGATATGTTTCAGCTTTTATTATGATTTGGATACAATACAAGTTCATGAAAACGTTCTGTAAGTGAATAGAAGAGCGCATAGAGTAATATTATTAGATACGGAAAGGGACTTCGTTCATTCAAATGTCGGAAGTGAATTCCCTCGTGGAACATCAGCTTTGCTATTTTCTACTTTAGCCGAAAGTGGTTTTCAAACATTCTACCAGAAAAGTTTGTGAAAGCAGAAACCTCTCAATATATTTAGGTCTAATAAACAGTAAATTCACAAGATAATTAATTCATGCTTTAAACAGTCACTCCCAATTCTGTTTGCAGGTTTGGGAATGTTGAGGAATAAATATAGTTTCCGTGGCACCGCTCGTTGATGTTCGTAGTTATGTCAGAAGCAAAATTGCTTTTAACTCTGCCTAACAAAGTTATTAATTTAGTGGTCATTTTGTTATCATTTTTAAGATGACAAAAGGAGAAAAACTAGTAAAAAACCCAAAGAAATTGGTTGACGTTCCGACTAAATTTGCTAAAATTGTTTGAAAACTAACAAAAACTATACAGTGTGTCCCGATATTAGGTGGTCAAAGTGAAACAGTCAAATATGCTCTCAAAAATAATATTAATTTTTCAAATAATCATGTATCGAAAAATGCTCCCTAACGGAGCTACGCCTTCTTGAAGAGGGGCCCAGTGGTAGGGTTTTTTGCAAATTATTTCTAAACGGTTGACTATGTAAACTAACTTGTTTCTGAGACTATTTTTTCTACAAATTGTGGAAATCTGAAGTATTTTACGAAGAAAAGGTACTCTTAATTTACTTCGCTCAGACGCACCATTTTCCAACTAAATGACTTTAAAAATATCCTTTTCATCATCAGCGAAGTAAATTAAGAGTACCTTTTCTTCGTAAAATACTTCGGATTTCCACAATTTGTAGAAAAAAGATTGATTTATAGTCTCAGAAAAAAGTTAGAGCTTTTTTGTTCTCGTACCCCCCCAAATGATACGTCTATGATGAAATTCTGACAGTTTTGATTTCAGATCTAGCTTCAGCATATCAAAATTACTAAAGTTCCTAAAACTTACGTTCTGAAGTTCAACCGTTTAGAAATAATTTGCAAAAAACCCTACTACTGGGCCCCTCTTCAAGAATGCGTAGCCCCGTTAGGGAGCATTTTTCGATACATGTTCATTTGAAAAATTAATATTATTTTTGAGAGCAGATTTCACTGTTTCAGTATGGCCACCTAATTTCGGGACACCCTGTATAGTCGATATAAACTTAATGCGGACAAAGCTGAGTTTGTATTCCTTAACAGTTTTCTGGCGGATTTTAATTCCGGATTTATGTTCTGCTAGCTACTTTTCAGAACTGCGGAAGTAGATGTTTTTACTCTTAAAAGATCTAATATTCAACATTGAATTTTTGCAATATTTTTGAAATTTTACAATCTTCCTAATATTGAATCAAATTAATTAGTCGATTTAATTACTTGAGTACTCAACTTATTCTTGATAGATTATTGGAAAATTTGTCGACAAAAAGTACACACATTTAGCAAAAATAAGCACTATTAACAATAAACGTTAAAAGTTCCTCCAGCCTCTTCCCCAGATGAGTTTTTTTATTTAGATCCAAAATAGCGCAATTTAAAAGAATAACCAAACTTTACTACCGAATATTTATGGTTATTCTTCCTACACCCACATTTTCCTTGCTTTATTCAGGATTGAATATTAAATAAGTCAGTTACATGAGCAAACTCATCTTTTCACAATTTGCGTGAGTTGTGTGACTTTTCTCTTATTCTACGACCAAGAGAAAGTGCCGAAACCATTATGTTTCATATCTGTTTTATGAAAACTTCAATATGCGCAACATATGGATTATTTAACCATTTTTCTTTGGATTTACAATATAATTTTTCGAAAAATGCGGAACGTATACAGTCTGTTTCAAATGAAGTGCGCACTATTATTTGTATGTATTTATTAATGCAAAAGATCAGCAGAAGCCATAAAATTGGGTGCGGTTTAATGGATTGTAGAAGGAAAAGTAAAGTAATGTGTTGCTATTTTATAAGTTGCGATGACGAGAAAAAAATGCTCATCCTGCATAGATAAAATTAATTGAGAAACGCATCTATGGATTAGTGGTTCTAGTAAGGTTCCCGAAGAGGTGCACCGACGGAGCCAGTTTGAAAATGTTTATAGTTCTAGACATCTCAATATCAAGACAATCTTTTAAAATAATTTCAAAATAGATGCGAAAATTTAGCCAAACTTGTTGACCACCTAGCCTTTGCTTCATCAGATTTCGTCTTTTCGGGTTAAGTAAAAGTTGCGCTCCATAAACGGCATAATTTTTCTTTAGACATCTGAGCATACGGATAACCAGCACCAAAATATGCGAGTTTGGAGCCGAAATGTAATGGAATGATGGAATGAAAAGCTGAGTTAAAATTTAATAATTTGTCCTGAAACGACTCTAAGGTCCTGTTTTTAAACTTTGGTTTAAAGTATGTTTTTAAACTCGACTCTCAATTTTGTTAGTTGCTGATAGTGATATTTGAAATTTAGGTCAAATATTTCGCAAAATGTTATGTAACTTTTGCGGAATGAATTTTTAAAAGTATGAAGTTGAAAACATCCAATTGCCTTAAAAAATAACTGCCAAATCGGATAGGCCTGACTATTTTCGATAGGTTTGCCGGCTTTTTGGGACTTCTTCTCGAAACACAATATTTATTGAATTTTCTGAAAACAGTTAATAATAGCTCACAACGCTCTGTGCTGCTTTTTCTGAATGGACGGGATAATTTTTAAATTGCAAAAAAATATATTTTCTTTAATTAGTTAGGATTTGGTTTACTTACCGGCTGATGAGATTTGGTCGAGCCATAACTTGATCCTGCACCCCCAATAAAACAATAATAAGTAAAGCGCTGCTGAGAATGGTCGTATTCATTTTGAGAAACGATTTCCGGAAAAAATCACCAATGAGTACACCAACTGAAGGTCTGGGAAAGACACTTTACTGATCAAAGCACAAAAAATAGTTTCACTGATTTCCGTTTCACAAGCGATCACAATCTTATTGAACGCGTTCGAAGGAGAGCCAAATAAAATTAAATTGATTGGTTATGGAGTGGGAAAAAAAATTCTGAGATATCGTTTGATTCGTTCGATTTGAATCTAGTCAAAATCGTCGTTTATTTCTCTGTCGTTTCGCGATTTCGAATGGTTGTGGTTCGCGTCAACTGGGATATTTATGCATTTTCGACGCTAAAAGTTTGAGATAAAGTGGGCTGGATGCGGCGCCGGATTGCGTGTTCGGAGCGTCACGTCTGAAGAGATGCGTCGTCGTTCTTTTAAGCCGCACACGACACAAAATACAGGTGTTTTCCGATTTTCAGTGATGAATTCTTTTATCTTTGATATATTTTTTAAATTCGTGCACGTTTATTTGATGAGTAGTCCGCAAATTTTTCGCACTATGGATGGCAACCATCATGCATGCTGTTAATTCTGGATGCGATTAAGCTTTGAACAAATTATGATTAAGCTTTTACTCTTTTACCTTGCCCTACACTGTATGCTTCACAAAAAAATTTGTTTATTGCATTTTCGGGGTAACTACCATAATGTGAGTTTTATTTAATTTAGAAACACAGGAAAATAATGGGTTCCCACTACCTTCAAGAAAAATGTAATTCTGAAAGTTGTCAAAATACATAATTTTTATTTCGTTCATGTAGATAATATAAAAAAATATTATTACCCCAAAAAGATTATCAACAAAATTCAGTCCAAGCTTACTTTAATAAGCCTAATTTTAAGTGAACATTTACAACCAACTAAATAAATGTAAATTAACTTTTAATTAATTTTTTCAAGTTTTTTAAATATTTTTTAAAGGACCAACGAAGGTGATGATGTGTCTGTCAGTTATTTTTGTTCGGTCATATAGAAATCCGCTAAATAGATTGAACAGGGTTCGCAAAATCGGTCGTTTTTATTCGGAAACCGTAGCAGTTTTTATTTTTTCTTTTTTAATTTGTTTATGAGGTACAAGGTGAAACTGAAAAATTGCCAATATCAACTTTATGTTTTAGCTCCGTTATTACTGAAAATATTAACAAAATGTAAACTCACTTTTAATAGATAATCATTTGTCGAGTAAAAGTCGCACAAGTTTAATAATATACGGGGAATCTAAAAAAAGCTACAAGAAAAACTAGTGTTTTTTTAAATGTAACCTTCAGTAAAAAATATGGGATGGATAGCCATATTGAAAGTAAATATGTTTCCCGGAATCTAGCTAACACTATAAATCGACCAGCTTCGCAAAATGTTCATGCAGGATTCCAATATAAGCATCATAATTCAAATAATTTGATTAAAAATAACAGTTGATTTTTATAGATATTTGGGCCTTAGGTTCCAATTACAAAGCCAAATTATTGTGACGTATGTTGGTGTCTGAAGTTTTTCTATCGCTGTTGCTGTAGTTTTGTCATGCGTTATAAGTGCCGTGTCATCCGCGTATTGAAATATGTACAAGATGTTGTTAATTTGAGATTTGACTTGACCAACTTCAGTCAGTATTTTGCTTTTTGAAATTCTACAAGTTTAAATAATAGTCCTTTGTTCCAAACGATGTCAAAGGATTTATTAATGGCCATAAAGAAAGTGTCTGGTTTGCCGTCGTTCATAATTGTAAATTAGTATATAAGATCTCTCAGGAGATATCTAAATTATTGTGAGGGTATAATTTATGGGCCAGTAAGTAAATCAAAAATTTTATATAAACATTGCCTGAAAGACGCTAAGACTTAGAAATGCGGGGGTTCAAAAACACGTACAAAACTATTTTTTCCAATTTGTAAATTATTTTTAAATCTTGTACATCTACACAATAATTTAAAGAATATTTTCAAAAATACCACCATGGCCCTGGAGTGAATTTTTTACCTTGTATCGCTTATTTATCGCTCCCATAGAACGGCCAATTGAAAAATTAGTTCGTCTTGACACAACCACATTGCATTATTAATTCTGTCTAACCTCTTACTTTGAATCTACTCGTGCTGCATAAACAAGACACTTTACCTAACTACTCGACAGGCAATAGCCTAATGGATTAAGGTCCGGAAATATAGGAGGCCACCTAACTGGTCTTCCCCTAACTAATTTTTTTTGCAAGAATTGAATTTTTCCGTTTAATTACTCATCTGGTTTCAAAGTACCAAGCGAATAATTACTCATCAATCCACGCCAGAAGTTAACACTAAAACTTTTATTCAAAAGGTGGATTATCTTCTTATCATGGACGTTCATTACGATAATTGCTAATACCATCCCGAGTCAACTCGTCCTTCCTCAGTAAAAATGATACTGAATCTAATAAGTAATAATAATACAGAATTTGTGCACTCTATGGTTTTGAGCTACTCAATTATAAAATTCTTCTTCCCGGCCTCTGGAAAATGTTGAACAGCTTGCAGAGGAACAGGTTTCAAGTTATTCCCATTCAGAGCGCCTTTTCTTTCTGCATATCTGCCACAATATCCAGGATACTTTTCCCAATGTCAATATCGAGTCCTTATGGTTTTTCAGATCAACGCTACACACTTAGAAATGTTAGAGTATGTGAAATTGTTGAGAAACTCTCTTAAACGTTCTCCCATTGGACATGGTTCTCCCTGGAAATTGCTGATGGTATTCTGCAATAGGCTGTGACAAAAACAAACTTTTTTACATATCGATATTTCAACAGTAGATTTTCGAACCCCTGCGTCTATAAACTTTTAATGGTATTGGTGGTCATGTAGTAAATAAGTCTATGGTTTAGCACTTGGGTATTATTTAGTATATTTTTACATATTAGTATAATTATTTCATCTAATCCTACTTTTAATCTTTTACTTTTATTACTTATCCCTTTACCTTTACTATTTATTACTTTGTCTTTTACCGGTGCTGTGACCTTGATGTTTGCTAGTGCTTCTTCATATCCAGTGTATGTGATTACTTTGTATGTGTTGTCTGGTGGCTCGTTCTAATAGTTCATGTAGCATACTTATTTACCAATTTCTCAATCTGTTAACCAACCGAAACTCATCCGAAAGTGTTCGGAAAACGCAATAGCAATAGTCTTAATCTGTAGTGAGACCTGTTCCGTTTGTACTAATTGTTAAATGGTTCTGAGAAATCTTGATTTCTTGTAACGTGAAAGTTTGAAAAATGTTTGCAGACATTCGATATCAAAACCACTGGAGACGGGTAGTAAGAAGACAATTCTAGTCGCTGCTTACAATCCGCACCATGAAACTAGATAAGCACAGGCTCGCCTTGGAGAACGAACTTCTAACCATCAAGTGGAACATTCTGGGAATCAGAGAGACCAGAATGCAAGGCAAGGCCACTACTATTCTACCGTCCGGGCACTTGTTATTCCAGAAAAACTCCGACATCAACGACCACCTCAGCGGATTGGTAATAATGGTTCAGAGCAAATTAACACATCTCGTCAGTAAATGCAGTGTCATATCAGACCGAGTCATCTACGTGATGCTGAAATTTAATAGTAAATACAGCATACAGGTCATCCAAGCCTATGCCTCCACTGCCGCCGTGCCTGATGAAGAAATAGAGCAGTTCTACGAACACCTTTCCATGGCAAAGAATGCGGAGAGAAAAACCTCTTCAACGGAAATGACCTGGAAAAGCCCTGACGATGCAGTCAAAAACGAGATCGACTGTCCTAGTCACGGATAAGCTCGTGTCCACCGACGTGATAGTCCTAAATCGGTTGAACACGGGAAGCGACCAAAACTACTGAGAGCGAAAATATATGTCGATACTAGACCGGGAAGAAAGAAGTTGATTGTTAAGAGGGTGACACCAGAGATTACTGAGTTGGAGGCGAAGCATGAGGAGTTCAGCAGACAGATTGAACAAAGATTAGAACCGACGGATATTCTGAAAGATCTGGAGTTAAATGAGCTGACAGGGAAAATCGTCGAAAGTATCCGAGTTGCAACAAAGAAAGTCTGCACGTTTGGAGGGCAGCGAAACTCGAAGCTCACTCCGGACAAGGCTAGACTTATAGAAGAACGCAGGAAGGCGCTCATGGATTGCGACGCGCCGGAATACCGTCAGCTGGACAACCTTGTAACGAGAGCGCACAACTCACGGATGATTCAAGAAGCCATTGAGATCAATATGAAATTGAGGGTCCTCCGTTCCAGAACGGCTAAAGGAAAACCACCACAGATGCGGTACGAGCAGGGCGTAGTTGTGTCAGGGAAAGGCGAAATCGCTGCGTTCATCGAGAACTTCTATGGGATACTGAGCAGCCAGTCAGTACCAGAACCTGACTATCTTCACGAACACAGAGGTCCAGTCGTCCAGAACGTCGGTTCCGAGGAGATCCCCGAAATTGATAGATCGGAGCTGAGGGCTGCATTAGAACAAATGAGAAATTGTGAAGCTCCCGTAGAAGATCAACTGCCGAGTGAGATGCTGAAGACTGGAGGAGAAACTCTGGACAAGGCACTTCTCACTCTCTTTAACAAGTGCTTCGAAGAAGGAAGGATTTGAGAGGCATGGAGGAATGCTGAGGTCACCATCCTTTTCAAGAAGGGCATCTCTACGAACATCGAGAATTACCTGCCGATTAGCCTCTTCTCCGAGTTATACAAGCTCCTTACCAAAATAATCGACTTCTACCAACCTGTAGAGCAAACTGGATACAGGAAGGGGTATAGCACGATAGACCACATCCAGGCAGTTCGCGCGTTGATCTAGAAATGCACTGAATACAACGTCCACTACGCTTGGCCTTCGTCGATTACCAGAAAGCTTTCGATTCTGTTGAGATCTGGGCATTTCTACATGCGATGGACGCTGCGAGTATTGACTGAAGATACTCGAATCTCATCAGAGATATATATGAACAAGGCTCTCGCCACGTTAAAGCCTGCGAAGACTTGGTCACCGAAAGGATCTCTATTAAAAGAAGAAATAGACAAGGCGATACTATATCGCCAAAACTGTTTATCCTGGCGCTACAGGACCTGTTTTTGTGTGACCTGACATGGGAGAGGAAAGACATCAATATCTATGGGAAGTTCCTGACTCACCTACGGTTCGGTGACGATATTGGTCTGGTGAGCGGTGATGCCGACGAGCTTGGACTCATGCTAAGAGAGCTGAAAGAAGCTTCGGAGTCCGTGGGCCTGAGGATGAACTTTCAAAAGACTAGGATCATGAGTCAAGGTAACATCCAGGTCACACTCGACAACCACACGCTTGAAGTTGTTGAAGAGTATGTGTATCTTGGTCACAACATCAAGCTTAGCAAGGACAACCAGACAACCGAAATCACCAGGCGAATTCGCCTGACGTGGGTGGCTGTTGAAAACCACGTCCTCAGAAAACAGGACATACCCATCAAACTCAAGCGGAAAGTATTCGACGCCTGCATAAACAGGGCGCACCGACTAAGAGTGTGTCAACGGGCAATGGAACTTGCGATGCTGCTATAAGCTTGAGGGACCGAGTCAAGAACGAGATCATCAGAGAAAGAACTAGAGTCGTTGATCTCATAGAATGTTTTGCCACCAATAAATGGCGTTGGGAAGGACACGGGCGAAAATCATAATGCAGTGGTGGCCCAGAGAAACTAGACGAAGTGTGGGGCGACAACCAGCAAGATGGAGGGATGATATCCAGAGGAAAGCCGAAAAAAGAACTGGATTTTGAGGGCTCAGGACAGACAGCGGTGGAAAAACATGGAAAAGGCGAAAATAAGAAGAAGATTGTGATTTATTTCATGTTTTGTGTCTGATTGAAAATTAGCGTCATTCCTCTGGTGGCGTTATCTGGGGATATGCGAAAAGTACAGAAAAAATATTACAAAAAAATTATTCTCAACTGAAAACTGTGATATTCGACAAAAACTGAAGCTTTCTTATAAACATTTCATAAAAACCCGATAACCTGTTATACCTGAAACTGTAAAGCAATAAAAAAATTGTTTCCCACATTTTTTGCTTTCTCAGTGGAATTTATTTACTTTCACTTGTCTCGTTCGGCGGCTCGTCAATTATTTGGTAATTTTCCTTAATATAGTATCTCCAAAATGAAGTAAAACTTGATGTCATTTCGACGCTTTTTTATACTTTTCTTCTGAATAGCATAATTTAAAATATAACCAAAAATACACATCCCAGATGTTGAAAACGAATGTTCATGTTGAAAACGAATGTTCGTCAATAAAAAGTTTCCGGAGGTGTGGTTGTAGCTGCGCTTTTTTATAAAAAAATTATAAAAACGTAATTTATCCAAATATCAATAGTTTCAGCAAGTTTTGCAGTGTTTTAATTGAAAGGGCGAATGAAAGAAGGTGTTTTGTATAGTTTTTTAAGTTTATTTCATGAAAAATTTATTTGTATTTATTTATAATTGTTTAATATTATTTAGTAGCAGTTTTAGAACTTGCAGTAAACTTTTGAGATTTTTTATTTAAAACAAATTATACTTTTCTTCTTTCATTTTGATTGATCCGGTAGTTGTTTTATTGATAAAAAAATATTTTTCTTTATAAAATATATGTTTTCCATCGCCAGAGAAAAAACCATGTTCTGAATCTACAAAAAGGAGTAGACTAAAGAATCTGATTTTTTTAGAAACCTTTCTGATTTTATTTACGTTGTGTCTGAATTTCACAGTATTTGGCTGTTTTTCATTTGGATGTTTTATTATATTTACTTTCTTAAATGATGTTTATCCATCAAATTTTACCAGTAAATTCTAAATTTATCAACCCTAATCCAGTTTATACCATCACGAAAAAGTACCACCTTTTGTTTAAAACATGTTTGTGGTACTGCTCAGGAGATAATACCTTTTCATTTTTCTTGAGCATCTTTTCCACGCCACCAAGCATCGATCGGAATCTAAATATTACTATTACTACTTTATTATTACTTTACATTTATATTTATTATTACTTTAAACCGCCTTTAAGTATTAAAAACTGGTAGGAGAAAATCTAGCTAAAGTGTTTGTTCTCGCCAGCACATAAATCGGACCAAACAATATGTTCTTTCTTTTTACTTATTCTGACGATAGAAGAAAACTTTCTAAACCGCTTATAACATCTACATATCGCCGATTAGCCACGTCCTCAGCCCAGGTCTGCATGAAAAAGCCTTTTCTCCGTCTCTTGTAATAACATGAAATCGTATTCTTTTTTCCAAATTTTTGAAGGGGATGAAGGTGTTGTTGGGTGAAGGAGGTGAAGCTGCTCTTAACACATTAATTCATAGTATTAAAAGAGTAATTATATTTTTTGAATTAAACATTGTTCAATCCAATATCTTCTAGTTTAAAAGCTACAATGCCTTCTAGATGTCAAGCGTAGTAAAAGATGCACAAAACACAGTCATTCTTGTAAAAATAAACTTATCAAAAGGGTACTGCGGTATTTTTTGGATCAAAAGAAGAAGACCTGACCAAACTTTTACTAAGAAAAAATGTCTCGCTTCTCTGCTATTGATGGTCAAAGCTCTTGAACAAAAAATATATTTTTTGAAATATCGGAAGAATGGTACGATGGATTTTAATGAAACTCGCTGTGAATCTGTTTCTATGTAAGACTCATGTTTTGATGAAGCAACCGAGTTTATTCCGCTTTGGGTAAGTGAGGAATTCCTTAGTGTGACAATAACTACCAGAACTTTTTATTTGGTAGCTGGAATCAACTGATTTTTTTTAAATTGATGCACTAATTCTTTTTTGACATTTTTGTCCTCTTTGTAAACTCTTATAGCATTCATAGTTTTGTGCATTAGATCAGAGATCGGAAACATTCTAAAATTTTGTAAAAAATTGATCACTCTTTCCAGAGAGGTAATTTTGTCCGATTCATGTTTGCAAATACTTGTTGGTTTTGCATGTTATCATTGTGGATTTACACATGACGCAGCAGGTATTTATCTAATGCTAATGAGGAATAACCTCTTAATCCAGGAATGAAAAAAGTTCCGTCATTTACGTGTGGGCCAATACAAAAACTCTTTTTAAAAAAGGTGTTTATTAGATACAGGATGCAAATGAACTGAATTACAATGGTTTCAATGCTTATTCGTAAGCTCTGTGTGTAACATTACCTTTTGCTTATTATACATTTTATTTATGCTTATTGTTTAATCCAAAAAAATTCCTGGGTTTCAGTCAATTTTATTGTTTATTATTCAAAATGTCACAAATACGTTTCGGTGTCTTTCTCCACCATCATCAGTTTGTGTGTAAGGCTGTTTCTACCTTCACATTTGACTGGCTATTGAAGAATAGCAGAAATTGAAATACAGTCAGGAAAATATTCACAGTACTTATTGTTTAAGTTGTTGGAATGTAACTTGTCGCTATCAGAAGTTTTTGCAGGTATCTTAGTTTCAAGCGACACATTTTTTTCTTATATTGCTTTACGGTTTATTCAAATTTTTTAAATATGGAAATATTGTCATATCTAACCTAGATAAGTTCAATATGGTTGAGGCGTATTTATGTTTTCAAAACCTTTTTGTTGGGTACTTTACCTCATAAAAAATTATTGAGAAATAAAAGCACCATTTATTCTGTCTTTTTAAAAGACAAAATTTTTGAAGCGGAATATCCAACAAAAAAGTTTTAAATACTATATATAATATATAGTTACATATTTATATATAGTTACATATTTATAATAAATAAATATGTAACATGTTTAGAAATTTAAAAATCAGGGCATTTCGAAATTCGATTTATTTGATATCACAAAATCTAAATTCACGTCAGTTTTTCGTTCTGAACTTTCAAGAATTTTAACCATATAAAGGGGTCATTTTTCGACATGCGATTGATTCGCTTCTTGTATTGATTTCTGTTCAATTAACAAATCGTTTATCAGTATTGGTACTACAGCATAATACGCACAAATCCATCAAAACCTTCAAGCAAGTGAATCTAAAATACAAAATTCAATTTAGTAAAAAGTTAAAAAATTCGTAAAATGCGCAAACTAGAATTGCAATAAAAAGAAACATTATTGAAGAAAACGATACGATCTTTTGACTTTTGGGGAATTAGTAAAGAAATTACCAATTGAAATCAAAAATTGATTCGAAAAACTAACACTGACATATTGCTTAGGCAAAAATATTACGTTCTAGGCAAATTTTTCTTATCTGAAAATTAATGGATTCCGATGTACAGGGTGTAAGTGTTAATAAAATTTTCGCTTTTTTTAATAAATTCTTCAACAGATTTACTATGACCATAAAAATGTGTGTTTGGAAGTTTTTTTTATAGACAAATGAAAATTTCTTATTACCTAGCTTGTAGATCCTAGAGGGCGATGGCTGCGATAGTCTGGAGCCATTTAAAACATTAGAAATTGTTTGGGTTTTATAATATCGCTGTTTTGTTGGCCACATTTCGTTCTACGATGTTGTCTAAAGAAAAAATGTGTACTTGTTCCAAGTTGATATCTCTCACCGTTTTCAAAATATTTCATATTGAAATCTCTAGTGATGTTGATGTGCGAACCCAAATTGGATCCCTAATATTGTCATTTTTGACAATTTTTTTGACATTTTTATAGTGGGCCATGGACTAAATTTGTTTTACTATCAGTTAAGGCTAAAAGAAATATTTTAACTTTTCCTGTTACTTTGAATTTATTGAAAATGTCCCAACATAACTTATTTTCGAATGAGGAACTGCGCGATATGGTTTGGGTTTATGCGCCAGATAATTTTAAATGCTGCATAAGACTTGCGAAACAGGAACTAATTTTTTCAATACGGCAATAATTTATTAAAAGGTTTAATATAATTCGTTTTTTTATAAAGATTATATTAATTAAGGGTATTGGCGTCAGAGGAGTTTCAACAATTATTATAAAATAATAATCAAGTCTTTGCTGAGTTTAAAAGTGCTTTAAATAGTTCTTAATGTGCCTAAATATATACAGTTTTATGTTTGTTTAATTTAGCTTTATTGCAAATTTCAGCAAAATATTTCTTTTATTTAGAGAACCAATTTGAGATACCTAGTTCAAAAAATCAGTAGAGGTTTCAATGTGAAATATCTCGAAAACGGTCAGAGATATCGAATTAGAACAAGCACACGTTTTTTGTTATGGAAATATCGGGGAAGGAGACACTGTTAACACGATAGCGATATTTGAACACACACAAAAGTTCTGATGTTTTAAATCGCTCGACTATTGCAGCTAGCGCCCTTTAGGAACTGCAAGGTAGGTACTAGGAAATTTGGATTTGTCGATCTAAAAAAACCTCCAACACATTTTTTTTGGTAGTAGTAAAACTGGTTAAAAATCTATTTAGAAAAAACGATCATTTTATTTATACTTTCTCACCCTGTACCTCGGAAACTATTAACTTCTATTAAGACAAATTTGCCTAAAACCCAATATTTTTATCCAAGACACATTAGTGGATTTTGTCACATTAGTTGAGGACGACCCTGTAGAATTCGTTCTTTCTTGTAAAATATGAGCACTGTCGCCAGACACTATCAAAAGGCCTTCAGCATATCGACAAACCCTAACTTTGACAATGACAACTGGAACTTGATCAACGACTGGTACTTGACCTATTTCAACAGCTCACCAAACTATACATACAAACTGATCACAGACACAGAGTACGATGAAGCCCTAGCGCATATCAAAAACACAGCACCGGGAAAAGATAAAATAAAGGCAAAACTCCTGAAAAGACTAACTCAAGAAACACACAAACTGATCCTAACTGAATTGAACAACTGCATCAGAAAAAACATAATTCCAAAAACATGGAAAAACGGCTTAATAATCCCTATACCCAAAAATGGACTGGACCATACACAACCGAGCAATTACAGACCAATTACACTGCTACCAGTACTTAGCAAGGTTTTTGAGTACATAATAAGACAGCGACTGGGAAAACTGGTCGGAAAGTACATACCATCTTATCAGTTCGGATTCAAACATCAGCACTCGACTATTCACCCACTCTTCACTCTGACTAACAATATACAGTGTGTCCAATATAACTTTCGTATATTTTTTTGTCCTCCTCAATGGTGAATTTAATGGTTTCATGGAATGCATTAAACTTATCTAGTGTGTATTGAACTTTTTGGTTTGGCAGGCACATTATGCAGTCATCCACGTATCTTTTACAAAATCCACATTTAAAGTCCAAATCAGGTATTAGTTTTTCTTCCAGACTTTCCATTACAAGGTTTGCAATTGTTGCAGCTATGGGGGACCCCATAGCTACTCCATATATTTGCGAATAGAATTTGTCCTCGTACCGGAAGTACGTGGACTTAAGGCACAGCTCTACCGCCCCAATAAATTCACCTTCGGGCAATGATGTATATTCCCTAATATATATACCAGAAATCAACACAAAAATAAAAAATGTTTTAAAACCGCATAATATTACTATAGCGGAAAAAACTAAAAACAACTTGGCAAAAGAGTGTTTTACAAAATTTAAGCCTAGAAGCGATAAGTTGGACACACCTAACGTAATATACAAGATTGACTGTTTGAACTGTGACAAAACATACATAGGACAAACAGGGCAATATTTAAAGAAAATAATATACGAACATAAGTATAGCTTAAGAAAGGTTAACGAAAATGCAACTGCATTAGCACAACATGCACAACAAAAGTTGCAGGATTTTGATTTCGATAACACACAAATATTGATCAATGAGGACAAATAAGAGAAGAATCCATGAAATGATACAAATTAAGAAACATCAGAATGCAATAAATTTCAGATCAGATACAGACAATCTTAGCTCTGTGTATCATACGATAATTAGATGATCGCATGTATGAACTGATTGGACCAGGTAAATGAAATGTAAACATCTGATATTGAAGAATTGCCAAGCAATTCCTAGAATGCAAAGAAAAGACGAAAGATAAACAGTTTTTCTGTTTCGCTCGCTTGATATCGAATAAAATATGGAAAATTCAGTGACCAGTCAAATGTGAAGTTGGTAGCAACTATATACGTAAGTTGAATTTAGATCTCTAAGCAATAGAGTCTAGTCTTTTCCCAGACATGTTTGTCCTGACTCACCACCTAAAAACCAATGTTCTGGATGTACTTTTTAATATGTGTGTGATTTGTATTTTAATATGTGAATTTTGGTGAAAGTTTTCTATTTAATTTGATGATAACTGTAAATATATATTTTAGACAAACTGATGATGGTAGATAAAGACACCGAAACGTATTTGTAACATTTTAAATAATAAACAATAAAATTGACTGAAACCCAGGAATACATTGGAATGAGTCCAGTATAAGGTAAAGAAAAACAAACTTCCAAACGAAAATAAAGAAAATTTGGTAATGCAAAGCGTGGTTGAGACACCTCTTTCGTCATTGCGTCAAATTGAAGCCACAACAGGTGTTGCGCGGTCGACGGCGAATAGTATTTTAAAGTGTCATAAATATCTCCCCTATCGCGAAAGGCCCTGCCAGGGACTCCAGAATGGCGATGCGATTAGAAGAATGGCATTTTGTCAGTGGTTTATTCAAAGAAATAACGAGACACCAAACTTTTTCTTAAAGGTCCTTTGGTCAGATGAGAGCCAATTTACTAAATGTGGACTATTTAATCGTAAAAATACCGTTTTTTGGTCAGATGAAAATCCACGGCTAGTTCGTCAAGTTAGGCACCAAGTTAGGTTTGGATTTAACGTCTGGTTAGGTAGTGTGGGTACCCACGTGATTGGACCATTTTTTTTAATGAGAACTTAAATTCCGAGAGATATTTGAACCTCTTACAAACTAACGTAGCGGAAGCACTTATGGATGTTCCAGTAGCTACCCTGCAAAACTTGTATTTCCAACAAGACGGCGCGCCGCCACATAATGGACGTATCATTACAGAATTTTTAAATCACGAATTTCCCAACAAATGGATAGGCAACCTGGCACCAGTAAAATGGCCTGCGAGATCCCCTGACATAACACCGCTTAATTTTTTTGCAAGGGGTTTCCTCAAAAATGTGGTATACTGTAGGTCATACGAAACCGAAGAGGAGCTGAGACACGCTGTTATAGAAGCTGTTAACAGAATTACCCCAGAAATGATCAGAAAATCCTGTGAAACAGTAATGAGACGATGTATGTTGTGAGTGCGAGAAAACGGTGGCTTATTTGAACACCTACTTTAATCCTAAAATGTTACTTGTTCTTTTGCAGTGTTCGATGTATGATCAATAATAATTTAAAGTAATAATTAATAGAAATATCAATGCCTACTACCATTAAATCTTAATTTTGTTAATTCTAATTATTTATCTTCACCGAACATAAACATGTTATACATGGTTGAAGAGCATATTTAAAGGGGAATTTAAAAATGCAGAAATTCAATATGGCGCCCATAAGAAAAACAAAAGTTGACTGCGGCCTCATTGAACATAGTGGGCCTAGATTATTTTTTCATTCCTCTTTATTTTCAAATTCACGCTCATTTCTTACCCCCACCCTGAAAATTTCGTTATTGCATTTTTTATAATAAACACGATATAAAGGATTTTATAAAACGCATTTTTTTCTTTTTTTCCCTGTATATCCGTTGCTATTCCGAGTTGATGACAGATTATTTATAGGGACTTGATTGCGCAACTTTTTCTCCATTTGGTCCACCCTGTAACTCTAACGGTTTCCAATATCCCCATGTACATCATTTTATACTGGACACACTGTATAAACAATACACCTAACTGACAGAAAGACAGCTTGTCGGTTTATGGACATTAACAAAGCTTTTGATAGTGTCTGGCATAGAGGCTTACTATACAAACTACACACACCAACATATCTACTATACACCATAAAGAACTTAATAGAAAACAGACAACTACAAGTACGCATTGACAAAACACTGTAATTCTCTTTTTTCAAGGATCTCTCAAGGATCCCCGCTTTCACCGTTTCTCTACAATATATTCTGCCATGACATATACAATTACAACTTACCGGACAAAAATCAAATCGACAGATCGGCATACATATTACAATACGCAGACGACACGGCACTTATTGTACATGACAAAACTACTGAGAGAGCAGCGCAAAGACTCCAAACACTAACAAACAACACAATGGCATGGTTTTATAAATGGAGACTAACACCAAACGCGTCAAAAAACCAACTTCTGCTCACAAACCACAGACTCAACGCTGACTCCCCTACAATAACTGCAAACGGCCAAACGACACAACCAAAAAAACGACGTAACATACCTTGGAATCACAATTGTCCAGAAACTTAAATTTACTAAACACATACGAAACATCAGAACACAAACGATAAAAAGAACAAAACGCTTTCGCTCACTAACATACACAGACAAAGGAATTAGTACAAATACCGCGGCAAAAATATACAAAGCGATCTGCAGACCCCTCTTCGACTATGGACATATACTCATGACCAACGGAACAGAAAGGACAAAACGTTATATACAAACAACAGAACAAATTGCACTAAGACTAATAACACGAATAAGACACCCCCGAAACCCACTACACAACCCCTTCACCCAACTACTATACGAACGCACAAACATGACAAACATTTCGAAAAGACTCATACATCTACAGACAAAATGGACAAACAACCCCTACAACTGGACCATACTGAATCCCCTTTGTCTTACAAGACCAACCAGACAATCCCGCTTCCGTTTCCCTACATCAACGCTACTCGAACACTTACAAACGCAACTGACTAATGGACAATAAAATAATTTTTACTTGTCATTAGAATTAGAAAGTTTATTGAATTAAATTGTTAACCCAGAATAAGAGAATTTTATCTTTGTTTTTTTTATTTAGATTAAGACTATATGTACTAAACAAGGGCAGAAAAACCGATAGGTCGATAGCGTTTTTTAGAAGTGAAGATGTTTACTACTACTACTACATGCGCACTGTTTATTAATCTGCAATAGAAGGCGTTAGAAAACTCCGTTCTTTTTAAGGCACAAAATGTTGAGGCGAAATACTCAACAAAAAGATTTTGGAAAGAAAAAATTCCTTTATCCATGTACCTAGGACTTATGTGAGCACCTGTGCTGCGTCAAGCATATAGCAATGCTATAATTATGGTTTGCTTTTTCTGTGGCTTATAGAGCAACAGAAAAAAAAATTATTAAAAAAAAAATTATAGAATCTTTAACAGAGAGCTGCTAAAAATACTTGTAATATCCTGGGATTTTACCATATTGCTAAAATGTTTGCCTGATGGAAAATGTGTTGATAGATGCTTTACCGACTTTTCCTTTGACTTCTTTAAAGTTTAATAAATCGAGGAATAGAAATATGTGATCACAATGGCGCATTTATTTAAGAGCGCGAGTTTGTTCCTTTAATGCGTACGTAGCATATTTATGGGACACAATGTACCACGATGAAAGTATAAACTAGTAGTAGCCAGGTATGTCAACTCGGTTTCCGTTATTTGGTTTCGGCGAGCAAATATGATTTTATTTGAAACATGATTCTGAGAATAGTTTATAAAATTTAATGCAATGTCGATGAAACTTTCTACCCAGAAGCCAATACACTCGTAGCTTCTTAGAATGATGACAGACTAATCGAAATCATGTTTTAAGGAAGTTATTTGCAGAATAATTATAAGAGTGCGAGATTTCAGACTCACGCTTGTAACTGTCCAAACATTGCCTTTGAAGAAAAATGGTAGCGTATTTTTACATTAGGTGATCCATTGAAACTAACACATGCTAAACTATACAAGATGGTTAAACATTAACAGCAGTTTTTGAAAAGGAAAAACTTACTTTTGTGAAAACTTCATAATCAAATAAAAATAAAATTTTTAAAGTAATTTTCTTTTATTTGTCGAATATATTCCCTAAAAGGGATCAAATGACTGCGAAGACAAACGCGAAATATAACTTGCAATAATACATTAATAAAGAAACATTGAAGACAATGTGAAAGAAACACCTTGAAAGCCTGAACAACTTACTAGCTTCAAATACTATATTATTTGAACACACTAATAACATTAAAAATATTCACACTCTTGACTTCGAGTAAGTACCGCTCGTGAACTTTCTTCGCCCAAACGTGGTTATTCCTACATTACAAGTTTTACGGGATTATCAGCCGTTGATCAATATTCTGACGTTTCGCTCATATCTGCGACGAACACTATTAAAGACGATAAGGTAACGATCGAAGTTGTCTTCCGTGTCTCTCTCCGATAACTGGTTCCGCAACTGGTGTTGTTGCTGTATTTGCACTACCCTTTTCCTATAAAACGGAAATGGGGCGAAGAGTCGTGTAAAAACAGCGCGCAGACTTTGAGTATCACCTCTGAACATCGCAATGCCCTCCAGTTCGGACTTAACGCACTTCTTCCTGTTCGAGTTGTCTGGGTGTTTGCAAATTTCAATGGCTTCCCTCTTAACTGTTGGGGAGAAGTGATGTGTTTGATCCAACACATCTGCACCTTTGAGGATGATTTGGTAGCCTTCGCTAAGTGTATGCATTGCAGAGTTTTCCGGCTATCCCAATATGCAGTTTGTCTTGTGTTCCATATTCTTGGTGTTGACGCGTCCTTTGGTTGTACCAATGTGAACTGAACCGCCGCTGTTTTGTTCTTGTTTTTGTCAACACTCAAAGACGGTTCTCGTGTTGGACTTGTTAAATTTTTTTCAATATTTTCCGTCACCTGGTGTGCAATAAAAGTGAGGCTTCGACTCTCAAAGGTTTCAATATGTAATGCATTAATACGAGTTTGAGATTTCTGGGTTTGAGTACTCTCTTTCTTCCTAAGTTCTTTCCAAATGTCAATGTTTTCCTCCAAATCCTTCTGGCTCTCTAAGTCAAAGTTTGGAAGGGGCTTTGCTTGTTATGATTGACAGTTCGACCTTTGTTCAAGTAGCAGTTGGAATGAATGGAGTTTCTGTGGACACAATGCGCCAGTTTTCTGTTACAGGCAACCTTGAAATCAGATTTTGCACAAAAAATAAGGCATGAAAGAAAGGCGAGTCGTCTGCTGTGGCGTCAAGTAAGAAACGGATCATCGACATATAGGAATCAGGAGTTTTCTCTATGCCTATTCCTGTGTTTTTTTCTTTCTTCTGAAAGATCTTCATTAAGTCATCGGTTATCACCGGACTGATTGGGCTGTCCATAGCTACGCCATTTGCCAGCCTAAGGATGTTGTTGCAAATCAGTGCCATTAAAGTGACAAAAACAAAACCCATAAAACATCTTACCACAAACTACCAAGCAGTGCCTGACCGCGTTATATACATTACCGTAAGTCTCAACAGCAGGTATTCCCTACAAGTGATCCATGCATACGCTCCAACAGTACGTCGGAAGATGAAGAAGTGGAGGCCCTCTATGAGGACATATCCAGAGCGTTTAAAATGGAGAATACAAAACTCACCACCACTTCTGGTGACTTCAATGATAAATTAGGAAGAAAAATGCAAGACGACCCGGAGAACATTGGCAAGTTTGGACTGGGTGTTACCAACAACAGAGGCGAAATGCTACTCAACTTCCTAGCAAATGAGAACTTGTATTACCTTAATACCTTCTTTGAGAGACCAAAAAAGTATATGGACATGGAAGAGTCCAGATGGTGCCACAAACAACAAAATAGGCTACATACTAACAAATGCAAGAACAACCACTTAATATACGAATCCTTAATAAACGAATACACACAGGTAGCGACCATCATCTCGTTCGAGCCCATTTTGCCTTCAACCTGCAGATAAAAAGAAATAATTTAGTCAGAGCGTCACGTTACCCCACAGCACAAGAAATCGGATTTCACAGAGATAAATACAACAGAGAACTCGGAAATAAACTACAGTCTATAAACTCTGCCACCGACCTTAGCATAGACTAAATCGCTGAGACAATAAAAACTAGCATCCATACAAGCGTAAAAAAGATATGCTCAAGGAGCAACACACATATTAACAGCAAACTATTAACTATCACTCTGAATCTTAGAAAGCTACGAAGAAATCTGCAGAGACATACGGAACAATACAAGGAGCAACAAAAATTTAAATAAGGAAATACGCAAATACATTAAAAGTAAGAACACCAAATTAATACAAGATACCATCGAACAGAACGGTAACATGAGAGTGTTAAGATGGGGGGGTTGTCAAGGGGAAGATGAGGTACAAGAACAACATAATTATGACAAACAAAAACCGACATCGCAAGAACTATAGAACAATCAATTCAACACTACCCTCTATTCGCCTGCGCTTGAATGTCCAGTGGATAGATCGGAAGAAATGCCAGATATCACAAAGGAAGAAGTATGAAACGCACTTAGTAAAATGAAGCACGCCAAGTGTCCGGGGAAGATAGTGTAACGATCTAAATGATTAAACTGGGCGGAACCCTATTGGAAAATCATATCCTGATTCTTTTCAATAAATGTCGTCAGGAAGGCAGAACACCAGAAAGCTGGATCGAGGCCGAAGTCATACTACTGTTCAAAAAGGGGGACTCAACAAACATAAAAAACTATAGACCCATCAGCCTACTATCGCACCTATCTAAGCTTTTTACAAATATTTTAATAAACAGACTAACACAGAAGTTCGATTTATACCAGGCCGGATTTCGAAAGAGCTTTTACATAGTAGGCCATCTGCAATCAATTAAAACACATATCGAAAAAACAACTGAATATAACATACCAATTCACATGGCCTTCAGCGACTTCCACAAAGCTTTCGATTCAATTGAGATGTTATATTTTTAAATCCATGGCTAACACACGTATGAACTATATGTACATCTCTATCTGCATCTCATTCCTGCATGTTAAAATCGTCGAAGACACTAAAACTAAAAGCATTAAGGTACAACGCGGAGTCCGACAGGAGGATACCATATCGCCAAATTATTTACATTGGCTCTTGAGGATGTCTTCAAAAGACTACACTGGGAAAATATAGGGATCAAAATGGATGAAACATACCTAAATAACCTACGATTTGCGGACGATATCGTGTTGATAGCAGATGACGTCACAGAGGTCGGAGAAATGATCCAGCAACTAAACAAGGAAGCAAAAAATGTCGGACTGAAAATGAACATTTCCAAGACAAAGATAATGAGGACTCAATGTGAATGAATGAGAATTTAGGAAGTCAAGACGGTTCACACCGATATGGAGTGGGCGCAATCAGTAGCAGATTTCGCTCCATATTCAAAGAAAATTTTAATGATTAAAGTCAGGCATGGGTAACTCAGTGAATTTTCAAGAGTTGGCGCAGTGATGGCAGTAACTCATCGGAGCAGTGGCGTGCAGGCACCTACTTGGGGTTGAAAAAGTATAAATTGTTCGCAGACACTTTATTTTCGAAAAAAAACTTAACGATGTGATATACTACAGAAATCGTAATAAAATTCTCTATTCGGTAGTAATAGTAAAAAGTAAATAAATAAAGTAATAATCAAGTATGGTTGCCATTTAAAAAATCTCAAATTTGTGTCATATGTCAAAAATTACAGTTATTTTGGAGAAATGTCTTATGACATTTTCTTTGGAATTCAATTTCCTACAAGTTTTCTATTTAATGTTTTCCTGTCAAATTAAAATCAACGGAACTAGGAGTAATTTAAAAATTTACCATAAATAAATTTGTCCCAAATATCTCTTGACAGCTGTCAAATTTTAGAAAAATAAAATTGGTATGCGAGTAGAGCATGCAAAACCACAATTCTTTGTCCATTTGACCTTCGTAACTGCTCTAGTTCCGAATATCCCTGTACTGGTCATCGAAAAAAACTCACCCTAATTATGAAACTTTAACGATATAATTCGTTTTTAAAAAGTTTTTATTATTACAACGACAATTTATTTAGCTACTTAATTCCACAACGTGGTTACAAAGAATGAGTTCTCATGCAAAACAGTCAAATGAGGAAAACACTTCTGCTGACTCGTGGAATGTTGGAGTATGGTGGTTTCCTAGTATTGTAGTTGCAGAGTCAGGTGGGTATGGCTATGTAACTTCTCCCTCCTCAGGATTCGAAAATAACGGACTGTTTTTTCGAAGCGGTAGTTGCTGAGTAATCATCTGGTACTTGAAGATCCGTAGATTTATGGAAAGCATTTCGGGTCGATAGCCAAAAGATTTTGACTCGGTTCCATTGGCTCGTCAATAGGAGAATCAGAAGAAATGTGCAGACTCCCACAATACCAAAGAAGGTGTATTCTTGGTGTTGTGACTTCTGGTTTAAAGTCACTGGTAAAAGTTGATTGGCTATTTCCTTCAAATGATAAATTTCATCTAGATTAATTTTGGAAATGTTTGGTGCGTTCAAGAACTTCGTAGTAATTGTTTGAGGTAGTGTGATTTTCGGCAATATAAATGGTTTTCCTTTTTGTATGTTGATGTTATTGATGAATTTCTTTTCATTAATTTGAATTTCGCAATTTTTCGGGATCTTGACAAGGGTTGATGTTTCAAGTAGGTGATACTGATCGGTACCACATTTGGATATTAACTTTGCAGGTTCTGTTAACAGTACGAGGACCAATTCTTCCGTTACTTGTTCAACTATTGGCTCTACTAACTTAATGTTGAAGGTTGGGCAATTATGTATTGTCTTGCCTTTTAAAAGTTCATTGGTACAATCATCTTGTGGGTGAAACTCTTCGTTGCAGTAATATGTGTCTTCTATTTTTGAGCAAGGCTGACTGGTGTGCTGGTTTCTAACTTCTTCTTGTGCGAGGTAAGGGTATTGGGGAATGAATATAGTTCGATTTAGGATAATAGGGTATAGGTGAAAAAACATTAGATCTTCTGGCCTTAGTATAGGTACGTGTATCGCAAAAATTATTTTCGTGTGAGAGAAACTAACCTGAGTTCCAAAAAATTGATAATACGAGAGTATATTTTGAAATTTTGGGATTGCTGCAACTTTGTACATGTTTTCTAAATATTTTAGCATAATTGTTAATTCGTTAGTGGACAAAATACTGTTATGCAGCGCATTTAGCTTGGAAAACATTATTGCATCCTCTAAATTATCCAAAAACATAATTAAGTTTTGACAATCTAGGTTTAATTGCGTTATTGACCCATGAAACCCAAGATAATTCTGAACATTGAATATCGTTTGTTGCATTAGTTGCTGAAAGGACCTTATACTTAATCTAAGCTTGTCCTGATTTTCGTTAAGGGTAGTTATGGTCTTATTGTAATGAGTGATTAAACCTTTGGATAGCGACATCTGAAGTTTTAGTTCATCGTTAAAGCTTGTTTGACTACTCTCTAAAGTAGCAATTGCTTCATTGTAATGTTGACCGTCTTCAGCGTCAAGTGTACCAAAAAGCCATTTATTAATTTGCCCTACTATATTCAAAAGGCCTCGTTTCTTTCGATTATTTGGTATTAAATTTTGAAGTTTACCTGATGCGATGTGAATTAAGTTGTCCGTTCTTATTAGTAAATTTTCTGATAACTGATGATACGATATACCGTTATTACCGTTATGTGACTTTAAGTAGCCTTTAAGTATTAGAAAATTGCTTTTTAAATTTTCCATTTGCGTAATTATCTCAATTAAATCTATATAGTGTAGAAATGTATGTTTACTATAAACTAGCTTAGCATTACCTAGCTTAATCGGAAGTATTGGATTATTTAAGGGGTTTAGTTGTATTTCCGTTTCAATTGACCATTTGGTTTGAAGAACCAGGAACAGGACAATCGGGATTTTCCATTTGAGACCCATTTCCTTGGTTTCTCTGCAAATAATAGTGTAACTTAGTTTTTGGTTGTCGGGCACAACTTTTGTGATAATCGTGATTTTGTGTTTGTAATTTAATATCGGTTTGCCCGATTAGTTGCATTTTATTAAATTTTGGTAAGTGTTTGCCGCGGTTTTTGGTTTTGATATAAGCGTGATTTTGTGACTCGAAATCTGGTGGTTCACATCTGTTTTCGTTCCGTTTAGTTATTATTGCACATTTTGCTTCTTCATTCTTTTGCTTAATTTTTTCGTATAACTTATTCGAATTTTCTTTATGCGATTGCACATAACTTGAAATAATTGCGTTATCGTTGAGATCAAACGGATTTATTGATTTAATGTGACCAGTTATGATTTCAAAAGGGGTAAATTTTGTTACAGTATGAATAGAATTATTATAACCCAAAACTGCGCGCTTGATTAATTGATCAGTTGATAGTTATTTATTTTCCTCTTTCAAGCATCTGTAGCTTTCTATGACTGACGAATGAAAGCGTTCAACAGGTGAATTTGAATTACTATTCTTCGCTGTTGTGTAGTGTAAATCAATTTTATAGAGTTTGCAAAAATCTTCTAAAGCTTTATTCTTAAATTCCGTTCCTTGATCTGTAGTTATCTTCAATGGTAAACCATGATGTGTAATAAAGGTGTATAGATTTTCGATAACTTCAATTCCGGTAATACTTTTAAGTGGGTATGCCTGCCCGTATCTGGAAAATGAATCTAAAACTGTGACATAAGCATCGTAATTCATTCTAAAAGTGTCGACATGTATGTGTTCAAATGGTCTGGATGCTGTAGGAGTGAGATTGAACTTCACAATAGGTGGACTTCTGTCATATTTATTTTTCTGACAAATTTCACAATTATTCACGTAGTTTTCTATATCTTCAGACATTTTTGGCCAATAATATCTTTGATTTAAACTCAATTTTAGCTCGCTTATGCCGCGGTGACAAGTCTTTGTGGTGTGATAGAGCTTCATTCTCTCCTGCTGCTCCTCTCTGGTTTGTACATCTTCAAGCATTTTTGT
Organism: Dendroctonus valens; assembly: GCA_024550625.1. Taxonomy (NCBI): domain Eukaryota; kingdom Metazoa; phylum Arthropoda; class Insecta; order Coleoptera; family Curculionidae; genus Dendroctonus; species Dendroctonus valens. The sequence continues at coordinate 525,519 of JAJTJO010000818.1, forward strand.
ACAATGAAGCATTTTATAAGCAGAATTTTTAAAGATATTTTGAAGGGTTACTGTAAAAATTAGCGCAAGGCCATCGTGTCGAAAATATAATGCGTATGATTGTTTCGGATTGAGGTATTCTTTTATAAATTTGATAATGTGAGGGGCGGGATTAATTTTTGAAATAGTTAAATACATACGGATGTTTTCGAATATGCGTTTCTGTTTAATATGAACATTTAGGATATCTCCATCTGTAATAATTATTTGATTCTTGTACATATTTATTGGACGTTCAGATATTGGTATTCCAAAAATAGGATTTTCTGATGATGACTGTATTGTTTCTGAATCGGACGGTTGGTTGTTAACTTGGTTCGGTGTTCTTAACTGGATATTCGATATAATATTAATTTTGCCTTTATTTGAATTTGAGGGTTCGGTGTTTTGCCCTAAAATCTCTGAAACTGTTAAGTTATCTAAGCTTGGCAATTCTTCGTGATTTAACATAAAGTCATTGGTTATTTCATCGGTGTCTCCTATATTGTTGTATAATGAATCTGTTTCTAGAGCATTGAGGTCAACAGGATTCCTGGAAAGTGGATCTGCTGCTTTATTGGATTTGCCTTTTTTATATCTGATTTCGTAGTCGAACTCCTCAAATTTTAGTCTCCAACATACCAACCTGGAATTCGGTTCTTTCATTGACATGAGCCATTGTAAGGGTTTATGGTCTGTGAAGATTATAAATTTCCTTCAAAATAAATATGGGCGATAGTACTTGCAACTCCAGACAATTGCCAATAGCTCCTTCTCAATTGTTGAGTAATTTATCTCCGCTGGATTAAGGGTTCTAGATGCGTAACATATTGGATGGTTTCCCTGAGATAGTACTCCTGAAATCGCGAAATTAGAAGCGTCGGTGGTTAACTCGAAGGGTTTCGTAAAATTTGGATATGCCAAGACAGGTTCTGTTGTTAGAACATTTTTGCAAGTATTAACACACTCTATGAATTCTTTTGTGTGCACAATTTTTCCTTCTTTCTTAAGACATTGTGTTAAGGGTTTAGTTAGCTTTGCAAAATTCTGGATAAATTTTCGATAATATCCAACCAATCCCAAAAATGATTTTAGTTCGCGTTGCGTTTTTGGAAGTGGGTATTTTTGTATTGCCGTGATCTTATTTTTGTTTGGTTTTATGCCCTCTGGTGTGACAATGTGTCCTAAAAATTCGACCTCTCGTCGCAGAAACTCACATTTATCGAGTTGAATTTTTAAATTTGCTTCACGAAGTTTTTTAAATACCAATTTTAAATTTTGAATATGTTCTGTTAAATTTGTACTGAACACGATTACATCATCCATAAATACCATACAAACTTTGTTTTGTAGATCTTTGAGTACTTCATCCATTACACGTTGGAATGTCGCTGGAGCATTTCTCAGTCCAAATGGCATTCTTAAATACTCATAGTGGCCATGTTCCACGCTAAATGCTGTTTTTTCTATCGAGTCCTTGTGTATTTCAATCTGGTGAAACCCACTCGCCAAATCGAGGGTAGAAAAATATTGGGCACGGCCCATTTTATCTAATATATCGTTAATGTTGGGTATTGGGTATTTGTCGGGAACACATTTGTCATTAATTTTTCTGAAATCGCAAACTATCCTCCATTTCTGTTGCCCTGACGCGTCCATTTTCTTGGGGACAATCCATATTGGTGATGACCATGGACTGCTGGAAGATCGAATAATTCCTTTGTCTAACATTTCATTTATTTGTTTTTTAACCTCTGCTTTGTGAACATATGGGTATCGATATGGTTTAACGTGCACCGGAATCTCGTCGGTTGTTTTGATTTCATGCTTAATTCTTGATGTAAAACTGAGTTGGTCTCCTGGTTTATAGAATATATCGGAAAATTCCGTACACAATCGATTGATAGCTAATTTTTCTTCGGTATTCATGTGATTCGTTCGAACTTGTTTATTAATATTAAACGTTTTGTTATTACGATTTCCAAGATTTTGCGAGACTGCCTCAAGAGTATAAATTTCATACTTTGCAGGTTCAAAAGCCTCGACCTTTAGTGGTTCAGTTAAGGTTATTGAAACGGTCTTATCTGTGGGGTTTTGAATTTCAACGGTGGCAAATCCGTAGCGTGCACAGGTGACCATTGACGGAATGATCAGGTCGTTCATGTTCTGGGTATTTATAATAATATCCCCGTCGTTAACATTAACTGGTAATTTCTTCTTAATTTTACTGCATGGGTTTACCGAGAATGTAAAACTAGCTTCTGCAGGTGTTCTGTACTTAAAGGGAATTCCGATGTTTGCTCCAATCAATCGCTTGTTAATTAAATCAATGTTAAGATTCATATTTATAAGATCATTGAGTCCTAGAACGCCATCAAAATAATCATGAAAATCAAATAAAATAAAGCTGATTTCGTAGTCGAGACCAACTTCTGCGAGCGCGGAAATATTAGCTTGAAACTGCAGTGCTTTCGCTACCTATGGCTGTTTTAATAGTATTGGTTGACCGAAATATACAGTGTGGAAAATAAGTCTCGGCAATGGTGGGTCTTAAAATTGATCGAAAACTGCCAGTGTCAATTAAAAGCTTGATGTTAAGACTGCTAATTTCAATGTATGGAAGGGCATTGTATGAAGAAATGTTAATTTCTATTAGCTGTGTTCTTTCGTTGGGCTGGGGTCGCAAAAATTTCCATTTTCTTCGAGGACAGTATTTTGGGAAGTTCGAGGGTCTTGAAGCTCCTGGAAGTTGATTTGGTCTTCAAATTGATCAGAGTATGTTTCTGTTGACTGAGGGTAGTCAAGGTATTCTTGGTTATAAAAATATTCAAAATTTTGACAATACGGGTTTGTAGAATGATCTTCGTATTCGTTCGAATATAGTTCTTCAACTATCATTGGCTGTGGTGTTTGATAAAATGGTCTTTGGAAGTTATTATATTGAGAATTTAATCTATGTTTTCTGGTGGGGGTAAGAGAATTTCTGGAAATTCCTGACATGGGTGTAGGCCTTGGAAATTGATTTGGAGAGTTCTGATTGGGTCTGAATACATTTCTGGGCGGACCAAAAAATCTCTATTTGTGGGCCATTGTCTAGGGGGTGTTGGTCTACTTTGAATATTTACCGGTTGAGAGGGAAATGTCGGTTTAGTAGACGTGATTGAATTAGTGTGTTGATTAAGTTGAAAACCATTTGATTGGTTGTTGGCTTGATATTGATTATATTGCGGTTGGCTGTTACTAAACTGTGGGGTGGGGAAAAAACTTTGCGCGTTTGGAAAATGTTGACGATAATAATTTTGGTTAAATCCAGGCTTAGTGAAACTTGGATTAAATTTTTGGGATTTTTCACTATTACGTAAAGTTCCATAAAGTCGCTCAAAATTCTCAAACTCTAAAACATAGGCCATCGCATCCTCAAGGGATTCTGGTCTTTTCAGATGCAGATTATTTTTCAATGTGCCTGAGCACCCTGCGATAAACGTATTTAATGAAGTTTTCTCAAAATGATTAATGTTGCAAACTTTATCGCTAGTAGACATTTGGGTATCGTTACTGACACGCTGGACTACATTACTCCTAAGCAATTGCAACCTAGTACCAAAACTTATTAAATCGTCATTTCTATGAGGGCGGGTCCTTGTAAGTTCCTGAATTAAACAACCTACATCTCTTCGGTCAGAGAAGCACTGAATCAAAGCGGTTTTGAGATTATCCCAACTAAGAAGTTCTGATCGATTGCCAACCATAGTTTCGGCTTTTCCGATCAGTTTCTCATTAATACAATCCAAAATATGCTTGTTTAAATCAGCATCGTTTAGTGGTAGATATGTACTTATTAGGTTCTCGCACCTACTTAAAAATTTATTCAGGTAATTACTGTCACCGTCAAAAGATTTAATATTATCTAACTTTGATTTGAATAAACTCCAATTCATATTATTTTGGTTTGCAGTAGTCATTTTAACGCTGGTACTTACTGGTTTGCTAAGACGAATATTTTCTAATTGTTGGACAATATCGTCTACTTCACTCATAAATAAGCATAAACTTTATATTTCACTTTAAAAAATTACTATTTTTATGCTTTCTATTTTCTTAATTGAGAGAGAGAAAAAAAAATCAAACTAAACTATGTCTTCAATAGACTGACCTAACTTTAATTGTGTGTATGCGATACACGGCCCTATTACTATTCCTAATGAAATCTTTATACGGATGATAGATTAGGATTGAAAGGAAAATGCACTTACGTTGATTCTTCCTTCCCGATTCTTTGGTGGAGTAGCCTCTGCCGTTGGTTCTAGAGATTGTGCTGAAGAGTTGAAGAACCCAAATAGCCGGAATCTTGGATACTGCTACTGCACAATCCTACCGACTGCGCCAATTATGAAACTTTAACGATATAATTCGTTTTTAAAAAGTTTTTATTATTACAACGACAATTTATTTAGCTACTTAATTCCACAACGTGGTTACAAAGAATGAGTTCTCATGCAAAACAGTCAAATGAGGAAAACACTTCTGCTGACTCGTGGAATGTTGGAGTATGGTGGTTTCCTAGTATTGTAGTTGCAGAGTCAGGTGGGTATGGCTATGTAACTCCCTGTATATATGGTATCTTAAAAAGTTCCAAGCCTTGATATGCAGACATTTTGCATATAAGCTTTTAAGATCAAATGCCATCCATTGTTCCGCTTAACAATCCCGAAACGTTTGATCCCTTAGTTCTAGAATACCATGTATAGACTTGCGCTGCAGTGCGTTTTGCAAATGTTGGAATAAAAAAAATGCTTTACATATTGATAAAGACATCATTTTCGATTAGTTTTATTATAATGAAGTATCATGTTTAGTGTTTCATTTCTAGTAAAAGTTTACTGTAAGCTTCGTTAAAATTTTCCGGCTGGTCGTCAGTTTTAATGAATATGAACCGACTTGAGGGTCTTTTTGATAATTGTGGTTAGTTCTCTCGAATTTTAACATTAGAAAATCAAACGTGTGACTTATTTCTCTTTCATTTCGACCAGAGCGGTCTGGCTGGCAGCATTCATCTTTGTGGAGTGCCGCTTGTGTTCTGACAGACTTCGTTTGAAGTATATGTTTTAAGTAAATCTGTCTGAGTTATATTTAATTAATTTTTATTGAAGCATATTATTTTTTATGCTAATTTGCTGCTGTCTGGACTTCTGAGTTTCCACTTTTTGTTAAGCTGCTTACTATTAAAACTGTTACTTCAAGGGTATTTTCTAATTAAGTCAACATGGACACAAGTCGGAAGAGATTTTGAGATTAATAATTTCAAACACGCACCAGGATCGGTTTTGAGACCTGAAAATAGCTTTCCCGATACCTGGACTTTATATGTTACATCGGAGGGAAAGTACTTGCTGTCGCCGTACACCGCTCTTCTTCTGATGTTCATGAATATGTTCAAGAAATGTTCAGAGAATACCTCAAATGAATACATCTCGATATCTGTACCCACTTATCACATACCCGCATATCAGTAACTTCTAATGGCTTTAATAGTGCCAAAAGTTAAAATTTTTCGTCAAATTTCCTCAATATTGGAGTCGCATCTCTTACTGACGTCTCATTCACATCTGCAGTAAAAATTATCCAAGGCGGTGAAGTAAATGTCGAGGTTGCCTCTTCGATGACTGGTTCTTCAACTGCTGCTTGTGAACATATTTATTATCAAATAAAGTTTACACCTTCTTATTGCTATTTCTCTACGAGGAAGTTAATAACTAGCATCTTTTAAAATGCCACATCTCAATTCTTAATCTAACTTATCCTAAGCCCAAACCAATCTTAACCTTAAAAGCCTCTCATGCTTCCTAAGCTAAACTTAACCTAGTCCATGGTCCTCGATGTTGTGCAGGAACTGGTCATCGCGTTTGGTCCACGTCTTCTTCTTACATTGTGTCCGCCCGTGTCTAAGGTAAAGCTGGGACTTCTGTTTGCACGAAGCCCTGACGGTGGGATTCTCGCTTTTTCGGACCCTATCCTGGAAATTTGATGTTAAATTCCTGATATGGCCCAGCAGGTCTTCTGTTTGCAGGTCACGTCTTAGGGTTCCGTTGCTGACGAATCGAAACGAAGGGGCAGCTTGTTCTTCTGGCTGGTGAAGGCCGTGCATCACGCAGGAGATCCATAGAACAGCACTGTAAACTGTGCCTGTGCTTGTAAACTGTGGCCTTTGTTCTCAGGTAGAACTTGCTCTTCAGTATTGGGAGCAGGTACCTTGCTTTGGCTATAGTGGCTTCCATCTGGTCATGCCATACCAGGCGCGTGTCATAGATGAGTCCAAGATAGCTAATCTTGGATCTCCATGGGAGCCTCTGACCACCAAGCTCTAGCATGCTCGGTGGTGGGTTCCTTTTGTTGGTTAAGACTATGGCTTGCGTCATTATCGGATTGAATGCCATTTTCCAGTCGCTGCTCTATTTCTCGATCTTTTCGAGGTGCCTCTGGAGTTTCCTTTTGAAGTCTCCTCTGCCAGTCACATCGACTGCGTATATGTAGCATTCAGTGTAATTGGCTGTTGTTATGTCACCCATGAAGATGTGGAATAGCGCAGGGGCCAATACTGATCCCTGTGGGACTCCAGCCAACCTTGGTCGGCTTGTAGAGAGCTGTCCATCCGTCTTGATTTGGAAGGTGCATTCATCCAAGTAGCTGCGGATTAGCGTGGTTTGCTATCCTAGGTATCCTGCCCTGATCCTTTTGCCAATCAGGGCCTGCTGCCAAACCTTGTCAAATGTCTTGGCCATGTCTAGGAAAACGGCTCCTAGTTTACCTCGGCGATTTAACTCCTGAAGGATCTTTGTTGTTAGCCGGGCGGTGAGGGTGTCTGTCCCATGTCCCAGGCTGAATCCATGTTGCTCGTCCATCAGCACTTGGTTGTCTGCTAATGTTTCCTGGATATGTTTCAGGATACATCTTTCCATGATCTTGCATATGCTTGGTAGTAAGCTGACAGGCCTGTAGGAGGAAAGTAGCTTCCTGTCTTTACCATTTTTGGGGATCAGAACCACCATTGCCTTCTTCCAGGTTGTTGGGAATTATCGGATATCCAGAATTGCATTTGCCAATGCGGTGAGGTCCTCAATGGTTGGTAGCTTCTTGAGGACTGCATAAGAAATTCCATCATGCCCCTGGGCCTTTTTTCTTGCAGTCCCTTTGATGATATCCTAGATCATCTTGTTGGTGACCCTTCGAATTCTTATGGGTTGCCAGTTCTGAAAGTGAGCAGCTACTTGCTCGTTGAATTCTCACTCTATTCCTGGATTGACAATTGAATTTTTTCTCAACTGGTGCTCTAGGTGTGTTGCTAAGACCTCCACTTTCTACTTGGGGTCCACAGTGGTGATGCCGTTTTTCTGAATTGGTGGCATTGGCTTCTGTGCCGTCATTGGCTTCTGTGTGTCAGCCTCTATTTCGTTCATGCGGAAATCCCATAATTGCGATCGAAGGCTTTTCATGTCTTCCTTGATTTCGTTGGCTAGGCGGTTGACTTGCCTCTTTATATATGGGTCCTGAGTTCGCATGGCTCTTTGTCTGATCCGGTTTATCTCCGATTTTTGCGTTTAACCAGGGAGGAATTATTTCCACATTGGCTATTGGGACAGCGAATTGACTTGTTAAGGCTGCCAGAGCGTTGCTGATTTCCCTGGTGGGTCTTTCGGCTGCCTGGTCCAGGTGGTCCTCTGTTGTGGGCTGAGGGGTCCTCTTGGAGCTTTCCAATATTTGTTGGAAAGTCTGCCAGTTGGTGATTCTTTTAGTCGCAGTGGAGTTGTTGACATAGCTTGGTTCTTCAACTGGTGCTACTGGTGCATTTATATTATCCTCTGCCTGTGGCACAGAGTGGGGCGTCAGGCGATTGCAGGGTACAAGCGTCGCTGAAAATCAGCTCAATTCGTCCACCTCCCGTTCTAGTTCCGCGCACCTCATTTTTATTGAAGTTATTTGGGTGTAGAAAATCTTAAATAATTTTCTATTGACTCCTGGAAAGAAATTATTTGTTTGGTCTACAACATCTGCTTCTTTTCAGATAATTGTTAGTCTTCCGTAATCTTCCCCCTCTCTTGTGTTCCGTAGTCCTAGTCACACTAGGACTGTTGACTTTTCGTTTGTTTGTACCAATGTGAGATTGAACTTCATGCAATTCAGTGGATACCATTTGTTGCCAGATTATCCCTTTTGCTGTTGGATAACTGAACTAAAGATCTGTTTAATTATTTCTGTCACCTTGAACACGGCTTCGCTGTTGTGGTTTTTTAACTGTTTCTGTTTAATTTTAATTCTGTATATCTTCTATACACCTGGTGTGTGTATAGAAGAGTAGCGAATATCTGATTAGCATCGATTTCATTCTGGAATAAATCATTACATCGGTTGAGATTGATGGGTCTAAATATTCTCCATTTTTCCTGATTGTTGTAGCTATTACAATAAAACGATCTTTGGAATTATCGAAGGTCTATTTTAAGCTCACTGGACTCTCAAACCCTTCTAACTCTCTTAGTGAAGGTTTGGACGACTTCCGTATCTGCTGAGGGTTTGATCCTTTGTTCAAATAGCAGTCTTAGCTACGACATTCGCTTTTCAACAAATTGTCCTGAATCTTTGATGAAACCCTTGTATCAACAATCTTTGGTTTCCAGACCAAAGTTTGTATTTGTCTTTTTTTTTTCCTGTATGTATGTAAGTTATTCGGTAATTCCCCTTGCTAATCAAGGGGCTAATAAATCGTCTTCTCGGATACTTAGGCTAAGCAAACACCTGCAAATCTGCACCTATGCATTTTATATGTATGAAAGCGCACGCAAATTAGCATCTTCACTTCTTATGAATTCCGGTTTATCCCTAGCATTTAGAGCGTCGTTTTATTGTAATTGAGTTTTAAAATAAAGTTAGTTTTTTTTGAAGATTCGTTATTGAAGAAAATTGGCGCTGTCGATAGGAAAATGGTAAATGGCAACAAATCTGGAACGATGTTCTTAAAAGGCACCACCTTAAAAGTTTTTTTCGTTTTTTGGTACTTCTTCGGACTCTATAAGTGAGTGTCAGATGCCCCTCAAAAACTGTGCAATTTGTTAGTCACCGTCTGTACATTTATTTTTATTATATATAATTCGCGCAGAAATTTTATTTGCATTTTGAGTGTGCATATGAATATGAAATGATCGTCCACTGAGCGTAATTAAAGTTACCATTTCATTTAAACACTTTAGGGACTGTTTTCGTTTGCAATAAGTTTATTGTTAATTTATTCTATTGCATAGTAGAATTATTCAGAACCTTTTGTTTGCTTCATTAAAAATCCTTATGGACCATATTCTTAATTTTTGGGTGAATTGCATTAATAATCGGTATTAAAAGAACCATTATTATTTTTAGTTTCTAAAATGACTATTTCAGAATAAAGTGGAATGGTATTTGTTAATCTATGATCCGTTCGTTTCATAATGCTATTGAAATGAACCGTTCCTCTATCTAATTCAAAATATAATAATTTGAAACCTTAGATTTACTTTACAAACAAGCAAGTTGAATGCTATACACGCTATTCATTACTCCAAACCTATAAATACTTTAGCGGAAAATCAATATGAAAATAGTACATGGAAAATTTGATTGACTTGTATATTTTTCGTCTCAGATCGAGTGCTTTTAGAAGGTAGCCGCATGAGGAATCACGTTTTGTTTATTTTCATTTATTTCTTTCTGGAAAGAGCGATATTGCTCGCAAGATTGCAAAAAAAATCAGGCGGGATGCACATTTGTAAAACATTGTTCTCGCATGTCGGAGAACGCTTTAATTCACAGTATGTATAAAACACTGTTTTTAATGATTTGAATGAAAGATGCATTGCTCCGTAAATATTAGTTTCTTCAACCCACAATGATCAAAAGTTAAAAATAAACGGTGTAAATGTTTTAACTAAATTTATTTTTGATTAATATTTTATTAGTTAGTTGGATGTACTGTTAAAAAAATTGGCATCTTATTAAAAACAAGTTAGTTATTTTCGCCTAAAACAAAAATATTAACGTGTTGGAATCAATTTCGAAACAATAGCTGCAATACCGAATCTTAAGATTCATCACAAGATAAATAAATAAAAGAATAGCAAAATATTTATGGTAGATGTATAAAGCAGTCCAAGAAAAGGCAAAATTAAAGTCCAGGAGAAAACATACTAAAATCGTAGATGTTAAAAAGTCAAAATAATAGTCAATTTCAATTTTGAAAATGTTTATTTTATACATATCATGTATTCTGAACTATTTTAGTTTAGATCTTCTCTTGTGAGTATTTAACAATGCGAAAGATAAGGTTAACGAAAATGGAACAGCATTAGCACAACATGCACAACAAAAGTAACATAATTTTGATTTTGATAACACAAAAATATTAATCAATGAAAAGAAAACTGGCAAATATTATAAACAGTTTTTTATTCTCTCGCTCGATGTTGGACAAAGTAAAAATTTTTCAATGGCTTGCCAAAGGTGAAGGTGGAAACAGCCATACATGCAAGTAAAATTTAAAGCTCTGAACAATAAATTCTGGTTTTTTCCCGAACATGATTGTCCTGACTCATCACCTGTGATCCTATGTTTTTAATATACTTTTTAATATGTTTGTAATTTGTATTGATGTATGAATATGTATATTTTAACAGAGCTCTTGTTTTTAAATTAATGACGACTGTGAATGTATATTTTAGACAAACTGATGATGGTGGAGAAAGACACCGAAACGTATTTGTGACATTTTAAATAATAAACAATAAAATTGAATGGAACCCAGGAATTTCCTTTGAATTAAATTTATAGCTAGCAAACGAAACACACTATTGACACATTATCGATCTACTATCGATAGATTAGATTGGCACTTTAAAAGTGTGAATTTTCCCAAAACTGTAGGACTTCAGTGTTGGTGAGACTGAATGACGTCAGCAGTCCTATACCTGAGGAGGATTTTGTTTTCAAAAATGGCATGATCGTTGAAAAGTTCGACTCAAGAGCAAAGTAATCGATGACTTTTGATTCCCTTGAATTGATTGAAATTGATTTTGGAGTATAACCTTGAAATTCTCTCCTAATAGACATTGATTCATCCTACGTCTATTTGGAAAATATGGGCTCGATCGATGACATACCGAATGTGTTAGAGATCCGTTGACCAATCTGTCCAGTCAGTATGTCAAAAATGACAATTGTATGGATATTCCAGGCCTCCAAAGTGATGACCTTGCCTTTTCCGATGAAGACAGTGTAGGCTAAGCAACGCTATCTACGATTCCCGTGATATGTTGTGTTTGTAGTCCAAGGTCAAGCCATGTCACATCTAATATTCCCATGCGACCACATTTAACCATTTGGAAGCGGGAATTTGTTGAAAATTTGGGCCAAAAATTAAGACTTTAATGTTAGAATGACAAATATTGACATGTGATCCGTTTCCGAATCAGCTCGTCGAGCCCCCAATCGATTGACACTAATGTCAATCGTCTGTCAAAAAAATATGTCAAAATGACAGTTGACGTTGATTTGACAGCCAGCATCGATAAATAAGGTCTGTGAGATGACAGGTGGCGTTGACAGTTGTATCAAACGCGCTTCGTGTTTCTCGATAAAATGGAAAAAGAACAATTTGGATCTGTAATTCGTTTTTTATTTTTGGATGGAAAAGCGTGCGAAGACGGGACCCTTCCCCATCTGCGACAACCGTAAGATATTGGTTCAACGATTTTAAACGTGGTCGTACATCTGTTTTTGATGAGGAGCGCCCAGGCAGCCCGGCAGACGTGGTTACCGAGGAATTCGTTGAAAAGGTCCAGGATATGATTCTCGCTGATCGCCGAACGAAAGTGCGCGAAGTAGCAGAGGCCTTGGCCTGTCGTACGGAACGGCAATTAATATTTTACAAGATACGTTAAGCCTGAGAAAGGTGTCGGCCCGATGGGTGCCGCGATTGCTTACGGTAGACAGCAAGCGGATACGGCTGTCAATGTCGAAGCAGTGTTTGGATCTCTTTAAGCGAAATTCGCAGGAGTTTTTGCGTCGAGTCGTCACCGTTGATGAAACCTGGATCCATTATTATATGCCAGAGACCAAGCGACAGTCAAAACAAGGGATTTTTCAGGGTGAATATGCTCCGAAGAAGGCAAAGACTATCCCATCGGCTGGAAAGGTCATGGCCACGATTTTTGGGGATTTTAAGGGAATTATCCTCATGGACATTTTGCAGAAAGGAAGAACGATCACGGGGCAGTACTACAGTGTATTATTGGACCGATTCGATTCAAAATTGAAAAAGACAAGGCCCAATTTGGATAAAAAAAAAGTGCTGTTTCACCAGGATAACGCACCAGCACATTCATCAAAAATTTCATGAACTGCACTTCGAATTTCTGTCGCACCCACCGTACTCGCCCGACTTGACTCCCTGCGACTTCTTGCTGTTCCCCAACATGAAAACATGACTCAGGGAAAAAAATCAGCTCAAACGAGGAGGTTATCGTCGAGACAGAAGCGTAATTTGAAGAGTTTGACAAATCGTATTTTTTGGAGGGGTTAAAGAAATGGCAGAAACGTAGGGAAAAGTGTATTGAACTAAAAGGAAATTACTTTCAAAAATAGAATTTTTTTTTATTGATTTCCGTTTTCCAGTGTTGATTTTGTTTTAAGAACAACATTGATGAGCTAATGACAAACAAATGTAAGAGAAAGGAGGTCAAAACATTAGACATTACAGGGCGGCTTTGACTTTCACTATTCGCCATCCACTTACTATTTCTTCAGCTTTTTGAACCGCCATGATCAATTTTACTGAACACCTTTTATGCCATGGTTATTTTGACGACAAATGCCTGGCCTCTTCGCCATGCGAATTCTACAGCAGCAATATGGTAAAATGTATCCATAAAATCTTCAGATGTATTTTCATCCCAAAATAATATTGTTTGGTATACCTCAGACCAGTTTAACGAAAATGAACTGAGCTTGGATTTTACATCGATCTGCTTATGTTGCTTTTCTTGTTGCATCTCGAGCACCTCGAGAGATCTAAACACGATGCTGTTAAGCTAGTCAAAAAAAAATGTATAGTCATTATAGTACTTCTCTTGTAAAAGTTTTCTCAAAACGTTCCGCATAGTCTTTACCGTTGTTTCTTTGAATTCCGTCGCATCTTTCTCGGTCATGCCAACCTTAAACCTTAAACATGCATCGATTCTAGGTCTGGTATCGACCAGAGAAACCAAAGCTCTTGTAATTTCCAAAGAACCAATGAGGTGTAAACTTGCCGTGGAAAATAAAACAATAGAACAAGTCATGTCGTTCGAATACCTAGGCATACAAATTACCTCAAGCCAAAATAGAACAAATGAAGTAAGATAGCAAGCCAACAAAGCCAGCCACATCTCAGGTGAACTTAGGGTTATTATCTGGAATAACACAAACATGAGCAAAAGGTCAAAGATTAAAATATACAAAACCTGTCTTAAACCCATACTAACATACGCGATAGAAACAAGAACTGATGAACAGAAATGAAAATACTCAGGAACATTTCAGGGTACAAACTAAGAGACAGAAAAGAAACACAGACATAAGACACGAATGTGAAGTGGTAGACATCATCAGATGTGGGCGCAAACGTAGAAGGGACTTGAAGAGCCACGTGGACAGGATGACAGAGGGAAGACTGGCAAGAATCGCTAGAGATGGAAGACCATGGACAAGACGCCCCACGGAAGACCTCTAGAGAGATGGGTGTAGTCATGGACCTCAACATCTCAAGAGAATTAAGTTTGAAAATACAGGCCTAAGGCCTACAATATGAGGAGGAAGAAGAAAACAAAAAAAGTAGCTTTACTAATAAGGAAGTTACCAATATTTGTGACCTAATTAGGAACAGCGGGTATAATGTGCGAATATTCGAAAATGGTCGAAATAAATAACAAAGCTCCATTGTGATAAAATGCGATTTTCCGTGGCCGATAAGATGTGATGCGAAGTGTTATTACTTTTCGGGTTCTATTGTTGCTTAGGTAAATGAACATAGGACGGGACAATAAAGCAAACGAAAAAGCAGCTGTTTTTTTATTTTATTTTAATGCATAGTTCTTACAAACAGATTTTTGTTTTATAGTTCTGAGGTTGATTCGAATCCTATAAATTTCAGCCATTATCTTTTGATTCCCGCATTTGTCAGTATCAACAAAATAACATAATAAAATTAGTTAAAATACCGCACTATAAGATACTCGTTTTGTTTATGCGAACAAAGAAGTGTTACATATAGACAAAGAAAAAGTAATACAAAGGTAACTTTCAAAGTTAGATAATCAAATGTACGTCATGTACATATGAAGTATGGAGAAAATTTGACCACACAAAAAGGAACATTTTTGCACTTCTTACGAAGTGGCTGAACTTCTGACTTATATAATCATGGTCTGGTGTCAGTCGATGGTTAGCACGATTATTCGATATCACCTGCATATTGTTGCTTACATCATAGCCTTATGGAGTTCTTACATCTTTTTTGCGGAGAATCGTCTACGATCCTAAAGTGTCCTCATTGTAGAGATTTGCCGTATTATTGATTTTAATTTATTTTATCCCCAAAACCAAGTAAGTATATTATGTATTTCCGGATATTTTCGTAAGTTATTAGTTTAGTATTTGTAACTTTGATAGTTTGTACTATACATTATAATTTATTGAAAAAAACTCCTCAAAAATGCCCTGACGATGACTCAAAATCGAAACTTTTTCGTTACATAGAACATGCTCTACAAAACTAAATGGGAAATAAATCGCCAACTTCACTGATGTCTGAGAAATTAAATGCCACACTTAAGCCTGCATAGCAATTTACGAAAAATGTAGTGCAAATTAAAACAATTTTGAAAATATCCCGATGATGAGTCAGAATCGAAACTTTTACTATTTCTAAAATAGGCTACGTTCAACAAAATCCATTCAAGCTGCCGTATTTTCGGCAGCGACAATTTAAAAAAAAATCCCAAAATTTCCGTAAGACGATTCAAAAGCGAAACATTGTCGACTTATAGACTTTGTCCTACAAATGTGATACAAAAGTGACTCTCTCACTTTGCAAGTTCATGACGAAGTACATGTCAAACTACGACTTGCTCATATATCCGCGAAAACTACATTCAAATTTGAAAAATTCCGGAAAATAACCTGATGATGACTGAAAATGTAAACGTCTGGCGCTTCTAAAAAACATGTTGCTCTTCAGAATTCATGCAAAATCGACTGCTCTCACTTTGTTAATTCCTGAATTTAGAAATGCGAAACTCCGGCTTGCAAAAGCAATCTCGTAAACCAAACGTAATTTTTCAAAATTGTCAAAAATTGCCTGACAATGATTGAAAATCGAAACTTCCTTCACTTTTCTAAGTATTTGCCTTTACAAAATACATCCAAAATAAAAGTATTCTGTCTGCAAAACCCGCTACGAAAACCAGACGTGATTTTGAAAAGTTCTTAAAAATTGCCTTAAGTAAACATAGACACGTTTTCCACATATAGAACAGAGTTTGCTCTACAAAATTCATGCAAAAAAGCTATCTAGTTTTATTGACTTCTAAGGAAAAAACTGTCAAACTCCGGCCTGCATAAATACAAACGGAACTTTGGAAGTTGCTGACAATTAACTGAGGATCACTTCAAGTCGAAAAGTGTTTTACTTAAAGAACGCACTTGGCCCTACAAAATAAATGCTTAAACTGTAATAATGAGAAATAACTCAAAAGTAATAAGTGACAAATAAAGTATTTAATAAAAAAATGTAGATTTAGCTTTTAATTTGTTAGGCATACAAGAAAACGTAGCAGGAGAGAAAAGAAAAGTCAAAAAGATAGTAAAAAAAATAGTCAAAACGAAGCGAGAGAGACGAAAATATTCTAAACGAAAGACTAGAAAATCACACCAATCCAACTGGTATAAATGTTAGAAAACTTAGAACTTTACGTCTACTCCAAATCTGCCCAGGCACCACCGCGTACTTGTCCGTTTTTCGTTTTCCTGCTGCTCAAATCTTCTGGCAATATCAGTTATCGGGTTAGTCGTCCCTTAATAATTTACCTCTTTGGCTGTTCAAGTCTGGTTCTGTCATCCTCATTGACGGCACATACCTACTTCCAAGACGAGTAGTTTGTAACTATAAACTTCTTCATATATTCTCATAATGTATTCGCTGGCTGCTTTTCAGAATTTTATACATTATTCCTACTTCGGTGAACGAGTAGTTCTACTACTTGTATCACTAATTGGCCTTTTCTTACGCTCCAAAGAAAAAAACATATGCTCCCAGATTTTCTGATGATTGACCCTTTTTTTTTGTTTCTTTTGCTGCAGTGAGGTCAGTTCTTACGTGTCATAACAATGTTATCAAGTAAAATCATTTCAGTAAAAATATGTCAAACAATCTAGGCATGGGTAATACTGTAACAGTTGTTGCTGTTCGGTGCGCTAATGAGTATGAGTTATAACTCATTACACAACACGTCTCACTGCGCCGCAATTTGAATAACGCATAGCATTTAACCTAGGGGTGGATTAAAGCTTTACGTGGACTTTGGGAACACCTAATAAAAGTAACGTTTTCCCAAGGTGCTGCGCTGGTGAGTTACTGCGGCGGTGCGCTGGGTTGGAGCACCAAGCCATTTCGGCATCACTGCGCCAACCCCTGAAAATTCAATGAGTTACGCATGCCTAATAACAGTGACTTACTCTTACCGCAGCCAAAGCTGATTCGATAGACTCTACATGGTAATGACAACACTGTGTAAACTGTGAAATAATTACTTGTTAAATGACAACACATTCCATCGAAGCATCTATATTATGTCTACGTATTATAGTAAAATTGACTAATATTAAGTTAATTCTATATTTTAAAACATACATTTTTATGAGTATTTGGTGTTAATAAATAAATCTGCGCAATTGGCAATTTTACTTCGGGCAGAAAAAAAAAGAACAACGTATTTCAATTTATGTTCTAATATGCAGGGGCTGAAAATTCTATAAATATTCATAAGAAGCTCACACGCAAGCAGATTATTACAGTTTCCAGCTTTTATGCAGAACTCCTTTGCAGTATTAGAGAAACACATATGCTTTTTAAGTGTCATTATTTAGTAGTGTATCTTGTTTAAATGAATTTTAAATTTAAACAAAATATTAATATTAATGATATATTTTAATTTATTATATTTTATTTCATTCCAATATATTCCTGGGTTTTTCAGTCAATTTTATTGTCACTAATTATGGTGTTATGTGATGAGCCCTGCGTTTCGTCCCGGGTCTACCTATTGGACTCGTCAGTAAGGCTTAGGTAGACCCTGCCTTATACGCCAGACATCGGTTCTACGTGTTCGGACGTAAATGAACCGTGCCGGTATAGATCTTCTGCGGTGAGATATTGGCAACCCGTGTTGCCGATTAGCATTAGATTGAAAACCACTCGTTCCATTCTGCTTTTTTTCTCCAAGCATCTATATCTTTTTCGTATATTTCTTTTTCCTGACTGTACTTTTAATTCATTCCAATATATTCCTGGGTTTTTCAGTCAATTTTATTGTCACTAATTATGGTGTTATGTGATGAGCCCTGCGTTTCGTCCCGGGTCTACCTATTGGACTCGTCAGTAAGGCTTAGGTAGACCCTGCCTTATACGCCAGACATCGGTTCTACGTGTTCGGACGTAAAAAGATATAGATGCTTGGGAGAAAAAAAGCAGAATGGAACGAGTGGTTTTCAATCTAATGCTAATCGGCAACACGGGTTGCCAATATCTCACCGCAGAAGATCTATACCGGCACGGTTCATTTACGTCCGAACACGTAGAACCGATGTCTGGCGTATAAGGCAGGGTCTACCTAAGCCTTACTGACGAGTCCAATAGGTAGACCCGGGACGAAACGCAGGGCTCATCACATAACACCATAATTAGTGACAATAAAATTGACTGAAAAACCCAGGAATATATTGGAATGAATTAAAAGTACAGTCAGGAAAAAGAAATATACGAAAAAGATATAGATGCTTGGGAGAAAAAAAGCAGAATGGAACGAGTGGTTTTCAATCTAATGCTAATCGGCAACACGGGTTGCCAATATCTCACCGCAGAAGATCTATACCGGCACGGTTCATTTACGTCCGAACACGTAGAGCCGATGTCTGGCGTATAAGGCAGGGTCTTCCTAAGCCTTACTGACGAGTCCAATAGGTAGACCCGGGACGAAACGCAGGGCTCATCACATAACACCATAATTAGTGACAATAAAATTGACTGAAAAACCCAGGAATATATTGGAATGAATTAAAAGTACAGTCAGGAAAAAGAAATATACGAAAAAGATATAGATGCTTGGGAGAAAAAAAGCAGAATGGAACGAGTGGTTTTCAATCTAATGCTAATCGGCAACACGGGTTGCCAATATCTCACCGCAGAAGATCTATATCGGCACGGTTCATTTACGTCCGAACACGTAGAACCGATGTCTGGCGTATAACGCAGGGTCTACCTAAGCCTTACTGACGAGTCCAATAGGTAGACCCGGGACGAAACGCAGGGCTCATCACATAACACCATAATTAGTGACAATAAAATTGACTGAAAAACCCAGGAATATATTGGAATGAATTAAAAGTACAGTCAGGAAAAAGAAATATACGAAAAAGATTATATTTTATATTTAAGTAATTATATTGGTGTTCTTTTGTTGGACTCGTATTTAAGGGTAAACTATTTACACCGAAAATGAAACACGAAAATGTAAAACTAAGACAACAAAAAGCTGAAGTAATAGTTTATGGTGAGCGTTTTTACAGTATTGTATTTAAATATATTATTAATTTTATATTTAATTTCTTGAACTGCTGTTCTTTTGTTGTACCTGCTTTTATTTAAAGGTAAAATTTTCACACTGAAAATGCAACACGCAAAAGTCAAACTAGGACCACAAAAGGATGAAGTAATAGTTTATGGTCGATATTTTTACAGTGACCCAGTTTCAATATTTGTATAGGAAATTTCTCAACTATACCATAGGCTACATAAAAACTTAATTATAGATGCCTAAATTGAGTTGAGTTGTAACCAAAAGTTTACTTGTACAAATGAACTTATACTAATAAAAATACGCAATAAACACCAAAAGGACGTCGCTATACCTAAATAATAGCGCTAATTATTGGTGCTTTTTGCTACTTTTCCATACTACTTAAACCCCAATACACAACGCGATAATAAATGGGTGACATTTTGAATCAACTTGTATTTCTACACTTCATAAATGAAAATTATTTGTAGGAGTGATGCATTATTTCTAGCCGTTTCCAAGAGCTAAATCGATCTTTTTAAATCAGCAGTGTCGTTTTAAAAGGGGAAGAAATGCTCTTCGAATTACATTAAATCCTTGTTAATTTATTAAATAAAATGAATCATAATCGGAAAAAAGTTGATTCTATATCTCAAGAATTGCGGCCTGCCCTTCGCGACCTAAAATTTTTAAATAAAAGAATTGATAGAGTTCTAATATTTAAAGAGAGAGTAAAACAAAAAAATATATTCAAAGATAATGTTGCAATCGTTTGTATTTATATCATTTTCTTCTACCTTTCGTTGATATATGTTTTGTTTTTTTGACTGAAGCGCCATTAAAAGTAAGTGAAGAAATGTATTCACTTTCAGTTTCATAAACCAGGCAAAGCCTCTCACGATGTTTCATCGTATAGGCCAATCTCTCTATTGCCTATGATATCGAAACTGTTCGAAAAAATACTCCTGACAAGGCTGAAACCCATCATCGAAGAAAGGAATATAATACCAAATCATCAGTTTGGGTTCAGAGAAAACCACTCAACGATAGACCAAGTACACAGAATTTCAGATGTTATTGAAAGAGCACTGGAAAGTAAGGAAGTATGCTCAGCCATCTTCCTTGATGTATCGCAGGCCTTTGACTGAGTATGGCATAATGGGCTGAAACATAAGCTAAATATGCTACTCCCACAAAAATACTCGAAACTATTGGAATCCTACATTTCGGACAGAGCCTTCAGAGTAAAACAAGAAGAAGCATTCACTGAAATAAAAAAAATCAGAGCAGGGGTGCCACAGGGAAGTGTCCTAGGACCTCTCCTGTACCTGATATACACCAGTGATTTACACTACTCAGATCTTAATACTATAGCTACCTTTGCAGACGATACCGCTATATTAGCGGTAGGGAAAACCCATGAGGAAGCCGCAAGTAAACTCCAAACATCAGTTTCACAAATATATGATTGGACCAAAAGATGGCGTATCAAACTAAACGAGACCAAGTCTGTACACATTAACTTCACAAATAAAACTAACCAGCAGGTACCAATTCACTTAAATAATGCTCAGATCCCTTATGCAAACTCAGCAAAGTATCTGGGCATAACATTAGATGCAAGACTGCGCTGGAAAGCCCATGTTAAGAAAAAAAAGGAAGAGCTCGATATAAGATATAGGAAAATGTACTGGCTACTGGGTAGGCACTCTAGACTATCAACCTACAACAAAGTACTTCTGTATAAACAAATCCTCAAACCAGTGTGGACTTACGGCTTACAGCTCTGGGGTTGTGCCAGCAAGAGTAACATCCTAATTATCCAGAGATTCCAGAATAAAGTACTGAGAAACATTCTTAATGCGCCTTGGTACATCAGGAATAGTGATATTCATCGAGACCTTCAGATGGATACTGTTGACCAGACTATCACGAGATTTGCAAGGAGTCACGAACAACGGCTTCATCAACACGTGAATGTCGAGGCGATTCAGCTCCTCGACAATACCAACCTGACAAGAAGACTCAAGAGGGTAAAGCCTTTTGAGCTATGTAAGTGACTATGTCAGTGCAAAAGCAGAACATTGTGCGGTTTTGTGCTACACGGTAATTAGTGTAGCTATGTCACTAGACCACCAGACTCTAAGGTACACTAGTGAGTAGGACCTTAGTTTGAAGATTTGTCCATAGTTAAGTTAGGTTAGAACAGAATTACTCATTGATCAACTTTGATCAGATCGTAATGTTAGTAAATGTCCTACGGGCAGTTTAATTAAAAAAAAAAAAAAAAAAAAAACTTTCAGTTTCAC
The DNA here is from genome assembly GCA_024550625.1 of Dendroctonus valens. Classification (NCBI taxonomy): domain Eukaryota; kingdom Metazoa; phylum Arthropoda; class Insecta; order Coleoptera; family Curculionidae; genus Dendroctonus; species Dendroctonus valens. Next base: position 546,736 of record JAJTJO010000818.1, read on the forward strand.
GAGTACTTTTTTACAAATTAATCCAGATCTTGCACAGATAGACGTCTAGTAGCTGACAAATATTAAGTTTAGATAAATCACTGGTTTTGTTTGAAAAGGGTGCACTTTTTGCAAGTGATGAATGGAATAAAAATTCTGATTGACAAGTACGAGAAGCTTACATCTTGTATTTATGTACTGATTATAATGAGGTGATCTGTATTACCTGTCTTAAAATGTCGGTCACTCGTACTTGCGAAAACTCAGAAAAATGTTCTATTTACTCTTACTAAGATGAGAAGCATGAAAAACTCCCCACTTTTGGCCGCTCTCGCTTTGAAACAAACGTTCAACCTTTCCTTATTTCTCATATTTCTAAATAGTTTGACACAATCTTTAAACATTAGTATTTATCACACAAATTGTCAACTCTTGCTACAAATGCAAGAAAAAGAAACTATTTTATAAACAGATAACATAATTTAACAAAACAAGGCCCATTAAAAGTTAAAATTTTCAAATCAAAGTAAAATTTATTTTAAAATTAGAGCATTTCTGACTAGGCATGGGTAAGTCAGCGAATTTTCAGAAGTTGGCGCAGTGCTGCGCAAATGGCTTGGTGCGCCAACGCAACTCACCGGCGCACTAACTCACCGGCGCAGCTACGTTGCCGGTCACCTAACTGGTAAACAAATTTCTCATAAAAAATTAGGTGACTTGTTTTCTTTAGGTGGTTTAGGTAACATTATTCCTGTTTCGGGCCTCATGAAGCTTAGCTCTAGCTCATTAACTCAAAAGCGCAAGTCAACACAGTGTTACCCATCCCTATTTCTGACTCCATGCACACCATTTTTTACAAATTATATGGTGATGGAGACATTTTATATGAATGAAGATTATGGAATCTGGATTGTTGGTTCTACAGCGTCTGCTGAACGTTCTAATGAGTTCCGCGTAGTCGAGTGAATGTCCAAACTACTTACAGGCGGTTAAAGCGGTTTTTAGCAGTATCAGAAAGTGGTCAAGTGTGGACACAGGAGGAAGCAATAACTTGTTACCAGGTTTGAGGCGTGTAGCCAAATTTCAATTATTGCCAGTATATTTATTCAACATCGTATTCTTTCGTTGTTGAATTGGGTACGAATTACTTTTTATAGAATGTTTTTAGTTGTCTTAAATGATTTCTACATGTCAATGACTCTTCAATTCATCGTCAGCACAGCCGTGAATTTTGCCTCTAAGACAGTTCTGTCTTTTTATAACGCTTTATTCTGAAAAAAAAGCTCAGCCGATGCCGATCTCAAGCCCGGTGGAAGAAAAAGAAGGGAAAGTAGTAACACCTTGTAAAAAAACCTGGGTTCATCGGGCTCCGGATGATGGCAGTCTGTAAGGGCTCCTGTCCAGGGTTACAGACAAACCGAGTGCACGTCGGTATAAGCAAGCAACCTTAATTCAGGTTAAGGAGGGGTCATCTCTGGTTCTGAAGTCGAGAAAAGGGCCTTAAAGGCGGATGAGCTGCTGGAACGGCCAACGGCAGGTTTATCAGGAAGGCCACGGGAAACGACCTGATTACAAATCCCTAGTAAATCTCAACATGACAATCAATACCAAAATTAATTCCGAAGTAACTCCGCCAATCGGATCTCAGAGAAGAACAAAATAAGACCAACCAATGTAAGGCTTGATGCGAAATCTGTCTTGAAGAGAGGTGTTCAAATTATCATCACTGCCATGTTGGCAACGTAGGATAGGGCTATTCTCGCATTGGTAATCCAGCAAGGCACTAGTGCCATTTTTGTACCTGCAAAGGGTTCGCCTTTGGAAGAACATTCTCGATCTGGACTCAAATAAACGATCAACCAAGAAAGTGGACCTGCTTCACTTAGTTAACCATTTGAATTAGCAATTTATACAATAGGTACATGGAATGTACGAATTTTCTGTGAACCTGAAAAACTTCATAATGCAATAATAGAGATGAAACGCCTGCATATACCAATACTTCGCATCTGCGAGATGCGATTTCCCGGCTCTGGAAATTTCAGCATCGATGAATACATGTACTATTTGGACAGCAACTACCATCGGAACGACGTGGGCTTCGCCGTGTATGCAGAAGTCCACAAATGCATTAAGTCTGTTTGCAGTGTATCAGACAGACTCCTAATGATCCAGCTGACCTCAAAACCGGTTAACATCAATCTCCTTCAAGCATATGCGCCGACAACTGAAAGCAGCGAAGAGGTCCTAGACAACTTCTACGCAGAGCTAAAAAGCGTTACCGATCAACTGAATCTCTGATGAAGGACTTCACCATCATAATGGGAGATTTAGACACCAAGATTGGACAGGGAAGAGAATCGAACATTGTAAGAGATTTTGGCCTTGGTGAAAGAAACGACAGAGGAGACCGTCTTTTTTTGCAAGAGAATTTTTCAACAACAGCTGTCCGTAATGAACACCTCCTTTGAACTACCACGACAACGACAACGACTGTACACTTGGAGCTGTCCAGCACATACTCCCAATAACATTCAAATTCAAATTAGATATTGGTCAACTCCAAGCAAACCAGAAAACAGTAGCAAGTGAGCTGGACAGGAAATTTGAAGAAGCAAAATAGAAAATCAACATTGAAGACCATTGAATCAGGTCACAACTTCTGGGATGAAAAGATCAATCAGAAAACGCAGCAATGGATGACGGATGAAATATTGGGTCTAATGGATGAGAGGCGAAAATGTAAAAACAAGGACGCCGAAAGATACACGAAAGCTACTACCGAAATACGATGGGGGATACGGGCCGCAAAAGGGGAGTGGTATGAAGACATATATGCTGAAATAGAGGAACTACAAAGAAAACACGACACGTTTAATATGTATAGAAAAGGAAGAGAAATAGCCGGCATCCACAACACAACAACAAAAAACATCATGGATAATTATGATAAACTCATTCTAAACGATCAAGACAAGCTGAAAAGGTGGAAGGAGTACATAGAAGAACTTTTTAACGTCGAAAGATATCAAAACGAAAACCAATATATTACATCAGGGCCGCCTAAAACTATAAATGAGATAGAAAGGGCTATAGAACTGGCGAAAACCAGGAAAGCTGCAGGCCCAGATGAGATACCTATAGAGATCATTAAATTCCTGGAAACGAACGGTAACCAATCTATTCTTTTGCTTTTCACAAATTATGCCAACAGACTGGTTTAGGTCAACCTTTCTAACGATCCCCAAGAAACGTAATGCAAAAAGATGCAGTGAACACCGTGGCATCAGCTTAAGGAGGTACGCACTAAAAATCTTCCTGCTAATAATACACTCCAGAATATGTAATAAAATTGAGGGAGCGTTGAGCGGCACACAATTTGGGTTTTGAAATAACCTAAGAACGAGAGAAGCACTGTTCAGCCTCCAGGTCCTCGTGCAGAGATATAGAGACATCAGCCACCCAGTGTATATGTGCTTCATAGGTTTTGAAAAGGCCTTCGATAAAGTGCGACACGATAAAATGATTAATATTATCCAGAAAGTAGGCATTGATGACAACGACCTACTCATCATCAAAAACCTTTACTGGCATTAACCAGCTAATGTGAGTGTGGTCCAGAACGTTTCAGAGGAGGTAGGGATACGATGCGACAAGGATGCATCATGTCGCCACTCCTTTTTAATTTATAGAGCTCATTTTCAGAAAACCCGTAGTTGTTGAATCAAGGTTGTTGAAATATCAATTCTATTTTTCAATAGTGTATTTATATTATTGTAAGTTGAGTTCAAATGCACTGGGAAAACCATACCATTTCCGGTACCTGCGTCCCGTCTCCCTTGCCACTTGACATAAATGGCCCCCCTTAATTCGCCTGGCGCCGATAAGTACCCAACGAGATTCAAGATGACGACCACATTCGTGTTAATATCAGGGTCGGTGTTATCATCATCGTCAAGGGTTTGTGAACACCATACAAGCGCTTAAAAAGTTTTTTAAAGTTAAGTTGAGTTGAAATAACACTCTCTGGTACAGTATATACCCTTGCAGACCTTGCACTCATTCTCTCGCTTTCAAAGCAAAGATAAAAACTCATTCTGTTCTGTTCTTCGTGCAGACAAAGTGTCTCCGTAAATCCGTTTTGAATTTACTCGAAGTGAATTTGATAGTGTCGTTGGCTACCTACCTTGTTGTCTACTTGTTAGCTTGAAGATTGGTGAATAAACGTCGTGTTACGCGATAATAAAAGCTTTTTATTGCATATTATTCGCTTTTCTGAAGTCGCCCTTCGTTACTGGAAGTATTCCCCTACAAATCTGGCTGCTCAATCATATATACAGTCCAGTACTTCACCAATGGAAAAGGGTCTTTTGCCATAAAATATTCTTTCATCACCCTTATCCTACAAAGGCTAATGGAGTAAATAGAAATAATCTAAAATACGCAGATGATACGGTGCTGCTTGCCAGTAGTCAAGAACAAATGCCGATCTTGGTACAGTGTGTCCATCGTCTGTGATGAATATGGGCTAAAGCTCAAGCCCAAAAAGACTAAGTATATGGTATTGATTCGTATATATGATTGGTAATTCAGCAAAGTTCCTGTGCATCAAACAGCTATTCATATGAACTTTTACTTGAAAAGACCAACAGTTTCACCTATCTCGGATGCAATATAAACGACAACTGACAATATGAACAAAGAAGTTATAATCCGTATAGAGAAGGCTGAAGATGCGTTCTTTAAAATGAAAAAGGTACTTTGTAGTCGGAGTATTAGCAACAAACTGAAGATTAGACTGATAAAGTGCTACATATTCCCCATAATGCTGTATGGATTCGAAGATTAGACATTGAAAACACACCACTAAAGAAGCTCGAAGCCTTCGAAATGTGGGTGTACCGGAGAATACTCCGCATTAGCTGGGTCGACAGGGTCCGAAATAAAGACGTCTCCCTGCGCACAGAAATAATGAAAACCATTAAGATACGTAAACTGGAATACTTTGTATTCTATAATGTATAATACAAGGGAAAATAGTAGGAAGAAGAGAGCCAGGCCGAAGAACCTCCGAGGTTGGTTCCATAAGGCCACCACATCCCTATTTCGCGCGGCCGTCAATAAAGTGATCATAGCCAGAATGGTACTCGAAGAAGAAGAATTTAAAAAAAATGAAAAAACTACTCCGATATATTATAAACCAACATAGTTTAGTTGTACCAAAATAATGATCCTAAATCAAATAAGGTGACGAAGCATAAGTCTATTGATATAGAAAATGTTTATTTTGCGTAACATTATCAAAACGTAATCATGACGTACATGTTTGATACGGTGCCACCGAAACAGCTGAACCGTTTTTTATGAATGAACGTGTTGGCTTAGCGCAGCGGGATTGGAATTTCATTTTGCGATTGCTGGAATCTCCCAGTCAATATTTAATTTTATGTCCCACGTTTCTCTTTTAATAGGTTTTGAGGTAATATGGCGTAATAATAATCAATTAGCGTCGATCACACACGTATGACTCATGTAACTGAAAATGAGTAGCGAATTTGGATTTACCCATCAATCTGGTGCAGGTCCTATTAAACATCTATATCAATTATTGTATCATCTTTTTATGAATTGCATTTTTTCAGACCATATTCCTGTTTTTTGAGTACATCTTTCGGTTTATTACAAAAATATTTCGCCTTATTCAAACTTCTTCTTCTTTTGTAAAGGAGAAAATAGAGACACAGTCCACCTACCAGTAACATACTAACCATGATGACAGACACGAATCAAATAACAAAAGCTTTTGGACGAAAATTTATGTTAAAATGATTCTATAAAATTACCCAGTGTTAATATTACAATTGGGATGAATACGATTTTTAATAAAATAAAATACTGCAACGAAACATCAATCAGAGAATACGATGTCACCCCTCAGTAAATGACCGTGACTATGTTCTTTAAATTGTTGTGGCCATCATTATTTTCTACGGTTTTCTGCAACATTCAAGTAGCTGATTTGTAATTTCCTTGTGTTTTGGTTATAAATTCAACAATCCAGGAATAATCGACAATGGAACAAGGTTTTATTAAGGCGAACAGCTCTTATTTGCAGAGAACCATTTGCTGATGTTGGGATAGTGTATTGCATTCTATAAAAACTTTTGTTGAGTGCCAATGTCGTCTCACAGTAATTAGGGAGAAATAGGCCGCGCCAGACTAATGTGGATTCGCATCCACTTACTTACGATGTTACCCCGTGAATCCAACCGGGTGAATCCAACATGCAATGCATGGGACTTCGATGCGCATGGCCTGTGGATCCTGAAACAGCTTTCGGCCTATAGACTAACATATTTTTTTCACTTTCAAATCTTCGTCACAGTATGAACTTCAAGAAACAGTGAAGGCAGTAATGCCTATCACGCCCATCCATAAAATAATTCCAATAAACTACTGAATTTCCTCGACATTTGTTGGTTTCTATGTGACTACCCGTGCTTTGGGAAGAGCATTATTTCGACCGCATATTTCAGCATATCTATTGGTTTCTCTTACCTAAAAGAAAAAAAAAGATATAATTACAGCGATCGTATTAAAAAAGTTGTTGCACTTTTGAGAAAACCAGAAGAACGTTCTTTGAAGCAAATGTGTTTCAAATATTGCCCAGTAGCATGTTGCCATTTTATTTCGGAAGTTCCCGAGTGGTTTTGAATTCCTGCATCGTCGGAATCAAGGTTTGCCCATGAATCAGTAACTTCCTCTATAGTTTGTGCAACGGTATTCTGTATAGTAGCAGAAGTCGTCGGGACCACTGTTTGTTGAGCAGCAGTGAGCACTACTTGTGGACGGCCCAGATTCATAAGGCGAGGTAACACCCTTGGTACGCATTGTTCTTTTGCTTCTTTTTTTAGGTGAAGGACGCACTCTGAAGTTGAATCCTCAGAAGTCGATTCTGGCTCATATTGATCAGAAGTTGCATCATCATCAAAGGCACTTACTCCTGTTTCTTCTTCAGACAAGATTTCCTGACAAAATTGCTCTAAATGCTTCACCTGCTTTTCGTACGACATGGTGATACTCACAAATAACTTACACGATTGAAGCAAGATGCCACGAATACGTACCCCAGACAAACGTCGGCAATATCTTCCAAGTCTGGACGTTAATATGTGGTGACACGTTGGTTCCACACGGCCATTGGGAACAGGACGTTACTCAGTGGCCGCGTGAGACCAATGTGTCTCCATCAAAATAAACGTCAAAAATAGACATTTTGACATGTTACATAAACTAAAATCAGAGTTTAAGCGTATAGAGAGTATCTAACACACGTATTGTTCAAAAAAACATCTGCGGCCTGTGGGTTCCGATTTTTTGTTTTTATGGCGGCACTCAACGTGTTAATCTTAATTTTAATATGTGAAAACTTCTTTGTAAAAACATTATAATATTATAATATATGATAACCTTAAAATCACAGGTTATTTTTGAGGTTAGTTAGTGTTTTCTAACTAATTTTTCAAGAATATTTCACTTCTTACGTATACAGGGTGATTCAAAAGTGGCGTCATTCCTTTTAAGGGGTTATAGGGGCTTACTTGGAGAGTACGATGAAAATATTGAAAAAAAATTTTCGAAAATTTATAGAAGATATTAACAGTTGAAAATCGAATTTCAACTTTGTTTTTAAGTATTACTTTGAAATAGTCCCATGTTTGCTTGGTAGCCTTTTGGAATAATTAACCATTCGAAAAGAAAACTTACGATCTTTGCTTCAAATTACGAAATTTTTGATATTAAAAAAGACCTCTTCTACAATTTTTTGATGAAAAGTCAAAGCGGCAATGATGTTTTTTGTCATTAACAGATAGTTACAGGTAGGTAGCCTTTGTCAATAATAACAAGCATTTGTCAATCTGTGACTTACTTTAAAGCTCCTTTCACAAAATGTACACCAACATTGAATTTGCGGATATGTGATTAGTTATGGGCAAATGCCACACTAACATAGCAGAAGGTGTAAGACCTTACACCAGCAAAGGGCTAGAAACACTGCATGATTAGCTCCAGGAATTGACGCAGATTGTGGACGATCTAGAGGTGCTCAGGTTCCAGACACAGAGGAACAGGTATTGGAGATAATTGCAGCAGAGCCTTCCAGGAGTGCTCGGAGCATTGCACAACCACTGACACTTTCCCAGGCACCGGATAATTGTCTCTAGAACTCCGCAGAGGAAGGGCCACATTCTTACCATGTATGTAAGGAACACAAGACACAAGGATGCATTAAATCTCTGATCTTTCGAACACCGGTACAAATTGAGCAGGAGTTTATTAACCGAATACGAGAAGCTGAACAAAAGGTGATCCCGGACTGCGGCGAAGAGTGCACAATAAAGTGATTGGGGAACAAACATGTCTGGAGTTAAACGGGTAGAACTTCGTCAACCTCTTGTGATTTAACAACTTAATTAAATTTTATTTGAGTAATATTAATCATTGATACATAACCTTATACAGGAAATGTTTGTTTACATGTATGGCGAGTTTAGGAGTATCACTCATCTGTCCCAAAAAGGATGGCAGCACTGACGGCAAATTGACAGGGTTACCCTAACCTCAAAACATTTCTATTGCTTTCTCTTTCTTTGTTTTGTGTTTATCCATGGTTACTACAAGTTTCAATAATTACCTTGATAATAATAGATTACCTTATAATAATTACCTTGATAATAATAATAGATAATTAATAGATTACCTTGAAAAGCATCGTTGCCGTAATTCTGATCTAGTTTTTGGTAAATATCTCAGTTTTTGAAAAGAATTAATTTTTTTAAATATTTTTCCTGTACTCCCAAAACACCCCCAGACAACACCCCCAGAGGAATGACGCCACTTTTGAATCACCCTGTATTTTGTCACTCAAAATTTTCGCTTTTTTAAATAAATTCGTACTCTCAATCAATTTTACTACTACCAAAAAAAAAGTTTCTTTGGTGGTTTAAATCGAGGAATCCAAATTTATATTCGCATGAAGAAATGCGCGACATGGTTTGTATTATGCATAAGAAGATTTTACGTGTTGCAGAATACTTTCAAAACAACAATTTATATCTTTCAACACGACAATAATTTATTAAAAGGGTTAATAAATGTATTGAAGTCAGAGGAGATCAGGTTAAACAATTATTAGGAAATAATAATTTGCAAAGACTTTACTGAGTTTAAAAAGTAGTTTAAAATAGTTCTGAACGTGTCCAAATAATTACTATTTAATGTTTATTCCAAATTTGAGCAGAATATTTCTTTTAGCTAGTTCAAAAAATCACTGAGGTTTTATGTGAAATTTCTCGAAAACGATGAGAGATATCGACTTGAGGCAAATACACATTTTTTGTTCAGAAAATATCGATACACGAGGTAGTAGTAGTAGTAGTAAACATCTTTATTTCTAAAAAAAGGCTATCGACCTATCGGTCTTTCTGCCCGATACACGAGGTATTACCAACATGAAGGCGCTATGTGCTATTTTAAAACTCAAAAAATTTGTGATGTGTATGATACATAGCAGAAAGTGAAAGAACTTACGCGTAGGCGTATGGGGAGCCTTGGGTCTCTAGCCCTTCAAACAAAGGGCTAGAGACCAACAAAGGGCTTCAAACTACTGGACTATTGGCTCCAGGAATTGAGGCAGACAGTGGACGACCAAGAGGTTTTCGGGTTCCAGACATAAAGGAACAGGTTATGGATATAATAGGCCCTTTGCAATTTTTTTTCGTTCGTTTATTCTGTTCATTTATGGTCAAGTTACCGTTCTACAATTTTTTTTCGATTTTAATTTATTTACAAGGAAGTTATAAGCAATCTAAATTTGAATTTCTGAAGTGTGGCAGTACTACGGTGTCTACACCAAAAAAAAAAAAACATTTATGTCCTGTCTTTAGACGAAAAAACTCGAAAACTGTGACTTAGAGTATTACAAAAAATACGTCTTGGTAAAGGTTTTGCAGAATTAAGTGACAATTTTGGGGTTTTTGCAAGTACTGCTAGTAGAATTTTTTCAAAGTTTGTTGAACCAATCAACCGCATGTTGAAAAGTTTAGTAACGTGAATTCCAGCTGATAAAGTCAAACAATGGCTTCCAATACCCTTTAGATCACGTTTTAGCAAAGTTTATACTATAACAAATTGCTTAGAAATTGAAATCCAAAAGCCACAAAATCCAATCATACAAACTTTAACGTGGTCTGATTATAAAAAAATGCAATACAATAAAGTGTCTGATATCTTCCACAACAGACGGTATAATTACCTTTATTTCACATTGCTTTGGTGGTCGTACATCCGATACTGTTACTGTCGAAAAAAAGTTGATGGTGGATAAATTGCTACCCAATATGCAATAATGGCCGACAGAGGCTTCCACCGTATACAGGGTGAACTCAAAATTGGCATCATTCCTCTGGGGGTGTTGTCTGAGGGTGTTTTAAAAGTACAGGAAAAATAGCAAATTAATACCTCATGTTAATGAGGTTTTAATTTCCGAACAGACCAATTGACAGAAAGGGGGAAAGTCTTTACCGATTTATCCTAACCACAATGACATAATTTTCACTTCCACTTTCTGTTTTTGTTTATGGTTACTTCAATTTTTGATAATTAAGAAGCAACAGTTATTTACGTAATGCTAATGACGCAGATTGCTTTGAAAAACATTGTTGCCATCCGTCTGATCTACTTTTTTGCAAATATCTCAGTGTTTGATAAAAATTATAATTTTTGACTATATTTCATGGACTTCTAAAACACCCCAAGACAACAGCCCGCGAGGAATGACTCCAATTTTGTATCAACCTGTAGAAGCGCACCGTAACCACACGAATTAGAATAAACAAACGCAATATAATAATTTCTTAAATGAAACTTCTCACAATGTTCTGAATTAATTTGTTAATAAATATTTTGCCCATTTCGAGTCTGTACAACTATTTTATGTTTATCTGACATGTGTCTAGACTAAATCATATCGATAAGCTAGTAGTAGTTGTTCCTATTTATTCACACCAATATAAGCTACTGACTCATCACACGCGGACAGTTGATAATCTCATAAGCCGCTTGGTGGAAATTAAGCAATTATGCAGAAGATCAAATAGAAAGCGTTTGGAATATACAAGCGCGATTCCCTCAAGTGTTATCTCTATTAATTTAGTTTTGTTGAAAATACAGTTGTACCGTACAATTATATGGTCACTTATGCAGACTATTCTTTTAAAATAATACGTAGTATTATATATACGTAATATTATACATATATACGTAGTATTATATACGTAGTATTATATACGTAGTATTATACATGCACAACAAAAATTGCATAGTTTTGATTTCGATAACACAAAAATTCTATTCAATGAAAACAACTATAATAAGAGAAGAATCCATGAAATGATACAGATCAAAAAACACCAGAATGCAATGAATTTTAGATCAGACACAGACAATCTTAGCTCAGTGTATCACACATTAATTAGATGATCGCATGCATGAACTGAATGGACCTGGTAAGTGAAAAGTAAACAGCTGAATTGAAGAATTACAGAGCAATTCAAAGAATGCAAAGAAAAGGCGAAGTATAAACAGGTTTTTCGTGCCCTCGCTCGATATCGAATAAAATATGGAAAATTCAGTGACCAGTCAAATGTGAAGTTGGTAGCAACTATATACGTAAGTCAAATTTAGATCTCTAAACAATAGATTCTAGTCTTTTCCCGAACATGTTTATCCCGACTCATCACCTGAGAACCAAGGTCCCAAATTGTACTTTTTAATATGTGTGTGATTTAAATTTTAATATGTTAATTTTGTGAAAGTTTTTTTAAATTAAATTGATAATAAATGTAAAATGTATATTTTAGACAAACTGATGATGGTCGAGAAAGACACCGAAACGTATTTGTAACATTTTAAATAATAAACAATAAAATTGACTGAAACCCAGGAAATTTTGAAATAAAATAATACGTAGTATCGTTTCTGCTATGATCAGCATAATTTAAGTATAAAAGAAGCCACGGCAGAAGCGAACATTAAGTCAATAAGATTTCATGTTACGTTATTAGTCAATAAGATCCATGTTCACCTTAAGTCTATAAGCTCGACATTAAGATTAGCTCGGTTCTAAAATGATTGTATTAATTTGGATAATAAAGTTTTTAAAAACAGACTTTTCCAATTAATCCATAAAATTGGCGCAGTTGGAATGATTTTCTCGGTACAGGTGACGTTTCAAATTAGAAGGTTGAAAAACAACAAAGCTCCTGGCTTTGATGTCATTGGAGGTAAGATGCTTAAAGAACTTCCGCCCGAAGCAATAAGACCAATTTGGATTCAGGCCGCAACATTCGACAATTGAACAAGTTCAAAGGACCACTACTGCTATCATAGATTCTTTTGAAAGGAGATGATACTGCGAGGCAGTGTTTCTTGACGTTGCACAGGCCTTTGACAAAGTGTGGCACGAGGGCCAGATATCTAAGATATCTAAAATCAAAAAAATGTTTCCAACAAATTTTGCTTGTCTGCTGGAATTGTACTTTCAAACAGGATGTTTCAAGTAAAAATAAATAACAACTTCAGCCCGCTCCAGCAGGAAAATGTTGGAGTCCCTCAAGGAAGCGTACTGGGGCCCACCCTATGTACTTATTGTTCACAGCAGATTTACCAACAACAGAAAGTATAAAAAATGGAACATTTGCCGACGATGCCACCTTCACATCATCTCATACTGAGCTAAATACATCAACAGCATTGTTACAGAAGCACCTTGTAAAGCTGGAAACGTGGCTCAAGCACAATAGAATCAGCATAAATACAGACAAGTCAACCCATGTAACTTTCACACTCCGAAGATACACCAGGTCCCAATTATATTTAAATAATGAGCCAATACCGCATAAAGACGAAATCAAATATCTGGGAATTCACTTGGACAGCCGGTTAACATGGAGACCACATATATGGGCAAAACGGAAATAGTTAGTCTTAAAAATCAGGCAAATGTACTGGCTAATCAATAAGCACTCAGCACTGTCTCTTGAGAGCAAGCTCTTAATTTACAAATTCATACTGAAACCGATCTGGAGAATCCGATCTAATCAGAATAAACAACAGCCTCAACCCTCAAACCTCCTGGTGTAAGCACTATCAACAGAAACTAACAAATTAGACATCAACCTTTTCAAATAAATTATCAATTCAAAAATGAAACTTAAGCAAGCAAACGTTGTATCAAAATTAAATCAAAATCGCGAAGATGACCCAGAGATACCAGAAAATGCCAAACAAATAATAAATACCCCTCACAAAGTGTCCAAAAATCTAAATCCCAAATACAAAATTCAATCTTTAAAAAATCAAAGACATCCAAAAGATATTAAAAGAAAACATTTCTAATTTCAAGAAATCAAAAGACGCAAAATGAAGACCTTGCTGCATCCCAGACGATTGTTAAACGTTTATCCAAAGATATAGATGCGCAATTGTCTAGCATTCATGTGAATCAAAAGAAATTCAATACCAAATTAGCATCTCAAATTAAGTTCAGTCCACTTCTATTGCGACGTATTTGATCATATTAATAGACAATCTCGAGAGCAATGTCCGCACAATTAATGACATTCAGACAAACGTTCAGACAACGATTAACGTCGCGGAAAATAATTCATCATAGTGTTCTCAAATATCGTGAACTTGAAAAGATTGTTTACAAAAGAAATTCTGAAGTGTGAATCCCTTTCGACAACATCGTAAAATACTACGAGGTTGCATACGTCGATGTGACGATAAAAACTGACATAGTCCAATTTTATGTTGCAATTCCGTGCAACACTATCCCTATTCCAATAAATAAACTTTAATTTTAATTTAAGTTTAATTGGAAAATTAATGAACAAATAATGTAATTGAAAAACTAATAGAAGAAATTGAACCGTTACAAATAAAGGAAATACATTTTGAAAACATTCAACAAAGTATTTCCTTAATTTTAATTTTTATATTAATTGTAATAATTATTGTTTGTATTTTGATATAATATTATAACTATAGGAAAAGAAGGCAAAATGTAAAAGTGGATATAAATATATGAAAAATACATAAATTTGAAAATCCTCGAAAATAAATCCTTATTTTCTCAGTCGTAAGTCTATAAGCTCGACTTTAATATTAGCTCGGTTCCAAAATTATTGTATTAATTTGGAAAAAGTTTTTAAGAACAGGCTTTTCCAATTAATCAATAAAATTGTAAAATTAAGAATACTTTTTTATAGCGTCCGAAAATTTAAATGAAGGTATGGTTTTTCGCGGCTTAAGCGACAAATAATTTTTGGAGTTTATTAGAAAATTTACGGCTTTCGTCAGGATTCCAATCTGCGTCTCCACGATTTAGACATTCTAACCAACTGAGCTACGGAATTACACAATGTTCGTACCATCTTTCGGGGAGTAAATCGTTCCTGGCTCCAGTATGGGGTGACACCCATCAGTTTGAATCAATGAACTTTCAATTAAGTAAATATAATCTAGTACAATTAAGCTTAGGTGGAAATACAGTGTGTCCAGTATAAAATGATGTACATGGGGATATTGGAAACCGTTAGAGTTACAGGGTGGACCAAATGGGGACAAAGTTGCGCAATCAAGTGCCTATAAATAATCTGTCATTAACTTCGTTGAACTCGGAATAGCAACGGATATACAGGGAAAAAAAGAAAAAAAATGCGTTTTATAAAATCCTTTATATCGTGTTTATTATAAAAGATACAATAACGAAATTTTCAGGGTGGGGGTAAGAAATGAGCGTGAATTTGAAAATAAAGTAAAAAATAATCTAGGCCCACTATGTTCAATGAGGCCGAAGTCAACTTTTGTTTTTCTTATGGGCGCAATATTGAATTTCTGCATTTTTAAATTCCCTTTAAATAGGCTCTTCAACCATGTATAACATGTTTATGTTCGGTCAAGATAAACAATTAAAATTAACAAAATTAAGATTTTATGGTAGTAGGCATTGATATTTCTAGTAGTAGTAGTAAACATCTTTATTTCTAAAAAAAGGCTATCGACCTATCGGTCTTTCTGCCCTTGTTTAATACATGTAGTCTTAACCTAAATAAAAAAAACAAATATGATAATTCTCTTATTCTAGGTTAACAATATTATTAAATAAAATTCTAATGACAAGAAAAAATTATTTTATTGTCCAGTAGTCAGTTGCGTTTGTAAGTGTTCGAGTAGCGTTGATGTAGGGAAACGAAAGTGGGATTGTCTGGTTGGTCTTGTGAGACAAAGGGGATTCAGTATGGTCCAGATGTAGGGGTTGTTTGTCCATTTTGTCTGTAGGTGTATGAGTCTTTCCAAAATCTTTGTCATGTTTGTGCGTTCGTATAGTAGTTGGGTGGGGGGTTGTGTAGTGGGTTTTGGGGGTGTCTTATTCGTGTTATTAGTCTTAGTGCAATTTGTTCTGTTGTTTGTATATAACGTTTTGTCGTTTCTGTTCCGTTGGTCATGAGTATATGTCCAAAGTCTAGCAACGGTCTACAAATAGCTTTATATATTTTGGTGGCGGTGTTTGTGCTAATTCCTCTGTCTTTGTAGGTTAGTGATCGGAAGTGTTTTGTTCTCTTTATTGTTTCTGCCCTGATGTTTCGTATGTGTTTAGTGAATTTAAGTTTGTGGTCAATTGTGATTCCAAGGTTTTTTACGTCGTTTTTTGGTTGTGTCGTTTGGCCGTCTGCAATTATTGTAGGGGAGTCAGCGTTGAGTCTGTGGTTTGTGAGCAGAAGTTGGTTTTTTGACGCGTTTCGTGTTAGTTTCCATTTATAAAACCATGTCATTGTGTTGTTTGTTAGTGTTTGGAGTCTTTGAGCTGATCTCTCAGTAGTTTTGTCATGTACAATAAGTGCCGTGTCGTCTGCGTATTGTAATATGTATGTCGATCTGTCGATTTGAGTTTTGTCTGGTTGTTGTTGTAAGTTGTAATTGTATATGTCATGGCAGTATATATTGTAGAGAAACGGTGAGAGCGGGGATCCTTGAGGGAGCCCTTGTTCAGGGGAAAAAGAAAATGACAGTGTTTTGTCAATTCGTACTTGTAGTTGTCTGTTTTCTAGTAAGTTCTTTATGGTGTGTAGTAGATATGTTGGTGTGTGTAGTTTGTATAGTTTGTATAGTAAGCCTTTATGCCAGACACTATCAAAAGCCTTGTTAATGTCCATAAACAGGCAAACTGTCTTTCTGTCAGTTAGGTGAGTAGTTTGTATATTGTTGCCCAAAATAAAGAGCGGATGAACAGTCGAGTGATGTTATTTGAAACCAAATTGGTAGGTAGGTATATATTTTCCAATCACTTTTTCAAGCCGCTGCTTTATTATGTATTCAAAATTTTGCTTAGTACTGGAAGTAGTGTAATTGGTCTGTAGTTGCTCGGTTGTGTATTGTCCAGTCCATTTTTGGGTATAGGGATTATTAAGCCGTTTTTCCATGTTTCTGGGATTCTGCCATTTGTGATGCAGTTGTTCAATTCAGTTAGGATCAGTTTGTGTGTTTCTTGAGTTAAGCTTTTCAAGAGTTTTGCCTTAATTTTATCTTTCCCCGGTGCAGTGTTTTTGATGTGCGCTAGGGCTTCATCGTACTCTGTGTCTGTGATCAGTTTGTAGATGTAGTTTGGTGAGCTATTAAAATAGTGCAAATACCAGTCGTTGATCAAGTTCCAGTTGTCATTGTCGAAGTTAGGGTTTGTCGATATGCTGAAGGTCCTTTGATAGTGTCTGGCGAATGCGTCCGCTTTCTCTTTGTCTGTGTAACGTTCTATTCCGTTTTCGTCAATTGTGTCAGTATTGCCAGTCTTCCTGTATTGCGCCAGTTTCTTAATTTTTGGCCAGTATGTTTTGCCTTTGTCCTTCTGTATTTCTTTACATGTTTCTAGCCATTTGTCTTGTCGGTATTGTCCAATCAAAGTTTTAATGTTTCTGTTAAGTTGGTTCAGTGTCTTTTTTAGGTCGTTATTTTGAGTGTTTGTATATAGTCTGTACAGTTCTCTCTTATGTTTTATTAGTCTCAGTATGTATTTGGGCTGTGTATGTCGATAGAAAGCATCTTTTATTTCCGGGCTAAATTTTCGTATGGCTAGTGTAAGTTATTGTTGTATGGTTTCTATTGAAATGTGCCGTGCTTATGATTGAATGTAGTCATGTATATGTTGTTTCACTTTGTCTATGTCAGTCTTTGTTAGGTTTAAGTTTTCTCTATAGGAGGTGTATTGGAGGTAGGTTGCGTATGTTGTAAGTCTATGTTAAACCTAATAGCCAGGTGGTCGGATCCAAGTTCGTTGGTTAAGTTTATGTTGTTGATGGTGTTTGTTAAGTTTCTTGTGTGCAGTAGAACGTCTGGTGTTGAATCTGGGTTTGCGGGCATCAGAAAAGTTGGTGGGGTGTGCTGTTTTATAAAGTCGGAATTTGGTAAAAATCTTTTAAGTTGTTTCGTTTTGTTTCTGTTCAAGTTAAAGTCGCCTAAAATTATTGCATATTTATAGATGCTTACCTTGGTCAGTATGTTTTGTTCTAGGTTGGAGTGTGGGTGTATGTATGTCAGAAATATGTGTATCAGGTCGTTTAAGTAGGGTATGGTAAAATGTAGGCAGTCGTTAAAAGGGTTGTTGAGGTGGGGAGGGTTTGCTTTGCCTAGTTTTGTTACAGGTTTGAGAAGAACTGAGGCCCCGCCCCTGGCGTGGTTGGTGAAATTGCCATGTCTACAGATGTGTTGCCAGTCCCTGTATGTTGAAGTCTGTCCTATTTTAGTTTTTTATTTAGTCTCTACAAAAATGCAGCAGTCCATGTCGTTTTGTTCAATGTAATTGTAAATTAGTGGCTTTTTATGGTTTAGTCCGTTGATGTTCGCGTAAAGTACTTTCAAATTGAATCTTGTATGTTTGTTACTGTCTGTCTCACTTGTTCGTAGGGTTCAGTTGGAGAGCGTCCCTTGGGCAGGAGCATGTCAAACATTAGGATGTAAATATGGTTTCCGAAGAAAACAACGGAGGTGTCAATGTCGAAGTCTTCTATAAATTGTACTCGTAGTTTTTTTAGTAGTTCGTCTCTGTTGGTATTGTTTGTCTTGTTAAGTTGCTGTTTGTATTTGTTTATGAAGTGGTCATGTGTTGTAATGGGTGTGTGTATTTTACTTGCCACTGTCGTCGTCTCCGCAATCCCGGTCGTCCGTTTGTTAACGCATTTTATTTTCACGTTTGGTATTCCGTCGATTGGGGTTGTCGGTCGTTTTGGGCATGCTCCATGGTGCGTGGTCCTCAGAGTTGCATGCTGCGCATTTGGTTGGCAGTGGTGACTCGCATTTGGAAGTTGGATGGGGACCCTGGCACTTGTTGCATCTCGGCGATTGTTTGCAGTCTTCCGCTTTGTGGTTGAACATGTTGCACTTGGCACACGGCGCAGGCACGGGTGCTGGTGGTTTGCTTTCTGTGATCTTGAAAATGCGGCCCAAAAAATGAACCGCACGGTCGTTCATCAACCTTTCGTAGGTGGATATGTCGCCGGTTATTAACCTCATCATGAGTGTGGGTGCGTTCCGCTCCCGTGAGATTATTCTCCTGCAGAACCTTATTCTGAAGCCCTGCTGCTCCAGGCGTTTCAGAAACATGCTGTCCTCAATGTCCAGGTCGACCCCAGTGGCGACGACTGAATATGATGGTGTAATATGATGGTGGACCTGACTTCTGTTGTCGGATTAGTGGATGGTTATCGTTTTTTTTTTTGTAATTTGTAACTTGTTATAGTGTTTTCTTGTTTTAGTTGTTGTAAAATTTTTGTTGTTTTGTCCTCCTGGTTGGTTTTGATTAAGAAGTAATTATCTTGTCTGATAATCACAGCCTTGTTGTTGGGGTTGAGTTCCTCCCACCTGATTGCAAGTTGGACTCTGGTGATGGTCGACAATGCGTTCGCTGTGAATATGTGCGAATACGTGGGAAATCTTGTTAATGTTGTCTTGCTGTTTGTTGTTTGGTTTTTATCGGTTGTAGCCTGATAGTCCAAAGCTATTCGTTTGGCCTCAGGTGTTGGCGTTGTGGGGGTTGGCTGGGTTGGCTGGATCGTCTTCGGTTTTCTGCCCCGTTTTTTCGATTATGGCTTTTTGAACCCACCATCCTGGGAGGCATAATCCGATTCGGATTCTTGCGAACTCCCAGGGTTCATCCTTTCGTTTGAATTAGACCCGTATATTCTCGCTGAACGATAAATGCGGTTGGATTTTTCAAATTCTTTGCCGTAGTGTAAACGACCTTGCTTTCAATACGCTAATACTGTGCACGTCTTATCACCAAGAAGCTCGGTTTAAGACTCTTTGATATTTCTATTTATTATTACTTTAAATTATTATTGATCATAGATCGAACACTGCAAAAGAACAAGTAACATTTTAGGATTAAAGTAGGTGTTCAAATAAGCCACCGTTTTCTCGCACGCACAACATACATCGTCTCATTACTGCTTTACAGGATTTTCTGATCATTTCTGGGGTAATTCTGTGACATATCCACTATCCAATGTGACATATCCAATAAAGCAGCAGGACCATGGCGCCAAGTCACGCCAACAGGACCATGCTGCCCCGCCACCGCCATCATTAGCGGAGTTTCCCCCGCTGAGGCAGCACGAAACTGTCCCGACGAGCTCCGCCCACCCAGCCCATGGTATAAATGGGAACGCGGTGGCCATGCTGGGCAGCAGTCAGTTGTTCAGTGTGCTTCGACGTGTACACATCGCTCTCGGCAAAGTGTGCAAGTTTAACCTGAGGAACTAGTGCTGGTATACTGAAGGTATTTTTCAATACCAACAGGAATTCGGTGGTATTTAATTTAATACCAAACCATGGCGCCAAGAACGGCGCTCGAAAAAGAGCTCCAACGGAAAGTGGAGGCCCAGCAGGAGCAAATTACCGAGCTCAACGGCGAAGTCCGGAAGCTCACGCAGTTGCTCGCCAAGCACATCGGCTCTGCAGAAAGTAAGAAGGAGGTTGCTGCACCAAAGGGGGCTCCGGCCACCTTTAGTGAAGCAGTAAAAGCGGCTCCCAAAAAACAGGAGCCCAAGAAAACCCCAGCAGTAGCCCCCAAGGCTGCTGCTGGGAAAAAGCAAGCGGTGGCCATAGCAGGGCCACCCAAGAAGACCCCAGCCACTGCCACCCTGCCACCTGGGTCACAGGAAAGCAGGAAGCGTAGGCGCGAGGAAGCCGAGGAGGCTTTAATTGAGAGGGAAACCGGGATGGAGACAGACATCCCGGTCACCAGCAAAAGGGCGGAAAAAATTCCGCCAATCAACGTGGAGGGCCAGAGCTGGAAACAGCTAAGCCAAGCCCTGGATGCAGCAGGAATTGTTGTAGCCAAAGCCACAACTACAAAAAAGGGGATAAGTATAATCACTAATTCCCCAACTGATTTCAGGAGGACGACTCAACTCCTGGAAAACCTCCGGAGGCCGTACTATACGTATACGCTTCCGGAGGAGAAGAAAACCCATGTGGTCATTAGGGGGCTCCCTAATGATTACGAGGCGGCCGAGATCGATGAGGAGCTTAGGGGACAAGGCATCGGGGACGCGGAAGCGTTCCAGATGCTTAGCCGCCGAACAAAGCAGCGACTGGGACTGGTCTTGGTGAAGACCACCAGCAAAAACATCTGGAAAGTGTCCAGAATGTTCAACCTGGTGGTCAAGCTGGAGGCCAAGAGGAAGTCCAAGGAGCCAGGGCAATGTTACCGCTGCCAGAGGTACGGGCACTCGCAGCGGAACTGCACGTACCCGCCGAGGTGTGTGAAGTGTGGTGAAAACCACAGGAGCAATGAGTGCCCGCTTCCAAAGCCTGGAGCAGGCGAAGTGCGCAACAGTAAGTGCGCACTCTGCGGGGCAGAGGGACACCCAGCCAGCTGGAGGGGTTGCCCACAGTACCCCAAAAGGAAGATCCCGGTAGCCCGCAGGGAAGCCCGACCATCCAAGCCCGCAGCAGCCCGCCAAACGGACCAGCAGGAACTGGCAGGCATTCTACAGGCGCTACTTGACAAACTCAATGGCTAAACGGCCCGCGAGTTTCAAAGTGGCCTCGTGGAATGTAAACGGGTTGCTAAGCAGACGTCTAGAACTGGACGAATTCCTGCAAAGCAGGCAACCTGAAGTGATGGCACTTCAGGAAACCCTGCTAGGTATTAGGACTAGAGTAAGCTTCACTAATTACTTTATTTACAGGTACGACAGCGCAACGAGACGACCAGGAGTGGCCATTCTAGTAAGAAAGGACATAGACCATCACAGCATTGGCATTGAAGACACTGACCTGCATGCCATTAGCGTGCAAGTCAACACCACCAGAGGACCAGTGACAGTGACATCTGCTTACAAGTCCCCCAAGGCGCAACTGGCACCACAGGACATTGAGACCCTGCTGGGCAACAACCGAGCTAGGCTGCTAATCGGAGACCTGAACTGTAAGAACACAGAGTGGAATAGCTCCTTCACTTGCAAAAATGGTCGGGCATTAGCAGAAGCAGTTGAAACCCACAATGCAGTCGTCATGGGTCCTGAGGTTCCGACAAGGATCCCACCAGGAGCTGGGATACCAGAGGTGTTAGACATTGCCATTGCCAAGAACATCCGGCAGGTGTTAACCATTGAGACCATAGAGGAGGGGACTTCGGACCATAACCCAATTATATTGAGTTGTGGCGATGAAGAAACAACTCCGCTTCTTGGATCAAGGACTACCACCGATTGGTCTATGTTCACGGAGGTACTCCATAATCAGATTATCATTCCACAGATTACCACGGAAGAGGACCTGGAAACAGCAGCAGGAAAACTTGGTGAGGCAATCCTGCAGGCATACAGCAGAAGTTCGGTGACTGTGGAGGTACTGGTAGCTCGTGAGGAACTACCAGCAAACCTTCGCAGGAAAATCGCCAACCACAGACGGCTGCGCAGGACGTACAGAAGGCAGCCCACAGAGGACAACAGGATCGTCTTGAACCGCCAAGGCCAGATCCTGAAGGAAGCCCTCAGGGAACACCGGAACCAGAAATGGGAAGGACGCATCCGGGAGATAGGGCCAGAGGACCAAAGTATCTGGAAACTCCAAAAGGCTCTCCGGCAGGAAGACACCAAGATACCAGCTTTACACGGAGTGCAAGGTCTGGTATATACTAACAGTGATAAAGCGGAAACTTTTGCAGATACGATCGAGAGAGAGGCCAGAGAAAACACTCACCCAGACGAAGACGACGAGCACGAAACTGCCGTCAGACGAGTTGTTCGGAGATTCCGGACAAAAGAGGTGAACAGCAGCATCTCACCAACCTCACCAGGTGAAGTGGCGGCCATCATCAGGAACTCAAGGACGAGGAAGGCTCCTGGAAGAGATGGAATCACCAACAAGATGCTTAAGAACCTGCCGAGAAAAGGGCTGGTAGCTATCGCAACTCTAATTAATGCCATTTTCAGAACTGGATATTTCCCGCACGTCTGGAAACACTCGGACGTAATTATGCTCCCGAAGCCCAAGAAGAACAGGACCTTTCCCCAGAACTACAGGCCCATCAGTCTGTTGTCCAGCCTCAGCAAGATAGCAGAACGAGTTATCTTGCGGAGGCTTACGAGGGAAACGAGTGAGCTTGAGCTGCTGCCGCCTGAACAGTTTGGGTTCCGTGGTAAACACTCCACGGAACTACAGCTGCTCAGGATCGTTGAAAGATGTGCCAAGGAAATGAACCAGAACAGGACAACCGGCATCCTCGCTCTGGACGTCGCAAGAGCCTTTGACAGAGTGTGGAGAGACGGATTAATCTTCAAAATGCTGGAAACAGGTATTAGTGAGGAAATGTGCCGGTTAATCGACAGCTATATTTGCAGAAGGACCTTCAGCGTCAAAGTTGGGAACTGCAGGTCAGAAGACAGAAGCACAGAAGCTGGAGTGCCGCAAGGAGCGGTACTCTCCCCGATGCTATACAACATCTTCACGAGCGACATTCCCCGGACCGCCAATACGACCCTGGCGCTTTTCGCGGACGACACGGCTCTGCTGTCATCCTCGTGGCAAAAAGAGCACGTGCGTCGAAACCTGCAACTTGCCATGGACGAACTACAAAAGTGGTTCATCAAATGGAAAGTGCAGGTGAACGCAACAAAGAGCCAGGCCATCCTAATTGGAAGGAAAAAAGACAAGATTGATGGGAATATCAATGTTGACGGAGAAGAGGTCCCATGGGCAAGTAATGTCAAGTATTTAGGTGTTGTTTTAGATCAGAGGCTGACCTGGAGGCAACATGTGAAAACAGCGATAAACCAGGCAAGGGCTAGAGCGGCAACGCTGTATCCCCTGCTGAACCGACGAAGCCAGATGAGTTTGAGGAACAAGCTGCTACTCATCAAAAGTGTCATCAGGCCGGCCATGACGTATGCCTCCACAGCGTGGGGATATGCGTCAGAAACCTGTCTGAGGCAGCTCCAGGCCACTTGGAGGCAGCTGACTTGGAAGAAGCACGTAACAGCAGCGATAAACAAGGCAAGGGCCACAACCAGCCAGTTGTACCCACTACTGAACAGAAGAAGCCAAATGAGTACGAGGAAGAAACTCTTACTCATCAAGAGAATCATCAGGCCGGCGATGACGTATGCCTCCACATTGTGGGGGTATGCGGTGGAAACCCACCTGAGGCAGCTCCAGGCCACAGAAAATAAACTTCTGCGGATGGCCATAGATGCTCCCTGGTTTGTCCGTAACCGGCAAATTTACAGGGACCTAGAGTGGGAGCCATTGAGAGATCTAATGAAACGAAAAGCAGCCACGACCTTCGAAAAGGCCGAAAACCATCCCTTTGAAGAGCTCCGGAATGCCGTAGCCTACTCCTCAGAGGACAACGGGCCCAGGAAAAAGAGGCCCAGGCACCAGCTGGCCCAATAGGGCAACAAATAGGTACAGCAGTTTACTGCAGAGTGCCGTAACTAACTTTAAGATAGTGTGATTAGGCAGTATTAAGTAGTATAGTGCTTGTGTAAAATTAGTAAGATGCCCATTCTAGCAGCCAGCTAGCATGGAGAGAATGAGAGGTGAAGGCATACGGATGCCAGAGCTGAACCATTCTTAAAGAAGACCACAAGTTTTAAAGGATAACTCCCGGAAACTTGCATTCAAAAATGGGGGTTTTTTAGTTGGTAGAAATCCAACACTACCCGGTGTCACGGGACACCGGGGGGTGTCTTCGAGAAGATTTTTATCCTCCAGCCGCCGCCGGGCAAACAAAAAAAAAAAAAAAAATGCTGGGCAGTGTCCATCGGGAATTCGCCGAGCTGTCGTCGCAAATCAACTTGGAGGAGGTGATCAAGGCGGTAAGATTTTACAGCGCTGTATTGAGGGGTTGCGTCTCGAAGACAGACAAATTCCTAGTCTCAGCGCAGTTCTTCAATGAAGATATTAACAGCTTCGATTTTTAAGCCCTGATTTTGCCAACTGTGCCCTATGAGGATAGGAGAATGTAACTCATGCGGACTCCGGAGTCGTCTCGGTGAGTTTGTGCACTTCCTTCGGACCGAGGATATCGGCGTGGCGTTGATTGTCGAAACATGGTTGCGCCCCGGGGATGTACTTAGGATTCCGGGGTACAGGCTCGAACGTGCCGATAGGCCCGGTTTAAGGGGAGGGGTGGCCATAGCGGTCAAAACGTCAATTCCATACAGGAGACTGCCACACAGGCAGTCATCAATAGAGAACGTCGGCGTTCTTTGTGTCGTCGTTGATCTACTGTGGCTATTTCTCCACCGTACGCTTACAGGCCTCTGATGTCGATCCATTCTTCATAAACACCAATAGGGTGTTGCTAATGGGAGATTTCAACGCCCGCCATCCACTATTCAATAGCCCTGGACATAAAAACGCAGCCGGCAATTTTCTAGCCGACTACGTTCGCGACAATGGCCTACTCGTTATGCCCACTTCATCCCCAACGCATTACCCGAACAGTGGAGAGAATCCATCCTACCTCGACTTCGGAATTGCCAAAGGACTCACCAATCTCACGGAGATGTAGGTTATAGACGCCCTCAGCAGTGACCATTTGCCCATTTACCTCGACATTAGGGATTTAAAGCGCACACAAAATAACGACTTTCGATATTCATACGAAAATTTCCATTTTCGCGAATATTGAAAACGACTACAAGACTTGACGTGTATTCCGGACCAGATTCATACTGTCGAAGCTCTAGAGCATGCGGTAAAAGGTCTGACCAGGAATATACAACGGACACAGCAAGCTTTGGCCAAAAAAGTTCCGAACAGACCGCGGCACGACAATCTTCCTGAGGAAATTTTGGATCTTATTAAGGCGAAAAATCGAATCAGGAAGCGTTGGCAGCGATTCAGGCAACCTGCCGATCGCATAATGGCAGCAGAGCTTGCACGAGACATACAGCGCGAAATCTCCGCATACAGGAATTATACCTGGGCGGAGAAACTGCGAAATCTGACTCCCCGTGACAATTCTCTGTGGAAACTGTCGAGAAGTCTGCTGAAAAGGCGAAAAAAAGAGGGGCGGAGTTATATTACCACCAGTGACAAGTGCGAGCTGCTCGCCGACTTTTTGGCAGAAGTACACAAGGTCCAACCAGCCCTTCAGGATAACGAAATAGAAAGACAGACCGCTGTTTTTGTAGAACGGAAGTATCCTATACCACCCTCGATTTTGCATTCCTATATAACAACCCCGTCGGAGATACAATCGTGTCTTCGGCGCCTCCCTAGCCGAAAAGCCCCCGGGCCAGACGGCATCCCTTATTTACTCCTCAAAAACTTACCGCGGAAAACTATTGTGCTAATAGTACAAATAGTCAACGCAGTCCTTAAATTGCAGCACTTCCCACAGGACTGGAAAAACGCTGTAATAATCCCCATCTTAAAGCCGGGCAAAAACCCGACCGAAACCGCCTCTTATAGGCCAATTTCCCTCTTGAACACCCTCGGCAAATTAACCGAGAAGGTCATCCATTCGAGATTACAGGCAGCAGCCGAGCTTCGAAATTTAATCCCGGATAAGCAGTTTGGCTTTCGACCAAGACACAACACAACGCTGCAGACTGCTAGGATCGCAACGGATGCCTCTGCAGCATTTAATAAGCTTCAAAGTACGGTTATGCTGCTTCTCGACATGCAAAGGGCCTTTGACACAGTCTGGCACACAGGCCTGCTGTACAAGTTGTTTGCCGTGCATTCACTGCCACTCTACCTAGTTTCCCTGATAGCGTCTTACCTAAAAAACCGTTCCATCCAGGAACACACACATCAGGAAAGACAGACGGCTGACAGAAGCCTTTAATAAACTTCAAAGTACGGTAATGCTGCTTCTCGATATGGAAAGGGTCTTCGACACAGTTTGGCACACAGGCCTGCTGTATAAGTTGTTTGGCGTACATTCACTGCCACTCTACCTAATTTCCCTTAAAGCGTCTTACCTAAAAAACGGTGAAAGTGGAGAATTCCACTTCTGCCAAAAGACGCATCGCGGCAGGAGTACCACAAGGAACAGTGATTTCGCCGCTGCTGTATACATTGTACACAGCAGACATTCCAAAACTTCCCACTACAAAAATAGCACTATACGCTGATGATACGGCTATCTACGCATCGTCTTTTTATGCTCAGGCTGCGAAATCTCGCATTGCACTTCACCTGAGTTTATTGACGCCGTATTTTGACAAATGGAAACTTAAAGTGAATCCCAGGAAGACGGAACTTATTATCTTTTCGCGCAAATTCACTAACAACAAAATCTTATCACCACTCATGGTCCAAAATACTCCTATCAAACCAACAAAAGAGGTGAAATACCTGGGATTCAAACTAGACGCCCGACTCCATTTCAATAAGCATGTTGACTATGCTGTACAAAAGACTGCCATGGCCCGAAGAAAGTTGTACTCTCTTCTGGCGCCAAATTCTTTCCTATCACCTCGAAATAAACTTCTGCTCTACTCCTCCACTATAAGGTCCATACTGACCTACGGCTCCCCTGTCTGGCACTCTGTCTGTGATTCCACGAGACGACGTGTTCAAAGGACCCAAAATAGGCCCCTAAGAGGCGTCCTATCGGCTGACAGATACACCAGAATAACCGAAATGCACGAAGCTACAGGGATGGCCTATATAGCAGACTATATAGATACCATCGCTGAAAAATTTTATCATAGCGGAGTGCAAGGCTCAGTCCTCACGCGAAATTTCACCCAAGTAAGAGCAAACGATCGCCCAACCCATGGTCCCCTGTATAAGCGACTTCCCATATTTTATGAGGATTTTGTCCCTGACAGTACGTGACGACAAACAAACATTGCCTGCCAGTTGCAGACAGTCGTTTCTAGCAGGCTGGAAACGCACAAATCCAACATAACGTGACTTGACGGGTTCGTCCTGCCTCGTTCTGGCTGGTGTTGGCTGGTTCTTGCACCGATTGGGGCGGGGGCGGATGGATTTGGTCATCTAATTGAAACTGCCGGCGGTTAACGCCACGGCTGACAGTATCAAACTTAAAGGTCGAAGCAAAAGGGGTTTTTGGCTTCCCATCAGGAAGACCTTTTTTCCTTAATGAATGCCCCTCGAATAAAACCAAAACCGCCACTTCAAGACTATCTCCTGACGTTGTCGTGCGTATGGCTAGCTCGGGAATGTCCATGTTAGGGCACTGCCCAGGTAATGGACGACTTAGCGCGCCTATTTAGATCATGGGCAAAGAGCAACCGGCCGAACATCTGGCTAGACATGGGAGTTATGTTTGTTAACTTTGTTTGTGAATTTTATTAATGGGAATGTTCAATAAATTTTTATCTATCTATCTATCTATCTGTACTACCATATAAGGCCTCGTAAAATATGTTTTCGGAGTAGAGGTTGAATAACATGGGCGACAAAAATCTTCTTATTGCTATATCGTCAGTAACGCTGTCCTCCAACCTGACTGCAGCCGTCTGGTTGTAATACAGGTTTATCAAAAGAGGCATATCATAATAGCCTACGTTGCATGCCTTTAGACATTGGAATGATTTAGTGTGTTCGACTCGATCAAACGCTTTTTCGAAGTCAATAAAACAACTCAGTAGGAATTCCAACGGGGCCGGGGGCTTTTCTTGCTTTTGATTGTTGTATAGCTTTCTCGACGTCGCATTAAGAATGCTTGGGCCGTACTCTGGCCTATAGGCAGCTAACAGACTCTCCGGCGCTTCGCGGAATTCACTGTCAAACAGTTGTTGAATATATTGTTGCCACTCTATACTTTGATCTTCCTTTCGTCGTAGAATGTTTACTGTTGTATAATATATTTAGACGTATTATTTCTACATTTGTTTCATTTCTTCAAGCGTGTATCTTGTGTTCTTCAATCCTTACAACGAAAAAATATTGCCTAATAACGCATAGGTACCGGGGTACCTTTGCGTGCGCTTAAGCAGTACACATCTATTTTAACTTATATCAAGTAGTAGTAAACATCTTTATTTCTAAAACAGGCTATCGACCTATTGGTCTTTCTGCCCTTGTTTAATACATGCAGTCTTAATCTAAATAAAAAACAAATATGAAAATTTTCTTATTCTAGGTTAACAATACTATTAAATAAATAAGATTTCAGTGGCAAGAAGAAATTCTTTTATTGTCCACTAGTCCGTTGCGTTTGTAAGTGTTCGAGTAGCGTTAATGTAGGGAAACGGAAGCGGGATTGTCTGGTTGGTCTTGTAAGACAAAGGGGATTCAGTATGGTCCAGTTGTAGGGGTTGTTTGTCCATTTTGTCTGTAGCTGTATGAGTCTTTCCGAGATCTTTGTCATGTTTGTGCGTTCGTATAGCAGTTGGGTGGGGGGGTTCTGCAGTGGGTTTTGGGGGTGTCTTATTCGTGTTATTAGTCTTAGTGCAATTTGTTCTGTTGTTTGTGTATAACGTTTTGTCCTTTCTGTTCCGTTGGTCATGAGTATATGTCCAAAGTCTAGCAAGGGTCTACAAATAGCTTTATATATTTTGGTGGCGGTGTTTGTGCTAATTCCTCTGTCTTTGTAGGTTAGTGATCGGAAGTGTTTTGTTCTCTTTATTGTTTCTGCCCTGATGTTTCGTATGTGTTTAGTGAATTTAAGTTTGTGATCAATTGTGATTCCAAGGTATTTTACGTCGTTTTTTGGTTGTGTCGTTTGGCCGTCTGCAGTTATTGTAGGGGAGTCAGCTTGAGTCTGTGGTTTGTGAGCAGAAGTTGGTTTTTTGACGCGTTTGGTGTTAGTCTTCATTTATAAAACCATGTCATTGTGTTGTTTGTTAGTGTTTGGAGTCTTTGCGCTGCTCTCTCAGTAGTTTTGTCATGTACAATAAGTGCCGTGTCGTCTGCGTATTGTAATATGTATGCCGATCTGTCGATTTGATTTTTGTCTGGTAAGTTGTAATTGTATATGTCATGGCAGTATATATTGTAGAGAAACGGTGAGAGCGGGGATACTTGACTTATATCAAAATATTTGAAAATAGCTAAATTTGTATCTACCCAGAATTTGTATTAAAATAATTTGTTTTAGGATAAACTAAGTGAATATTAGCAGACGTGTTCGACAAAAATATTTGCTAAATTTGCAAATGGTACCCGGGTACCTAACAGTGTACGTGAAGGTTGAAAGAGGATTTCTTGTTAAGTGAGATCTTGGTGAACGTTTGTTCAAATGAAATGTCATCAAATGGAACTATTACCGACCAGTTTCTCAACTTTAAAACAATTACCTGCAACACAATTAGCTGTATTAGCAGCTTGCCAATGTTAAATTAGCACTTTTCATAGATTATGTTTAACGAAATTTCCCTTGACACAAAAAACTTCAAATTAGCAAAAATGCATACAATTCATATTCTTCGAATCACTCTCGAGAAGATCCTTAAACATATTGTAATTAGAAGTGCAAACAATTAAGTAACTATGCATTGAGATACACCTTTCGCTAGTATTAGCAAGGATATACAATGGAAATTTTCGACAAATAACCTTACAGGTTTACTAGAATTTGATTTAATTGTATAAAATTGCTCTGCGAAAATCACACTTGATATCCAGCGAAACCTTCTGAAATCTAATAATGAAGTAATAATGGCCCACGCAAATATTTGAAATGCTGTTTTTAAGTAACCCCAAACGAAATTTTAATTTGACGATAATAATTGGAAAGTTTTCATTTTCAGCTAGGGGTTGAAAATTATTGAAAACCTCCCTCAACATGGGAACAATGAACTTTACTTTCAGTTTTCAAACTTACAAGAAAGTGGTATTGTACTAATAAATGCTTTTCATGTTCTCGATACCGCCTCCAGAATTTGATTAAATTCAGATTTTTTGACAAGTGTTCGTTACACTGAAATTAATTCTTAGAATTGGAAATGATGTTACCTTCTTAATTTACTTCTAATGTATGTAATGTTACATGCATTTCCTGTTAAGTTATTAGTTGAGAAGTTCGATTCTTCCAGAAATATTTGAAAAAACTTAAATTTACTTATCCGACTTAAAAATTATTTCAAGAGAAATTCCTGGGTTCCAGTCAATATTATTGTTTATTAGTTAAAAAATTTAAAAAATACGTTTCGGTGTCTTTCTCCACCATCATCAGTTTGTCTAAAATATACATTCACAGTCGTCATTAATTTAAAAACAAGAGCTCTGTTAAAATATACATACTAAAATACAAACTACAAACATCTTAAAAAGCATATTAAAATCGTTTTAATCTCTTGGGATCACAGGTGATGAGTCAGAACAATCATGTTCGGGAACAAAAATATTGACTGGAACCCAGGAATTTCTTTTGAATTAAGTTGAAATACAGTCAAGAAAGTATACACAATGGTTAAAAATTATTTAAATCTAAAAAGTTTTTCTGTACAAACTACTAGGTCCCTTGTAATTGATAATATAACGTTAAAGAAATACTCAAGATGTTTTTAGTAAGGAGGCCTAACCCCAGTAGAACTCGGAACAATTTAATTTGTTAACAAACTAGATTATGCGTAGTATTATTGAGAGACAAATGTTCTTCTAAAATTGGCCAAGAATTATGTAGAACATTCCTATTTCCATTATAGGAAATCATTATCATTTTGCCCAAAAATGCCCAGAAAATGACAATGAAAAGTTTGTTGTTAATACTAACAACAAGCACTTTTTGCTCAAATTTTGGTGGACTGTTTAGTTTATTTAAGAACATCTAACACCTATTTCGTCCACTCAATAGCTTAAAATGTCCTGTTGACAGCCGTTGTATGCTACTGCAGCACGATTATTAATAAATCTTATTAATACTAACAAATGTATTAGGATGTATACTGTTGGAAGCAAAAATAGTTCCAAACGTGTACGGAAATTTTCTCGATATATTAGAGAAATCGCGTAGAAGAAAACGTTTCAAGTTAAGTTTTTGTGTGAGTGGTGAAAATCGTGCAGTTCCGGAGTGGAGCAGTTTAAATGACCAAAATTATTTTGAAGAGAAAAAACGGTACAATACAACTTCTGATAAAGTATTTGATAGGTTTCAACAGTTTGAAGTTCCTAAAAATGTGGAAAATTTTGAATAAATCAGTTTAGTGAAAGTACAGATCAGTTTAGTGAAGCTTATGAGTGACAAACAATAAGTAATCAAAATAGGAGTACAGCCGATTTTCACGAAAGTGTCGAAAAAGACAATTATACCTCTTATGACATTAATGAACAGTTTCAAAAAATTTTCTGGGTTTCAGTCAATTTTATTGTTTATTATTTAAAATGTTACAAATACGTTTCGGTGTCTTACTCCACCATCATCAGTATGTCTAAAATATACATTTACAGTTATCATCAATTCAAATAAAAATTTTTCATCATAATTCACATATTAAAATACAAATCACACACATATTAAAAAGTACATTAAGAACATTGGTTTTCAGGTGATGAGTCAGGACAAACATGTCTGGGAAAAGACTAGAATCTATTGTTTAGAGATTTAAATTTAACTTACATGTATATTTGTTTCTACCTTCACATTTGACTGGCCATTGTATTCCATATTTTATTCGATATCGAGCGAGAAAACAAAAAAAAAACTATTTATTTTCGCCTTTTCTTTACATTCTAGGAATTGCTCTGCAATTCCTCAATATCAGGTGTTTATATTTCATTTACTTTGTCCAATCAGTGTATGCATGCGCTCATTTAATTAGTGTGTGATACACAGAGCTAAGATTGTCTGTGTCTGATCTAAAATTCGTTAACCTTTCTTAAGCTATATTTATGTTCGTATATTCTTTTATTTAAATATTGTTCTGTTTGACCTATGTATGTGTTGTCACAGTTCAAACTGTCAATCTTGTATATTACGTTAGGTGTGTCCAACTTATCACTTTTAGGTTTAAATTTTGTGAAACAGTCCTTTGCCAAGTTGTTTTTAGTTTTTTCCGCTATATTAATATTCTGTGGTTTTAAAACATTTTTTATTTTCGTGTTGATTTCTGGAATATACGGTAATGATACATACTTGATTTCACCTTCTTTTTTCTTATTTATATTATTTATGTTGTTCCATTTATTTGAATTGTATGTTTTATTAATTCTTTGTTTTATAATTGGTTCGAAGAAAGCTTTGGGATAGTTGTTCATTATTAGTATCTTTTTTCTTTTTTCAAGATTCTTTGTTCTAAATCCATAATGTGCCAATTTGATAGCTCTATCAGTAAGAGCTGTTACAATACTTTTTTTATATTGTATAGGTGCATATGATTGGTAATTCAAGTATCTACCAGACTACACATCCTTTGTGTACCAGTTTGTTTTTATTTCTCCATTATCGTCATACATAACCGTCATATCCAAAAAGTTTAATGATTTGCTTTTGTCTTCCTCAATGGTGAATTTAATGGTCTCATGGAATGCATTAAACTTATCTAGTGTGTATTGAACTTTTTGGTTTGGCAGGCACATTATGCAGTCATCTGCATAATGTGCAAAAGGTCTGGTGCTGAGCATCACAAGGAGAAATATTCGGATAGATGCCTGGAATGTGAGAACATTGTACAATGCCGGTAAACTGGCAAACTCTGATAGAGAAATGAAGAGGATGAAATCGGACATCCTGGGAATGAGTGAGACCATATTGACAGAAGAAGGATCCTTCGTAACGGAAAACCGGAACAGGGTATTCTCCTTAGAAAGTGGCACAGCGCAACACGGAGTCTGTATTCTGATAGCAAAGGACACAGCCCAATGCGTCAAATGCTTCCTTCCGGTTAACGAGAGGGTGATGTTGCTTAAACTGAATGGTCGGCCATTTGATATCAACATAATTGAACTCTATGCACCCACAACAGACGATGATGACGAAGAACTAGAGGAATCTTACTCCGATATCCAAGGGCTAAAGAAGCATATGAAAAGTGACGATAGAAATATCTGCGTGGGTGATCTAAACGCAAAAGAAGGGGACGAATCACTAGATGGCATTATATATACAATTTAGAAGACTTTTTATCAGATTTACACAATTATGCCAATAAAGTAAACTATTCATCAATAACACTTGGTTTCAGCTACCAAAGAGACGTTTGTATAACTGGAAGTCACCCCAAGCGTCCATCTTAAGAAACCAAATAAACCATTTAGCAAATAATATTATATTTAAAAACAGTGTTCTCAACACAAAAGTTTACCCAGGATGCGACATAGGCTCGGACCATAACCCGGTGGCTATAACGCTAAGTGTTAACCGTAAGTAACCCAAAAAACAAAAAATTAAAAGAAACAGCGTTTGGAGAAGAGCACGAGACGAGCAGAAATCACAATTTCAGCATAGTGACAGAAGGCTCAACACCTCATCACAGACAAATAGCGATGACCCTATGGAAGAGAACATCGAAGACACATGGACAGGAAATTCAGAGACATTCGCATTGAGACGAAGCAGGAAACAATAGAATGGGAAGACCGTAGATGAAAGAAGCCCTGGATAACCGACGCCATATTGAAACTGATGGATGCCAGACGTGAAGTGAAGAAGAAATAAGAGGAACATAGAAGAATAAATAAACAAATTCAAGAACAAATCACAGAGCAGAGAAATCGAAGAGCTTCAAGCACAGCATAAGGATACAGAATTGCAGCAAAAAATCAAAGAGGGAGCAGGTTTATAGAAACCCAAACATGTTGCTTTGATAGAAAACGAAAGCAACGAAATAGAACAAGACCCAGTGAAGCAAAAAATAATTTGGTAAAATGCCTTAAAGAACTGTTTCCGAATCTCAAAAAATGAAAAGACTGATCCAGCAACTAAAAGAAAATTCTGCACACTCGTTCTTGGAAAATCTAACAGCGAATAAAAGTGCAAACTATTATCTGTGTTGATACACAGACAGACATTGACTGAAAACTACGAAAAAACTGAGAAGGAAAATCACTCATGTACCACTAATCCTGGAAGAAGACAACGAAAATGTCAAAACTGAGCAGGAAAAAGCTGATACTATCGCTACTCATCTGCAAAATATCTTTACCCGAATGAAGCGGAAATGGACTCAAATGAGAATCCACAAATAGAAAGTAATTGGCACAAAACACTCAAAAAAGTTACCTTAAACGAGCTGAAACGAGAGCTGAAATACAAACTCAGTCCGAAAAAATCAACAAGGTACGATCTCATCACTGGACTAGTGTTAAAGAAGCTACCTGCGAAAGGACTAAAAATGTAACTACTATTGGTCAAAGCAACATTTAGACTGATGCATGTCACGGCGCACTGGAAAATCGCAGAGATGATAATGATTTTAAAACTTGGAAAAAAAGCTACAGAAATGAAATCCTACAGTCCGGTTTCCTTGTCCTGCCCATCATGTCAAAACTGTTTGGAAAAATATTCCTCAAACGATTTAAACCAATTATCGAAGAAACGAATCTACTACCGAATCACGAGTTTGGATTTAAGCAGAGACATTCAACAATAGAACAAGTTCATCGTCTGATCGACATCATAGAGAAAGCTCTGGAAGGAGAAGAGGTGTGTTCAGTGATATTTCTGGATGTATCGCAAGTACTCGATAAAGTCTGGCATGAGGGCTTACTATGCAAACTTAACAAATTCTTGCCAGTGCAATTCGTCAACTTGTTAAAATCTTACATAACAGGCAGAATGTTCCGCGTGAATCACGAATTAGAGTATTCGGACTTCAAAAATATTCGAGCTGGAGTACATCAGGGAAGCGTACTGGGCCCAATCCTATATCTTCTGTTCACTAGTGACCTACCGCAAACAACAAGCGTCGTAACGGCAACATTCGCCGATGACACGGCTAACGCAGTCACGGCTAAAACTGATGAAAAATCTCCGTTGCTTCTCCAAGTCATCAAATTCATGATAAATGAAAATTGGACGAAGAGATGGCGGATAAAACTCAACGATCAGAAGACAATACACGTGAACTACACCAACAAAAGGATTTCGAATCCAAAGAGAAACAATAAATGGAAATATAATCCCCTACGAAAACACAGCAAAATATCTTGGCATGAACCTTGACGCTAAAGGGACGAAATGGGTCGAGCACACCAAGATCAAACTTGGAGAACTGCAGATCCGCTTCAGACAGCTCTACTGGATACTTGGTCGAAAATCACGGACTTCCATCTACAACAATCTATTAGTTTACAACCAAATTGGCATTCAACTGTCGTCTAGGAGTTACCAATATTTTGAAAATACACCGATTCCATAACAAAGTACTACGGACTATTGGAAACGTTCCTTGGTACTAGCAACAGCGACCTTCATGGTGACCTTGGTGTACCTCTGGTTGAAGAGGTCATAAAACATATTGCAACAAATCACAAAAATCGTCTCATACAACACGAAAATCTAGAAGCACTGAAATTACTTGACAACAACCAGATTTCAAGACGACTCAAAAGGACCAAACCCTTTGAACTCATCGCATGACAGGGCTAACAACAAAGCTCCATTGACTCGGTGACGCATTTGTGCATTGACTCCTTGACTCGGTTGACTCATCAACACCACGACGAAGTGCAAAGTAAATCAATGGATTATTTGTAAAATAATTATGTAAAAATTATCAGATGTAAATTAATGGTTGGTCAGCAACTTTTACCAGACCAGGTTTAATAACACTTTTAAAAAAGGAACTGTTTGGAGATAACAGAACAGGAGAGGGACCAGCGGATAAAACAGATAGCAACCTGACATTCCCTCCTGACCACGGTGATCGCAGGAACCAAAAGAAAATCAATTCGGACCTATCAGCTCTCGTCAGCTTGATGTAGCTTGCAAATGACACATCCAAAAGCTTGCACTTTGAATGTGTGCAATAATTTCCTTTTATTTCGGAAATATGACTCTTTGGGTATATAAATTGGATATTTCTTTTATAGAGAATTTAATGGTATTCCCGAATATGAACTAATATAAAGGGTATTCTGTTTGAAAATAAATGTAGTTGGAGCCGTTTTTATCTCTAGCCGAAAGATCAGAATTTTCAAAACATCTTTTATAATTTAGAACAAATTGTTGTACGCGAGGTTCAAGCACAGGGCTTTTCTAACCCAGCAAGAAAATGTTAAATTTTCAGGTATTGAAATCGCGATGAAATACAAGTTAAAAATTATGAATATTATTTATTATAGTTCTGGAAACCGCTTTAGATAGATATAGGAATCGTAGAACAAAAATAATTAGATCTATATAACCCAAGTAATCGTCCAATAATATACAGTGTGTCGATATAAGCAGCAACCTCGTATTGCTGAAAATACTTAAGGCCTATAGAGCATATCTGATTACTTCATTGTACAAATTTAATAACGTCTAATACGCCATCGACCGTAAATCACTCTATATGTAAGAGTTTTTCGGGTTTAACATTGTCAAACGCCTTGCTCTAATCTGTAAAACATGCGAAGCTGTCCTGCTTTACGTCAAGGCACCTCTGTACTAACACATTTGTCTCACATATTACTTCTTGTGCTGTGCCGTAGATATTCGACTTTTAAGACTCAAATTTGTAATATATTCTAGTGTGAATGTTTAATTTGAGTGTGAATGGCTGATAAAAATATTTTTCGATGTGATGTGATCGTGATAAAAATGTATAAGAGCCTGCGGAATAATAGCAGATGTGTTTACTCGGTTAAATAAGTCCACAATGACACGATTGGAATGTTTTGGATTGGACCGAATTGGCACAGTTTAAGGACCTCACCGTACACTGAATCTGATTCCACAGCTCAAATATTATCAACCTCTCTTGAAGTTATTTCCGAGGACATCTGTGACACAGTTGAATTATGGCGATACGTTCATTCATCTCTGAAAAGTGGCGATATGAATTATTGACAAAATTTTACCTTCACATCTGCATCAGTGATTATTGCATCTATTTAATCTTTTTGTGCAGATTAAAACTATTATAATTTTGTTTTAGCTTGCTTAAACTTTAAGCTAATTTATCAAGCTTTCTACATCGCTCAACCATCCAGAGTTCGTCCGCTGCTCGTATTTTATTTTATACCACACATTTTACTTTAAACCTATTAGAATATCCTTTAACAAGTCTGGCAAACTTTTTTCAAAAATCATAAATTTCCTTAACTACATTGAGCTGTTTTAATAATTTAATACATATATAAAATAATTCGCTATGGATTTTTAGATGTGGCCTAGTTAAGGATCTTATGTGTTCCGTTCCAGGTAACTAATTGTAAATCCAGCTTTCATTAGTGATTGTTTCGTGTTCCATTTAGTGTGCCACTATTAGCAGATGCCAGTGATTGGAATACAAAAGGCAGTTATTTGTCCACTCGTAAAATTATTACGATCGTTTTAAATGGTTTTATTCCGCAATAACAGATGGATAAAAATAGCTGCGGGAAATTGAATGTGGGTGAACCTTAGGTAATTAGGATCATATAATTACACTGTAGAAATGCAACTATATCGTTACGTTTCCATAATCTTTAAATACATTGACTTATCACTTCATTAGCAGTGTGTTTATTATTTTGGGATTGC
The DNA here is from genome assembly GCA_024550625.1 of Dendroctonus valens. Taxonomy (NCBI): domain Eukaryota; kingdom Metazoa; phylum Arthropoda; class Insecta; order Coleoptera; family Curculionidae; genus Dendroctonus; species Dendroctonus valens. Next base: position 584,873 of record JAJTJO010000818.1, read on the forward strand.
TCAACATTGATATCCATGAAAGTGTCGAATATCCAATATTATGGTGTCAGTTTAATGAAGCTAATACTAGTATATTTTATTCCTAAGTGAATAAGATAGATATATTAGAACGCGTTGGATAATAAATAATCGTAGATTAATAATTAAATTTTATTGATTTTTTTTCTCCTGTAGTTATCTTTCTCAGTGGCTTTAACCTGTTAATACGTTTACTACATGATTTCTTATCGTTACACATTTGGTTGTTTCGTCTTATATTTTTACCACCATTTTGCCGAGAGCTGCCTCTCACCCTTCGACGTAGTGTGTTTTTATGGGGCTTTGAACAAGTCGTACCATTAAGTACCTAATCAAATACCTTCAGAAGTTATAAAATTTATTTTAAAATTGAGCAAGTCTCGAATTTAGTTTGCAAACTGCACTGTAGGTGAAATAAGAATTGCTCATTTATTTCTCTGTACTTAACAAATATTGTTTGTGGAACGTAACACCACTGTTCTTTGAGGAGCAGTTTAGCGTTTGCTTAGACTAAACGATTTAAGTATAATATGAAACGTTTACAAAAAAATATAAATATTTAATTATTAATTAATTATAGTTATTTATGATATAGTGATAAAAGTTCCATTTTAAGAGACGATGTTAATTTTTTTGAACACGCGCATTAAAAATTTCAGTCAGTTTAATCTTAGGTGCCAAGAATCCCCGGCTTGACAGGCTCTGGACTACGCTTTGGGACATGGAACTGCTCTTTGGGACATGGAATACCAGAACACTTTTTGCGGCACGTAAATTGGCATAATTGGCATAAAAGGCACGTGATATCGCCGTAAAGGAAATGCTCAGACTCAATATCGATATCCTTGGAATTAGTGAAACCAGATGTCCAGATAGTGGCATGTGCGTGAGGAATAGGATGACATTTTATTATTCAGGGAACAGTGATCGGAATGATGGAAACGGTGTGGGATTTATCGTGAAAAATAGTTTCAAGAAGTCCATCCACAATATTGTCGGGTATTCAGACAGAATTATCCTACTGCAAATAAATGCTAAACCAATAAATATAAATTTTATTCAGGTTTATACACCTACAGCTGATAAACAAGATAGAGAGGCAGAACAATTCTACAGACAAATACATGAGGTACTCCCATCTTTGAAACCTCATGAAATAACTATAATCTTCGGCGACTTTAATGCTAAGGTTGGAAAAGGCAGAGTTGGTGATGTGGTAGGTGCCTTCGGACTAGGCGAAAGAAACGAACTCGGAACTCCTCCTGCAGTTCTGTGGAGAGGAGAATATGGTCATAAAAACACATTTTATAAACTTCACCCCCGGAGGCTATACACGTGGAAATCCCCCCAAGATAGCAATAACAACATCGTACGTTTCCAAATTGATTATATGGGGTGTCAATTTGAAAACTTCCCACCTTTAATATCTCTCCTATAGTTAAAAATATGAAAAATTGGAAAGATACGTTAATTTTATTTGTAAGGGGGACACTTTAAATTAATATTTTTAGCCTTCTTGTTTCAACCCCCTGGGGGGTTGATGTCAGGGGTAGATGTCACCCTTAGAATCTTAAATGTGAATGGGGGTCAAGTGGCACATCGTTTTAAAGGGCCGTCAATTCTCAGGCAAGCTAAAGAGAACTGGGTAACTGCAGAATGCCATGAGGCCGAACGCATGCATGCTCTACATGACCCTGTACATTTTGATAGAAAATTTAAACAAATAACTGGCACTCCAAAAAAGCATCAATAGCCTCGCTTAAACACAATGGTAAATTGATTCTAGACCCGGTAGACCTATGCAGCACATGAGTCTGAAGTTCAGCATGCTCTGAAAGCAATGATAAATCGAAAAAGTCCCTGTCATAACAACGTGTATGCAGAAGTTCTTAAAATATTTTACCCAAAACATCTCGCATATCTGTTCAACCGAATACACCATTCAGGTAACATTCCAACCGATTGGTTAAAATCAACTTTTGTATCAATTCCCAAAAAGACATCTCCAAAAGATTGCAGTGACTGCAGACTTGTAAACCTCATGAGTCATGCTCTAAAAGTTTTTCTTCGAGTCATACATGGTCGAGTATACTCGAAATGTGAAGAAAAGAGCGGAGAGGCATAGTTTGGCTTCATCAAGGGGTTGGGAACGAGAGAGGCTTTGTTTTCAATCAAACTACTGATTCAGAAGTGCTATGATCAACGCCAAGATGTCTTCATAGATCATCAGAAAGCTTTTGACAACTCCTAAACAGACCTAAATAGACTGTTCGAGACAGGCATAGACGCCAAAGACATCAGAATCATACAGGAACTATATTGGAACCAAACCGCGGAGATAAGAGTTGACAAAAACCTATCCACATATACCGTTAATGTATGTAAAAGCGTCCACCAGGGCTGTATATATTTTTACCAATACTTTTTAATATATACGTGGAAAAGATCTTTCAAATGGCCCTGGAAGGAGAAGAATTAAGGTGAGAAGGTAAGTTAAGGTAGGAATAAGGTGAGGAATTAAGATTAACGGAATTCCAACTAACAATATACGATATGAAGACGATACGACGATTCTAGTACCAACTTTAGAGGATCTCCAGCAAATAATGGATAGGATAGATGCCATGGGTAGACGCTTTGGTCTTAACATCAACGCTACAAAAACCAAATTTATGGAAATAGATCGACAGCCCATAATCAATACCGCATTGACGGTCGATGGAAATATAATAGAGTGAGTATCACGGCTTAAATATCTGGGTGCAAGGATCAACGAACGATGTGACTCTAAATATTTTGTTTTTCGGCGACCCTCCTGGCTTTCGCCTATTGGCTCCTATTTTCCCTCAATCTATCCAAACCACGATACCAAAGAAGCGGTCTACCAGACATCAGCAGCCAAAGAAAACCCCAAAAGCAACAGACACTGCAAGGCGTCCGCCCACGCCTGCAGCACATGTGAGAACAACATCCCTTATGAGGTTTATTAACCTATAATTTTACAATGTTCTTGTGCCACTCTGGCCTTAAACTAAAAATTCACCTACCTTAGAACTGCCCTACAATAAACCGACCTAAGCGAAAAAGAAACATGTGCCCTACTAACTACTAACCTAATGCCCTACACACCTAACTTTATGCCTTGATGCACACACGGCAGGGATATTCGCTGTCCCTAACACCAACTTACAGCTAAAAATGAACCTATTCTAACCCAATATTTAATATCGCGCCAAGTGTCCGGCACAGGCACAGATCACCTGATGCGCGTCTAACCTAGCCTAACCTACTCACATTCTTAACCGTTACACGCTACCAAACAACCACGCCTTAACCGCACTGATGGCGTCCGTGCCATGCCGCAACAACCGCGAGCATGCACCCGCGCACTTGTTAGGGAGGCTCCCAATCATCTGCCTCCCGGACCACATCCGGCCCTGAGAAGCGGCGCGTCAATTTGGAAGTGTCCGACCCGATGCACGAGCAGAGAGGCAGCCGCCCCTGAACGCGACCTTCCCCGCCCACGCAGACCAACGCGCCGTGACCGTAGCAAATAGAGAAAAAAAAAACAAAAACCCAAATAGGGATTAAAACAAACACCTGCAGGCAGCAAGGAGTGCCACCGCATTCTGCATACCTAACCGAAGTCATCGCTGACGATCAGCTCGGCATACACTTCCAACGCAGTTACCGTACACTCCCGTCCTTGGCACCATCCACTCATCTAAGTTGCCAGCCAGTTGCCCCGAGACCAAGTTCTCGCGCCGCCACTCTGACCGGCTTCATACACACTGACATGGCATGCTGCACCGTCTCAACACCCAGTCCACACGCACACTCGCTAGAGCCACCCCAACGAAATATATTTAAATAGGCGCGAAAATTTCCGTAGCCCGTAGCGAGCTGCAACGCCTTCTTCCCCATCCTCAGCATTCCCCTGCCGACGGTCCGGCAGACGTTATGAAGTGCTCTGCCCTTCGAGCTGTGTCTCCAGCATCGCTGCCACTCAGTAACCACCCAGGACTTTCGAAGGCCATTAACGTGCCTCTTAGTTCTCACCAGGGGGACATCCATGGTTGGTGTGCCCACAACGCGCGCATCGCGATGTCATCAGCTGCAACAGCCCCAGCCGAACCCCTGCGCGTCTCCCATTTCACGGACACTGGCACACCTGCCCCACGAAGGCCATGCAGCAGATCTTGTGTGTTTACGGCTTCCGCTGAGCGCGTCTCATAATTATTGACCAACGACATCGCCTCAGAAGAGTGGGAACAGACCAGTGCCCTCTCATTCCGCTGGCACACTGACCGCACCATCCTGAGGGCAAACCCGATGGCTGCGATCTCCATTTCACCCACAGACTTGTCACCCCACTTGACCCACTCCTCCGACACGAAAACCTCACCCTGACCATAAACCCCCACGCTTCCTTTCTCGCCACATACGGCGACGTCAGACCAAGCGTGAAACTGAACCGCTTGGCCGCTAGCCACATTCGCAACTCGATTGTGCGGCAGGAACCTCGCTGACTCCCTGGCCTTTCCAGCCCTAACCATGGACTGCGGTAAAGAAGTTAAACTTAGAACGAATTATGCAAAAACAACATTTTTCAAACTTAAAACTTTCTATTACCTCGCAGTCTCCCGCTAGAACTTAGTCTACCGGTTGTAAAGTGTTACATATGGCCCATCTTACTATACTCTCAAAGATAGAAGTCTGAACATCATCGAGGCGTTTGAAATGTGGACTCTCTGGACTCTTCTGAAATGAAGAAATTTTTAGAACTGCAGGCTGCGAACGAGAACTGCTTAACATCGTGGAATAAAGAAAAGTTTCCTAACTCGGCCATATCTTTAGAGGAGGCAAATATTGCACTCCTAAACTAATTCTACAAAGAAAAATAGATGAACGTCGAGGCCTAGGAAGAAAGCAACACTCATGGCTGAGAAACATACCAGACTGGGGTAGGAAAAGAAAACGCCACTCTACACATTATATGAACAGGACAGACAATCGCCAACGTGCGGCTAGGCACGGGGCACAAAATGAAGAAGAAGGTAATGAGATGATATTTGGCATAATTACTATTTCAGAGATTGGTTTTTACTGATCCATAACGAAATATCGAGTTGAATTCATCAGTTCGGCCACTAATAATTGAGCAATTGATAATTCAATTTTACCGTAACCTTCAAGTGTTATATTGCAACATTCGGTTGTAAAATTTACAACTCAGTTTGGTCTATGTTATTAAATATTAGTCGATAGCAAGTGCTAATTATAATTATTAGCTTACTTAGATAGTAGGTTTATATGTGCTAGTCTAAACCACCAGATTATCTATAGAACAAAGCACTGCTTAGGAAATAATATTAGAACGCATTGAAATATGTTTGGTTTTGTTGGTGACATGTGCAATAGAACTTCTACGTAGTAAATCTTGTAAGCAACTAATTAAAAAAAACTCAAACAATATCAAAAGAGATAGACTTTCGAGGCCATTCCTTGAAACAAGTAGGTTTTTCGGGTTTTTAGGCCGTCGTTCGGTAGAATTTCTTCTTGACGTTTCGCAAGCACGTGTGGCTTGCATCTTCAGAAGTGGTTTGTTTGAACGCTTACACTGTTCTGATGCGATTCCTCGGGCGCAGTCCGTATTTATGCACCGGTCGCGATGACGTGGCCTGTGTCATCGGAGCTTGCGCATTCTGTTGGCTGTTGCTATCCTCCGGTGTACAGTATTCTCTCTCCTGTCCTGAGCTGTTGCTTTTTCTTGCTGTTTTTGCGTTGGTGAGTGCTGGAAACCATATCCTGCGTTCAGCGCCATTGTCTCTTCTTTTCTGTTGAAATTGTCGTCGTGTTTGTAGATTTCAATGGCTTCTCGTATTAGTCGGGGGCGATACCCTGTTCTCGTGGCCAGGACCTGTGCCTCTCCGAAATAGATGTTGTGTGTTCCATCGCTGAGGGCATGTTCCGCCACTGCCGACTTCTCCACATGTCCAAGTTTGCAATTCCGTCGATGTTCTTCCAATCTTGTCGCAACCGATCTCTTAGTAGTTCCTATGTAGACGCTTCCACAGGAGCATGGAATCCGGTAGATTCCCGCAGTTGCTAGTCTTTTGTCTTTTTAGCGGTCTTTTGTCTTTAACTGACCCTAGACATTCTCGGATCTTTGCTGTGGGCTTGTAGTTCTTATGTTGTGTTTCCTCAAGAGCCTCCCAATTCTGTCCGTAACCCTGGGAACATAGGGCAGGAAAACTTTCAGAGTGGACTCACTTTTTTCAGCACGTCCCACTCCTACAGCTTTTTTGATGTCCAACTGGGAATATCCGTTCTGAAGAAAAGCTTTTTCCAAGTGCTGTAGTTCCGTTGTTAGATGTTGTGGTCCACATATTTTTCTGGCTCTATCCGTGAGAGTCTTAATGATTCCCTGCTTCTGACTCGGATGGTGGTTAGATAGCTTGTGAAGATATCTGTCTGTGTGGGTGGCTTTTCGATATACCTTGTGGTCCAAACGATTCCCCTGCCTAGACACCAAAACATCCAGGAAGGCCAGTTGGTGGTTTTGTTCAACTTCCATGGTGAATTGGATGTCTGGGTGCTGTTTGTTTAGATGCTCGAGGAACATGTCCAGGTTTTTGCGTCCATGCCTCCATAGCACGAACGTGTCATCGACATATCGGTACCAGATCGTTGGTTTCCAACGACGTCCTAAAAACCCGAAAAACCCACTTGTTTCAACTCAAACAATGTCTTTAAATTTTTCAATGTTATCAGAATATTTCCTGTTTTCCAATGATAAAAATTAGAGGAAGTGCAGGTTACTATAACAAGAATGAAAATCAACCAATTAATATCAGCAGTACCTGAAACAAGATCGAAAAGTCATTAAAGTCATAAACTTAGTTAGTTTGCGTCTTTCAATTATGAAAATATATCAAAGAGCAGCCAAGCCTTTAATTATAAACAATTAATGAGGCAACTGAAGGAAATTGAATTAATAATCGAAATATAATCTGTTAGTCCCAATATCGGCTTGAAACCGGACATCAATAGAATATTGCGCTGTTAAGTGGTTCCAGTTTCTCTGCTCGATATTGAAATGAATAATTAAAATTAAATTCCTGTGTTCCAGTCAATTTTATTGTTTATTATTTTATTACAAATACGTTTCGGTATATTTCTCCACCATCATCAGTTTGCATGCATGGCTGTTTCTACCTACAACTTTTCTGGAAGTTGCTGATCCATAATAAACTAAGGTTTTGTAATACCGAAAAAAACTCGATAAATAAAGCTGAAATGAAAATCAACGCGCCGAGACTACTTGAAGAAGTAGCTCAAGTTGAAGTTCTCGGTGAGTTTGCCATGAAAACAACTTGATCGACTCGTCAGGCAGATACAGCAACAGAACTCTCCGCAATATCGATTATAACAGTATTAAATTGATTAATCCCTATAAATTACAAATAATTCCAGAGATTTCTGACGATGACCAGGGACGGGAGAATTCAAGTTTGTGAATGATGAATCTATGACGCAGAAGAGTATTGGTGAGTTTGGACTTGGGAAAACATTTGTTAAGTGATGTTGTTTTCTCGTGATGGCTCCGATCTTTCCAAAGTTTTGTTAACTCAATCTTGGCAGAGCCTGCTATTCAGTAGTCTCGTAAGCCCTGTTAACAAGGGTAATTAGATGGAGGTGCGCCAAGCTTCTATTAGAGTTGTACAAAGCCTGGACCAACTAACGTTTTCAAACACCTTCTCGTAGTCCACGAAACAGAGAATCATCGGAATGTAAAAGTTGTCAGGCATTAAGACATTTGCTCTCTAGAACCCAGACACTTCACAAAACCAGCCTATTCTGAAGCTATTTGGTGTTGAAGGAAGGCGTTCAGTCTTGATTGTAGAATATATAGCTTTGTTTTACTGGAATGGGATACCAAAGCTATCAAACGATGGTTGTCGCAGACTGTCATTGGTCCTTTTTTATGCAGAGGAATGAGTACCGATGTCGACCAGTCTTCCGTCCAAAGCCCTGTTTTCCAGATTTTTTGACAAAGCATGTGGACTAGTTTCCGTTCCCTTCCATCAAGATCCATTAGCACATTGGCAGGTATTCGATCCCCTGCTTTGCCTTCCCGCAGTTTGATAATTGCGGCTTGAACTTCATCGGCAAGTAGATCTGGTTCCTCTTCATAATCTCCCAGCTTCCTATGATAGTGTTAGGATCTACGTATAGATTTCCACAATAATCTGTCCAAACGGACGCTACCTTGTCCAGATCGGTGATCAGAGAGTCCTCCTGATCCTTTACCATCCAATGCCGTGGGTTCAAATCTCTAGTGATGTATCTGATCTTTCTAAAAAGGTCATGAGAGTTGTGTGTGATAGCATGACTTTGGATTTTCGAACAGATGTTCATCAGACGTGTGTTCTTGTCTCTCCGGGTAGGGTATTGTATTTCCCTCAGCATTTCAGAATAGATCGAAAATAGGCTCCTGTGATTGGCTGTCCTTGCGAGGTCAAGTGTGCAATAATAATAGTTCCGTCTTTGGTATTCTTCATACTAAAAGTCACATGGCCAGAATGGCCACATTATAATAAATATATATAAAAAAAATATAAAAAAATTATCAATGCAAAGAGATACAAAGAGTACACAGATGGTCAAAATTAGCGCACCACCTATACATTTTCGAATATATCATTTTTTCCCCATATAGGCTAGTAAATAACGTAACCATAGTAACATTGTACACTACCAATTGTCTTTTATCCCTTTCATCATTCATTCATTCAAATGCAAGTTTCTACCTGTTTTGTATCATTTGCAAAATCTCATCATTGTTTTCAGCAAGTGTGGTACTGTTTTGAATTTAATTTTCTTGCTTTTTCCTAACTTGTGTGTGTAACTAAAGTGTATTCGCATTGAAATGTATCCAGACAGGAATTTAAGTAAGTTTGATACGGTCAAAATTATCACCTTGTTGGAAGAAGGGTATTCCCAAGGTGAAGTCGCCTGAAGGTTGGGTGTTCATTACACCACCATTGGTCGATGACTTCAGCGCTAGACTGAAACAGGTTGCCATGCTAAACAACCAGGGCAAGGCCGACCAAGATTCACAAACTAAGTGGACGATCGTTTTACACGACTTCAAGCTTCAAGAAATCGGTTTCTTACCGGAAATTAGATAAAAAAATCTAACTCAAAATCTAGCCCGAAATGTTGCAATTTCTTTCAAAACGGTAAGAAGAAGGCTCAATGAATCCGGATTGAGTGCAAAGCATCCCGCAAAAGGTACTCTCTTAACCATAACCCACAAGCAAGCTAGGCTTGAGTTGGCTGGAGAACATCTGGATTGGGATTTGGATGGCTGAAAGAAAGTCTTGTTTACTGATGAAGTTAAAGGGGGCTAAAACCTTCCGATGGACGAGCTTTTATTTGGAGAAGACCAGAAGAAAGATGCCAAGCATGTATGGTTCCCCAACTGGCTTTCCGTGTAGGCTCAATAATGTTTTGGGGTGGCATTCCTTTAGAGGCCCGTACGGACCTTTTAGAGGTCCGAAGAAGATCATTAACTTCCCAGAAGTTCATTCAAGAGATTTTAGAAAAACATGTCGTACCTTTTGCTCCTTACATAAGCGACAATTTTTTGTTTATATATGATAATGCCAGACCGCTCCGAGCTCTGATCGTGCACGAATATCTTAAAGGCGCGTACAGACATGTAACAGAACACAGGAACATAACACCGTCGCGTATCAAGTCTAGACTGCAGTCCGCATTAGCGTAACAGCCTAACGGCGTATCATCGCAGCTTCCCATCAGTTGTCGGTCTTTTGCTTTCGCATCAAAGATGTTGCATCGGAACTTTGCAAGTCTGCACTCGAATGTGCACACATTTACGATTGGTTGCATTTTATTATTGGCTTATTTAGTCTGTCCAGTTTGTTTAAGGTTTGTATTAACTGATGGGACGGAATAATGTTTCGTGATGATGATACGCTGAGCTTTCTGTTGTAACAACCAATGTTACGCGACAGTGTTGTGTTAGTGTGTTCTGTTTGGCATGTCTGTTATGAGGTTGTCATTCAACGTTTAGTGTGACCAGCGCATAGTCCTGACCGGAAGGTGATTGAGCTTGTTTGGGATCAGCTCAAACGACGTATTTGATCATGAGGTTCTGCTCCTGAGAACTTGGCTAAACTGGAAAACGCGGTTTTTCAAGAACGGCACAACATACCTTAAAAATTCATCACAAACCTTTTTTATGACATTCCAAGACGTCCCAACGAGGGAAGTTATTCGAGCTAGAGGCGGCAATACACGCTATTGAAACAGTTAAGGACGGGAACTTCATTTGAATTGTAATTTTTATTTTTCGTAAATGTTTACCGAAAATCTGATACTACTGACTCATGTCTAGTTTTAATTTTTTTGAAAACATATTCTCATATTAATTTGAAAAATAATGATTTGAGTTTTGATAAAGTATGTTGGGGTTTTAATATTTTTTCTTTGAAATTTGTAGATGGTGCGCTAATTTTGTGCAAAATTATTTCAATGTCCAATAAACTACATGTTATATCCGTTATTCATCTCCATTTATTATTATATGACTATGTAACTGCATTGTTCAGACTTTTTATTCTGGATTAACCGAGCAAAGTTCATTAGCTGTGAATGGTGTCGATAAAACTATATAGTGAAAGAAATTCCGAAGGGAAATAAAAACAAAACTGGAGACCAATCAATAACGGTTCCATCGAAGCGGGCAAATTGGCCGGATTATAGACATATCTTCTGATTTCAAATACCATTAGAGTTTCTTCTTCACTGGGCCCTCCGAAAAGCCATTAATCGTACAAAATGTGTAATTGACAACTTGAACTTAAAATATACATTTTTAAAGCGGGCAGTTGCCAAGTAGTGGGGTGGTAATCTAAAAATATAATTTTGAGGAAATGTAATTTTTATAGAAACAATAAAGTAAGCGAAACATCATCAAGTTACCCTTTTCAATGCAGTAGGTCATAAAGATTATTTGCCAAATTTCATTAAAAATCGACGCAACAAATCGCAGAACGTCGATGATTTGTTAATCCAGACTGATAATTTCTAATTGATGTATTGAATTTTATGGTTTGGCATTCAATACACACTGAATAAATTTAATGCCTTCCATGACACCATTAAGTTCACCATTGAGGAGGACAAAAACAACTCAATAAACTTTTTGGATATGACGGTTATGTATGACAACAATGGGGACATAAAAACAAATTGGTACACAAAGGATGTATGGTCTGGTAGATACTTCTTCTTCTTCTTCCTCGTACGTTAGGACTCAGAGTCCTGTGTTTTTCTTCAACTTCCTAGTCCTGGGATGCTGATGTCCAGCTTTCGTACCATCGCTTCGGTGGTCTTCCTGGGAGTCTTGAGCTGTTAGGTTTTTGGTTTTTATTCGATTTTTGCCATTCAGTCGTCGGCCATTCTCTCTACATGGTCTCTCCACGCTCTTCTCCTTGCTCTGGTCCATCTTACAACATCCAAAACCCTACAGGTATCTCTAATTTCCTGACTCCTTTTCATATCGTATAGTGTGTGCCCTGTTATGGATCTTAGGACTCGCATTTCTGTTGTTCTTAGCAAGCGTTTGGTTGTTGTGTTTTCCGCTCTTGTTTCTGCGGCGTATGTCATCACTGGTCTCACGCACGTTTTGTAGATTCTGACTTTACTCCCTATACTCATGTGCTTGTTTCTCCAGATGATGTCTCGTAAGTACCCCGATATTAGAGCGGATTTTGATGTTTGATTCCTTACTTCCTCCTTTAGATTCCTGTTACTCGTGATGTTTGCTCCAAGATATTTAAAGGTCATCACCTGTTCTACACTTTGATTGTAAACGGCGAGTTTGCATCTTCGGGGCTCTTTGGATATAGTGAGTGATTGTATTTTCCGGGTAGATATTTCCATTTTTTATTTATTTGTAGTTTGTTCGAACTTATATAAGAGTCTTTGTAGGTTGTCTTCATCCTCGGAGACTATCACTGCATCATCAGCGTAGCACATTATTTTTATTTCTGCATTTCCCATTCGATATCCCCTTCCAATCGTTTTGTTTTTGTAATGATTTCATCCATGATGATGTTAAACAATATAGGGCTTAGGCTGTCTCCTTGTCTAATTCCTGTGTTGACGGGTATTCTCCTTGTTGTTCTATTTTCTGCTTTTACAAGTGTGTGCTTGCCGGTGTTTAGCTCTCTGATGATGAACACAATATTCTAATGAATTTTCCTTTCTTCTAGGAGTTTTATGACGTCTGTCAGTCTTACTTTATCAAATGCTTGGGTAAGATCTGTGAAACACATGAACGCCGGTCTTTTGAATTCAATAGCTTTCTCGGCTATTTGGCGGAGTATGAATGTGGCATCTATAGTGGATCTATTGTGTCTGAAACCTTGCTGCTCCTCACATATTCCCGTGCTGGTCACTTCTTCTGCCAATATTTTTGTCAACAGCTTCGAAACTGTGCTGAGAAGGGTGATTCCTCTATAGTTTTTGGGGTCTGTTTTCTCTCCTTTTTTGAAGATTGGGATTGTTATGCTGTCCTTCCATTCTGAAGGTACTTTTTTGTAGATATAATATTTTATTGTAAAAATCTTTTAATTCACCCATGAGTGCATCCCCTCCATACTTGATCATTTCGTTCGTTATCTCGTCTATACCAGGTGATTTTCTGTTTCTTCGAGCGGTTGCCGTTTGTTTGATTTTCTCTATCGGTATCTGCCAAGTTGGTGGTGTTTCTTCATTTGTGGGTGTCTCCTTGGTCTCCGTGTTTTCCTCTTTATTACGGTAGACTTGTTCAAAGTGTTTTTCCCAGTCTTCAGTAGTGATCTTTGAAATTTGGATATATTCGTTAACTGATCGTTTTCTATTTCTTAGCATATTCCAGATTCTTTTCTGTCCTCCATATAGGTCGTGTTCCATATCGGCAGAGAATTTTTCCCAATGCTGTCATTTAATTGACTGGATTTCTGCATCGACCCGGTTTCTGACCGCTATATACACAATATAAAAAAGTGTTGTGACAGCTCTTACTGATAGAGCGATTAAATTGGCACATTATGTGTATAGAGAAAAAAATCTAGAAAAAATAAAAAGCTACTAATAATGAACAACTATCCCAAATCATTCTTCGAACCAATCATAAAACAAAGAATAAATAAAATCTACAATTTCAATAAATGGAACAACATAAATGATAACAATAATAAAAAAGAAGGTGAGATCAAGTATATATCATTACCGTATATTCCAGAAATCAACACAAAAATAAAAAATATTTTAAAACCGCATAACATTACTATAGCAGAAAAACAAAAAACAACTTAGTAAAGGAATGTTTCACAAAATTTAAGCCTAAAAGTGATAAGTTAAACACACCTAATGTAATATACAAGATTGACTGTTTGAACTGTGACAATGCATACATAGGTCAAACAGGACAATATTTAAAGAAAAGAATATACAAACATAAATATAGCTTAAGAAAGGTTAAGGAAAATGGAACAGCATTAGCACAACATGCACAACAAATGTTACATAGTTTTGATTTTGATAACACAAAAATATTAATCAAAGAAGACAATTATAATAAGAGAAGAATCCATGAAATGATACAAATTAAAAAACATCAGAATGCAATGAATTTTAGATCAGACACAGACATTCTTAGCTCTGTATATCATACACTAATTAAATGAACACCTACATATACTAATTAAACCAACTACATAAAATATAAACACCTGATATATTGAAGAAATGCAGAGCAATTGATATCCTTAGAATGCAAAGAAAAGTGCCAAATATTATAAACAGTTTTTTTTTATTCTCTCGCTCGATATTGAACAAAGTAAAGATTTTTCAATAGTTGGCCAAATGTGAAGGTAGAAACAGCCATACATGTAAGTAAAATTTAAATCTCTATACAATAAATTCTAGTCTTTTCCCGAACATGATTGTCCTGACTCATCACCTGTGATCCTATGTTTTTAATATACTTTTTAATATGTAATTTGTATTTTAGTATGTATATTTTAGCAGCCTTTTTGTTTTAAATTAATGACGACTGTGAATGTGTATTTTAGACAAACTAATGATGGTGGAGAAAGACCCCGAAACGTATTTTTTAAAAATAGTTTTTAAAGTTTTAACTAATAAACAAGTTTTAACTAATAAACAATAATATTGACGGAAACCCAGGAATTTCTTTTGAATTTAATTGAAATACAGTCAGGAAAGTATACACAATTGTTGTAGACATCGATACACCAAATTTCTTAAAAAGCTTCGCTGTAGGTATATTTTTGAATAGAAATTTGGCCGAGGGATATTTTTACAGCAATATTGACGTAAAAATCTGAAAGAATGGTTACATAACACGATTATATGCAAAGACAAGAATTATCACGCCTTGTAAAGTATTCATTTCAGACCCCTAATACTAACTGCAGCTGCAGATCACTTCAAAAAAGACCTACATACTATTATTTTACTAGGTGCATATTAATTAAGATATATAATTTTTATAATAATCAAAAACACAGCTATTGCTGTTACTCTAAAACCGTTTATGAGTTTCGAGTGCGTACTCAATTGTAGATAACGTTTAATGGATGAAGAACTTGCGTGGCCAGTTATTTTAATGAGTGCTTCATCACTTTTCCCGGTGCAACTCAAAAACCCACGGTTGTAGCTCGACTCCAATGATTCGTAATTTTTATAGTTTACTTCATCAAATCAATTTTTGAAGCAGTTTTTTTAATGGTATTTTGACCGATTAGCTTATTGTCGAACCGGTCATGATTCAGCCAGTTAAAACGTGGTGTCAAGAAAAGGCGATAATTTGTGTTCATATTCGGCCCCATTTTGAGCAATAATTTTCAAAGAATCCGTACTGGACACATATCTGGGTGGTTCGTATTTGGCACTAACCATTTCGAGTTTATAAATTTTTTCTCACCGTCCTGATTGCATTTCGAAAAAAAAACGGGTTATATTCCCACCTGCCAGTTTCTTCACCATCATTATTTATTTCCTTTGAAAAAAAATGGCTTCTCCTCCACGCCATACCAATTCAACGGATGCAATATGAAAAAACTATCGTTGAAGTTGTTCCGGATTATTTTCATCCCAAAGTTTCACAATTTCTTTATATTGCTTGAACGTCATGCTTCGAGCACTTTCGCTGTGATATTATGTATTGTTTCAATGTATTCCTGGGTTTTCAGTCAATTTTATTGTCACAATTATGGTGTTATGTGATGAGCCCTGCGTTTCGTCCCGGGTCTACCTATTGGACTCGTCAGTAAGGCTTAGGTAGACCCTGCCTTATACGCCGGACACCGGTTATACGCGTTCGGACGTAAATGAACCGAGTCGACGTAGGTCTTGTGCGGTGAGATGTTGGCAACCCGTGATGATTATTAGGACTAATCATGTAAGTTTTCCTGACTGTATTTCCAATGTTAATCTAAACTATTTTTCTGGGTTTCAGTCATTTATTTCGAAATTACAATTATTTATTTTTTAAAACGTTTCGGTGTTTTGCCACCATCCTCAGTTAGGCTGAAACAATTGTCAAAACATTTTGTCCCATTAACCTATTAACTATTGTAACATTTTAAAATTTTTCCAAAAAAACGGTCACATTGTTTATTGGCACAGCCCGTCATACTAAATGTTAAACACTCTAAAATTATTAAAGCTAAAGGCAAGGAATCAGAAGCACAAAGTTTGGGAAAAGACCAGAATTCCGCCTTCTAAAATTTTAAATTATTCTCTTACTTAAAATGGTGTAGGTAGTTGTTGCGACGCTAGGTTTGTTTTTTTTACTTTTTATTTTGTTTTTGTTTGTTTGTTGTTCATATTTAATTATTTTCTTTCACCTATTTTTCCCTTACATTCAGAAGATATTATTTTTATTATATATATATATATATATATATATATATATATATATATATATATATATATATATATATATATATATATATATATATATATAATAAAAATAATATCTTCTGAATGTAAGGGAAAAATAGGTGAAAGAAAATAATTAAATATGAACAACAAACAAACAAAAACAAAATAAAAAGTAAAAAAAACAAACCTAGCGTCGCAACAACTACCTACACCATTTTAAGTAAGAGAATAATTTAAAATTTTAGAAGGCGGAATTCTGGTCTTTTCCCAAACTTTGTGCTTCTGATTCCTTGCCTTTAGCTTTAATAATTTTAGAGTGTTTAACATTTAGTATGACGGGCTGTGCCAATAAACAATGTGACCGTTTTTTTGGAAAAATTTTAAAATGTTACAATAGTTCATAGGTTAATGGGACAAAATGTTTTGACAATTGTTTCAGCCTAACTGAGGATGGTGGCAAAACACCGAAACGTTTTAAAAAATAAATAATTGTAATTTCGAAATAAATGACTGAAACCCAGAAAAATAGTTTAGATTAACATTGGAAATACAGTCAGGAAAACTTACATGATTAGTCCTAATAAATACCTACCCAAAATGGTTTAAATCCTTCTTGACAATTTTACATTATAACACATTACATTTTTTTCCTTTATCTTGTTTCCAACTTACATTTTCGAAACAGTTGCAGCAAACAAATTGGCAAATGTTTTCAATTCTCTCTTACGAATATAAAATGCAATTAATTTAAACATACTCCTTGAGTTTGCTTTATAAAAGGACAATTTTTATTTTTCTTTTAAATTTTCAAACTGCGAGCCAAAGCATCCGGGCTGTATCCACAATCGAGTCATCTCATTTTTTCGTTGAATTGTTAGAGTGATCAGTGAACATTCTTAGTTAAAACCAGATATGGAGAGGAAAGCAAGAAGTAAGAACTTTTCGAACAATGGCAAAGTGGCGCTTTTAAATATTATTTCAACATGGATATGGATATAGTGGAAAATAGAAAAACGGATGCAGTTTTCATAGCAAAAACAAGTTGCGCGAAGGAAAATTGCTTAGTAGGTTAATGTAGCATGTCCGGATGCCAAAAATAAGAAAATAGAAGTGAGGAGACAATGTCAATTCGTCTAACTTTACATAAGGGTTAATTCCAACATACGATTTCCTGGGAAAGCCAAATTCCTTGATATCTAATATACAGGGTGATTTAAAATTGCCGTCATTTCTCTGGGGGTGTTGTCTGGAGGTGTTTTGGGAGAACAGGAAAAATAGTAAAAAAAATTGTTATTAAAAACTGCGGTAATTGCAAAAATCTAGATCAGAAGGAAGGTAACAATGTTTTTCAAGGTAATCTGCCTCATTAACATTACGTAAATACCTGTTGCTTCTTAATTATCAAAAACTCATGTAACCTTAGATAAACAGAAAGTGAAAGTGATGACAATAAAATAGGTTAGTTTTACGTTGTCGCTTTACCGGCAGTGCTGCCAACGTTTTTGGGGAAAATTAGTGATATACCTACCTGAATCCGCCAAAGATGTCAACAAAAACCTCTTGTAAAAAGTTATGGATCAGTGATTTATTTACAATTCAGTCCTTAAGTCACAAGAGTTGTTTGAAGTTCTGCCCGTTTAACTCCAAACATGTTTGTGCACGTGTAATTACTTTATTGTGCACGCTTGGCTGCATTCGGGACTCAGATTTTGAGCAGATTCTCATATTCCGATAACTCCTCATTTCTCATTTTCCGATTAACTCCTGCTGAATTCGTTCCGGTGTTCGGTAGATCAGAGATTTAATGCAAGGATGCGTTTTAATACAAAGTTTTAACAAAGTCGTAAAACGTCAGTGATTTATCGGGTCGAAGGTTCCAACCCTATAGATGTCAATATCTTTTTTAAATTTTCGGAAAAAACTTTTGAATATTTGTCTCGTACTCTCCCAGAGAGTCTCTATAACCCCTTAAAAGGAATGAGGCCAATTTTGAATCGTCCTATATACAAGCAATTTTCTACTTTTAACGATGACCAATACAGGGTGATTCAAAATTAGCGTCATTCATCTGGAGGTGTTGTCTGGGGGTGTTTGCAAAAAACTAGATCAAAAGGATAGCAACAATGTTTTTCAACGTTGTCACTTTGCCGTCAGTGCTGCCAACCTCTTTGGGGCAGATGAGTGATGTATCTAAACTCGCCACAGATATAAACAAAAACTTCCTGCGTAAGGTTATGTATCAATGACTACTATTAATCAAATAAAATATATTTAAGTTGTTAAATCATAAGGTTGACGAAGTTTTGCCCGTTTAACTCGAAACATATTTGTGCCCGTGTCACATCACTTTTGTGTGCACTCTTCCCAGCAGTCTGGGCTCACATTTTGAGCAACTTCTCGTATTCGGTTAATTAACTCCTGCCCAATTTGTACCGGTGTTCGGAAGATCAGAGATTTAATGTGGCCTTGTGTCCTGTGTATCTTACATACATGATAGGAATGTAGCCCTTCCTCGGGGGCGTTATCGGGACAATTATCCGGTGCCTGGGAAAGTGTCAGTGGTTGTGCAATGCTCCGAGCACTCCTGGAAAGCTTCGCCGCAATTATCTCCATTACCTGTTCCTCTGAGTCTGAAACCCGAGCACCTCTAGATCGTCCACAATCAGCGTCAATTCCTGAAGCCAATCTTCCAGTGTCACTAGCCCTTTGGTGGCGTGAGGTCTTTTCGTTTCAGTAGTATTAAGAATTTGACTTAAAGTGATTAAAATTTTAAAGGAACACTCGACGAGAAAAAAATTGTTAAATTTATGCACAGATATTAAAAAGGTGATCTAAATTATTTACCAAATGAATCATCCACCAATCCACTTGTGATAATGTATTTTCCAATTTTTGTGTGAAGAATATCACATTTTTCACATTGTTTATGAGTCATGTGTCGGTATGAATAGCAGTATGATATTTGTTCTTGGTTATATTATTATTTTTAAGAAGGTTCTTGTACCGATGGTCTATTCGAGCTTTATCTAATTCTTCAAATATTGCCCAATGTTCTACGGAGTCAAATGCCTTCTCGTAGTCCACGAACGCCATGAGTATTGGAAAGTTATATTCGGTCGACTTTCTATTACGATCTTTACCGTAAGTAAGTGGTCATTAATGCTATATCCGTTGCGGAATGCGGCTTGTTCTACCGGTTGGTAGGTATCCAGTTTATTTGTAATTCTGTTGGTTATGATTCGGGTAAAAAGCTTATACATCTGAGACAGCAAGCTAATGGATCTATAGTTTTCCAGCATGGTTTGATCTCCTTTTTAAAACAGTATAACTATTATTGCCTCATTCCAATTCGTGGGATATTGTTTGTTGTTCTATACCGAGATTGAAAAGGTGCTTTAGCTGCGGTATGACAATTTCTTGTGCCTCCTGGAGCATTTCCACGATCATATCATCACCTGAACCTTGTTTTTTCCAGGATTATTTTGGTTCTCACCAATCTATGGTCACTCCCTGTATTGAACGAGTTCAGAACTGTTACGTCTTGAATGATTATTTTGGAAGAAGAAAGTATGTAGTCTATTTCGATCTTTGTCGCTCCGTTTGGGCTTATCCAGGTCCATTTTCTTTGGTGTTTTTTGTTAAAGAAGGTGCTTGTGGCATACAATCTTTGTTCCGTAATAAAGTTTGTCATCATATTACCCCCTTGATTTCTAGTGTCAAATCCATATTTATCTTTATATTCTTCCTTTGCCTCTCCTTGTTGTCCCAATATGGCGTTAAAGTCTCCCATAACTGTTTCGTATTTATATCTGTTCTGTTCTCTTGCCAATCTTATTACGATAATATAACTGCTTAATAATAATGGAATAACTGATTTGTCTTATGAATAATTGCTTCTTACAATTATTTTAAAACCCAGGAAAAAATAGTTTTAAAAATAATATATGCGCAATAAAACGTTATCCGATAATTTTTAATTTCAATCGAGCTCCCTATCGATTCTTCCGCGGATGATGTTATGCGGATTAGAATCACGTTTGCAAGCACTTTATATGCGGTGTTGATGAGATATATCCCTCTGTAGTTTTTGCATACCTGATAGCTTCCTTTTGTCTTTCCGTATTATATTACTTGTTCGCGGTTTCAAGCCCATTTTAATTCGAGATGTTTCTTTAAAGAATGCCCTGCTGTTGTTATGTCTTCCACTATATTCGATGCCTTGTATTTGTTTCTTCTGATGTTCTCTCATTTTATCCCTAATGAATTTTCGTGCTCTACGTCTTGCATTGTTAAAGTTATCAATGTTGTCCTGTGAAGGGTGCTGTAACATTTGAGCCCTAGCGCGGTGTCTTTGGTTCTGTACGTTCTCACTGTCCGAATCGTACCCGTTATTTTTCTTTGTTCTTTCGCGCTTTCCGATAGTTGTCTCCATTGTCTCCAGAATAATCTTCTGTATAACATTCCACATGGTGTTGACGTTACTCTTACACGTTTCTGGTATATCCCGCATTTTAGTTGCAATATTAATCTTAGTTTAATCGTAGTTAGCGAGAGCTTCCTCTTTCTTGTGTCCCATTTAGATGTCTTATTTGCTTATTGTGGACGTGTCTTCTGTTTCTTGATCCTTATTCTTGTTTTGGCATATACCAGAAAATAGTCCGAGTCATTATTAATTATTTAAGTATATCAAACTAAGTATTGACGATGGGTTTTGAAAAGTATATTATCTTGTGCATTATAAAACAGTTAAATTCTACCACTAGTCCATTCTGCTGGACCTTGCATTCTTCGATTAATTCTTAGATTTATTCAAAGTACGGATATTTTTAAGTCTCTTGTACTCAGCAAATTTCATAGCACATAAAGCATAATTTTTCATTATAATTTAGAAAAGTTTCTGTATCAGAACTGAGTAATACAATGAAATTATTAACTTCGCAGTTGACGTGTTCACAATCAAAGCAAATGAAACAACCCAAGCCACTTTATCTAAAAATGTAACGTAAAAAGGATATAAATTAACGGCAAAGATCAAATGTCTCTTTAATATCTTATTAAATGATTATATGAATTGGATTTGAGAAAGTTAATGAAAAATTACTACAGCCAATTAAAATATTGCTGTGGTTGCATTCATTGTTCAAATTCTAGAATGATAACTTTTATCTACACGTGTTCTTTTTACGCTCGTAAGCATTGTAATGAGGTATGAGCAACTGTCCTGATTAACATTATCTATAATTCTACAAAGTTTAATAATCAATGTACTTATTCACATGGAATGGATATACAATATATTTATTAAAGAGAGGACACATTGGATAAAATTCAATGAAGCAAGTTTTGTAATTACGTGTGTTTGAAATGTAAAATTGTAAAGAGCAAAGTAAAGATTAAGAAACAGACTACAATATAAAATTAAGATTTAAGTTTTAAAATACCATCATTGAACCGGTCACCCTACATAGTTACATAGTGACATGCAGATCAATTTTAATGTTCTTTTCATTTAATTTTTATCATTTTATTCTATATTTTTAAGTCACCAGTTTACCTCGTTTAATAATTCGCATATTTGTTTGTTATTATACTTTATCATTCATTAATTGACTTTCCCAACAATATGCTGTTGAGATGGAAATTTATTCTCATTATAACACCCTTTAACTCTACAATAATGAGGTGGCTATTCATTAATTAATTATAGCCACACCTCATTATTACAGATAGATAGATAGATAAAAATTTATTGAACATTCCCATTAATAAAATTCACAAACAAAGTTAAAAAACATAACTCCCATGTCTAGCCAGATGTTCGGCCGGTTGCTCTTTGCCCATGATCTAAATAGGCGCGCTAAGTCGTCCATTACCTGGGCAGTGCCCTAACATGGATATTCCCGAGCTAGCCATACGCACGACAACGCCAGGAGATAGTCTTGAAGTGGCGGTTTTCGTTTTATTCGAGGGGCATTCATTAAGGAAAAAAGGTCTTCCTGAAGGGAAGCCAAAAACCCCTTTTGCTTCGACCTTTAAGTTTGATACTGTCAGCCGTGGCGATAACCGCCGGCAGTTTCAACTAGATGACCAAATCCATCCGCCCCCGCCCCGATCGGTGCAAGAACTAGCCAACACCAGCCAGAACGAGGCAGGACGAACCCGTCAAGTCACGTTATGTTGGATTTGTGCGTTTCCAGCCTGCTAGAAACGACTGTCTGCAACTGGCAGGCAATGTTTGTTTGTCGTCACGTACTGTCAGGGACAAAATCCTCATAAAATATGGGAAGTCGCTTATACAGGGGACCATGGGTTGGGCGATCGTTTGCTCTTACTTGGGAGATATTTCGCGTGAGGACTGAGCCTTGCACTCCGCTATGATAAAATTTTTCAGCGATGGTATCTATATAGTCGGCTATATAGGCCATCCCTATATCTTCGTGCATTTCGGTTATTCTGGTGTATCTGTCAGCCGATAGGACGCCTCTTAGGAACCTATTTTGGGTCCTTTGAACACGTCGTCTCGTGGAATCACAGACAGAGTGCCAGACAGGGGAGCCGTAGGTCAGTATGGGCCTTATGGTGGAGGTGTAGGGCAGAAGTTTATTTGGAGGTGATAGGAAAGAATTTGGCGCCAGAAGAGAGTACAACTTTCTTCGGGCCATGGCAGTCTTTTGTACAGCATAGTCAACATGCTTATTGAAATGGAGTCGGGCGTCTAGTTTGAATCCCAGGTATTTCACCTCTTTTGTTGGTTTGCTAGAAGTATTTTGGACCACGAGTGGTGATAAGATTTTGTTGTTAGTGAATTTGCGCGAAAAGATAATAAGTTCCGTCTTCCTGGGATTCACTTTAAGTTTCCATTTGTCAAAATACAGCGTCAATAAACTCAGGTGATGTGCAATGCGAGATTTCGCAGCCTGAGCATTAAAAGACGATGCGTAGATAGCCGTATCATCAGCGTATAGTGCTATTTTTGTAGTGGGAAGTTTTGGAATGTCTGCTGTGTACAATGTATACAGCAGCGGCGAAATCACGATACCTTGTGGTACTCCTGCCGCGATGCGTCTTTTGGCAGAAGTGGAATTCTCCACTTTTACCTGGATGGTACGGTTTTTTAGGTAAGACGCTATAAGGGAAACTAGGTAGAGTGGCAGTGAATGTACGGCAAACAACTTATACAGCAGGCATGTGTGCCAGACTGTGTCGAAGGCCCTTTCCATATCGAGAAGCAGCATTACCGTACTTTGAAGCTTATTAAATGCTTCATAGGCATCCGTTGCGATCCTAGCAGTCTGCAGCGTTGTGTTGTGTCTTGCTCGAAAGCCAAACTGCTCATCCGGGATTAAACTTCGAAGCTCGGCTGCTGTCTGTAGTCTCGATTATTACAGAGTTACCGTCTATACTTGTAACTGTCCAAGCTAGTCGACGAATTATTTTATTGTTTTTCTAGTTGATAGTTTTTAGGTATACAGAAATGCTATCGGTATTGCGCACTCATAAATGAAAAGTAGATAATCTCACTTTTTCCTTCCAATATAGTTAAAATTTTATATTTTCCGTCTTACTACTAACATTTCACTTGTTCGGACTGGTCACTCAACTATGTAGGGTGACCGGTCCAACGAATATTTAAAAAAATATGTTTTAAGTGGTCTCTTAACCCTTTTAGCTGCAATAGGAAGCAAAATTGAATCTATAGAATATGTAAGAATTCTGAAGAAAATGTGTTGAAAACTTACTGCAATAAATTCTAAAAATTATTTTTTTTATATAAATTTTAAAATGATGCCAACTTCGTGCAATACCGTGAAAAGTTAGTTTATTTTTGAAGATTTTTTTTATCATTACATTTGATGTTAAAATACTTAAACTGATTCCAGATAAAAAACACCACTCCGCCTATTAAAATAACGAAGTTAAAAAGGCCATTCATTTATAATGAATATCCCTCTATATCTGCCTTGTTTTTTTCTGAGATGTCTATGGTTTTTACAGGATGTTATCGCGGGAACTTAGGTTTTACAGCATTTTCGCCCAGAACTGATTTCAATGACCTCAAGATTTTCCTCTAAAGTCGCATATGAGATCTGCAGCCCTTTATTCTAACAGGATCTGATCGATATCGCTTCTGGTGTTTCTTGAGCTGATTTCTCGGCTTAATGGGATCCAACATTCTATCAGTAAGGTTGTCACGATTAGGCCGGGTAAAGGTCAAAAACTTTTTGCGTGTGGTGTGTATGATTTGTCACTCTTTTACGGGTTTCGCTCAAGTGCTTAGGCATTGTCGGTCTGACTAGGGTATGCTTACGTGTTCTTCTTCTCTGTCGTTGTTCGTTTTGAGCACCGCAACTTATAATCTGTGTAGTGTTGACGCACTAATACCAATACGGCTTGTCGCGTCAATACAACGCGTCATCGCTTTTTATGATATGACGCAGTAAACTCATAATCCGATAAATATGTTAGATACGATAAATGTGTTGGAGAGGACCTTTTGTTACGTGATGTGTAGTGGTTCGTAGGACCTCAAAAAGAGATTGAACGTAGGCGTTCAATCTCTTTTTCTTTGATTTTACTGAAGAGAGACTATGACACACACCGATTGCAATGTTTTATTGAATGGAAAAAATAAAGTCTCAACATATTTTCTTCTTGTAAAGCCTAGCTGTCCCACAAACGAATTTTCGGAGAAAATATACGGAAAATATAATATTTGGATGATTTAACAGGTGCCGGAATCGTTGAACTAACATAGTTTTCATTTGCGATTATTTCGTGCTGAAAAAATAGTATATTACGGTACGATGATCCACCGATGATCAAGAAAAATAGTATACAGTACGCGAGACGAAAGTCGAGGGTTTGCCACTACTTGAAGTTGACGCCAGAGGCAAAGTCGAGTCTTGTCTCGTCTTTTGTCTCGCGTACCGTATACTATTTTACTTGATCCTAGGAGGAAAACAAATTTACATCAGGCAAGGATCAGGTGGAAAATATTGTTGAGGTTCCAACGTTAAGAAAAAATCAAGTTTAAACACGAAAACAGTGCAAATGTTGAAATGGGGATGCATAACCTTTTCAACATGGTTTGCACTACTTATTGTAATAAAATTCTTTTAACTGTAATAATCTTACATAAAACCAACTTACATTATGTAAATATCGTCCATAGGATTAATAAAGAAAATCGAAGGTCATTGAAAATATTGAAAAAATCATGATTCAGAGATACTTTTCAGTTTTTCGCAAATTTAAGCGGTTGAGCGATAAATAATCTACCAAGGCACATTGGCCATTTTAAAGTAGACATTACAACGAGTAAAATGACCACTTATACACTTTTGAAATTCAAAAAAAAAGTAAGACAATTGTTTGTGGAAGATAAGGGTAATTTTTTCGAAAAATATACATGACTCGAAAACTTGTCGTCTTCTGAAGTGTAAAAAAAGATGCTTATTCAACTCCTTTCCTTCAAAGACATACTCTTACGGATCTTCATGTAAATTAAATCATTTATGAGCGAAAAAGAAATTAAATACAAAAAAATAGGTTTTTTAAAATTCTTCTATTTTATATACAGGGTGATTCCAAAGTGGCGTCATTCCTCTGTGGGTGTTGTCTGGGGGTGTTTTGGGAGTACAGGAAAAAGTGTAAAAAAAAAAATTCTTATCAAAAACTGAGATATTTGCCAAAAACTAGATCAGAATTACGGCAACGATGCTTTTCAGGGTAATCTGCCTAATTAACATTACGTAAATACCTGTTACTTCTTAATTATTGAAAATTGTAGTAACCATGGACAAACACAAAACAAAGAAAGAGAAAGCAATATAAATATTTTGAGGTTAGGACAACGCTGTCTATTTGCCGTCAGTGCTTCCATTCTTTTTGGGGCAGATGCGTGATATACCTAAATCCCCCACATCTGTCAACGAAAACCTCCTGTTGAAGGTTATGTATCAATGATCAATATTAATCAAATAACATACAATTAAGTTGTTAAATAACAAAAGGTGTTCAAAGTTCTGCCCGTTTAAATCCAAACATGTTTGTGCCTCAATCTCTTTATAGCACCGCTCTTTGCCGCAGTCTGGGATCACCTTTTGAGCAGGTTCTCGTATTCGGTTAAATAACTCCTGCTCAATTTGTACCGGTGTTCGGTAAACTGGAGATTTAATGTGTCCTTGTGTCATGTGTATCTTACATACATGGTAGGAATGTGGCCCTTCCTCTAGGGAGTTATAGGGACAATTAGCCGGTGCCTGGGAATGTGTCAGTAGTTGTGCAATGCTCCGAGCACTCCTGGAAGGCTCTGCTGCAATTATCTCCAATACCTATGCCTCTGTGTCTGGAACCCGAGCACCTCTAGATCGTCCACAATCTGCGCAATTCCTGGAGCCAATCGTCAAGTGTCTCTGGCCCTTTGCTGGTGTAACGTCTTACACCATCTGCTATGTAGTGTGGCATTTTCCCATAACTAATCACATATCCGCAAATTCGATGTTGGTGTACATTTTGTGAAAGGAGCTTTAAAGTAAGTGACAGATTGACAAATGCTTGTTATTATTGACAAAGGCTATCTACCTGCAACTATCTGTTAATGACAAAAAACATCATTGCCGCTTTGACTTTCCATCAAAAAATTGTAGAAGAGGTCTTTTTTTATATAAAAATTTTTCATAATTTGAAGCAAAGATCGTAATTTTTCTTTTCGAATGGTTAAGTATTCCAAAAGACTACCAAGCAAACATGGGACTATTTTAAAATAATACTTAATAACAAAGTTGAAATTCGATTTTCAACTGTTAATATCTTCTAGAAATTTTCGAAAAAAAAATGTTTAATATTTTTCTCGTACTCTCCAAGTGCGCCCCTATAACCTCTTAAAAGGAATGACGCCACTTTTCGTGGAATCACCCTGTATGTAAAATTCTAAAAAAACACAAAAAAGTGTTAAATAGAAAAGTTTTACATTTTTTTATTATGTACAACACTGCCGTTTACCGTTAAGTGTTAACACACACGTTTACCGCTAAGAGGTCATGTTTCGCTGCAAATCGCAAAAAACGCTTTCAACTCTTAACCCGAACAACATTTTCCACCTGGTCCATGCCTGTTATAATTTGTTTTTTACTATATGAAAATTCGTATCGGCACTAACCTAACAGATAGATAATGGAAATGCAATTATAAGTGTGTATTAAAATGGAGTTTTTTTAATCCATGGCATGCATTCAAATTCTTTTGAAGATCTTTTGAACTACAATTCTAGCCAAAACTAAAACACAAAAGAAATATTTTCTGCATAATGTTGAAGAGTAATAGCACGGACTATTAAGTGATCTTATTTTTGGTCGATTTTAAGCATTAATATCTCGAAAAATTTTTTCCATTATTGCTATTTTTTCATTTCCTGACTTCTCAAGGATGGGCCTTTCAACAGGCGAAGAATTGTCAAAGGTTTACGGGACACCCTGTATAAAAAAAGATTTCCTTTTCAAAGCGTAATATAGAAATCATCTAGTTGGGATCCTACTACGCGCTTAGGCTTAAGTAGATTAATTTGTTAATTAATCAATAGTTAGTACTTCATAATTTATTAACATAACTATTCTAAGAAAGAGCACTCATTATCAATTCGTAATAAAAGACGTGAGGGCATTCGGTGTTTCCAAAAACCCAGAATTTGAGGCAACATACTCAAATAAAAGATTGTATAAGTATGTACCCGCCTCAACCATATAGAACCCTTATTATTTTCATATCTTACGATACATTCATCTCGCTAATCGGAGCAATAATAGCAATTTCAACTATGTAAATAAAATTCTAGTCTTAAAACTGTCCGAGAACTACGATAAAAATGTTCACGCATCATAAATAAAAGATCAGGCTAAACCCTAAGGAAATTTTACAGTGGACAAGATCCAATATTGCCCTGAACTTTTAGAAGCTTTGTTTGCTAAGGTTTGCAGCAATATTAGCAGATTGTTCCACATCATACTGGGAGCATAAAAGAGCCAATATATCTGGTTTTCATAAAAAATCATCGAGTTTAGTTTTGCTAGTGATTAGACACCTCCAAGCTAAGTAAAATTGTTTATTTGCCAATATGTAACTCGTTATTTGAGATTAATTTGATTTAGGGAAATTCGACTTCTTCACCATCTCAAAATTTGAACAAAAATATAACGCTGAATTTACTTTCTTATTTATAATCTTCTCCACAATTGCCTATTTCGGAGAAATTATTTTTTCAATAAATTCTAAATAAAAAGTAATTGAAGGATCCTCGGTCATTAAATTTCTAAGAAACGTTTTGATTTGTTTTAGGGTTTGAAAAACATCGGTCGCCCTCCGACGTAGTGGGAGTTGTGTCAACAATATCTAAAAAATGTTTAGTCTTCTTCAAATTATCTCCAAAACTGTTTGCAACTAAAAATTGTATAAGAGGTAGTGTGCTATTTAATATCCTGCAATTATTCCTTGAATAAATAACAGACAGTTCAGTTCATAATCGTTGTTGATCAAACGTAGGATACAAGGATCATAGGAAAGTGAGTTTATGCTAAGAAAATTTAGGGCAATATTGTCCAAAGTATTCTGAAAAAAAAAGGTGATAAAACTGCTGGAATGAATCAATCAAAAGACTTGAATGATATTGCGTTCAAAATTAGGGATTGGGTTTGATTTTCCTTTGATGCAAGCTAAAGACTAAAGGTTATCTACGTGGAGCACCACATTATTCAAGAAATTCAGAATGGAACAAATAGAAGTAGTATTCTGCCGTCCACCATATAGCAGATAAAACGTGTTTAGTGTGAGTACCGCGAATTTCTTTTAGCAAAAAAACAACATAAACGATGTAGTAGTAGTAGTAAACATCTTTATTTCTCAAAAAGGCTATCGACCTATCGGTCTTTCTGCCCTTTTAATTTAATTTAAAATTAAAGTTTAATACATGCAGTCTTAATTTAAATAAAAAACAAATATGAAAATTCTCTTATTCTAGGTTAACAATATTATTAAATAAATAAAATTTCAGTGGCAAGAAGAAATTATTTTATTGTCCACTAGTCCGTTGCGTTTGTAAGTGTTCGAGTAGCGTTGATGTAGGGAAACGGAAGTGGGATTGTCTGGTTGGTCTTGTGAGACAAAGGGGATTCAGTATGGTCCAGTTGTAGGGGTTGTTTGTCCATTTTGTCTGTAGCTGTATGAGTCTTTCCGAGATCTTTGTCATGTTTGTGCGTTCGTATAGTAGTTGGGTGGGGGGGTTGTGTAGTGAGTTTTGGGTGTGTCTTATTCGTGTTATTAATCTTAGTGCAATTTGTTCTGTTGTTTGTGTATAACGTTTTGTCCTTTCTGTTCCGTCGTTGGTCATGAGTATATGTCCAAAGTCTAGCAAGGGTCTACAAATAGCTTTATATATTTTGGTGGCGGTGTTTGTGCTAATTCCTCTGTCTTTGTAGGTTAGTGATCGGAATTGTTTTGTTCTCTTTATTGTTTCTGCCCTGATATTTCGTATGTGTTTAGTGAATTTAAGTTTGTGGTCAATTGTGATTCCAAGGTATTTTACGTCGTTTTTTGGTTGTGTCGTTTGGCCGTCTGCAGTTATTGTAGGGGAGTCAGCGTTGAGTCTGTGGTTTGTGAGCAGAAGTTGGTTTTTGACGCGTTTGGTGTTAGTCTCCATTTATAAAACCATGTCATTGTGTTGTTTGTTAGTGTTTGGAGTCTTTGCGCTGCTCTCTCAGCAGTTTTGTCATGCACAATAAGTGCCGTGTCGTCTGCGTATTGTAATATGTATGCCGATCTGTCGATTTGATTTTTGTCTGGTAAGTTGTAATTGTATATGTCATGGCAGTATATATTGTAGAGAAACGGTGAGAGCGGGGATCTTGAGGGAGCCCTTGTTCAGGGGAAAAAGAAAATGACAGTGTTTTGTCAATTCGTACTTGTAGTTGTCTGTTTTCTAGTAAGTTCTTTATGGTGTGTAGTAGATATGTTGGTGTGTGTAGTTTGTATAGTTTGTATAGTAAGCCTCCATGCCAGACACTATCAAAAGCCTTGTTACTGTTAGGTGGGTAGTTTGTATATTGTTGCCCAAAATAAAGAGCGGATGAACAGTCGAGTGTTGCTGTTTGAAACCAAATTGGTAGGTAGGTATATATTTTCCAATCACTTTTTCAAGCCGATGCTTCATTATGTATTCAAAAATTTTGCTTAGTACTGGAAGTAGTGTAATTGGTCTGTAGTTGCTCGGTTGTGTATTGTCCAGTCCATTTTTGGGTATAGGGATTATTAAGCCGTTTTTCCATGTTTCTGGGATTCTGCCATTTGTGATGCAGTTGTTCAATTCAGTTAGGATCAGTTTGTGTGTTTCTTGAGTTAGGCTTTTCAAGAGTTTTGCCTTAATTTTATCTTTCCCCGGTGCGGTGTTTTTGATGTGCGCTAGGACTTCATCGTACTCTGTGTCTGTGATCAGTTTGTAGGTGTAGTTTGGTGAGCTGTTAAAATAGTTCAAGTACCATTCGTTGATCACGTTTCAGTTGTCATTGTCGAAGTTAAGGTTTGTCGATATGCTGAAGGCCCTTTGATAGTGTCTGGCGAATGCGTCCGCTTTTTCTTTGTCTGTGTAGCGTTCTATTCCGTTTTCGTCAATTGTGTCAGTAGTGCCGGTCTTCCTGTATTGCGCCAGTTTCTTAATTTTTCGCCATTATGTTTTGCCTTTGTCCTTCTGTATTTCTTTACATGTTTCTAGCCATTTGTCTTGTCGGTATTGTCCAATCAGAGTTTTAATGTTTCTGTTAAGTTGGTTATAAACAATTTATTTGCTTCTCAGCATAAAATTTGCGGATATATTTATATAAGGAGAATGAACTCCAAGTCTGCATAGAGTTTCTGCAGCACATCTTTCAGGAACTAAGTATTTCCAAAAATGTTCCATTGGCTCACTATCACGAATGTATTTAAAAATTACTACCATCTGAGATTTTGAAGCCTCTTCCGTTATTGCGTGCCCAAATAATGGCCAAAAATGAAGAATTATTCATTTCCTCAATTATTTGTTCATAACAGATTTCAAGGATACACTGCAGCAGAACGATCTTTATTTCTTTTGAGCTGCCTGTAATTATTTAAGAATTATTTGAGTGCTCATTTAGAGACTAGAACTAGATGCAATAGTTTCTCTGAAAAATGTATAAGGTCACAAAATATCCCCGGATTCTCCAAATGGAAAGAACCAATTCAAAAGGGCCATAAAGTGTAAAGCAATTTATAATTTGTTATTAAACACACCTATTATTTTACATATTTTGATTATTTATTTATATTCAAATTCAAAATGAAATTCCTTGGTTTCAGTCAAATATTAGTTTATTATTCCATTTTAAAGACGTTTAGGTGTCCTTTTCCACCATCATCAGTTTGTATGCATAGTTGTTGCTACCTTCAATTTTGGCATAAAATTGTTTTGAATTGCATTAGAATGCAGTCAGGAAATTATACACAATTTATTTATAGTAGTAGTAGTAGTAAACATCTTTATTTCTAAAAAAATTCTATCGACCTATCGGTCTTTCTGCCCTTGTTTAGTACATGCAGACTTAATCTAAACAAACAAATAAAAGTAAAAATTATCTTATTCTAGGTTACTAATTGAATAAGTCTTATTCGTGTTATTAGTCTTAGTGAAATTTGTTCTGTTGTTTGTATATAACGTTTTGTCCTTTCTGTTCCGTTGGTCATGAGTATATGTCCATAGTCCAAGAGGGGTCTGCAGATCGCTTTGTATATTTTTGTCGCAGTATTTGTACTAATTCCTTTGCCTTTGTATGTTAGTGAGCGAAAGTGTTTTGTTCTTTTTATCGTTTTTGTTCTGATGTTTCGTGTGCGTTTAATTTAATTTATTTATACTAGTAGTAGTAGTAGTAAACATCTTTATTTCTAAGAAAAGACTATCGACCTATCGGTCTTTCTGCCCTGGATTGATTACAAAGTTTTGTGTGGAAACTTAATAACTAATATAATTAACAAACATTTACACAAGCTATGTCTGGAGATGCTCCAATAGGGTTGAGGTTGGGAAGAGGAAACGCGTTTGGCTGGTCGGTCTTGTGAAACAGAGGGGGTCCAGGAAGGTGAGATTGTGAGGGTTGTGTTTCCATCTTGATTGCAAGACGAGTAGTCTTTCCGATATCCTTGTCAAGTTTGAGCGTTCGTAGAGTAGTCGGTTTGGTGGATTGTGTAATGGGTTTGCTGGATGTCGGATCTTCGTTATCAGTCTCAGTGCTATCTGTTCTGTGGTCTGTAAATGCCATTTAGTTCTGTCAGTAGCGTTGGCGAATAAAATATGGGCGTAGTCAATTAGAGGTCTGCAGATCGCTTTATATATGATAGTTGCTGTCTTGGTGCGGATACCCTTGTTTTTGTAACTAAGTGCGCGGAAGTGTTTTACTCTCTTGGTTAGATCTGTTCTGATGTTTTGTACGTGTTTTGTGAATTTTAGTCTATTGTCCGTTGTTATTCCTAGGTATTTCACATTGTCGGTGGGTTTGATTATTTGTCCGTCCGTGGTGATGTTTGGAAAGTCTAGTTTAATTCGGTGGTTTGAGAGGAGCAGTCGGTTTTTTGATGCATTTGGTGTGAGCCTCCATTTGTAGAACCATGCTGTTATTGTGTCTGTTAGTGTCTGGAGTTTGTCCACTGCTCTGGCGGTCGTTCTGTCATGCGCGATAAGGGTAATTTATTTATATTTTCATCCAATATTCAGATTCTAATTGAGGTATAATATTGGTTGAAGCCAGTAAATTCCAAATAATTATGAAGGTGGCTTTTAGAAATTTCGTGTCTTTTTGTCTTCAAGCTCCTTTTGATGTATCATTCAAATGTCCGCCCTAGCTTTATAGCCAGCAAAAATGAACAGAGGAAACAGTGTAAAACTTTGTTTTGTTCACTAACAATAACAGTCATTTCAATGTTTGTGTATCATTGTTTCAAAAATCGTTTTACATTGGTTAAACTGAAGACTACTTTCATAGCACATATTTAATAATTGTCAGTCAATCAGCAATACGCAAAAACATAATATCTCATACAACGCAAATACTATATTATTATTGTTTTTCTAGTAAGAATTCAATACCGACAAACAACCGATACTACTTTACTGCTCAATGGCGCGGTTGGAGCTGGACTAAATGCAGCAAACCTCCACTTAGTTAACAGCTTTGTTTTAGTAAGATAAGGGGGAAGCGGAGTGTTGCGCGGAGTTCGAAAGGGCACAGATCACGGTTGCGTGGCCCAAATTAAATAATAATTCTGCGATAACGTGAATCAGTAGGTTATTCTACTGGTCGACTTTACTAACTTATTTCACACTTGGCTTATAATTTTTAATCAGTTATTATAATGCGAATGTATTCCAGACACATCGTGACTGAATGATGAAAAATAATTCTTTTACTGCCAAGTAACCAAAGTGCAGTTTCCGAAAGCGTACAACAAAAATGTTTTGAAAATTTTAGTTTATATTTTAATATTTCATATAAATATTTCATATAAATATTATTATTTCATATAAATTTCATATATTAATTTCATTTTCAAGAGCTAAAGATCATGGATCATGAAAATGCACCATTTTTGCTATTAATAATTAATACCCTAAATGTCTCCTTCGTCTAGTAAAGTTTGTCTTAAGATTTTTAGTAGCTTCTCATGTTTTACGCAATCGAACGCTTTGAGGTAGTCTATGAAGCATGCAAATACCTTAACATTCATATCCCGACACCTTTGCGTTACACAATCAAGGAGAAAAGTGCTTCACGGGTCCCTACGCCGTTTCGGCTTATCAGAGAAAATAATAACACCACATACAATACTGATATGGATACGCGTTGGAAGTTTATATCAGGAACAATTACAGAAGCAGCTAGAAAGGTGGTACGGGAGAAACCCAGGAGACAACACAAAAACCACTGGTATGATCAAGATTGAGAAGATGCTATGGAGAAGAGAAATACTGCTAAACTCAAAATGCTAAAAAGTCCCACAGACGAGAACAGGGAAAGATGCAAACGACTAAGAACCCTAGGAAAGAAACTGTTAAGAAGGAAAAAGAGATAATTGCAAGACAGAGAATTAATCGCACTAGAGGAAGAAGGAAAAAATAACACAAGAACATTTACCAAAAACTACGCTCCACAAAATCAGGATTCAGACCCAAGACCGACTGTTGCAGACTTTCTTGCAACAAACGAAGCTTCAACACCCTAAATTCCATTCGAATAGGCGCCCCATAAAAATTGTCTGGGTCCTTCCTCTTTCCTCGCCTCTCCCACCCGATGTTATAAAGATTTTACCTGAAGAATGTGTGTGTGCCTTTGCAGGCGGACAGGGAAGAAACTCTCTAGGTAGTTCGCATTCGATAATCGAGCCCGAAACATCGACCCCACCGGCACTTGTGTGTACCCTCTCAACCCCTTAGGTTTTTGGTTTACCCGGCGTCTAATTTGACACGGGCCCCTGTAGTCGATAGTGACTTCATTGTGCAATAAAGGGCGTAGTACCTTTAGTTATTGGAACCACAACCCCGTACAGAACCCACAACTCTGAACTCCTGAAGATATTTTATATATTTTCCTGGAAATTGGTGTAGTACCAGACAACTCTCGAGGCTCAACAGGTTTAGTTCGTCAGGACCGACTTAAGGCAAGTCGTACAAAATAAAATTCTCTGGGGGCTGACGGACAGAAGATTGCTTGACGCCAAAATTGTAAGTTTTTAAACTTAATTCCCCCTTTGGACGCCAACTTTTTCCCGTCAAGGGCTGGCGGTAGTGTTATGTGATATCACCATTGCATTTGAGACATTCGGACACTGTGTTTTTTTGAACATTTTTGCGTTATTAGTTAGTTTGGTATTAATCCGTCATCATTTTTCACTAATTTAATTATAAGGTAAATTTTCTTGATTTAATTATATTTAGAAAAAACTGTGAAAGTTGTTCCAACATTAATTAATTTATTAATATATAATTTCATAGGCAATCATTGTGTTTTTGCCGTTGCAGTCTTATTAAAGCTCAGAACGGAGAAAAAATAGAAACCACCCTGGAAAAATAGTCTCTTTATCGTGTTTGTTACGTCACAAGGATAAATTGTGAGTCCCTAGATTATTCCACTGATAAGTGCCAACATTGTCAGTGCGAATCATTCACCGACAATATCTTAAAGAAGGAAAATGGAGATCTAATAACTTACAAAGTAGAAATATTGCAAACGTGAAGAAGATGAAGCACTAGATGTGTTGGCTGCGGAACAACCCAATAATACGCCTTCAAAAGAGGAAAAAAAAAAGCAATAAAGAAATTTAAAAATGATAAAGCCCCTGGCGGAGACCTAATCACAGCATAACTTTTTAAATTCGGTGGCGATACTATCACAGCAGAGCTGCAAAACCTCACTAAAACCATATGGGAAAAAGAAGCTATACCTGATGACTGGAAGGAGAGTATTATGATACCGATCCACAAAAAAGGTGATAGGATGGTCTGCAAAAATTACAGAGGGGTAGCACTAATCAATGTAGCCCATAAAGTCCTATCGAAAGTAATTCTTCTACGACTAACATCATTCACCGAAAAAATATTGGGAGACTACCAGTGCGGTTTCGGAGGAAATGGGTCAACAACGGACCAGCTGTTTATCATTAGGCAATTGTTAGAGAAGAGTTGGAAATTCAATAAAGACGTCCACCAGTTATTTATAGATTTCCAGCAGGCATACGACAGCGTAAAAAGGGTCAAAATATGGAGTGCAATGGTTGAGTTTGGCATCCCACCTAAGCTGATCAGAGTAACCAGAGCTTGTGGTGATGGTTCTAGGTGCCACATAAAGATTGGTGATGACCTCTCAGATGTGTTTCAGGTGAACACAGGCCTTACACAGGGAGACGCACTATCACCCACGCTTTTTAATATCGGATTGGAGAAAGTGGTAAGAGAAGCCCAAATCGAAACCCAGCTATTCGGAGCCTGTGGATCAAACTTGCTGCTAGCATATGCCGACGACATAGACGCGGTGAGCATATTATGACGCTTAATAAAAGCGAAAGATTTATTTTACAAAATCGAGGAAGAAGCGGCATATATGGGGCTTAAAGTCAACGAGGCCAAAACAAAATACATGCATGTCTCAAGACCAGGCAGCGCTAGGGTAGGACAAAATGTGACCATGGACACATATAAGTTTGAAAACGTAAAACAATTCAAATACTTAGGGTCAATAATCACATCCGAGAACGACATAAGTGAAGAAATCAGAGAACGCCTAAAGTCAGCCAACAGGTGCTTATACGCCCTAAAGGATATACTAGAGTCCAAATACGTGACTAGGAGAACAAAAATAACAACGTATCAGACCATCATAAGACCCGTGGTAATGTACGACTGCGAAGCCTGGTCTCTTACGGTGCGGAATGAGGAACTCATTCGAAGATTCGAGAGAAAAGTTTGGAGGAAAATTTCCGGACCCACCAAAAACCAGGATCCGAAAAGCTACCGAATCAAAACAAATGCAGAACTAAAACAAATATACAATCAACCAGAACTGATTAACCTCATAACGGCACAAAGGTTGAGATGGGCAGGGCACGTACGAAGACAGCCAGAGGATAGAATGGTCAGCTTAATGTGGGACAGAGCAGCAGAAGGACGACGACCACTTGGAAGATCGAGATTAAGGTGGCGTGATAATATAGCATCGGACCTCCGGAAAATGGGTATCGAGAATGGGAGAACAGGAGAAGTTATGTAAGACCGAGACAGACGGAGGCAAATTGTTGCCTCAGCCAAGGCCCATTAGGGGCTGTAGCGCTACGGAGTAGTAGTAGTAGTGACATTTATTATGATTCCATGACAACGGGAAATTATCGCTGTAAGTTTTTTTGAAAATTATCGAATTACCGTTTATTAATACCTTTTTTGCCCTATAGTATTAGTATGGATGAGTGAAATAATCAATGTAATCCTTCTATCTTTTTAGTATATTTTCAACTCCTGTAATTATTTCCTTATTCGTGCCCATTAATATAGTTGTTTCTTGTTGTTGTTGAATATGTCATACTTTTCTTGGAGGATTTAGGCTTCTTTACACTTATCAGACAACCAATGTCCTTTTGCTTGCCTACACTTGACCTTATTCGGTTTTTTATATTTTGTTGGTGTTGTCTTCCATGTTCTTCTTTTATCCATTAGCTCTACAATGTCAGCTGTCACCCATTCTTTTTTCTTGTCTTGTTTCTGGAATCCAATTTATTTTTACTGAGTTATTATGATATTTATTTTGGTCCATGTTGCTTCTGTTCGTTCCTCCTTCTTGATTTCTGTCAATTCAGTTTCAAGTTTGGATCCTATCTCCGTTCGGAATTCGTCACTTTTAAGTTTTTTCAAGTTTATTCGTCGTATTATTTTAGGTGTATTCTTCTGGTAAAATATTTGCAGCCTTAGCTCCATTGGTACTGGGTTACTGTCACTATTATCATCTGACCCTGGATACATACGTTTTTACTGATTTGGCATATTTTTTTAAAATCAAGGTGCATTAAAATGTTGTAGATTCATTCATCAAAATATAGAGAAATAACTACTTAAGCAAGTATATTACCCAGTTGGCAGCGTAATATTAAGTTCCCCCTTGTACCTACCAAGTATTAAAATCATAGCAAATTAGCTTCTATTGCAACTTTGGATTAAATGTATTAATAGATAAATTAGTCAACTATACAGGTGTGCAGGATTTCCGATACAATCAAGTTCATAATTCATTATATCTGTATTTATAGCAGAATTAAAATTTCAGGAATAACAGATGTCACAACACACTGATTCAATGGCTTCATATGGGGTCCTCAAATATGTTTGCATTTGTTATATCTGCAATACACGTCAATATAAGTACCCTTCTCACTGATACGCGCAGAGTAATAACGATAAATGTACTTCATTAGCGATACAAGGATTTTGTTTACCAGTCGAAATTCAGCAAGCAATTAAATTACCATAAATAGTTTTTTGGTGGCGCCTAATTGATTTGAAAAAATATTTTATCAATTCCGACAAGGAACTATAGGCGGAGATTAATTACATTACGGAAAGGCATGAACAATGGATCTTATGTCAGTTTTCAATTAGAAGCAATTGAAATTGAATATGAGCTAACCAAAAACTCATACTTTTTAATCCACTTTTTTATAATACGAGGATCGTTTGATAAGTCAGTGCCTTTTTAATGAAACATATTTTTTTCGGACAGAAAACGTTTTATTTCTCTGGATAGCATTTAGTACATCGTCTTTCCAATTTTCTTATCCCTACCAAATAATAGAACATCTCAAGGTCTTCAAAATAGGCGCCCCTACCCGCTTATCGCCCAGCAATTTCGTCAGGTTTGGAAAGAGGTAATAGTCGCAGGGGGCTAAATCTGGAGAATATGCTGGGTGGGGTACCAGTGGTGGTTCGTAGCCTAATTCATGGATTTTTGCCATGGCGACTACACACGTGTGCATCCGTGCGTGCTATGCCCTGATGAAACAGCACTTTTTCCGTCAAATGCGGCCGTTTAAGCTTCACGTCAACATCGAATCTGTCCAAAAGCTCTGAATAATATGCGCCAGCGATCGTTTTACCCTTTTCAAGGTAATCGATGTGAATGACACCGCCTGCACCCCAAAAAACTGTGCTCATCACGTTGTTGGCCGACGGACCCAGTTTGGCCTTCTTTGGTGCACGTTGACCTGAAGAACCCCAATATTGATTTGATTGTTCTTGGGTCTCTAGTGTGTTATGAGGGATTGGCGTTTCGTCAACGGTTACAAAACGGCGCAAAAACTCGTTCGGATTGCGTCGGAACATCACTAAACATTCAGTGTCAAATATCATATCCATTATTTTTATATACAAATATTCATGTAAAATGTGATTTAACCTCTCAGTTGAGACGCCTACAGCTTCAGCCACCTCACCCACTTATTATTCTTCAATCGCCCAGTATCCTTCCATGAAATTTGTCTACCATTTCTGGTGTATCAACCACTTTTGGACGACCTGAACGTTCTGCGTCATTTGTGCTGGTACGACCACAACGAAATTTTATAAAACCACTTTTTAACCATTGAAATTGATGATGCAGAGTCTCCATAGTAGTAGTAGTAAACATCTTTATTTCTAAAAAAAGGCTATCGACCTATCGGTCTTTCTGCCCTTGTTTAATACATGTAGTCTTAATCTAAATAAAAAACAAATATGAAAATTCTCTTATTCTAGGTTAACAATATTATTAAATAAAATTCTAATGACAAGAAAAAATTATTTTATTGTCCACTAGTCAGTTGCGTTTGTAAGTTCGAGTAGCGTCGATGTAGGGAAACGGAAGCGGGATTGTCTGGTTGGTCTTGTGAGACAAAGGGGATTCAGTATGGTCCAGTTGTAGGGGTTGTTTGTCCATTTTGTCTGTAGATGTATGAGTCTTTCCGAGATCTTTGTCATGTTTGTGCGTTCGTATAGTAGTTGGGTGGGGGGGTTGTGTAGTGAGTTTTGGGTGTGTCTTATTCGTGTTAGTAATCTTAGTGCAATTTGTTCTGTTGTTTGTGTATAACGTTTTGTCCTTTCTGTTCCGTCGTTGGTCATGAGTATATGTCCAAAGTCTAGCAAGGGTCTACAAATAGCTTTATATATTTTGGTGGCGGTGTTTGTGCTAATTCCTCTGTCTTTGTAGGTTAGTGATCGTAAGTGTTTTGTTCTCTTTATTGTTTCTGCCCTGATGTTTCGTATGTGTATATATAAAAAGTGTAGTTATAAAACCATGTCATTGTGTTGTTTGTTAGTGTTTGGAGTCTTTGAGCTGCTCTCTCAGTAGTTCTGTCATGTACAATAAGTGCCGTGTCGTCTGCGTATTGTAATATGTATGCCGATCTGTCGATTTGATTTTTGTCTGGTAAGTTGTAATTGTATATGTCATGGCAGTATATATTGTAGAGAAACGGTGAGAGCGGGGATCCTTGAGGGAGCCCATGTTCAGGGGAAAAAGAAAATGACAGTGTTTTGTCAATTCGTACTTGTAGTTGTCTGTTTTCTAGTAAGTTCTTTATGGTGTGTAGTAGATATGTTGGTGTGTGTAGTTTGTATAGTTTGTATAGTAAGCCTCTATGCCAGACACTATCAAAAGTCTTGTTAATGTCCATAAACAGGCAAGCTGTCTTTCTGTCAGTTAGGTGGGTAGTTTGTATATTGTTGGCCAAAATAAAGAGCGGATGAACAGTCTAGTGATGTTGTTTGAAACCAAATTGGTAGGTAGGTATATATTTTCCAATCACTCTTTCAAGCCGCTGCTTTATTATGTATTCAAAAATTTTGCTTAGTACTGGAAGTAGTGTAATTGGCCTGTAGTTGCTCGGTTGTGTATTGTCTAGTCCATTTTTGGGTTCTCCATAGTATTTATCAAGTTTTCCTTCATTTCCGTGATGGTTTTTTCTACGTAAAAAATACGCCGAAACAAGTCACCAATGGTGCAGACTCGACAGTTAACTAAACTCAGACAGAAACAACTCAAATCACAATGATCGTTTTTGTTTGTTTGAAATACAGTCAGGAAAACATACACAACTGGTTTCATTATCATCATCATCAAGTAGCACTACAGCCCTATGTGGGTCTTGGCTGCAAGCACAATTTGCCTCTATCCACTTCTATCTAGCATTGTTTCCTGTTCATTTTCAATGCCCATCTTCCGCATATCCGATAGAACATTGTTCCTCCATCTCATTTTAGGTCTTCCCAATGGTCTTCTGCTCGTCGGTGCTTCCTGCCATGCAATTTTCAGCATTCTTTAATCCGGTGCTCTGTATATGTGTCCTGCCCATCTCAGTCTTTGTGACTTTGCTCTCACAATATCTCCGTGGTACCATTATTGTTTTAACTCCCGTTTTGTTCTTATTCGATATTGCCCTCAACTAGAATCCTGGTTGGTCCAAATATTTTTCTAAGTATATTTCGCTCAAATCTTCGCAGGACGTCTTCGTTTGCTTTGGTTAGGGTCCACGTTTCACATCCGTACATGACTACCAGTCTCGATTGCGACATTATTCTCGATTGGAACAGTCCTCCTAATGCATAATAGCATCTATTACCGCTCTATATGAGGGCCTTCATTTCTTTATTCATCATGTTGTCAGTTGTGATGACTACGCTGAGGTATTTGAATTTTCAGACCCGTTCAAAATTGTAGGTGTCAATGGTTACATTTTGCCTTAGTCGATCTCTTCCTTGTCTCCGGGAATTATACATGTACTTTGTTTTGTCTTCATTAATACGTAATCCTACTGTGTCTGCCTCCTTTTCTATATTTCCAAACAACTCTTTGATTTCAATGGTTGTTTTACTGACAAGACCTACATCATCGCAAATGCCAGTATCAGGTTTGGTCCACTGCTTGAAAAAACTTCTACATCAATGATAGCTTGTTTGATCGCTGCTTCCAAAACGATATTGAACAGTATCGGAGACAAACTATCACCCTGTTTCAGGCCGTTGTCCACCACAAAATTTACTCATTGAATTTTTTTTGAAAAAAGAAAAAACACAAAATTGAGTGTTGAATTTCGCAAGGTTGGAAGTCCATGCCACCACAGTGTTGAGTACATTAATTCAGCAGGGTTTATCCCTCGGCATACAATATCGGCAGGATTGCTTGAGGATGCAATGTGAAACCACGATTTACGATCAGTTAATTGAATAATATCAGATGTGCGTTTGGCAATGAATGTTTTCAACGTGTTTGGTTCACGCAACAGCCACGATAATACTATTGAAGAAGCTGTATAAAGATACACCTCATCAATTGGCAAGTTTAATATTTCTAAGCATTTCTTTACTAATCGGGCCATTATAACTGCTCCACACAATTCGAGACGCGAGAGACTTTGCACACAATAAATTGCAACTTCTTTCTCCTTTATTGTCGATGGATAATAAATATACGCATGTACCGTAGGCCTTCTCAGATGCTTCAGAAAAAGCATGCATTTGTATTTTTCACGGAAATCTTGTTATGACATGTCGAGGTATGAATATCGAATTAATTTTAGATAGTTCATTGTATAAGGTCATCCATTGGGTATTCAAATCCATGGGAATTGATTCATTCCAACCTAGTTGAAACATTAATTAATGTAAATGGGTGCTAACAATCCGAGAACATCGAATTGCATTGAGATATATGACAAAATGTTTCTCTTCGAAATTTTGATATTCTGAGCAGGAATATGAATGGCATTGTAAACAAAGTTATCTGACTTAGGTAACCAGGAAATACCCAGCGTTGCATTTATATTGGCGATTATACGTAAGGGATTAGACGAATTAGAGTGAATCTTATCCAAATCTTGCAAAACTTCTTGTTGGTTTCATTGAAATTTTCTAAGAAAAATACGTGTCAAATTATTTCTGATGCCTGATGATTGGACCCACTTTTAAAACGTTATTTAATGAGCCTGTATCCAATTTCACACTTGCATTGAACACAACTCTAAGGCGAGTCCGGAGACAATAAGAATTCGGGGATACAGGCTCGAGCGTGCCGACAAGCCCGGCCTAAGGGGAGGAGTGACCATAGCGGTCAAAGCAACGATTCCATACAGGAGACTGCCACACAGGGAGTCAGCAATAGAGAAAGTTGGCGTAGAGCTTCCTGATGGTGTTTTGATCTTCTGTGAATACTCTACCTCTATACGCCTACAGGCCACCGACGTCGATTCATTCTTTTCATACGCCAATAGGGTGTTGCTTATGGAATATTTCAACGCCCGTCATCCACTTTTTGATAACCCTGGTCGGAAAAACGTAGCTGGGAATTTTCTAGCCAACTACGTTTGCGATAATGGCCTACTTGTTATGCCCACAAATTCTCCAACGCACTATCCGAACAAAGGAGGGAACCCATCCTTCCTTGACTTCGGGATTTTCAAAAGACTCACCAATCTCAAGGAGATTGTGGTTATAGATGCCCTCAGCAGCGATCATTCGCCCATTTATCTTGATATTAAAGATTTAAAGCGCACGCAAACTAACGACTTTCGATATTCATATGAGGATTTCGATTTTTGCGAATATCGAAAGAGACCACAAGACCTGTCGCGTATTTCGATTCAGATAGATGCTGTCGAAGCTCTAGAGCTTGCAGTAAAAGGTCTGCCAAGGAACATACAACGGCAACAGCACGCTCTGGCCAAAAAAGTACCGAATAGACCGCGGAGGGAGAACCTTCCTGAGGAAATTCTGAACCCTATTAAGGCAAACAATGGAATCAGGAAGCGTTGGCAGCGATTCAGGCAATCTGCCGATCGAATAAGGGCAGCAGAGCTTGCACGAGACATCCAGAGCGAAATTTCCGCATACAGGAATTTTGCCTGAGCGGAAAAGCTACGCAACCTCACCCCCGTGACCATTCTTTGTGGCAACTGTAGAGAAGCCTCCGAAAAGGCTACGAGCAAGTCTCCGCTTTTGAAAAAGAGGGGCGGATTTACATTTCCACCATTGACAAGTGCCAGCTGCTCGCCGAATTTTTGGCACAAGTACACAAAGTCCAACCAGCTCTTCAGGATAACGAAATAGAAATGCATACCGCTGTTTTTGTAGAACGGAAGTACCTTATACCACCATCGATTTTGCATTCCTATATAACAACCCCGTCGGCGATACAATCGTGTCTTAGACTCCTCCCTAGCCGAAAAGCCCCCGGGCAAAAACCCGAGTTATCCCGCTTCTTATAGGCCAATTTCCCTCCTGAACTCCCCGGCAATTTAACCGAGAAGGTTATTCTATCGAGACTACAGGCAGCAGCCGAACTTCGAAGTTTAATATCTCGGATGAGCAGTTTGGCTTTCGAACAAGACATAACGCAACGCTGCAGACTGCTAGAATCGTAAGCTTCAAAGTACGGTAATGCAAGATATCGAAGATTTTCCATATGAAAAGAGCATTTGACACAGTTTGGCACACAGGCCTGCTGTACAAGTTGTTTCCCGTGCATTCACTGCCACTCTACCTAGTTTCCCTTATAGCGTCTTACCTAAAAAACCGTACCATTCAGGTGAAAATGGAGAATTCCACTTCTGCCAAAAGACGCATCGCGGTAGGAGTACCACAAGGTACAGTGATTACGCCGTTGCTGTATACATTGTATACATCAGACATTCCAAAAATTCCCACTACAAAAATAGCACAATACGCTGATGATACGGCTATCTACACATCGTCTTTTTATGCTCAGGCTGCGGCATCTCGCATTGCACACCACCTGAGTTTATTGACGCCGTATTTCAACAAATGGAAACTTAAAGTGAATCCCAGGAAGATGTAACTTATTATATTTTGGCGCAAATTCACTAACAATAAAATCCTATCGCCACTCATGATCGAAAATACTCCAATCAAGCGAGTGAAAGCGGTGAAATACCGGGGATTCAAACTAGACGCCCGACTTCATTTGAACAAGCATCTTGACTATGATGTCCAAAAGACTT
Source organism: Dendroctonus valens (assembly GCA_024550625.1). Taxonomy (NCBI): domain Eukaryota; kingdom Metazoa; phylum Arthropoda; class Insecta; order Coleoptera; family Curculionidae; genus Dendroctonus; species Dendroctonus valens. The sequence continues at coordinate 629,459 of JAJTJO010000818.1, forward strand.
TCATGGCGCGAAGAAAGTTGTACTCTCTTCTTGCGCCAAATTATATTCTATCACCTCAAAACAAACGTCTGCTCTACACCTCCACCATAAGGCCCATACTGACTTACGGCTGCCTATCTGGCACTCTGTCACAAAATAGGTTCCTGAGAGGCCTCTTATCGCCTGACAGATACACCAGAATAACCTAACTGCACGAAACTACAGGGATGACCTATATGGTCGACTATATAGATACCATCGCAGCTAAATTTTATCATAGCGAATTGCAAGGCTCAGTCCTGACGTGAAATATCACCCAAGTTAGAGCAAACGATCATCCAACCCATGGTCCCCTGTATTCCCAACTTCCCATATTCTATGAGGATTTTATCCCTGACAGCACGTGACGACAAACGAACATTGCCTGCAAAAGGCAGTCGTTTCTAGCAGGCTGGAAACGCAGAAATCCAACGTAACGTGACTGACCGGGTTCGTCCTGCCTCGTTCTGGTTGGTGTTGGCTGGTTCTTGCACCGATCGGGGCGGCGGCGGATAGATTTGGTCATCTAGTTGAAAGTGCCGGCGGTTAGGTAGAAGCAAAAGGGGTTTTTGGCTTCCCGTCTTAATGAATGCCCCTCCAATAAAACCAAACCTTCACTTTAAGATCATCGCCTAACGTTGTCATGCGACCGATTAATTCCGCGAATATCCATGTTAGGGCTGCACCCAGGTAATGGATCAACGAGCGACCATTTGGACCATGGGCAAAGGAGCACCAAGGCCGAACACCTGGCTAGGCACGGGGGGAGCTTTCGGGCTTTTTCAGTAAATAGTGTATTGTTCCATTTACTCATGCTTGTCAAAAATTGTGAATGTTTAAATAAATTTTATCTATCTATCTCTATCTGAGGCGAGTTGTCTCACTGGTTTGTTTTTCAACACCATCATGTAGCATATAAAATTCTGGATCTATATTGTTGAAATCTGAAGATTCAACAATGGACATATGTCCTAAACGTTCATATTCGCTCATGAATTCCTTATAATGGTTATATAAACTTTCTTTAGGAGCCGGAGTTCAAGCGACTTGAAACACTTCAGTGCATAGGAATCACTATACTCGAAACGTTGCCTTTGAGCCGAAGACTGACAAGACCTACCATTTTGGTCTCTTTTCGTCGTGTCGATGAAATGTTGTTCGTACTCTAAGTCTTCAACACTGTTTTCACAAAATTTTTCAATGAGGGTGTTTAAGTCCGTAGACGTAAAAAGACAGATACCAGACTGAATGGGAGATATATTTTTTAAATTTCTAGATACCATCCAACCGGCAATTTGCCTATCTTGCAATTTATTGCATTGCAATTTATATTTAAATTAATTTAGCCCACACAAAATAAATTAAAGAAAATTTGGGCTCCAAGAAACATATCAATTGAACCAGTCGGAGTGAAAGTGGGATCTGCTAATTTGATTGAGTCTGTAATAGGCAGACGATGTTCATCGATTGTGTGATTGGGAATATTCTCAGATATTTTATCAATAATAAGGGATGGTAACTTAATGTTGAAGAATAAGATTCTTAATAAGAGGAGCGTGGAGAGACCATGTAGAGAGAATGGCCGACGACCGAATGGCAAAAATCGCCAAAGACCAAAAACCTAACAGCTCAAGACTCCCAGGAAGACCACCGAAGCGATGGTACGAAAGCTGGACATCAGCATCCCAGGACTAGGAAGTTGAAGAAAAACACAGGACTCTGAGTCCTAACGTACGAGGAAGAAGAAGAAGAAGGTAACTTAATGTTATAATTGTTATGCATAGAGTGCAGTGTGGTACCAATTCCAGACATAGAAATAGAACATTGTACTCGATGAGTGGGTAATCTAAGATTTTGCAATAGGGTTTTTGATATGAAATTTGCTTGAGATCCACTATCAAGCAACACTCAGCAGGTTATTGGCAGACCATGTTGGTCAGATACATGTATAACTGCTGTTGACAGCAAAGTAATGTAATTGTAATTGCAGTGATCACGAACTTTGGAATGGATGTTGCATTTTAGGTACATGGTCCATTTTTGACGTGTCTGAAGGTGATTGATTTAAATTCGCAAGATTTTTATGCTTCAGTAGACTGTGATATGTATCAGGAGTTGTGTTTTTATATACTTGTAACTGGCAACATGATTACCACCACAGTTGGCACATATGACTTCCTGAATTTAAGTTTTAATGGGTCAATCACTAGTGATATGGCGCTTAGCGCACTTCACACTTACCGGACTCTTGTTACAGTAATTTTTGGTGTGTCCAAACTCCTGACACTTCTTGCACTGAAGAATCTTTATCTTCCTTCTCGGTGCCTCGAGACTCACCATTGAGTTCATAAGTCTATCCGTGTTGTAAATATCCTTATTATTTGCACCGCTCTTTAAGTCCACGAAAAACAGAGGTAGCGGTTTGTGCGTTTCATAGTGTCTTATGTTAGGATTATTTAAGACACTATGGTTGAGGCTCTCAATTTCTGCTTTTAGATCCTCGAGAACTACAGAGGGGAGGATTCCCCTTAAAACCACCTTGTAAGATCTGTCCTACTTTTTTTATAAGTATAAAATTCCGTCCTTCTCCTCTTTAACTCCCCTATTACAGGCAACTACACATAACTTAATTCTCACTTCGTTACTACTCAATGTTTTTGGGACGAAACCTGGCTTTGAGTGGGTTTATTTGCTCGACTCCGCTCGCGAATATAGGAGGAGCTTTCACGGCACTATCAGATATGTTGCTAGCTGGAGTTGCAAGTCTCTTAAGTAGCATCTTCGCTCTGTAAGTTTGAGGCAGCCAATGGACTATAACGGTTTTCGAAAGTTTTACCAAGCCAGTAATCTTTAATTGTGAGTAGTTTTTTGAACGACATTGCATTTTGATCTGGGCTACTTCTGTTACTCTTTTTGTTTATTTTGTCACTGTACAGGGGCCATTGCTGCGAAGACTGGATTTCATCTGAGTCCGGCATTTCCGTGGCCAGCTGGCCCCGGAGACCAAACGTAAAGTTTTGGAATTTAACTGATTCAAATCACAAGCACGAATTTTCAAGTGTAAGGAATTTTTGCGGAATTTTTTACGTTGGGTCGCGCCTTATCTGTATACACGTCCAAACAGCACGACTGTAGGATCGAAACTCGATTGTGTCTTGTGAACTCTCGAAAACAGTGTGTGAACTAATATTTCTTTTGTAGCTTGCCTTTTGTTGTGAGCATATTCCCTTTGTTGTGTCTTAAATGATGTTCAAGATAGTTACGCAAAGTTCATGTATTCTCTCGTATTCTGTTCGAGGTAGTTTAGGAAAGTTCATGTATTCCCAATTGTGACAGTCTTCTTGTAGGCTGTATTTGTTTTCAATGTTTAGCATAATATACGGTGTGTCCAGTATAAACTGTTGTACATGGGGATATTGTAAACCGTTAGAGTTACAGGGTGGACCAAATGGGGAAAAAGTTGCCCAATCAAGTGCCTATAAATAATCTGTCATCAACTTTTTTGAACTCGGAATAGCAACGGATATACAGGGAAAAAAAGAAAAAAGTGTAACGAAATTTTCGATATAACGAAAATAACGAAATTTTCAGGGTGGGGGTAAGAAATGAGCGTCAATTTGAAAATAAAGTAAAAAATAATCTGGGCCCACTATGTTCAATGAGGCCGAAGTCAACTTTTGTTTTTCTTATGGGCGCCATATTGAATTTCCGCATTTTTAAATTCCCCTTTAAATATGCTCTTCAGCCATGTATAACATGTTTATGTTCGGTCAAGATAAATAATTAAAATTAACAAAATGAAGATTTAATGGTAGTAGGCATTGATATTTCTATTAATTATTACTTTAAATTATTATTGATCATACATCGAACACTGCAAAAGAACAAGTAACATTTTAGGATTAAAGTAGGTCTTCAAATAAGCCACCGTTTTCTCGCACGCACAACATACATCGTCTCATTACTGCTTCACAGGATTTTCGGATCATTTCTGCCTCAGCTCCTCTTCGGTTTCGTATGACCTACAGTATACCACATTTTTGAGGAAACCCCATGCAAAAAAATCAAGCAGGTTATGTTAGGGGATCTCGCAGGCCATCTTACTGGTCCCAGGTTGCTTATCGACTTGTTGGGAAATTCGTGATTTAAAAATTCTGTGATAGTACGTCCATTATGTGGCGGCGCGCCGTCTTGTTGGAAATTCAAGTTTTGCAGGGTAGCTACTGGAACATCCATAAGTGCTTCCGCTACGTTCGTTTGTAAGAGGTTCAAATATCTATCGGAATTTAAGTTCTCATTTAAAAAAAATGGTTCAATCACGTGGGTACCCACAATACCTAACCAGACGTTAGATCCAAACTAACTTGGTGCCTAACTTGACGAACTAGCCGTGGATTTTCATCTGACCAAAAAACGGTATTTTTACGATTAAATAGTCCACATTTAGTAAATTGGCTCTCATCTGACCATAGGACTTTTAAGGAAAAGTTTGGTATCTCGTTGTTTCTTTGAATAAACCACTTACAAAATGCCATTATTCTAATCGCATCGCCATTCTGGAGTCCCTGGCAGGGCCGTTCACGATAGGGGTGATATTTATAACGTTTTAAAATACTATTCGCCGTTGACCGCGCAACACCTGTTGTGGCTTCAATTTGAGGCAAAGACGTACGAGGTGTCTCAACCACGCTTTGCATTACCAAATTTTCTTTATTTTCGTCTGGAAGTTTGTTTTTCTTTACCTTAGCAAAACTCCCGTAAGCTACAAGGTTACCTTTCAGACGCCTAAACATAGTTCTACCAGATTGTCGCCTTTCTGGATATTTATTTAAATACACAATTCTTCAGCTTTCGCTTCATTTCGACGACAGAGAATAAAACACTCCAACATATCGTATTTTTCATAATTTGAAAAGTGATTCATTTTGAAACACAATTAATTACAAACGCTTGACACTGACAATAAATTCTACTTTGACAGTTACCTAGGTAATTAAAACAGACAACGAACGTCAGTATGGGGAAATTGAAGAGAAATATCAATGCCTACTACAATAAAATCTTAATTTTGTTAATTTTAATTATTTATCTTGACCCAACATAAACATGTTATACATGGTTGAAGAGCATATTTAAAGGGGAATTTAAAAATGCAGAAATTCAATATGGCGCCCATAAGAAAAACAAAAGTTGACTTCGGCGTCATTGAACATAGTGGGCCTAGATTATTTTTTACTTTACTTTCAAATTCACGCTCATCTCTTACCCCCACCCTGAAAATTTCGTTATTGTATCTTTTATAATAAACACGATATAAACGATTTTATAAAACGCACTTTTTTCTTTTTTTCCTTGTATACCCGTTGCTATTCCGAGTTCAAAAAAGTTGATGACAGATTATTTATAGGCACTTGATTGCGCAACGTTTTATCCATTTGGTCCACCCTGTAACTCTAGCGGTTTCCAATATCCCCATGTACTTACATCATTTTATACTGGACACACTGTATATTACCCGAGTCGATGGGGATGCCAAATAAATGAGCAAAGCACATATTATTTTTTAAAGTTTTAAGTGAAATAAGTTAAACAGGAAATTATATGAGACATACTAGTTCGACAATTCTTTTAAACAAAATGTATTAAAGTTAAATAAAGAAAATTATACAAATGTCAAAGAGTAAAACTTTTCTTGTGATTGAAATTGCATACAAACAATTATCAGTTGCAACAACACCATATAAAGTTTAATCCAAATTCCTAGCTTCTAACTATCGTAAAATTGAAGGGAATAAACCGAGCTAATAATATTTTTAAGTAACTAAATATACTTCGTGGTCCCTGGATGGTCCCACACTGTTAAAACGAAGTTATCACTTTGATCCCGAAATATTTTTATATTCAAATCTGGTGTTCTTTGAAATTCGTTAATTCCATTTAAACTAATTTCTTACACTAAATTATACAAAAATATATTGATCATATCAATTGAAAACGATTCAATTATATTCAGTATTTACCGCTACACTGGTATTCTTTAATAACTGGGCCCATATATTATCACTATTTAATGCTTTTTCAGATATTTAAGCCAGCAGATCAAGGCCTGTTAGGACAAAATGCACAAAAACCGCGAACATAACAAAGATTAATAATTACATCATGCGGTAAATAAATTAGCAAATAACCATGTTGTGGTAAATATTAGTTAGTTGCTTCACTCAAACCATATATAGAATCCCAAATATTTCGCTTATAAATATGGCTTTCAATATTGTACATTTATCCTCCAATTAAATTTAATCAAATGCAGTAATGCTGCTGCATTGACCCAAGCGGAGTGCTTTTTATAGATGTATGTACGGTTAAGCATAAATTGACAAAATATTTATCAATTAATAAATATAAAATATGTTTGCAATGAGCATTTCTAGCGCGATTCTTTACATGAAACAGTGACATTTAGGCCATGGTTTGTCTCATAGATTGATAGACTAAAGTATACATATTATGTGCAGGATGATGCAAAGTTAACTGGGATTCAAGGGGGGAGCGATGCGTAATATATTTAAGATGGGGTTTCCAGCTAGCATCTCTTAGCCTCTCCGACTCACTTTTTGTTCTCACCTCCGCGAAGTGTGATTCCAATGACACGGGTGGACCCTGGATAACCTCAGCAACCCTGCTGGAGATTGGGTAACCTACTCCAGTGGAAGGCAGAGTCAGGGTTAACGAGAAAGGAAGACATGGTCCTCCGCAAAGGGGGTTGGGCGAGAGGTTAACTACCCACCATCGGAAAAAAACACAAGTTATGAAAGCTGCAACTTTGCCTCGGAACCGGACAGATATTCTCAAGAAACGACCAATGCAACAACATACGGACATGAATATAGAAACCTGGAACCCCCTAAGCTGGTACAGACCTGGGGCTTCCACTAGTGCTGTGCAGCAACTAGAAAACATAGGAATGGACATAACAACTGTCCAAGAAGTGAGATGGCCAGACATGGAAATATAAAGATCAGCAAATCCACCGAGCTTTTCAGCGGGAGAAACGATGGAGGCAACACAAGTTTGAAACTGCTTTTGTGATCGGAGATGAAATAGTCCATAATGTACTAGATTTCAAACCAATAAACGAGAGACTATGCTACATCAGAATACATGGGGCTATGGTACGACATGTCCATCATTTCAGCACACGGTCCAACAGAGGACAAAGACGAAGACACCAATAACGATGTCTACGATGTGATGGAAAGAGCTGTAGAGAGCATGCCAAAACATGACATGCGTATGGTATGCGGAGATTTCAATGCCAAAATAGGCAAAGAACTGAGTTTCTTTCCGACAATAGGCAATCACAGCCTCCATAACATATCCAATGAGAATGTGCAACGGTTAATAGAAACTGCAGCAAGCAATAGCATGCTGATCAAGTCAAATATGTTCCCACATAAGGACATCCACAAGCAGACGTGGGTATCAAACGACCATATCACCCATAACCAGATCGACCATATCATTGTGGACGCTAGCCATGGCAGTAACATCATGAACATGAGAAGCCTCATAGGGGTAAATGGGGACTCAGATCATTACCTGGTCAGAGCGAGTGTCAGGGCCAGAATATCAACACACAAATATAATAAATCAAACATTAGTACGCACTGGAACATGAATGAATGTCAGAATCCGACAAAAATACAGCAATCTAGACACCAAATAGAAAGATCCCTGAACTCTGAATCAGAATACAATGAGATTGAACAGTTATGGGGGAAAAAATCTGAAGTGGTGACAAAGACAGTGGAATAGGTTTTCGGAAAAAGTAAGAGAAAGAGGACAAAAATATGGTATGATGATGTGTGCCGACAACAACTGGAAAAAAAGACGATCGGTGAGAAAAAGATGGATCCAATTACAAACGAATGAAAGTAGAAGAAAATACGAAGAGTTCCGAAAATAAACGAGAAGAGTAATAAGAACAAAGAAAATAAGGTACGAGCAGGAAAAATATGAAGCTGTGGAAAGAGATCGACCTAAGCCAGGATCAAGGGAATATTACAAAGCCATCTCTTCGGAGGAAAAAGGATATAGGGCCAAATCCACACAAACGCTAAGAAATAACCATTGTCGGCGACGAGGAACTGATCGAAGAGTAGAGAAAGTATTTTAGGGAGCTTCTAAACATAACTCATGAAGATACACATAAGGAAGAAACATATATGATAGCAAATTTTCCGGTCAACGATCCTTCCTTCGAAGAAACTCAAAAAGCCATAAATAAGATGAAGAATCATAAAGCAGCAGGGCGGATGAAATACCAGCGGAATCCATAAAATTTGGGGGAGAAACTCTGCAACGCCAGCTGCACAAATTAATAACGCGTATATGGCAAAATGAGGAGATACCAACAGGATGGAAGGAACATAATATTGTGCCTATTCATTAGAAACGAGATAAAATCAAAAGCTCCAATTATAGAGGAATCTCCATAACAAACGCCGCATACAAAATCCTGTGAAACATACTACTTAGCAGACTAACCCCGTGTGTTGAAAATGTCCTAGGAGATTATCAAGTCGGATTTAGACCACACAGATCTACAACAGACCAGCTACTCACACTAAGGCACCTCCTGGGGAAAGGATGGGAATATAACAGACACATATACAACCTTTTCATAGACTTCCAACAAGCTTAGGACATCATAGAAAGGATGGCAGGGCGCTCGATACCAAGAAAATTGATTTGAATGATCAAAATATGCATGGAGGACAAGTATAAAGTAGGAAGTATAAAAAGTACGTATCAACAATAAACTTTCTGGCAGTTTTGAAATAAAAAACGGGCTCAACCAAGGTGACGCCTATCATCTGTGCTTTTCAATCTTGTCCTAGAGAAAGCAGTGAGCGAAGCCGGAGTAAAAACAAAGTTACTTACAGCACAAGGACCTAAACTGCTGCTGGCATAAGCAGACGATATTGACATTCAAAAGAAATTCCTGGGTTCTAGTCAATTATTGTTTATTAGTCAAAATATTTTACAACTACGTTTCGGTGTCTTTCTCCACCATCATCAGTTTGTGTGTCTAGATGTTTCTACCTTCACATTTGACTGGACATTCACTTATAAGTTTATTTGTTTGAATTGGTATATTTTTATTTGAGATTCTATTTTTGAAATTTGTTAACACATTACACAATTTATTTCTTATCTCGTTTTTTGTATCGCTGTTTAATGAGCTTCCTGGAACCCAGGAATTTCTTTTGAATTAAATTGAATTACAGTCAGGAAAGTATATACGATATTGACATTGTAGGAAAAACCACAATCTGAGTAAAGGAAACGTTCAACCAAGTTGAAAGAGACACGAGTAGAGTAGGGTTAAAAGTGAACGAAGAAAAAACGAAATACATGTGCGGAAACCGAACACAAAGGCGAGATAGATTTGACCAAAACATCACATTCGGCACCCTCAATTTCGAAAGAGTGGAACGCTTCAAATATCTGGGAGCAGCAATCACCGCAGATAACGACATCACGGAAGAAATAAAGAGCAGGATACAATCGACAAGCCGATGTATGTTCGCACTGGATAATCTGATGAAATCGAAAAGTCTTACAAGAACACCAAAAGTGAAAATCTAGAAAACCATTGTCCGACCAAACCACCTGAGACGTGGACCACAAAAGAGAACGAAGAAAAACTCAGCCGGTTTGAGTATAAGATTTTCAGAAAATTTTACTATACCACGAATGAATATAGAATGAGAAAAAATGCCGAATTAGGAGATTGTATAGGGGTGGGGACGTGGTGCAGGAATTCAAGGGCCAGAGACTGAGATGGGCAGGACTTGTGCAAAGACTACAGGATGAGGGACTGGTGAAGTTGATAAGGGAGGACGTTCCTACGGGAAGACCCCGTGGACGACCCAGAATGCGTTGGAGAGACAACATTGTGTCAGATCTACAAAAAATGAACATCCCCTTTGAACATAGAATGATGGAGGATCGAAACACCTAGAGAAAAGTTGTACAGTCAGCCCAGACCCACCTAGGGTTGAAGTGCTGCTTGATTGATTGATTGATCCAAAATTGACGCCCAAGGTTTTCTATGGCAAAACGAAAACCTATAGGTCATTATATTCTGAACTTAGGGTATCAAATAGCAAAATGACGAAAAAATTTTAATTTCAATAGTGGCGTTAATGACACATCTCGATAGCCCTTAGGATTGTGAATAACTTTTATTTAAAAATAGTATCTACTTATTTAGGCTTAAAAGTTACAGGCTTTCTACGAGTAGGTCAAAAAAATGGCCTTCCAAGAAAATCTTGCAACCGGAATTTAAATCAAGTACTCTATAAAAAGCAATTAACAATTGTTATATAAACACACAAGCTGAATTTTAGTATGTCAATCTGGATGTTATTCGGGTTTGTTTAGAGTAAATATAGTTCTGGATCATTAGAATGTATATGTTACGGTTAACGATCGAAAGTACACGAAGTAGGGTATGACTACTTGTTTTTTTCTTTTGTTTTATTAGGTAATTTTTACCAAAAAGATTGGTAAATTAAATTACATTTCACATTTAGTAATGCGTCTAATGATTATCAGTTGTCTTTAATTAAGCACTTAATTTAATTAACGTTCGAGTGAATTTTAGGACTAACTATTTTTTGAATTGGAAGTCCCGCAACTTTTAAGCAAACTTCGGTTATTTACAATCCTAAGGGCTTCCTAAATGTGAGAAACTATTGGTAAAGTTCAGGAGAAATACATGTTTGATAACGTCATTGATGCCATTTCTGCATTTTTTTCTGAAATTTGCTAAAAATTGAGTTTTAAGAATCAATTTTAGTTTTGTGACAGTAAACCTTGGGCGTCCACTTTGGATCACCCTGTACATCCTATATGATTTCAATTTATCTCCAAATAGTCACAAAATTTTTGACCGAGAAATAAATAAAAAAGAGTCATTGACCTAAATTATACGCATTTTATTCCTTATCTGTCTAATAATAGCAACCGTAAAGATTCGACATAATATTTATTTTTATAATGAATTAAATGTTTAGATGGGTGCGGAAAGATTTTGCAGATTCTTGCTTATTGTGTTGTAAACTACATATATTTATTTCTTTCTGACCTACACATGAATAACATTAAGCATGAAGAATAGTTTAACAATTACCTTAGTCAAAATACAGCGCTTTTGCTTTTCCACTTGGATCATAATTTTAAATTACTTAAGCGTGCTTTTTATCTTACTATTAGTATTGATATCATTCACAATTAATTGGTGGCGTCTGCTATTAAGTTATCGAAAAAGAAAAATATTACCCAATTTGAGTCATTAATGATTTAGTCAAGACTAACAGTAAATTATTAGCAAAATTAATCAAATTAATAGTGTTCACTTGTGTGTATCATAAAATAGATACGAAATATTTTTTAATTCCTGGCATAAAATGGCGCATTAAATGTTTCAAATGTCGATACAAGCCTTATCGTCTTGCAGCTCCTAATAACGTCATTTAGAAATAATTAATAAATTAGAGGTCAGTGTAATTTGCGACGTATTTCTCCATATATTGGCCAATATTGGCATAGGATTACTCTACTGTTATTAATTTGCATATTTTGATTCATATTTATCATATTTGTATAAAATTTTACGCAAAATGAAAGATTTGAAATAGTAACAGATCTAGTGAAAAAAGCAGTATTGTGGTGGCTAGTGGTAAAAAAGTTACGTTGTTCTGCAATGTCTTGCGTTATTTTCTGTTTGAAACATTTAGTTTGTGATTAAAATTGTCTATTTCGGAGGTAATCTTATTCTCAATCAGCATGGAAACAACTACTTCCCGGCCTTCCGTCATTCAACTTCAGGGAAAAATTTGATTCATTTAGAGTTGAAACATTTGTAGTCATTGTTTCTCTGCCCTAAATGAAAATTTGTTTGTCCTCTGATGTTATTATGGAAGTTGTTAGCACAAATTCTAGTCATTTTTATATCTGTATTGCCTAGAACGTTTGCTTTTACAAAATTTAGAAGAGGTTACGTGTTATATTAAATAACTTGTTTTCTCTATTTAATATCTTGCAATATATCCTTGATCAATTATGATCCTGATTATAGACAAATTTACTTCAGGGATGCATCCCTACCCACAAATCCTTGTCCCAACCCTATGCCCTATGCAGGGGTGGAAGGGGCCAAAGTAGGACAATGAATACCAGCCCAAATGTCAACCTCACTTGCTCGTGTGATGACCTTGGTCATCCGGGCCACCCTGCTTGACAACTAACGAGACACTGACGACCGAGTGATTGCCGGGATAAGCAATCCCCCACTTACTGGCCAACAGCTTCGGGTGGAGGAGCTAGTAAGGGGTAAGGCACTCTTTTGTCCTGGAGTTGAGAAATCGGCTCCGAAGGCTGAGGAATCAGGATGTGGTAGGCAAATGGGAATCCAACACATTAAAGACTCATTTAGAGTTCTCCCTAGTATTCTCATGATGGTCAAGACAAAATTTCAAATGTCCGGATATAGTCCTTCATTCGGGTCTCCGGGAGGAAATGTTTTGATTGATAGTAAGAAAGGATGGTACAAAAAGATAAAGTTGGAAACCATGATATTTGGTACATGGAATGTGCAAACAATGGCACAGCCTGGAAAGCTGCATAACACAATTCAAGAGATGAAACGACTTAAACTACAGATCTTAGGCATTAGCGAGATGAGATGGCCGGGTACATGAACTAGTAACAACGAGGCGAACTATTCTGTATATTACTCTAGGACATTAAACAACAATTTCCAGCATGATGTTGGCTTTATAGTGCACAAACAAATTTTAACGTGTGGTACCAACTTTGTACCAATATCGGAAAGGTCAATCTCATCCAAATTTATGCCCCTACTACAGACTACAGCAACGAGGACGTAGACCAGTTCTATAAGCAATTATCAGATATCATCAAAGGAATTCCTCAGCATGATATAAATATTATTATCGGTGATTTCAACGCCAATCATGGAAAAGGAAGAACTGGAGAACACATCGGAGACTTTGGACTGTGTGAGAGAAATGAGCGTGGCGAACTCTGAGCTGGATTCGTAGCGGGACATGATCTGATTGTAACCAATACATTCTTTCAACACCATCCAAGAAGATTGTACACGTGGAAATCGAATGATGAAAAAACTATGAATCAAATAGACTTCGTACTCATTAATAAGAGATTTAGAAACATCATCAGAAACATAAAAACGTATCCAGGAGCAGATGTTCAATCGGATTACAACCCGTTTAATAGGAAGAATGAGAACCAGGCTGAATAGAGTAAAGAAAAACATATAGGGAGATATGATTTCAGAATACTAAAAGACACAGCCACAAACAAGTTGGTAAGGAATGAACTTTTGACAGAGACTGAAGAGTAGGAAAACCATGGCGGTCAAAAAAAATACCTTAAAAGGCTTCAGATAAGTATGCATAAAGTCAAAGAAAAGTACTTAAATCTATCTAAACAGAGGAAAAATTCTTGGATGACAGACGAGATCCTGGAACTTCTGGAAAAAAGGAGATAGCTTAAAAATATAACGAGATAATACATACGAGAATACATAGAGAAACGAGAACATGCAGATAGAAATAAGGGCGAAAATACGAACAGCTAAGCAAACAGAGAAACGGGAAAAATGTGTAGAAATCGAAGAATGACAAACCAAATTTGATAGCTTTAATCTGCACAAGAAATTAAGGGAAATGACGGGAACAGTTAAAAGAAGAACAGTTAATGTACTTAAGGATAACCAAGGCCGAGTTATAGTAAAGAAGTCGGAAATTAAGCAAACCTGGGAAGAGTACAATAAACAACTGTTTGATGACGTGAGAACGGTGCCACCCAATATTGATAAAACCGATGGTCCCCCAACCTTAGAAGGAGGAGTACAGGCAGCTCTGAAAAATGCTAAAGATCGAAAGGCTTTGGGTCCCGATGGAGTTCCGGCTGACATTTTAAAGTTGATCGAGGGGAAGAATCTAGGGTGGCTCACAAGAGTGTTCACTGTGATCTATGATACGGGCGACATACCCACGGAATGGCTGAAATCTGAATTTGTTACCCTCCCCAAAAAGCCTAATGCTAGGAAATGTAGCGAATTTCGTACAATAAGCTTGATGAGCCATCTACTGAAGATATTCCAGAAGATAATTCACAGTAGAATATTTAAACTGTGTGAGGAACAGATGTCTGAGAACCAATTCGGCTTTAGAAGCGCTGTAGGGACTCAAGAGGCTCTATTTTCGATCCAGGTGCTGTTTCAGCGCTGCAGGGATGTAAACTGCGATGTATACGCATGTCTGGCGGATAACAGGACCAACGCGTTTGACCAAATGTGACTCACGAAAACGATGGAAGTTCTGCAAAACGCTGGCCTGGATGGGAAGGATCTGAAAATCATCAGAAATATCTACTGGAATCAGAGGTATTGTGTCAGGCTAGACAGAGAGACAACGGCGGAGATCCAAATATTGCGTGGTGTGAGACAGGGATGCATACTGTGTCCTGTAATTTTCATTCTGTGCTCGGAAGGCATCTTCAGAGAAGCTCTGCAGGATACTGAAGCAGGAATCCTGTTAAATGGAGAACAATTGAATAACATATGGTATGCGCATGATACCGTTATTTTTGCGGACAACCTAGCTTCCTTGCAACTCCTAATGGACAGTGTTATATCATACAGTCGACAATATGGTTGGAAATAAACACCATTAAAACAAAGTTCATGATAATCAGTAAAAACCAAAACACCCGTGGAACTTTATTGGTAGACGGAGCTCTTTTAGAGAAAGTCAACAAATACACACACTTGGGCACGAACGTAAGTGATAACTGGGACGATTCTGTGGAAATCAGAACGCGTACTGAAAAATCCAGAACAGCATTTATCAGGATGAAAAAAGTCTTTACCAGCCACGACTTTCAGCTGGCAACGAAAATTCGCCTATTGCGATGCTGCGTGTTTTCAACCCTTTTTTATGGAGTCAAATCGTGGCCACTTACGGAAGCCTCCTCCAAAAAACTCGTGGCATTTCAAATGTGGCTGTACCGAAGAATTCAGCGAGTACCTTGGACAGAGAGATGACCAATACGGAGGTGCTGAGAAGGATGGGAAAGGAAAAAGAAGTCCTGAATACAGCTAAGACTCGAAAGTTACAATATCTGATTCTTAACCAGTTTTACTATCACCATAAAAATGAGTATTTGGGAGTCTTTTAGAACGACAAAATCAAATTTCTTCTTACCTAGCTTATTAATTCTAGAGGGCGCTAGCTGCAATATTCTGGAGCAATTTAAAATACCAGAACTTTAATGTGCCCAAATATTACTATTTTGTTGGCAGTATCTCGTTCTACGATATTTTCTAAACAAAAATTGTGTACTTGCTCAAAGTCTATATCTCTCACCGTTTTCGAGATATTTCACATTGAAACTTCTAGTGATTTTTAAAGTAGGTAACTCAAATTGGATCTCTGAATAAAAGAACTATTCTGCACAAATTTTCAACAAAGCAGAACTTAAGAAACATTAAACAGTATTTATTTCGGCACGTTAAGAACTATTTTACTTGCGCCTCCTCCTCTAGGAAAATTACAATGTAGTACACCATTTTTGTACGAGATGGCCACAATCTTCAAAGCTGAAAGACACCTGTCATTGCCCCTCCATAGGCTGGTCCCTTTGACAGCCCTTCATTACCGTTTTTTGTGCGCAAGAGATTACCACGTTTGTGAAATCTTCCCAAACTATTTAACCGTTCGTAATAATTATGGGAAAAAAGGAAACATACCGAAAGTCGGTCGCGTTCGAGAAGCCCTAGCAAGTGGCTCAGGTCAGGTTTCGAAGAAATCAAAGTGCTTAGCAGGCGACGGGCCCAAACTGAAGGGCAATGACGGAAAAGATGGCGGCGTTTGTCCATCTTGCACGTAGCCCAAAGTACCAGCAGTACTGCCAGAACTTCCAATACTAAAAATCATGGTATGATATATAGGGAGCAAGACTCCAGACCTAATCTCGAACAAGCGATTAATAATTCCTTCAGAAGGTAAGCGAAATCATTAGTTTGATACAATGACAACTCCAGGGGTGGACTATCGGGCTGTATGTCATAGTGACGACTCTAAACCCCGTATTCACCTGAATTGGCGTGGTGGTGAATGCATTCGTTTGCTCACCCTGAGATCCATGGTTCGATTCCTGGCCTAGGCAGGAAAATTTTTCTTGTTCTTTTTACGCAGTCACCTCGTGAAAAGCAATAATCGCACGAGTATTGGCAAGCGTGGCGTGTGGCACTTGAAGAAGAAACATGTTTGAAAACCATATTAATTCAATCCAGAAGAACCTGAATGTTATGGTGTCCAAAGGGATAATGAGTTCAAGGAGTCCGTGAACACTAACAGAATGTTATCCCTAGGGTCCACCACTACATCAAATACATGAACACATTATCAGAAGTCGAATTTACGCAATGTACGCTGCAGGTAAGAATACAATAAATAAAGAGTTCAGTCTCTTATCAACGGATTTCATCTTATGTATTTAGGAGAGAATGTCACTCTGCGTTATTGCAGTCAAAGCTACAATGCATTGATACCATTAAAATATCATTGGTTCGTTAAGAGATGCATTGGTGAAAAGGAAGTTCAGTTGGAAAAAATGTACAGTCTCAAACAGGAAATATTTAATGGAGATGCCATATGTTGCACACAAAAGGCTACAATTTCTAAGGGAGCTCGCTGATAACGAAGCATCATCTTTTCCTTGAAGCCCGTTGTGCTGATGAGACTTGGATATTTAGTAAAGGTGCATTTAGGAAAAGCTGGCAAGATGATAGCCTTAATACAGTGCGAAAAAAAAGTGGAGAAGGCGTTAGATACATAATTCTACATGCAGGCAACACAGAGGGATTCATAGAAAATGCAAGCTTAATTTTCAAATCAGATAGCAAAACAGGGGACTATCATGATTCTATGAACAGCGAAAATTTGAGAAATGGTTTGAAGAACAGTTATTGCCAAACCTTGAAGAACCCTCGCTAATCATAATGGATATGCGCCTTACCATTCTGCATTGGTAGAAAAATTCCCCAATCCCAGTTGGTCAAAAAAAATGCTTATGGAATGGTTAAGTCAGAGGAATATTTCATTTCCACCTTTGGCAATGAAAGACTTACGTTTGGACCTTAACAAAACCACATTACCTCTCAAAAAGTATAGGTATACTGGAATATCAGGGATCGAATCAATTAGCAGGATAAGAATGTATGTAAATCTACTTATTTGCAGAGTAGATCAATTAGCATTAAAACATGGTCATCGTGTTTGAGACTTCCTCCATATCACTGCCAGTATAACCCAATTGAAATGGTGTGGTCTGAAGCCAAGAGATACTATGACTCCAAAATAACGGTCTTCGAAACAGTTACAAGTGATACTGTACTTACCACCTGGCAAGAAGCATTAGAACAGGTCAATTTTTTCGACCTAAATTATCGACAAAAAAAAAAAAATATTTGTGGTTTTAAATAAATTTCAATAAAATTATACCAAACGTTAGTTTTCTTCCTTTGGTTTCTCAAGTATTATTAACAATTCAAAATCCATTTCAATCCATTCAAATCAATCAATTGTCATCATTCATTCATCCAATTTAAAAAAAAATTGTAATACAATTTTCTAAATATTTACAAAGATGTAATTGCAAGTCAAAATAAAACTAATCATTTTATGAATTCCAATTATGTTTTTCGTGTTTGCCTATTAAAATCAATATTTTAAAAAACCGTTTGGCTTCTTTAAAGTGTCGACTTTCAGACGAACTTGTTCCGGCATCCAAAAGTGGGTACTACGATCCGACGGATTAAACGACGTAACATGTGTATCTATATATATATATATATATATATATATATATATATATATATATATATATATATATATATATATATATATATATATATATATATATATATATATATATATTTTTTGCCCGCCCCAGATAAAGATCCTGGGTTCGCCCCTGGTTGGATACCAGCAACACCCCCTGAGATAGGATCACAGAACGAATTGAGCATATTCCTTGCAGCCTTACGAGTTTAAGGCCATGCTGCAAGCCCTTACGGGTCTTAGGGCATGCTGTAAGGCCTTACGAGTTTAAGGCCATGCTGTCTGGAAGCCCTTACGAGTTTAAGGCAAGGCTATAAGTCCTTACGAGTTTAAGGCAATGGTGAAAGTCCTTACAAGTTTAAGGCCATGCTGCAAGCCCTTACGAGGTTAGGGGCATGCTGTAAGTCCTTACGGGTTTAAGGCCATGCTGTCTGCAAGTCCTTACGAGTTTAAGGCAATGGTGACAGTCCTTACGAGTTTAAGGCCGTGCTGCAAGCCCTTACGAGTTTAAGGCAAGGCGGTAAGTTCTTACGACCTTACGAGTTTAAGGCGATGGTGAAAGTATTTTCGAGTTTAAGACCATGCGGTTTGTAAATCCGTGTAAGGTTAAGTCAAGGTTTAAGTCCTTGCAAGTTTAAGACAATAGTGAAAGTCCTTACGAGCTTAAGGCCATGCAGTTTGTAAGTCTGTATAAGTGTAAGGCTAGGCTGTAAGTCCTTACGAGTTAAAGACCCTGCTTGACTCCTGAATGCAAAACAAGTGTTCTCTTTATTTGCCATTCGTCAGACTTATGAGTTTATGGTTTGTAGGTACTGCCCAATTACAAGCAGACCGCCTTACCCGAAATCTTGGTTGAATTGTTCCAATGGCAGTGTTGGGAATAGGGAGGACTGTAAACCAGCTCTCCATGGTCGGTAAAACAGGTGTCGCTATCAAAAAGACCATTGCGGTCGGTGAAGCAGTCTTCTTTAAACAAGAAGAACATATTAATGTCAAACCAGTGACACTAACTGTAATATTACTTTGTCTTGATAGAATTGACCAATATCAATATAACCAAGAAGGCAGGAATCCAAAGTAAAACACCTGCAGGAATGAAGACCCCCGCCCTCGGCGGATACCAAGCCACTTTTATTATACCATTCTGTTGCCAAACCCGAGATATGTACAGCAAGTGCGTTAATAACTTACATCAGTTGCACGAAAGACATCCGTGCACAGATTACTAAGCTACTAGTAACTTTTCGAAAAGGAACAACATTATAACGCCGTGACAATCCAGACGCTGAGTCGCTGGAGTATGAATGTTCTCTAAGGAGTGGTCTAGACACAAGAGTTTTGTTCTGTCCACTCCACTAGCATGCTGCTACCTCGGCTGCCCACAGGAAAAGTATGGAAATACAGCGGGCTGAAGCAAACCTTCTAGTGTCTTGGCAAAAATTTTACAACAGACAATGCATTTTTACAACAGATGCAATTAATATTTGCTAGATAGCGTTGTCGCTCTAAGGAAGAGTGTAAGAGCAACAAATAATTCAATGTTGCAACTTGCTTTAAACATCTACATTGTAATTTTCCTAGAGGAGGAGGCGCAAGTAAAATTAGTAGATTAAACGAACTTACCTAAGTGAAGTTCTATCTTAATTTTACGAAGCGCCTCCTCCTCTAGGGTCCCACCCTATCCCTTACATAAAAGGCACCCTTTTTTGAACTGTTACCTGGTTGCAGTAGAACAGTTTATCCCCTTGTTAAGTTGCAACAACTAGCTTTCAATATAATGAAGGGCTGTCAAAGGGACCAGCCTATGGAGGGGCAATGACAGGTGTCTTTCAGCTTTGAAGATTGTGGCCATCTCGTACAAAAATGGTGTACTACATTGTAATTTTCCTAGAGGAGGAGGCGCTTCGTAAAATTAAGATAGAACTTCACTTAGGTAAGTTCGTTTAATCTACTAATTTTAAACTACTTTTTCAACTCAGCAAAGACTTTGAGAGTTATTATTTTTTAATAATTTTTCAACCTGATCTCCTCTGATTCCAATACATTTATTAACCCTTTTAATGAATGATTGTTGTATTGAAGAAAACCAATTGTTGTTTCGGAAGTATTGCAGCATTTAAAGTCTTGCGCATAAACACAAACCATATCGCGCATTTCTTCATTCGACAATACATGTCGGGGCATTTTCAGTAAATTCAAAATAATACTAGAAGTTAAAATATTTCTTCCAGTCTTAACTGACACCAAACTGATAGTAAAACAAATTTTGTCCATGGCCCACTATAAAAATCTCAGTTGATGACAATATTAAAGATCCAATTTGAGTTCACACATCAACATCACTAGGTTTCTGTGTGAAATTTCTCGAAAACAGTGAGAGATATCGACTTGGAACAACAAATTTTTTGTTTAGAAAATATTATAGAATGAAATGTGGCCATCAAAAAAGCCATATGTCAAAAACCCAAAAAGTTCTGATGTTTTAAATGGCTCCAGACTATTGCAGCTAACACCCTCTAGGATCTAAAGATCGTCAAATTGTCGTTTTAAAGAACTCCCAAATAGAATTTTTTATGGACATATTAAAACAAACTTAAAAATAAACAAACATTTTATTTACCCTTTGACAACCTGTATCTCGAAAACTGTTAACTTTCAGATAAGACAAACTTGCCCGAAAAGCAATATGTTTGTTTAACCAATATGTCAGTGAATTTTGGCACATTAGTTGAGGACCACCCTGTATAGGTACCCTAGGCGGCTGAAATTTTATGAGGGAACTTCACTACTATTAATAAGTGTGTGTTGATTTTTTCATCCATATTTGTTTGTTAGTTCCAAAACAGGTGAACCTTCTTAAAAGGAATGACGCTCATTTTGAATCACCCTGTATCGATTTTGAATCCGAAATTAACCGAAACCGGAACTGGACCGAATTGAAAAATATTTTCGTACACCGGAACCTAAATTTTAAATATTGACTTGGACCGAGACCGTAACGGAACAGTTATTTCCATTCGGTCCGAGTCCTTGCTTTAAACTAATTTTTGGTACTTGACTTTGACAAAGTATGCTGCTAGTCGTTGCGAAAAATATATCTACTAATATCTCTATGCTACAATGTGGCTGTCTAGAAGGCTTTTCTCGACAGGAAAATCCTGTTACGCCTGTGAATCATATGCGAAGGCGCCTTTTTGTTGGCATTAAGCAAACATCATTTATTACTACTGTCGTCTTGTTTTATTATTATTCGGATTACTAATCTAAACAGTACTGGTTAATTTTGATGTTCGGAATAATGAGGAAACGATAAATTGCCTACAATAAACTAATAAAATCGTGTGACGTCGGGAAATTTCGTGGAAGTGACACTGCATATAGTTTTTGGAGAAGTCTGGATAGTTTTAGATTGAAAAATATATCAGCTACTGATTTTTCGTTAGGATACATTTTCAGTGCATCTTGACATTACAAACGAGATGTAAAATAAGCATCTATGTGATTGATATTTGAAGGTTTTGATAAGGCATGGCATGCATCAGATTTTTCCTAACAATTATTCCATTAGAGAGAAACAACATATCACTTTTCCACATTTTAATGTGTAAAAGTAATAATTAAATTGTGTATATTTTCCTGACTGTACTTCAATTTAATCCAAAAAAAATTCCTGGGTTTCAGTCAATTTTATTGTTTATTATTCAAAATGTCACAAATACGTTTCGGTGTCTTTCTCCACCATCATCAGTTTGTCTAAAATACACATTCACAGTCATCATTAATTTTAAAAAATTCTATCAAAATTCACATACTAAAATACAAATTACACACATATTAAAAAGTATATTAAAAACAATAGGTTTTCAGGTGATGAGTCAGGACAATCATGTCTGGGAAAAGACTAGAATCTATTGTTCAGAGATTCAAATTTAACTTACGTGTAAGGCTGTTTCTACCTTCACATTTGACTGGCTATTGAAATCCATAAGTTTGTTCGATATCGAGCGAGAGAATAAAGAAACTGTTTATATTTCGCTTTTTTCTTTGCTTCTAGGAATATCAATTGCTCTGCAATTCTTCAATGTCACACAAAAATATTAATCAATGAAGACAATTATAATAAGAAAAGAATCCATGAAATGATACAAATTAAAAAACATCAGAATGCAATGAATTTTAGATCAGACTAATTTTTATTTTAGTATGTGAATTTTGATGGATTTTTTTAAAATTAAAGATGACTGTGAATGTGTATTTTAGACAAAAAGATGGTGGAGCAAGACACCGAAACGTATTTGTGACATTTTGAAGAATAAAAAATAAAATTGACTGACAACCAGGAATTTTTTTTGTGGTAATAATTAAAGGGGAATAAGTCAGTCCACCTCCTCGTGGTATTCCCTGGGAGACCGTGCATAAGACTCACGAGCAGCATGGTCGGCTAAGCGGCTGACCAGTCCGACGGGATTGCGGTAGTGGAATGAGCCAGAAAGGCTGTCGGCCACATCGTCAGAAACGGTTGGGAGAGAGAGTTGGAGTAGTTTGGGGCGAGAGGGGATGAGTTAGGTACCGCTCATCTCCCACGGAGAGTAAGGGGTTTTGCATAAAGGG
Source organism: Dendroctonus valens (assembly GCA_024550625.1). NCBI lineage: Eukaryota > Metazoa > Arthropoda > Insecta > Coleoptera > Curculionidae > Dendroctonus > Dendroctonus valens. The sequence continues at coordinate 652,054 of JAJTJO010000818.1, forward strand.
ATAGAGAATTAAGGGACTGTTTGGAAATGGTATAGAGGGACAAGATGGAAAGGTGAGCATTAAGGGGAGTAACGTAAATGGACTGTTTTGGGTCAAGTGATTTGGATTTTGGGAAGATTTGAGAGCAAGGACTTGTCTGACCTCGAGCACGCCTGCCGCCGCCCCATTTGTAGGAAATGTCGGAGATGTAAAAGCCAGAAGGTAGAAAGATCGTGGATGGGAAAACTCAGGGCTGACTGCTTCTCCCCATCCTCCCCGCTAATTGGTTGGGTGGATGGTCCAAGAAACGGAGATGGGCTTAGGTGATAGTGGTTTTTTGAGACAGTAGTGTCCTAACGGGTTGGAGATTAATGGACCTAATGGCGAAAGCTAGGCAGGTCGCCGCGAGGCAAAGCATTCATGTCCACTGGCTAATAGCCACTCCTCGCACCTCGCAGAGCTGTCGTTGCACTTGAACGGCATTAAGGTGACGATTTCTTAATGTTGTTGACACAATAAAGCGGTCACCACGAGCGGTTGTAAATCGCCTTCTGCCTGTTCCAGGTCGCCTATGAAAGGATCCAGTCTCCTCATAACGTTTGCACACTCTTCGAACTGCTGCGCGTGTCATATCCAATTGTCTAGCAACAGCTCGCTAACTAAGTCCATTTTCGATTAAAGCAATAACTTGGGCGGCTTTTTGAGGTGTAGTATGCATCAAACTAACACACTTAAACACTATTGAGATTATGAAAAACGAATTAATATGAAAATTTCAGTTGCAAACGCAATAATTTTAATATTTGACAATTTTTTATTTTCGTTACAATCACCACATAAACACGTTTCATTGGTTCAGCGGTTGCTACGCATATAAGCGAAAAGCCTTCTTGATAGATTTCTACTCACATTAAAGCATATTAAATTATCCTTCAAAGAGCACATTTCTTTTTTTGATCTGACGAATAGTTTTAAAAAAATATATAGTTAAAGTCAAAAGTTTACAGTGGGCCGATTTCTATGCACGCAAGTGTAAAAGAAGGTTTAAACGAAGAGAAAGCCATCACCATTGAAGGAAAACCAAGCAAATTTCCCCGAAAGGAGATAGAAGATACGATCAAAAACATGTAATTAGAGAACCAACTACACAATGCTAAAGCGGAGGTGTTCATAGTGAGAACGAAAGAAGCTTGAAAAATCGCATTGAAGATTGTTTCTAATTTTCTTTTTTTAGGGAACCGGTTGAACTGCGCGGCACTAGTTGTCATAACGACATTAAGCCCTTGATTGGCCACTTTTTTATATTAAACATCATTTAAGGAACGTTCCTAGGTTTCACGCTAAATTCGAATATTCTAATGCCAGTCTTGAGAACCAGTTGCAGTCCTTGGCTCATATTTAGAGAATCGATTCAGTTGCAGAACTCTAGTTGTATTGCAAAATAAAACCCTAAATTGCACACATTTTTATACCAAATATCAGTTGCGAAATGTTTCTAGTTTGCACACAAAATGGGAAATGTCTAAATAAATATGCGGATTTTAAGAACCTCTCCTAGTCTTTGGCTCACATTTAGAGAACCGGTTAAGCTGCGAAGTTCTAATTGCCATAGCCGAAGTATCTTAAATGACGCACTTTTTTATGAGAAACATCCACACCATATACATGGTCTTGAGAACCGCGTTTAGTCGTTGGCTCATATTTAGTGTGTCGTTTTTTTTGTCTTCATGGTTTTAGTGTCGGAAACTGGTATTAACAGAAGAGGTAGGCAACGCCGCAGTTTACTGTCGACTGTTTTTTGGAGGATAGTTTTTTTTAGCTTTTAGTCAAAAGAAGTTGTAACGAACACTATATGTTTTTAATAAAGTTATAATTATTAGAAAACTCCGTAGCCAGTTCATTTTAATATAGAACAGTCGTAGCGCAATGTGTTAGTTGTATTGCAGAATAGAATCCTTAATTGCACACTATTTTATTGAATTTATCATTTAAAGAATGTTTCTGGTTTACACACAAAATGCAAATATTCAAAATGAAAGTTTTTAATGTCTTAAGTTTATGTGAACAAAACCACAACGATTAAAGCCTAAAGAGACGAAATGCAACGCTGAATCACTGAAATTCCGCAAATTTTCATGTGCAACAGTCCTGTTGTAACAAATTTCATGAAAAAAAGTATTTGTGCCAGTAGAGCCGAAGCGCTCAATGTTCAATGTTTTATTTCATTTATAACCTCATAAGATCTTCTTTATTCAATAAATCTGTCAAACTTTGCCACAAATATATACAAATATTTTATTTAAAACTCAAATCCGGCGTTCCTATTGGAAGAGAGAGATGAAGCAAAATCAATTGAATGCCATGGAAGTGTAAGAATAAGTTATAAGAGAAGTGGTCGCAAATATACATAGAGTTAGGCTTTCGAGGCCATTCCTTGAAACTGGTTTGTTTCGCGTTTTTAGGCCGTCGCAAAATAAGAATTTCTTCCTGACGTTTCGCAAGCACTAGTGGCTTGCATCTTCAGAGGTGGTTCCCTTGAGAGCTTACACTGTACTGATGCGGTTCCTCGAGAGCAGTGCGTATTTATGCACCGGTTGTGATGACGTGGTTTGTGATGAAGTGGCCTATGTAATCGACGTCGACGCATTCTGTTGTTTGTTTTTACGCTCCGGTGTAGTGAATTCTTCTTCTTGTCCTGTGCCGTTACCTTTCCTTGCCGTTTTTGCGTTGGTGAGTGCTGGAAGCCATATCCGGTTTAGCGCCATTGTCTGTTATTTTCTGTTAAAATGATCGCTGTGCTTGTGTATTTATATGGCTTCTCGTATTAGTCTAGGGCGATAGCCTGTTGTTGTGGTTAGGACTACAGTTTCTGCAAATTTGATCCTGTGCCCTCCCTCGCTGAGGTCATGTTCCGCCACGGCCGACTTTTCCACATGTTCCAATCTGCAATTTTGTCGATGTTCTTCGATCGTCGTCTTAACATATCTCTTCGTGGTTCCTATGTAGACGATTCCACAGGAGCATGAGATTCGATAGATACGTGCAGTGGCGAGAGAAGGTCTTCTGTCCTTAACCGACCTTGGACATTCCTGGATCTTTGTAGTGGGCTTGGAGATCGTTTTCATATTATGTTTCCCTAGGATCTTCCTTATTCTGTCCGTAACTTCTTCTTTTCGGCACGGTCCACCCTTGCTGCTCTTTTGATGTCAATCTGAGAATATCCGTTTTAAAGGAAAGCCCTTTATAAATGCTGTAGTTCCGTTGATAGGTGCTGTGGTCCACATATTTTCTTGGCTCTATCCGTGAGAGTCTTGATGATTCTTTGTTTTTGACTCGGGTGATGGTTGGATAGCTTGTGGAAGTATCTGTCCTGTAGGTGGTTTTTCTATATACCCGATGGTCCAATTGGTTCCCGTTCCTAGATACCAAGACATTCAGGCAAGCCAACTGTTGATTTTGCTCAACTTCCATGGAAAATTGTATCTCTAGATGCTGTTTGTTCGGGTGGTCTTTTTCGGGTGGTGGTTTGTTCGGGTGGTGTCGGAACTTGCCCAGGTTATCGCGTCCATGTCTCCATACCACGAACGTGTCATCGAGATATCGATACCAGATAGTCGGTTTAAAGGGTGCGGTTCTCAAAGCTGTTTCCTCGAATTTCTCCATGAAGACAATTGCTAGAACCGAGCGTGAGTGGGTTGCCCATGGCTACTTCTTCCTTTTGTTCATAGAAGACTCCATTCCATAGGAAGTAGGTGCCTTTTAAACAAGCTTTGAAGAGATTTGCGGTACTCTCCTCAAATAGCTCCGACACTAGTTATATGGATTCGTCCACCGGTACTTTTGTAAACAGTGAAATGACATCGAAACTGACTAGCATGTTCGTTGGTTCCAGTATCAGATCCTTGATTTTGCTAATAAACTGTTTGGAATCTCTGATATAAGTGTCTGTGGAGCATATGTGGCTGCAGAAGAGAGGCTAGTATATTTTGCCACATCGTATGTTGGCGATCCTGGGGCACTGACGTTCCATCTAAGTGGGACTCCTTGGACATTTTGGGTAATCAATACAAACGTGGTGGAAGGGCTTCTGACTTAATGATCCTCTTCATGACGGTCTCGTCTAATGACGACATTTTTATAAGGCAGTTGATGTTCCTGAGCTTGACCTGAGTCGGGTCCCTCTTGAGCTTTGTGTAGGTAGCTGGATCCAATAGGTCTTGGATCTTCTGCTCATATTCCTCCCTGTTCATAATGACAGTAGCATTGCCTTTGTCAGCTGGTAGGACAACGATGTTTGTCTTCCTTCTTTGAGAGCTTGTTGTTCTTCTCCCCGGTTGCTTGGCGGTGGTTTTGCTCTCCGAATGATTTGGGCGATTTTCAGGCGTATTTCATTTGCTGCTTGTTCCGGAAATCCTTGCAGCGCCGCTTCGGTGCCAGAGGTCATCTCCTCCATTGGAATCATTTTCGAACTGATAGCAAAGTCTCCTCCCTTGGCCAAGACAGATTGCTCCTCAGGTGTTAAAGTTTGACTGCCGAGATTAACCACAGTTCATTCTGGGTCCAGGCCTGGTGTTTTTTGAGTTGTTCTGTTTAATTTTAGTTTTTCCAATGTTTCAAACTTTTGCTTTTGCCTCTGCGTGGCTCTCTAGAAGATGGCGTCGACCTTATTCCAGTCAGATTGGCGAAGACCATTTTCCAGTTTGTAGAAAATGCTTAGCAGTTTGCTGTCCGTTGCTGCAAGTCGCTATTCAATTCAAGTTCAAATTATATTTTTCGACGGCCTAAAAACCCTAAAAACTCACCAGTTTCAGTGGTCTTAAATGTTGGCCAGCATTTATGTGAAAAGCCCGCCATATAAATCAGAACCAATCAGGAAGTTAAGGCTATCAAATGGCCATCCACGACCTTTCGAACACCAAGTTACCTATAATCGACACTCCAATCCGTGCTAGTATTGCGAGGCCTGATGTCGGTTTATATATCTAAGCACTTTTCTCCGATTTATTGGCCAATAAAATGGGCCAATTATTGAAGGTCGTCATCTTGGCCGTCATTGATTTTACACTTGGATATTTTTCTCAGAATAAATTGGTGCAATTTCAGTAAAACTGTTGTTTTGTGTAGATCATAGTACATGAGCAAAAAGCCAAACTATTTGCTTATGCATCCAGATGAATAAATTGTAGAATTTATTGCGGACAGCAGCGATTCTCGAAGTAAATTGGCATTGCAGCCTTCTGAAAGAAAGTTTATTTTACCACCAAAGTTATACACTGATAAGTTTGCTTTGCAAATTAATTCGTTTTCGTTTTTTATGCGCTATTCCATTTAAAAATCCAAAAAAATGTCGCAGAAGAGGTATACAAGGTGTCCCAGTTTTATGATCAAGAGTTCAAGTATGGCTAAAAATCGCATTCGAAAATGCAGATTGATTCAAAACTGGCGTCATTCCTCTGGGGGTGTTTTGGGAGTACAGAAAAGTAATAAAAAAATTATTACCATTCAAAAACTGTTCGTAATTTGAAGTAAAGATCGAAATTTTTCTGTTCAAATGCTTAAGTATTCCAATAGGCTACCAGTCAAACTTGGGACCATTTCAAAATAATATTCATTAACAAAGTTGAAATTCGATTTTCAACTGTTGTATCTTCTATACATTTTAGAAAAGACATTTTTCAATATTTTTCTGGTAATGTCCAAGTGAGCACCTATAATCCCTTAAAAGTAATGATGCCAATTTTGAATCACCCTGTATGTTTGTCATATGAACATAGGTCCGTTTTCTTCTCCTTATTTTCTTTATTTCTCAATTAGCAAGAACGCTTTTAAATTATTTTATTGGAAATTAATATGCTTTATGCCGGTATTACACTTCGCACTTTTCGCGGATTTTAATTATTTTATTATTAGACAAAAACTTAGTGAAGGTCGCAAGATACAAACGGAAAGCGTGGAATCGGGTTGTGATCGAGAAATCGTTCGATTTGTTATGGACTTAGAGCATGTTGGAAATTATTGCGTATTATGAACATTTTCTGGGAACTTTGAAGTTTGTATGTTGTTTGCAGCTGTGCAATGACGATGTTGGCGCAGCGATTCTCGAAGTAAATTGACAAGGAAGTAGGGGTTAGTTTATTTTTTTCTTTTATTGTGTTTCAGATGTTCAAGATCTGTCTTGTATGAAACACGTTTCGCAAATTAATCCGGAAAATTAGTGGCTTCTTTGGAGGCATTAGCAAATAATTTGGCTCTCGGCTCACCTACTATAATCTACACATTGTTACCAACACAAAACAACAGAACTAAAGTATTGAAATGTATGTTGGTTTTACTGAAATTGCATCAATTTATTGTGAGAACAATATCCAAAGTAAAGTCGACGAGGGGAATGAAGATGACCTTCAATAATTGGCCCATAAATCGGGGAAAAGTGTAGTGTAATAACGGCAAGTGTAAATCAAATCTGATTTTACATGCTTCACACGTTTAGCAAACTGAATTCTGGTTTTATGGAAAATGCAGCGTTTATAGTTAAGCTGTTTATAGTTAAGCATTTCTTAGAGATTGTCACATTCACACACATAACCGCCTTTTTTGATATACAGTGAAAAAAAGTTTTAAACTTTTTATAACCGAACTACCAAAACAATTCTAACCAAATTTATCGCTCATAGATCATTAAAAACCAATTATACTAAGAACGTAAAAACTAATTATTGCGGTAGGCAAGCAAGAGGAAGCGTTCTTAAAAATCTAACTCTATACAAATAACTGTAAGTGTATAGGTAATTTAAAATCAAAATTATTGTTGTGTATATTTTCCTGGCTGAAATTTTATTCAAATAATGTAATTAAAATCAAAACCATTAGAAAAACTTCGAAGTGGTATACACAGACTTTTTGATATACTACACTGTTTTTAACACCCTGTATATCAAAAAAGAAACCGGACCTAATAGTAGTAGTCCCGATGGGTCTGGCGAGTAGGCCTTAAAAGCTCTTTTCGCCATTCTCCTTCCATCCATCCCCACCTTCTCTGACCACCACTCCTGACCTTCGCCACCCAGGCGTCCCGTCTCCCTGACAAAGGCAACGAGCAGTCCCCACTCCAAGGAAGACAATTCGATGCGGGAGAGTGTGGAGGCGCCTCCTAGTAGACGATTAACGATGGCAGACTTCTAATAGGTGGTATGATGTTTCCTCCGCCATTCCACATTGTGGACATACGGGGCTATCACTAATTCCTAGTAGGTTTAGGTGTCTGTTCAGACCACGGTGGCCTGTCATGACCCCAATCAGAGTTTACAGGGCCCAGCGACTCCTTGACATCAACCATTTGGATGTTGCCTTCGCGTTACTTGGGTTTCCAATCACCTCTTTGGCTTGCCTACAGCCTTCCGCCTTTCTCCACATCTCTGTGGTTCCTCTAAGAGCCCAGTCATTCAGGCCCGGTGTATCAGTGCACAGCTAAATTTGTTTAACTTCCAGCTAACGTTAGCTGGTAGCTAAATACCAGAAAAGTGTTTATCAGTCCCCCGGTTAACTCTGACTCTAAGTTAAACTCGTTGTAACTGTAACCGACACCTAGACGTGCCAGTTTAGTAGTTAGCTGGAGGTCAGGCGTCCGATTTTAGGTTAGTTTTGCAGTTTTCAAGCTGTTTTGAAGTCAGCCTCTCTTAATATTTATTTCAAAAATTCCTGGGTTTCAGTCAATTTTATTGTTTTCTATTTAAAATGTTACAAATACGTTTCGGTGTCTTTCTCCACCATCATCAGTTTGTCTAAAATATATATTTTTACATTTATCATCAATTTAAATAAAAAACTTTCACAAAATTCACATATTAAAATACAAATCACACACATATTAAAAAGTACAATTAGGAACATTGGTTTTCAGGTAATGAGTCAGAATAAACATGTTCGGGAAAACACTAGAATCTATTGTTTAGAGATTTAAATTTAACTTACATGTCTAGATGTTTTTACCTTCACATTTGACTGGACATTGAATTTCTTATTTTATTCGACATCGAGCGAGGGAACGAAAAAAAAAACCTGTTGATACTTCGCCTTTTCTTTGCATTCTTGGAATTGCTCTGCAATTCCTCAATATCAGCTGTTTACTTTTCACTTACCTGGTCCATTCAGTTCATGCATGCGATCATCTAATTAGTGTGTGATATACTGAGCTAAGATTGTCTGTGACTGATCTAAAATTCATTGCATTCTGGTGTTTTTTGATTTGTATCATTTCATGGATTCTTCTCTTATTATAGTTGTTTTCATTGATTAGTATTTTTGTGTTATCGAAATCAAAACTATGCAATTTTTGTTGTGCATGTTGTGCTAATGCTGTTGCATTTTCGTTAACCTTTCTTAAGCTATAGTAGTAGTAAACATCTTTATTTCTAAAAAAGGCTATCGACCTATCGGTATTTCTGCCCTTGTTTAATACATGCAGTCTTAATCTAGATAAAGAACAAATTCTTAAGTTATATTTATGCTCGTATATTCTTTTTTTCAAATATTGTCCTGTTTGACCTATGTATGTTTTGTCACAGTCCAAACAGTCAATCTTGTATATTACGTTAGATGTGTCCAACTTATCGCTTTTAGGTTTAAACTTTGTGAAACATTCCCTTACCAAGTTGTTTTTAGTTCTTTCCGCCACAGTAATATTATGTGGCTTCAGAACACTCTTTATTTTTGTGTTTCTTTCTGGTATGTACGGTAATGATACATACTTGACTTCACATTCTTTTATCTTATTTATATTATTTATGTTGTTCCATTTATTTGAATTGTAGATTTTATTAATTCTTTGTTTTATTATTAGTTCAAAGAAAGCTTTGGGATAGTTGTTCATTATTAGTATCTTTTTTATTTTTCCAAGATTTTTTGATCTATATCCATAATGTGCCAATTTAATCGCTCTATCCGTAAGAGCTGTTACAACACTTTTTTTATATTGTATAGGTGCATATGATTGGTAATTCAAGTATCTACCAGACCACACATCCTTTGTGTACCAGTTTGTTTTTATTTCCCCATTACCCTCATATATAACCATCGTCATATACAGTGTGTCCAGTATAAAATGATGTACATGGGGATATTGGAAACCGTTAGAGTTACAGGGTGGACCAAATGGGGAAAAAGTTGCGCAATCAAGTGCCTATAAATAATCTGTCATCAACTTCTTTGAACTCGGAATAGTAACGGATATACAGGGAAAAAAAGAAAAAAGTGCGTTTTATAAAATCCTTTATATCGTGTTTATTATAAAAGATACAATAACGAAATTTTCAGGGTGGGGGTAAGAAATGAGCGTGAATTTGAAAATAAAGTAAAAAATAATCTAGGCCCACTATGTTCAATGAGGCCGAAGTCAACTTTTGTTTTTCTTATGGGCGCCATATTGAATTTCTGCACTTTTAAATTCTCCTTTCAATATGCTCTTCACCCATGTATAACATGTTTATGTTCGATCAAGATAAATAATTAAAACTAACAAAATTACGATTTAATGGTAGTAGGCATTGATATTTCTATTAATTATTACTTTAAATTATTAATGATCATACATCGAACACTGCAAAAGAACAAGAAACATTTTAGGATTAAAGTAGGTGTTCAAATAAGCCACCGTTTTCTCGCACGCACAACGTACATCGTCTCATTACTGCTTCACAGGATTTTCTGATCACTTCTGGGGTAATTCTGTTAACAGCATTGCCCCATGCAAAAAAATCACGCGGTGTTATGTCAGGGGATCTCGCAGGCCATCTTACTGGTCCCAGGTTGCCTATCCACTTGTTGGGAAATTTGTGATTTAAAAATTCTGTGATAATACGTGCATTATGTGGCGGCGCGCCGTCTTGTTGGAAATACAAGTTTTGCAGGGTAGCTACTGGAACATCCATAAGTGCTTCCGCTACGTTAGTTTGTAAGAGGTTCAAATATCTCTCGGAATTTAAGTTCTCATTAAAAAAATGGTCCAATCACGTGGGTACCCACAATACCTAACCAGACGTTAAATCCAAACCTAACTTGGTGCCTAACTTGACGAACTAGCCGTGGATTTTCATCTGACCAAAAAACGGTATTTTTACGATTAAAGAGTCCACATTTAGTAAATTGGCTCTCATCTGACCAAAGGACTTTTAAGGAAAAGTTTGGTATCTCGTTATTTCTTTGTATAAACCACTGACAAAATGCCATTCTTCTAATCGCATCGCCATTCTGGAGTCCCTGGCAGGACCGTTCACGATAGGGATGATATTTATAACGCTTTAAAATACTATTCGCCGTTGACCGCGCAACACCTGTTGGGGCTTCAATTTGTTGTAAAGACGTACGAGGTGTCTCAACCACGCTTTGCATTACCAAATTTTCTTTATTTTCGTCTGGAAGTTTGTTTTTCTTTACCTTAGCAAAACTCTCGTAAGCTACAAGGTTGTCTTTCAGACGCCTAAACATAGTTCTACCAGGTTATCGCCTTTCTGGATATTTATTTAAATACATTTCTTCAGCTTTCGCTTCATTTCGACGACAGAGAATGAAACACTCCAACATATCGTATTTTTCATAATTTGAAAAGTGATTCATTTTGAAACACACAATTAATTACAAACACTTGACAATAAATTCTACTTTGACAGTTACCTAGGTAATTAAAACAGACAACAAAAGCCACTATGGGGAAATTGAAGAGAAATATCAATGCCTACTACCATAAAATCTTAATTTTGTTAATTTTAATTATTTATCTTGACCGAACATAAACATGTTATACATGGTTGAAGAGCGTATTTAAAGGGGAATCTAAAAATGCAGAAATTCAATATAGCGCCCATAAGAAAAACAAAAGTTGACTTCGGCCTCATTGAACATAGTGGGCCTAGATTATTTTTTACTTTATTTTCAAATTCACGCTCATTTCTTACCACCACCCTGAAAATTTCGTTATTGTATCTTTTATAATAAACACGATATAAAGGATTTTATAAAACGCACTTTTTTCTTTTTTTCCCTGTATATGCGTTGCTATTCCGAGTTCGAAGAAGTTAATGATAGATTATTTATAGGCACTTGATTGCGCAACTTTTTCCCCATTTGGTCCACTCTGTATCTTTAACGGTTTCCAATATCCCCATGTACATCATTTTATACTGGACACACTGTATATCCAAAAAGTTTATTGATTTGTTTTTGTCTTCCTCAATGGTGAATTTAATGGTCTCATGGAATGTATTAAATTTATCTAATGTGTATTGAACTTTTTGGTTTGGCAGGCACATTATGCAGTCATCCACGTATCTTTTAAAAATCCACACTCAAAATTCAAATCTGGTATTAGTTATTCTTCCAGACTTTCCATCACGAGGTTTGCAATTGTTGCAGCTATGGGAGACCCCATAGCTACTCCATATACTTGTGAATAGAAATTGGCCTCGTACTGGAAGTAAGTGGACTTAAGGCACAGCTCTACCGCCCCAATAAATTCATTTTCGGGTAATGATGTGTGCTCCCTTATTTCAGACCATCTATCCCTTATGCACTGTATTGAGCAATCTACCGAAGCTAGCATACGGCCTCATCGTGGCGGAGATTCTATCGATAATGAGGCCCAACTTTCAACCAACTTTTTGGTGGTCTTCCCGGTTGTCTTTTGCCCAAGAGGATTCCGTCTCGCACTATTTTTGGTGGCCGATCTTCATCCATGCGATCGACGTGAGCGTTCCATTCTTTCCTTCTGGTATTGGTGAATTTGATTATGTCCTGGATGTCGCATTTGTTCCTGATTTCTCGACTAGGTATTCTGTCGTGGCGAGTTACACCTGCTATCGTCCTTAGCGCCCTCATCTCGCTTACTCTGAGCCTTTGTTTTGTTTTGCTAGTCTCAGCTCTAGTTTCGCTCGCGTAGGTCAGTGTTGGTCTTACTATGCTTTTGTAGATTCTGAGTTTATTCGTTACGGACATGTATCTGTACCGCCATATGACGTCTCGAAGTCAACCCGATACTATGGCGCCCTTGTACGATTGTTTCATTACCTCTCTGTTCAGGTGACGTGCGCTAGAGATATCAACGCCTAGATAGTTGTAAGACATTACTTGTTCGATGATGCGGCCATCGATTTCCAGTTTGCACCTTAGAGGTTCCTTTGATATTGTCAGGCATTTTGTTTTCGCCTTAGATACTTCCATGTTGAAATTTTTTGTTGTTGTTATGAATTGGAATATGAGTCTTTGGAGGTCGTCTTCGCTGCTGGCAGTCAGGACCGCATCATCTGCATAGCATATCACGTTCACACTGCTTCCTGCCATTCTGTATCCGTTCTTGGATTTGACACTGTCGATAATTTTGTCCATTATGATGTTGAACAGCATAGGGCTTAGCGAGTCGCCTCGACGAATTCCGGACCTTGTTGAGATTTCTGTTGTTATGTCATCACCTACTTTAATACATGTTGTTGTGTCTGGGTATAGGTGTTGAATCAGATTAGTTAGCGGTCTGGAGACTTCCTTTTCAGTGGGGATAGCTATTACGTCTTCGAGCCTCACACGGTCGAATGATTTAGAAAGATCAACGAAACACATGAAGGCCGGAGAATTGTATTTTATCGATATTTCAACGATTTGTCGTATGACAAATATGGCGACGGTGATTGACCTGTTTTTCCGGAATCCCATCTGTTCTTCATTATTTTCCAGCTCCAAGTTGAGCTTGTTAAGAGTGACTTTTGTTATAAGTTTTTTTTGTATTTTACTTCCAGAAACAAGAATCGAATCACCGACCGACTTTTTCCATTTTTCTCAAATCCGCAGACACGCCCGCTTCCACACGTCGTCAAAACAAAACTACGATCCCGATTCGGCTGAAATTTTGACAGTAGCCGTCTACGAGAATGTACACGATAGTAATTTTTTCTTGCGATAGTGGCCCGATTGGGCGGTGAGACTAGGTACTTATCGGACGGCCCTCGTACGTCCAGTCCTAAAGTAGAAGTCTTCCATCTGTCTCCATGCTTGTCTGTCTTGAGCTTTCTGCATTCAATTCTTTCCCGCTTTGTATTGGATACCGCCATCTTGCTTTCGGTACTCAAAAAACCTCAAGGAGATTGCAGGTCTTTGAGATATGAGCATATCATATGCATATCATATGGGGATGCAAACGAGCAAGTTTTGAACACAATAAGCAAAGAAATGGACATTTTGCTTGTCGTCAAAAAGGAAAGCTTACATTCCTGGAGCAGATATCCCGAAACTCCAAATACGAATTTCTCCAACTAGTCATGCAAGACTTTATAAATTTCGGCCAATGTAGAATCTGTTAGATGCGTAATCTGCGTGAATGGTTTGGTAAGTCACCCATACAACGATTGTACGCTGCCGGGACAAAAATTAGAATAGCCCTGCTAATCAGCCAACTCGAGTGGGGACGCTGAGAAGAAGAAGAACTTACACTAGTTAATGTTTAACTAACTCCAAGTTTATCAAATGGCCATTCAAGTTCTACGAAATATTGCTTAATAGAAATGTTGATATTGTATCTTCAAGAGCTGTAATTCCTAGTCACCTTTCAAGCGGAATGAGTTCAAAGCACCCTTTATATCACCCTGTACATTCAGTATACAAATATTCTAATGAACTTTATTATTATACTCTATGGTGTCAGAAAATAGCTAGAAAAATAGCTTTAAACAATACGGTGAAGATCCTTTCGGTCTCTGGGTATCACAACAGTTATTACATGATTATAAATTTTAACAGCACTGCCAAAAATTTTGATGATTTTATTTTATGAACTTAACACTGTTGTTATTATAAACTAAATATCTAGCGGCTGTAAATTTCGTTGTTTTTCCGGGAAACTTCAGAATGGATGGCTGTTAGTGCCGACTGCATAAAAGCTTCGCACAATCATGTCTAGAAGCATTTTAAAATAGCATCCTGAAAATAGTAAGTGAACCTAGAACTTGGCCTTGTGAAACACAGAATGCAGATGTAATATCGTTAAAGGCATTGTAAAAATACGTAGTTAAGCACTAACAAAGTTCCACGTGGAAGAGTAAAAATGTGCATCTATAAAATATGTATCATATACATAGGTGTCAGGGTAAAGCGTCTAAATATGAACAGTTGTAAATATTATTTCGAAAAATATTAGTAGTAGTAAACGTCTTTATTTCTTAGAAAAGGCTAACGACCTATCGGTCTTTCTGTCCTATCTGCCCTTTCTACCCTATATTATTTTGCATATTAATTCAAATTTGTGTCGGTGCGATTACAAGGCAGTGTTTAGCGAGTTCGGAAAATTCACAATTAATTTTTTCGTGTAACTAAGATATTGGTAAAAACGAAGTCTTAATTTATGCAACAGTGTTGATAGATACCAGTATCGAATTAGCAGTCTCTCCCTTGGAAAATAGTGATTTAAAATTGACGTTATTCCTGTGGATGTATTGTTTGTGAGTTTGAGAGGGTAGAGAAAAAAATAGTAGACAATGTAATTCTAACAGATCCTCATTAACATACTTAATGTTAACACCTTTCGATTATTCGCAAATCAAGAAAGATAACAGTCGAATTTAAAAAGCAACTGCAAAGAGAAAAATTATTTTAGTGTTGAGAAAAGTTGAGAATTTCAAACCGTAGTTTTTCCATTAAGTACTCAACTCAATGGAAGCAAAGGCGTACATCTCAATTACTACTTTCAATATATTTATCTTTTAACAAAACTGCACAAACCATTTCGTAGCAATGCTAGGAATGGGCTTTCGTTGGGAAGTGTGAACTTTTAGATCTTTTTTCAAGCTTTTAAAAAAAAGTTGGCCTGGCGCTTTCGACTGTTAAATTATCATGGGACAACACAAACACAGACAAATGAAACAGGCGACAACAAATTCAAAGAAGTCGACAAATATATAGGCGCAAAATCGTCAGTAGCATGGAGGTTTATTAAAAGCTTAAATCTCTCTCTCTCCAGTCATTGCGCGGTTTCGAGCGTCGTGACTATTAATGGTACTCGTACAAGCCTTCGCCATGCTTCTCTATCCTCTACGGTTCTCATTACTTCCGTTATTGTCATATTTGTAAGGTCCTTGATTTGGTCTATGAATCTTAAAGGAGTCTTACTCTCGTTCTTTTGCCGTCCACCTTCCCCTGAATCACAATTTTCTCCATTCCATCCTTCCGTATCACATGACCGAAATATTTGAGCCTGCGCCTCTGGATTATTGGGAGGAGCCTTTCATGATCTCGAATATTTAGTTCCCTGCGTATGGAAATATTTGTTCTATGAGCTGTCCAAGGGATCCTCAACATCCTACGGTAGCATATCATTTCAAACGCTTCTATTCTCTTGCGGCATGCTGTGTTTAACGTCCAAGATTCTGATCCATAGGTTGCGATGGAGAATATCAGCGTTTTGAGAAGTCTCATCTTGGTAATTTTTCGGATATTGTGGTCTTTCCAGATTTTAACTAGTCTGCCCAAAGCTTCTTTTGCCATTCCAATCCTTCTCCTGATTTCTGGTTCAGAGCCTCCTTTGATGGTTATTTTTGAGCCGAGATAAATGACAGCGTCATTGGTTTCTATGTCGTGGATGAGTCGAAGTGGCATTGGGATTGTCTGAGGTCTGTCCACAATCAACAGACAGCATTTGGTCCTATTTAGCCGTAGGCCTGATTCCAAACTAACAGCTTCTACACGTTGAAGTATTTCAAACATTTCCTGTTCGTTTTGTGCCAGAACTGTCGTGTCACCCGCATATCGTAGATTTAACACTTTTTTCCGCCAATAGAGACTCCGCCCTCCCAGTTTTCTAGAGCCTTTCTAATAATCATTCTCCGTATATGTTTGGTTTTCCTTCTATTTTTACGTATGCTCTATTCTTGTCGCACAGGGTTTTTATGACATCACATATATGAGATATTTCGGGACCCCCATCTCACTCAGGATGCTCCATAGTCGTCCACATTGTACGGTGTCAAAGGCTTTGGTGTAGTCAAGGAAGCAAAACATAGCCGGTACGTTGTACTCATATGCTTTTTCTATAATTTATCGTAAATTCATAAGTTGGTCTCGCGTTCCACGCCCCAGCACAAAATCTGCTTGTTCTGGGGGGATCTGAGGTAGAAGGTAGTTCTTTAATCGTTCATGTGTGATTTGCAAGAAAACTTTACTGGCATGGCTAATCAAAGTGATGGTTCTGTAGTTGCCACATGCATCTTTAGCTCCCTTTTTATGTATAGGGATGTAGATTGATTCTGTCCATCTTTCGTGCCATTTACCGTTTTCCCATACTTTTGTGCATATTTGCTGTAATAGATCTGTGCCTTTGTTGCCGGTGCTTTTCAGCATTTCAGCGACGATGTTGTCAGATCTAGGCGATTTGTGGTTGTTAAGCTTGCTCAGAGCGGCTTCTACTTCGGATTTTAGTATAGGAGGTTCGTGTTGCTGAATGTTTCCTAGATCATCGTCGCTCTGCGCTTTCTCTTCTTCTGAGGCCATCAGATTCTCGCAGTATTGCCGCCATCGTTCTATGATTTCAATTTTTGTTGTCAACCTAACTCCATGCGTGTCCTTGATTGGAAGGTAATGAGCTTTAAAGGTTTTTGAAAGCATTTTAACTTTTTTTTAAAGATCTCGAGGTTGGTTTGAGTTAGCATGCTTTTCGATTTCTTCGCATATTGATGTACAGGTTTTTGTCATTATTCATACTCCTGCTGATAGTTTTTCAAGTTCGCTATATTTTTGTTTATTGTTGCCATCATCAATGTCCTTGATTTTAAGCTCTCTCCTCTCGGTTATAAGATTCCATGTTGGTGGAGTTATCCATAGTTTTTTGAGATGGTCGATCCTATCTGTATCAGTTAGCGCGTCCGCACATTTACAGGCTTGTTCCATCTCTGTCCAGAGGTCAATACCATCCATACGCTCGGTTTTTTCTTGTGTGATAGTTGTCAAAGATCCCTCGATTTTGTGTTTGAATGTGGGGTTGTTGCCTATATTCCAAAGGTTGGGTTTAGATGGTCGTTGTCGATCCTTGCGCAGCTTTAAATAAAGCTCTGCGACCAGTGCGTTGTGATCTCTGCCACAATCCAAACCGGGGTAGGTTTTTATATCTCTAATCGAGCTTTTCCATCTACTCTTTATTAATAAATAGTCGATCCGATTGCGAAGCTTAAATACGAACTACATAAACACAATAAATCCACAACCCATTCCAATAAACAAATGGCGAAAGTAGTTAGAAAATTTAGAGAAGATAGAGCACAATATACTATCCCCACAAAAATATCAGGTCCAAGGTACGCGAGTGGAAATCGACGAGGAAAGAATAATGGAAGGTTGTGAAAACCGGAAAAACAACAAAGCTGGTGAACCAGAAGGAATTTCGGCCGACCTAATTAAATGTGGAACACCTAAACTCATAAAATACCTGACAGCTAATGGACAGCACTATAAACGGAGGAAAAATATCCTTCTCGTGGAAAGAAGCATGGATTACTCATGTCCATAAAAATGGCAGTAAAGGCGATTTCTCCAACTGCAGATGTATATCTGTCACTAGCACATTAAGCCGTACTAATGGGAAACTTCTTCAAAGCCTGATAAAGAAGAATGGGGACATCAAGAAATTGAAGAACAGACAGGATTCCATGCGGGCCGCTCATGTGTCGACCATATCTTCACTCTAACTCAACTAACTAAAAACAGAGTGGCTAGGAACAGAGATGTACATCTTTTGTTCGTGAATTTGACAAAGGCTTACGACACAGTTCCGGTGCACAAACTATGGAAAGTGATGGAAAAATATCATCTCAGCAACACCCTGATAACAGCCCTCAAACAACTTTATGACCAATCAACATCTAGAGTCAAACTGAGAGGATCACTGTCAGAGAGCTTTCCAGTCACAAAAGAGCTTAGACAGAGATGTGGTTTGTCCTCTACTCTATTCAAAATATATAAACTTGCGTACATAGAAATCGGCACACTGTAAACTTTTGACTTTAACTATATATTTTTTTAAACTATTCATCAGATCAAAAAAAGAAATATGCTGTTTGAAGACAATTTAATATTCTTTAATGTTAGTATAAATTTATCAAGAAGGCTTGATTTCGTTGAAGTCGTTTATATGCGTAGCAACCGCTGAACCCATGAAACGTGTTTATGTGGTGATTGTAACGAAAATAAAAAAATTGTCAAATATTAAAATTATTGCGTTTGCAACTGAAATTTTCATATTAATTCGTTTTTCATAATCTCAATAGTGTTTAAGTGTGTTAGTTTAATGCATACTACACCACAAAAAGCCGGCCAAGTTATTGCTTTAATCGAAAATGGACTTAGTCAGCGAGCTGTTGCTAGACAATTGGATATGACACGCGCATCGGTTCGAAGAGTGTGCAAACGTTATGAGGAGACTGGATCGTTTCATAGGCGACCTGGAACAGGCAGAAGGCGATTTACAACCGCTCGTGATGACCGCTTTATTGTGTCAACCTTGGTTAACATTAAGAAATCGTCACCTTAATGCCGTTCAAGTGCAACGACAGCTCCGTGAGGTGCGAGGAGTGGCTATTAGTCAGTGGACAGTAAGACGAAGACTGCAGGAAAATAACCTAACCCCTAAAACACCTGCGATTGGTCAAAAACTTAGTCCAGCTCATCGGCAAGCACGCCTGCGTTTTGCACGGGATCATCTGAATTGGACGTTGGAACAATGGGGATCTGTTCTGTTCTCAGATGAGACCAGAAAGGGGACTAAAGACCAAGAGAGCGATTTGCAGATTGCTGCTTTCAAGAGCGGAGTGCTTATGGAGGTGGTTCTTGTATGATCTGGGGTGCAATTTCTATAGGAGCACGAACCGACTCTCAGTTCATTCGTAGGGGCGACCATGTTCACGGAAGAAGAGGTTTAACGGCTGTTAGATATACCGAGGAGATTTTAGCAATTCAAGTGGTACCTTACGTCGACTACATTGGAGACGAATTTACCTTTATGAATGATAATGCCAGGCCGCACACCGCAAGAATCGTGCAAGATTACATTGCAGAAGTCGGTTTTCGGGTTATGGACTGGCCAGCATACAGTCCTGACATAAATCTGATCGAACACTTATGGGATGAGCTAAAACGGAGAATTCGAGCTAGACTTCAAACTCCAAACTAGATCCCAGAGCTTATTGTTGCAGTTGAAGAAGAGTGGAAGCCTCAAGAAACAATAGCAAACTTAATTAGATCTATGCCTAATCGTATGAGAGAAGTTATTAGGGAAAGAGGAGGTCACACCCATTATTAAAAAAGTATGTGTTAAGTTTTAAATTGTCAATAACCCTATTTATGTTAATAATAAAAAAGCTTAATTTGCTTAATGCATTAATTTCAGTATGTCAAACATAGAACACTTAGAATAATTTATATTCACATTAAAGCATATTAAATTGTCTTTCAAACAGCATATTTATTTTTTGGATCGGATGAATAGTTTTTTTTTAATATAGTTAAAGTCAAAAGTTTACTGTGGGCCGATTTCTATGCACGCAAGTGTATAAATGAAGTCATCAACCGTTGGCGAAGATCATGCTGTGGAATGGGAATTGATATCGAGCAAGACACTACGCTGTATACGCTGCACTTCGTCGATGATCAGGTTGTCATAGCACAAGATAAATACCTCCTGGAATTCATGACCAGGAGACCGTTTAGAGAGTATGAAGACTGGGGCCTCTCAATAAACACATCCAAAACAAAATACTTGTGCATCGGTGAATATAGATAGATTACATCCACAGGATCACATTACAGTAAAGTCATGCACCTAGTATCTTGGAACGAAGATCGAGGCTGGAGGCCTTACAGACAGGGAAATAGAAGAGATAATAGTGAGGGGGAAAATATTAATAGGATGTCTCAATTCCATTCTATGGTCAAAACAAATATCGAGAGAGAGGAAACACCTGCTACACACTTCGGTATTTCAAAGTTTAGTGTTGTGTGGATGAGATACCTGGCAACACACAACAAACCTCGAGCGGCGACTGCAGTCCCTAGAAATGGACTTTCAGGAGTATCAAGGCTGAAAAAAATAACGGACGAGGGCATTATAAACCTGATGAATTACCAATCAAATATAATTGAAGAAATACAACTAGTATGGTATGGACATGTTGAGAGAATGGACGAAAATCGAATTCCTAAACAAGTTGGAATTCCTAAACAAGTTGAAGAATTCCTAAACAAGCAGAAGAAACAACTGAAGTGGATTCCAACCGAAAAAAGAAGAAAAGGAACACTGAAGGCGTCATGGATGGGTGGAATACAAAAAGCCATGTCGACGAGAAACGTACAACCAGGGGAATGTGAGGATAGAAGAGAATGGAGGCGAGAAATCAGAAGGCGCAGGACGCTGTAGAACCGGAGATACAGGGTGATTCAAAATTGACGTCTTTCCTCAGGAGGTGTCGCCTGGGGGTGTTTTAGGAGTACATAAAAAATAGTAAATACATTTATTGCTATTAAAAACTGAGAAATTTGCAAAAAACTATATCCGAAGGACGGAAATAATGATTTTCAAGGTAATCTGCCTAATTAACATTACTAATTAACTATTAACCTATTAACATTACGTAAATTCACCTGTTGCTTCGTAATTATCTAAAACGCAAACCATGGAAAAATACAGAAAGTGACAATAAAATAGATGAGGATAAACGGTAAATTCAACAGGATTCGTTACATGTAGGGATCTTCTTTTTCGAAATGTCAATATTGTCAAAGATAAATTTTCTTTATTGTCATCATAACCTCGAATTGATATGTTTAGAAATTAACATACATTTCTGTCTTTAACTCCAAACAAGTTAGTGCCTGTGTAATCACCTTGTTGTGCTCACTTCTCGAGCAGCTTCTCGTATTCGCTTAACTAACTCGTGCTCAATTTGTCCCGGTGTTCAGTAGACCAGAGGTTTAATGTGTCCTTGTGTTCTGTGTATCTTACATACGTGGTAGTAATCTAGCTCTTCCTCGGTATGTATTTGGTACCTGGAACAGTGTCAGTTGTTCTGCAATGCTCTGAGTACCCCTGGAAGGCTCTGCTGCAATTATTTCGAATACCTGTTCATCTGTGTCTGGAACCCGAACATCTATTGTCGTCCACTGTCTTCCTGGAGCCAATCTTCCAGTGTCTCTAGCCCTTTGAAGGCGTAAGTTCTTACAGCTTCTGCTATGTTAATGTGGCATTCCCCCATAACTAATAGCATAACCGCATATTGGATATTGGAGTACATTTTGTGAAAAGAGCTTCAAAGTAAGTCACAGTTTGACAAATGATTGTTATTATTGACAAAGGCTATCTACCTGTAAATATCTGTTAATGACAAAAAAAATCATTGCCGCTTTGACTTTTCATCAAAAAATTGTAGAAAAGGTCTATTTTAATATAAAAATTTTTCATAGTTTGGAGGAAAGGCAGTAATTTTTCTTTACGAATGCTTAAGTATTCTAATAGCCTACCAGTCAAACATGGGACCATTTCGAAAGAATGCTTAATAACAAAGTTGAAATTCGATTTTCAATTGTTAATATCTTCTATAAATTATCGAAAAAAATGTTTTCAACATTTTTCTTGTACTGCCCAAGTGACCTCCTATTACCCCTTAAAAGAAAGGGCGCCAATTTTCAATCAGCCTTTATATAAATCATCATCAATGCCTCTACAAATTACAGTAAATTGAAATTTTAATACTTATAAGTGAGACAAAAGGGGTAGTTAAATCACTTATTCGTCAACTAATGCACAATTAATACCCATGCGAGCATCCTCAGCTTCGTGGGTCAAGAGAAATCAGACCGACAACGGAGAGATCCTAACCACCCTCCTAGACAAGTCAAAACAAAGGAACAGTACGGACAGGCTAAAAAATTGATTGCGCAACCGAATCGGATCATATCTCTATCTCTCTTTAGCATTCCGTGTTCATGCACTCTTGGACATAGGTTGCTCTATTCGTCTTCTCCGTTCCGATCTATCCTGCGCTTTGTGGTACCAGCTTCTTCCCATTTTTTCTCGGATGTCGTCTGCTAACCTTGAGGCAACAGGCGCACCTCATTGTATCAGCCTTACCCACACATACGGCGCTCTGTGTGGGCGGACCTAACCCTTCCCTAGCTGCTCGTGGGAATGTTATGGCAGAAACCAACATAAAACCACTAAATTCCGGCGGGGCTTCCTCAGAAGAACCGTCCGTCCCGAAAAAAACTCTAGGGGGCCGCCAGGCGGAAGTCAAAAAGAATAGGGAACAACAGAAGTTGAAACCCTCCAAAAGTGTGCCAGGTAGACCTTCAGGAGAACCAGCACACCCCAAAAAAGCTGCCACGACAGGGACGCAAAAGCGGCCGGATGGCAGAGCACCAACAAAATCTGCACCTAAGCGGCTGCGTGTGTGAACTTCCGTAAGGGAAGGAACAGTACACAAGTCGTTCAAGGATGCGGCTTGCGGGATTAAGATGGCCATGGCGGCGGTCGCATATCCCGGAAAGAACTTTTCTCCTCAGCAGGGAGAGCTCATAAAGACGCACCTGCTTGGGAAAATCGACGGGTTGCAGTCAGGGATGATAAGTCCTAAGTTTGCAGAATGTCGCTACCAAGGAGGCGCCGTTCTGATCACCTGCTCTGACCAGGCCACTGTGGACTGGATCGATGGTGAGGGAGACGAAACCCTGGAATGAAGCTGAGCTTGTGCTTGTGGAGGTAAACATGCTTCCAAAGCCCATGCGGACAATAGTGTTTATCCCGGAGATTACGCCTCCGGAGAAAACACTACACAGAATCCTGGTACCTGGAAGGTTGGGGGGTTGAGGAGCGAGCATGCCAGCGGTGGGCTGCTGACGATCCTCATGGACCAGAACTCGTGGGAAAAGTTGGGCGAGGTCCAGTACAGATCCCACTACAACTTCTCGAGAGTTATGTTCAGGGCCTTCTCTTTTAGCAAGGAACCTGAAAAAGCCCAAAAGGCTCCAAAGGAAGAGGCAGAGGAACCTTCAGTCACGAAAGGGAGGGAGGTACCTGCCAGTACCGGGGGAAGCCAGCGACATGCTCCCACCTCGTGGGGGCAAGTCAACATCCCAATCCCCACGGCTATGGAGCTGGAGGTGGAGGAAACAACGACCAGTACCGGGGTAAACCAGAAATATGACTCCTCGAGGGGGCGGGATTGTATCGTCCCGCTTCTGTGCGTGTCATAAACGTTCACCACTGTGTGAGTGAGTGTATGCTGAGGACATCATTAGACTTCGCTCTAATTCAAGAACCATATGTATATGAGGGGAGAATTGGAGTATTGGGAACATCAGAGGACAGGTAGTCTACTGCCAATCTGAGGTAAACCCACGAACATGTATTCTTATAAGGAATACAGTCAGAGCTATACCGTTATGGGAACACTGTAGTAGGGACCTTACGTGTATAAAATTAAGACTCAAGTCGCAAGACGGGGATCGGAGCATAGTTCTAGCATCTGCATACCTACCCTACGACCAAATAGGACAACCACCTCCGAGTGAATTTTGCGTAGCACTGTAAGGCGTCTAAGTCCAGAATTGTCATTGGGTGTGACGCAAATGCGCACCACCTTTTGTGCGGCAGCAGTGAAACCAATAGACGGGACGAGTATCTTTTAGAATACCTTACACCTTCATCATTTGAAGTCTGTAATCAGTGGAATGAACCAACCTTTGTAACAACGGTACGACGGGAGGTCATTGACAATACAATCTGCTCAGACCGCACTAGCGAACTGATAAAAGACTGGCATGTATCGAATATGCCCAGCTTGTCCAATATTTAATATTTTAACAGAAATGGCCTTGTGTACTCACGTTTGGAATGGGGGGGATTGAAATTCAGGGTATTTCAGTAAATGGGAGCCCAATATGCGCCCCATTTGCTGACAAATTTGACACTGACAAGCGGGATATTTCGCACCTGATCTGGAGATTTCGAGAACCGTCTGGGTTACCTGTAGGAAACTATATAAGCGGCGAAGAGAAACCACGGGCAGTCAGGGAAGTGACAGCAGCGACGGAGTTCGGAAGAGATTAAACTCCGCGAGTCTGCAGAGCGAGTTTTCCGTTTGTTATTGTTATTATTGGGGAAGTGGACGTTAATTTTGAAGTTAGTTTGTTCCTATTCCGTATTTAAAGTTATACCGAGTTGAATAAAAGTTGGAAATTGAAGAAAGAGTTTAATACCCGGCCATCCACGGTACAATATATACGATTCATTATCGAGTCGGAAGAGGTAACCCTCTCGGAAATCCGAAAACAACTGACTGGGTCTCCTATAAAGAGAACTTAGGTTGCATTTGGGGGACTGCTCAACAGAAGCACCAACGGTGCCGAAGCTGGAAATGATGGTGACTACCGTCACATCAACAATAAAGTCAGCCTACGAATCAGCATGCCCTCTGAAGTCGAAGTGACAAACGAGGACATCCAAATGGTGAAACTCGGACTCTCAACGATGAGGGAAACGGTGAGAAAGCTATTTAACAGGGCTAAACGAAACGAGGCCTTCTGGGGTGAATACAAAACATCCCTGACGACTTATAGCAACGCCATAAAAAAAAGCACAAAGGGATTCATGGAGGAAAAAATGCAAGGATATCGAAGATACTGCGGGCTACGCTGGACTCCATAAGGCACTTTCAAAAGAACCACAGCAAAAAGTGGGCTCCCTCATAAAATCGCAGAGAGGATATACAACAACAGAAGAGGAAACCCTGGAGCTTATGATCAAGACTCACTCTCCTGGATCAATACTGGGAACAGTCAGAGAATAGGAGATACCGATGGTTTTCGGGGCGCGACAGCGGATACCGAAAGAACACTGGACTGTTGTCTCAAGCATTGTAAACCAGTCCAAAGTTAAATGGGCCATAAGTTCTTTCAGACCATTTAAATCACCGGGTACAGATGTCGTAATGCCAGTTCTGCTACAGCAGGAAACCGATTTACTGGTACCCCTCATGTGCAAGATGCTCCGGGCCAGCCTGGCCCTGGCATACATACCAATCATTATTGTGTATATTTTCCTGACTGTACTTCAAGGGAAACTGTACCCAGGAAATTTTGAAATACATACCAATGGAATGGCGAAAGTAGTATTTATTCCAAGACCAGGGCGTGCGACGTACGCCCAGGTCAAATACTTTCGCCCGATTAGCCTAACATCGTTCTTACTTAAAACACTAGAGAAGCTGATCGACAGGCATATTAGGGAAGAGGGTCTTACCAGAAATCCTCTACACCACAACCAATATGCCTACCAAACGGGAAAATCCTGCGAATCTGCTATCCATGAACTGGTGCAGAGGGCAGAAGCCTCACTAGGGTGCAAAGAGATTGCTCTGGCGACCTTTCTGGACATAGAGGGAGCCTTTGACAATACCTATTGTCAGTCAATAGTCAGAGCGGTGAAAAAGCGTGGAGTGGAGCCTTCAATACGTAAATGGATCCAAAACATGCTGAGGTGCAGAACAGTTACCGTCGCACTCAATGACGTCAGCGCGGAATGGAGGGTTGCCGGCGGATGCCCGCAGGGAGGAGTTTTGTCGCCTCTGCTGTGGAGCCTGGTGGTGAACCGGCTCCTGTTATCTCTCAAGGGGAGGGGTTTGTATGCGGGATATGCGGATGACATCTCCATTGTTGTGCAGGGAAAGTTTAGAGGCACTGTGTCATCACTGATGCAGCAGGCGCTAATCATCACCGAACACAGAACGTAACACGGAAGGGCTGAAAATCAGCCCATCCAAAACATCTATTATTGCTTTCACACAAAATAGAGATCTTAGATCCGTTAGAATAATGTCTATATATGGGAACACAATACATATGTCCGACTCTGTTAAATATCTTGGTGTAACCCTGGATAAGAAACTGCTGTTTAAAGAACATGTGGAACGGCGAAG
Organism: Dendroctonus valens; assembly: GCA_024550625.1. NCBI lineage: Eukaryota > Metazoa > Arthropoda > Insecta > Coleoptera > Curculionidae > Dendroctonus > Dendroctonus valens. The sequence goes on from JAJTJO010000818.1 coordinate 678,018, forward strand.
AGGGCGATCTTCGGCGAAGAAGGCCATCAGCGCTCTATGGACCTGCAAACGCACTTTTGGAAAAACATGGGTAATTTCACCGAAGATGGCGTACTTCGGAATAAATGCAAAGGCTGGAGCCTTTGCATTTATCCATCGAAGCTGAGGCCCTAAGAAGCGCTTACCGAATGGGTGACGGTGCCCTTAGGAAAGCGACGGAATTGGGACACAGCGCGATCTTTAGAAAGCTGAAGACAGTCGAACCCATGGTTTTGAAAGCTGATCGAATTAAAACTCTAAGCATTTCCGTATCTTTCAGAATTATGTTCTGGGTGAGGGGCGAGATGGTGGAGCGACTCCATCAGCACTCAAAGGGGACTCCGTATGGTATACGGAAGGCACAAAATCAGCATCGGGCACAGGCGGTGGTATAGTCGAAAGAGGAAGAACCGGGGAAAGGATTACCTTAAGCCTGGGTACAATCACGACCGCTTTTCAAGGAAGTATGCTAGCGATAACAAATTGCGCCCGGAAAATGAGGGAAAGATCTTACACACGTAATCATATTACCATCGTAACCGGATATGAAGCCACAATAAAGGCACTTGAATCGCACACAATCAGGTCACAATGTGTGCTAGATTGTGTAAAAGAACTTACGACCCTGGCTGGGAAAACTGGCTCAAACAGAGTAAAACTCACTTGGGCAACAGGGACAAACAGGAGCAAAGGAAACGAGATGACACTGACTGCAACCACTGACCAACCAAGAACCTGCTTGAGGTATATCTCATGCCCAAGATAGGGCGGAGTTGGGCAATGGATCTTGCAAGAACATGAAAAGTACTGGAAGGCGACACCGCGACTCCTTACCGCAAGGCAGTTAGTCGGACCTCCACAACCAGTGCGTAAAAACGAATTGCTAGATCTCAGCAGGCAGAAAATAAGGAGGATAGTGGCCTTTTTAACAAAACACGCCACCTGCAAAAAACACATCTTTAGGATGGGACTGAGCGATCAACCGACCTGCAGGGGGTGCGAATTAGAGCGCAGAATATCAGCTCTGAGTGTGCGTAAGAGTATTTCCCAAACCTCACCGAAAAAAAAATGCTATATCATCAGGCTCGAAGGTGCGATATTGGACGCTTTCAAATTTTTGGTTTGCTTGTTTTGACAAGTGTTTGCCAAGAAGTGCGCAAACAGCTTGCCATTTTTGGAGTCACCGATGTAACTTCGTTCATTTTGCTCAAATGCTAGAATTGGTTTAAATCCACTTCTCAGACACCCTAACAATTTTCACAGATCATTGTCGGAGACTAAGTTGTGCAGTTTTTTCTGCCCAGTATGATTTCTGTACAGCAAATGCTTCCTGATGCAATTACCGAATAAAGAAAAAATGTTACTTCAATATGTGATAAAGTTGAACCTCTAGCATACTAATTCGAATTTTATTTAATGCTGTCACAGACTGAAGATTGACCAATCTAAATGTATTAGGTAATGCAAATTTACTTGAAAAAACATCACAATGTTTCCAACAGTACAGAATTTAATACCTGCTTATATTTAAGTATAACACACCACTCCTTGTTGACCCTTTCGAATCGAAGCTGTTCAAACCGGCTGTAAAAGATAACCTTTGAATATCTGCAAAATGTGCTTGTTTTCTCTTTTCTGAGTCTGTACTTTTCCAACCTGGTCATGATAATATATAGTTATTTATAATCAGAAAATGATTTTTAACTTATTTAGCCGGCCGTTAAATATGGCGCAATGTTCCGTAACGCGTTTTTTACAGACAATTTTATCTATATCACTGTCTGGTTCAGTGAATCATTATCGCTTTTTATTTACAAATTACTAGTATAAAGTCAAGTATCTAAATAATTAGTGGACATATAAATAAATAAATATGATAAACGGACACAGTCAACGGTCATTATTTGAGCACGCGATAATTTTTACTCAGTAATGAATGTCATAATTAGCAAATTTTAATATAATAAAGAATGAAAGTTAGACAGGAGTATAGCTGAAGACGTTTCGAAATACGCATTCTGGAAAATTACTTTTACTAAATTTTAATGTATCATAATCTTCTCTTCTTCTTCTTCTTCTTCTTCTTCCTTTTTGTAAGGCATCTGCCTTGTTCTCTACTTTCTTAGAGTTGTATCTGGGACGATGAATTCCAGCTTTCATGCCAACGTATGGGTGGACGTCCAGGTGGTCTACTGAATCTTGGGAGACCATATCTTGCAATCTTCGGCAATCTGTTGTCGTCCATCCGTTCAACATGATCTCTCCATTCGTGACGTCTGTTTCGGGACCATCTAACTATGATTTGGACATCGCAAAGTTCTCGGATGTCTTCGTTTCTTTTGTGGTCCCTTAGTGTGTAGCCTGCTATGGATCTTAGAGACCTCATCTCTGCTGTGCGGATAATCCTTTTTGTTGTGGAGTTTTCGGCTCTTGTTTCTACAGCGTAAGTCATAGCGGGTCTCACACAGATCTTATAAATGCGGACTTTGCTTTTACTGGACATATGCTTGTTTCGCCATATATCTCTAAGGAATCCTGATATTAAAGCTGCTTTGGTTGTTTGAAGCTGCTCTTCTTCTTGGACGTCTCTGCTGCTCGTTATGTTGACGCCGAGATATTTGAAGCTCATAACATGTTCTGCTGGTTTATTGTATATAGTCAATTTACATCTTCTGGTCTCTTTTGAGATGGTTAGCACTTTTGATTTTGCTACCGTTATCTCCATGTTGAATTTGGTAGCTGTCTTTTCGAACTGATAAAGCATTCTCTGCAGGTTGTCCCACCCTCTGAGACCAGCACGGCATCGTCCGCGTAGCAAATTACTTTTAGTTCTTTGTCCCCTAGTGAATATCCCTTTCCAACCTTCTTTACTTGATGATCAAGTTGAAGAGGATGGGGCTTAGGCTATCGCCTTGTCTTATTCCAGTTTGCATGGGTAGTCTGCGTGTCTGTCTGCCGTCCACTTGTATTTGGGTCCAGTTGTTAGTGCTTAACTCCACAACAATGCTTGAAACATCCGGGTGCGCGTTTTTCTTTTTGAGAAGTTTCACAACATCAGTGAGTCTTACTCGGTCAAATGCTTTTGTAAGATATATAAAACACATATATGATGTTTTGTTGTAATCTATAGACCTGTTTTTTATGAAGCCTTGTTGTTCTTCGCATATGCCATGAGAGGATATATCTTCTGCCAGTATTTTAGTGAGTAGTTTTAGTACTGAACTTAATAGCGTAATTCCTCGATAGTTTTCTGGGTCTTTTTTGCTTCCCTTCTTGAAGATTGGAATGGTTATGCTTTCTTTCCATTCGTTCCATAATTTTAAGGATTCTGTGATTTTGTGAAAGAGAACGTGTAGCTCTTTGGATAGTGTGTTCCCTCCGTGCTTCAGTAATTCGTTGGATATTTAGTCTATTCCCGCGGACTTGCCGTTTTTCAATTTGGTGATCGATTGTTTCAGTCTCTCATCGGACATGGTCCACGGTTCTTGACTGTTGTAAATATGCTGTTCTGTGTCAGGATTTACTGCGTCTGTGTCATCGCTATAGAGTTGACAGAAGTGATTTTCCCAATCGTTGAGTGCAATTTTCGTTGTGTTTATATGTTCGTTGATTGTTTTTTTCTATTCTTTAACATGTTCCAAATCTTCCTCTGGCCTCCGTAAAGGTCGTGTTCCATGTCAACCGAGGAACTTTCCCAATGTGCTCTTTTAATGTATTGGATTTTTTTCTTGGTTGTATTTCTTACGGCTTTGTATTCATCCAGTGTTAAGGTTTGTGATATGTATTTCAGGTATGTTTTGCGCTTTTCGTTTGCTAGTTCTTCCTTAGTAAACCATGGTTTTGCGTTTGGTTTGGTGGATTTATTTGATGTTCTTCTTCCATCGGCTTCTTCGGCAGCTTTGAGTATGTTTGATTAAATTTTTTGCCAGGCATCTATAGCGTTATCTGTTTCAACAATGTGGTTACTCTCAATTTTCTTATTGAGTCTTTGTTGGTATAGGAGTTTTGTTGATGGGACTGTAAGTGATTTAATATTTATTTTGCTTACTTTAACGGGTGTTTGTTTTTTAGTGTATTGAAAGTTGACAGTTATTTCGGCCAGTACTAAGTTATGATTGGATCCCGCGTTTGCAGATGTTAAGACTCTAACGTCTTGAATTCTATTTGGGAGAATGTTTTTATTTGTAATTATGTAATCAATCACTGATTTCTGGCCTCGAGTATCTTCGCATGTAAATCTGTGCTGTGGTTTGTGAGGAAAGTATGTGTTATTAATTCTTAGTTCGTTAATAGCGCATATCTGACTTAACAATTCTCCTCTTTCGTTGTTACTTTCTTCGTTGAATCGGTTTTTAACACCGAGTACTACGTTGTTTCCAATTCGAGCGTTAAGGTCTCCCAGTATTATCACGTCATTTTGTTTTGGGATGTTATCTAGTACTGTCTGGCTGTTCTGATAGAATCTATTTCGTTCTTCGGTTTGCCAGTATCTGGAGCATAGACGCTCACTAGGTGTGTGTGTTTGGCTTTTTGCAGGCTGATGGTCACCTGCAGTATTCTATCGGAAATATATTTTGTGTCGTGGATGTTGTTTTGGAGCCTCTCATGTATGAGTAGACCGACCCCGGAGATTGCTCTTTCGTTCTTGTCTTTCCCGTTATAGATTAAGATGTACTCGCCATATTTTGTGTTGCCTTTGCCTTTCTTTTTTGTTTCCGAAAGTGCACATATATCAACCATATGACGTTTTACTTCTAGAAGTACTTCTTGATCTTTGTTGTTCAGCGATGTTAAATTCCAGCTGAGTGGTTTTTGTTTCTGTTTCCATAATCGTTTTCTTTTTCGTGCCTGGTCGTCATCGTTTTTTCCCGTCCTGTCCGAGGCTATGTTATCGTTTCTTTGAGCATTTAAGCACATCATCATAATCTTAATCGTAAAAACTGGCAATTTGGAAATTACTGAATATATGGATGGCTGCAGTTCTCGCCTATAAATTATTATACAGCACTGCTTATTAATGATGATAGTTTATTAATAACACGCAGTTTCCGTAAAAAGATCTTAGTTTTTAATAATATTTACATACAATATCCGTGCCAGAGGCAAAGTGTTCAAATCAGCATTTTGTGTAATAAAAGCTTGAATAGTAAGAAAGTATTTAATGGACCATTCTATTCTATATTCACCATTAATCTCAAATGTCCGGCAACGGTTGGTCTACCTCGAATGCATCGGCTTTTTTATGTGTCATAGTGCTTTATAATTCATTGTACACCATATGCACCCCATTTTTAAGCTCTTTGCACAGCTAGTCGCGGTATATGGTCTTTATCATACGTAGTGTTCTGTATAAATTCATTACTCTACCGTTATCAAACATTATTAATTACATCAAACATTAGAAGAATAAATGTCTATGTATCGTATGGACCTAATTCTTCAAACGAGAAATGTTAACTCTAAAAATATCAATATTGTTATGTTTAGTATAGTTATAGATTGTCGGAAATATCCGGAACCTGGAGTCGGTCCTCGGGTCAAAGGAGCTTTTAACCTTCAATTACGGATATACGAGAAATGCCTATGCGATAAGAGACCGGATTGCGCTATTCACGCTAAACAATTGCGCATTAATTTACAAGTGAAATTTTTGGTTGTTCCTCTAAGCAAACTTCAAAGGAAAAGTGATTTTGTATTGTTTTTAACATGATTTTAAATTTAATTAGGTCGTTGGTGTTTTTTCTTTTATTGTTCTTAGAATATTTAATTGACCAGTATTTATATAAAATTGACCTCCGGCACCTTCGCCATTTAGTGGCTGCGACTAAAATTGTAAATGTGAATTTAGGGGGGGGGGGGGGGATTGAAGGCTCTAGACATTATATCAGCTGTGTTACAGGAGGAACTAACATGATCCCTATTGCTTGTATCGAAAACCAGTTAGGTTTGAAATGAGTTATTACAAGCAAACGCAAATCGTGAGACTGTGAGACATAAGTAAATCAATAAAAAAACGGTAATCGAAACTAAAAAACCTTTATTTCCACTTTTCCAACTCGCGAAAATTTAGTTCAAATTTATAATAGAACTACAATGTTTCTGTTTTACCTATAACACATGGTGAAGGCAAAATAATTTTTATGTCTTTTAAGAGAACAGTTCCGAGAATCGGGTTGATCAGGAAGTACAAAATCCCCCCTAAATTTCCCCGCATTCCTTAGAAAATTAACTTCTTCGGATGTGACGCCATAAGTAATAATTTTCCCTACGAAGCAAACATTTCTATTGTTTAAATTATTAAATTTCAAAATTTCCTGGGTTTCAGTCAATTTTATTGTTTATTATTTAAAATGTTACAAATACGTTTCGGTGTCTTTCTCCACCATCATCAGTTTGTCTAAAATATACATTTTACATTTATTATCAATTCAATTAAAAAAAAAACTTTCACAAAATTAACATATTAAAATTCAAATCACACACATATAAAAAAGTACAATTTGGGACCTTGGTTCTCAGGTGATGAGTCGGGATAAACATGTTCGGGAAAAGACTAGAATCTATTGTTTAGAGATCTAAATTTGACTTACATGTCTTTATGTTTCTACCTTTACATTTGGTTGGACATTGAATTCCCTATTTTAGTCGATATCGAGCGAGGGCCCGAAAAACCCGTTTATACTTCGCCTTTTCTTTGCATTCTTGGAATTGCTCTGCAATTCCTCAATATCTGCTGTTTACTTTTCACTTACCTGGTCCATTCAGTTCATGCATGCGATCATCTAATTAATGTGTGATACACTGAGCTAAGATTGTCTGTATCTGATCTAAAATTCATTGCATTCTGGTGTTTTTTGATCTGTATCATTTCATGGATTCTTCTCATATTATAGTTGTTTTCATTGATTAGAATTTTTGTGTTATCAAAATCAAAACTATGCAATTTTTGTTGTGCATGCTGTGCCAATGCTGTTGCATTTTCGTTAACCTTTCTTAGGCTATATTTATGCTCATATATTCTTTTTTTCAAATATTGTCCTGTTTGTCCTATGTATGCTTTGTCACAGTTCAAACAGTCAATCCTGTATACTACGTTAGGTGTGTCCAACTTATCGCTTCCAGGTTTGAATTTTGTGAAACATTCCCTTACCAAGTTGTTTTTAGTTCTTTCCGCCACAGTAATATTATGTGGCTTCAGAATACTCTTTATTTTTGTGTTTATCTCCGGTATGTACGGTAATGATACATACTTGACTTCACCCTCCTTTATCTTATCTACACCATTCATGCTGTTCCATTTATTTGAATTGTAGATTTTATTAATTCTTTGTTTTATTATTGGTTCAAAGAAAGCTTTGGGATAGTCGTTCATTATTAGTACCCTTTTTATTTTTTCAAGATTTTTTGATCTATATCTACAATGTGCCAATTTAATCGCTCTATCCGTAAGAGCTGTGACACTTTTTTATATTTTATAGGTGCATATGATTGGTAATTCAAGTATCTACCAGACCACACATCCTTTGTGTACCAGTTTGTTTTTATTTCCCCATTACCGTCATATATAACAGTCATATCCAAAAAGTTTATCGATTTGTTTTTGTCTTCCTCAATGGTGAATTTAATGGTCTCATGGAATGCATTAAATTTATCTAATGTGTATTGAATTTTTTGGTTTGGCAGGCAATAAAAATAGGCATATAAAAAAGTGGTGTAACAGCTCTTACGGATAGAGCGATTAAATTGGTACATTGTAGATATAGATCAAAAAATCTTGAAAAAATAAAAAGGGTACTAATAATGAACAACTATCCCAAAGCTTTCTTTGAACCAATAATAAAACAAAGAATTAATAAAATCTACAATTCAAATAAATGGAACAGCATGAATGGTGTAGATAAGATAAAGGAGGGGGAAGTCAAGTATGTATCATCAGAGATTAGTTAATCTCTGGTATCACTAATCTCTGGTATCATTACCGTACATACCGGAGATAAACACAAAAATAAAGAGTGTTCTGAAGCCACATAATATTACTGTGGCGGAAAGAACTAAAAACAACTTGGTAAGGGAATGTTTCACAAAATTTAAACCTGGAAGAGATAAGTTGGACACACCTAACGTAGTATACAGGATTGACTGTTTGAACTGTCACAAAGCATACATAGGACAAACAGGACAATATTTGAAAAAAAGAATATATGAGCATAAATATAGCCTAAGAAAGGTTAACGAAAATGCAACAGCATTGGCACAGCATGCACAACAAAAATTGCATAGTTTTGATTTCGATAACACAAAAATTCTAATCAATGAAAACAACTATAATATGAGAAGAATCCATGAAATGATACAGATCAAAAAACGCCAGAATGCAATGAATTTTATATCAGATACAGACAGTCTTAGCTCAGTGTATCACACATTAATTAGATGATCGAATGCATGAACTGAATGGACCTGGTAAATAAAAAGTAAACAGCAGATATTGAAGCCCTCGCTCGATATCGACTAAAATAGGTAATTCAATGTCCAACCAAATGTAAAGGTAGAAACATCTAGACATGTAAGTCAAATTTAGATCTCTAAACAATAGATTCTAGTCTTTTCCCGAACATGTTTATCCCGACTCATCATCTGAGAACCAAGGTCCCAAATTGTACTTTTTAATATGTGTGTGATTTGAATTTTAATATGTTAATTTTGTGAAAGTTTTTTTTTTAATTGAATTGATAATAAATGTAAAATGTATATTTTAGACAAACTGATGATGGTGGAGAAAGACACCGAAACGTATTTGTAACATTTTAAATAATAAACAATAAAATTGACTGAAACCCAGGAAATTTTGAAATAAATTGAAGTACAGTCAGGAAAATATACACAACAATTAAATTATTAAACTCAACTAACATAAAATTATCATCTTTGGGTTGTCCATCTAATTCCTCGAACGCCGATCCAATCAGAATCGACGTTTAAATTCGCAAATGGGACATCATCTCCGTCATCATCGGCAGACATCTCCTTTGCTAACATTTCTAAATTCTTTGAAAAACATTTCACTTCGCTGCTTTTTTTTTGTAAATTTCTATCTTTTTCTTCTTTTTCTGTGCATATCATTTTAATTTTCTCTTTTTTCGGGAGTATCCTTAGGGATGATTCTTGTGTCTTTTTTTCTTTGACTTTTGGAAAGTTTTCTCTTAAGAAGCTTTTGGGTAGCTTCTAAATGCCTCTGGACTTTGGACCTCTGGGAAACTGGCCACGACAGTTTTACTCTACTTACTCCCACTAAAACTTCTTGGACTGCTCGTTTCATATTTTCTTCTGGGACTTTCTCTTGCGACCCATTGACATCGAAAGATACAAAATGACGCAATTAATTAATAAAGGCTTAAAAGTTTCTCCATCAGACAGTACCTCAACCAAAAAAGTGTCTCATGGTAGCCCATTTACACGTTATAACTTTTCTTTAAACTGTTGGTAAATTTGATATGAAATCACAACGTTTCCTTATAGGTACAATTAAAAAGCACTTTCAGCACTATGTACAACTTAAATTGCTTACTTTTACCTTTATGTTTTCACTAAAAAATTTGGCTCAGAATAAAACACATGGAAAAAAACGTCTTCGCTCACATGCATCTTTGTCAAAATCTCAGTCAAGACTGATTCAGACAGGAAGAAACTTTTATCACCGAAACTTTTTTCAATAACAAGTTTCTCTTTGTGACACTACCCAAATATTTTTGTATATCCGTGGTAACAAGAACAATAGAAACTCAGCCGTCCAAAGGCGCCAATTTAAAAACCAGTATTTGAATACTAACGTTCTTTTTTTCTAGTGCTTGCTTCAAAAATAACAATTTGAAAAAATTAATAAATATTTTTCTGTAGATTTATGAATTGGTAACTACTAAATCATCATTGGCGAGTTTTAAAAAGAGCATTCACAAGTAGTGGAATACCATTCAAATTTTTAAAATTGGGGTTGACTGAAGGCTAAAAGTTTGTTGCGTATAGTTTTGCTGAAGCATAAATTTAGTTTTCCTGAATTATTATGGATACGGTACCAGAGGAATTTTTTGTCCCCTTTACGCTGGTCAGATATGGCCTTTACAAGTTTTGAAATTGTCACCTTGTAGGTATCTGCACACGTTGCTGATACTCATAAATAGTGCCTTTCATGCATTCAAAAACTATATTTTCCGTAATGTGTTGCGTAAAGTAACATGGGACTTAGATTCGGCTTTCGGAAATAATACTTTTAAAAAATCACAGTTTACAGGTTCTTTATTCGAAAACAGACTATCAATAAATACGGGATTTTTGTCGTAATTACTTATAAAAAATTACTGAGTTTACTGTTGATACTGCTGCTGAGCTGTTTCCTGTCACATGCGTTGAGTGGGCTGATTCTTAACCTTGGGTAAAACTTATCTAATGAGTAAACGCATTGAAATACAGGTATTATATTCTTGCTTTCGGAATTTAACTAAAAACTAATATTTCTTTTTCCTGACTGTACTTTTAATTCATTCCAATATATTCCTGGGTTTTTCAGTCAATTTTATTGTCACTAATTATGGTGTTATGTGATGAGCCCTGCGTTTCGTCCCGGGTCTACCTATTGGACTCGTCAGTAAGGCTTAGGTAGACCCTGCCTTATACGCCAGACATCGGTTCTACGTGTTCGGACGTAAATGATATGACACCATAATTAGTGACAATAAAATTGACTGAAAAACCCAGGAATATATTGGAATGAATTAAAAGTACAGTCAGGAAAAAGAAATATACGAAAAAGATATAGATGCTTGGGAGAAAAAAAGCAGAATGGAACGAGTGGTTTTCAATCTAATGCTAATCGGCAACACGGGTTGCCAATATCTCACCGCAGAAGATCTATACCGGCTCGGTTCATTTACGTCCGAACACGTAGAACCGATGTCTGGCGTATAAGGCAGGGTCTACCTAAGCCTTACTGACGAGTCCAATAGGTAGACCCGGGACGAAACGCAGGGCTCATCACATAACACCATAATTAGTGACAATAAAATTGACTGAAAAACCCAGGAATATATTGGAATGAATTAAAAGTACAGTCAGGAAAAAGAAATATACGAAAAAGATATAGATGCTTGGGAGAAAAAAAGCAGAATGGAACGAGTGGTTTTCAATCTAATGCTAATCGGCAACACGGGTTGCCAATATCTCACCGCAGAAGATCTATACCGGCTCGGTTCATTTACGTCCGAACACGTAGAACCGATGTCTGGCGTATAAGGCAGGGTCTACCTAAGCCTTACTGACGAGTCCAATAGGTAGACCCGGGACGAAACGCAGGGCTCATCACATAACACCATAATTAGTGACAATAAAATTGACTGAAAAACCCAGGAATATATTGGAATGAACTAAAAACTAAGTTTTCAATTTTTCTCTGAAACTATTGAGTAGCAAAATTATAAACTTGCGTGCATAGAAATCGGCCCACTGTAAACTTTTGACTTTAACTATAAATTTTTAAAAAACTATTCATCAGATCAAAAAAAGAAATATGCTGTTCGAAAGACAATTTAATATGCTTTAATGTGAGTATAAATCTATCAAGAAAACTTGTCGTTTATATGCGTAGCAACCGGTAAACCAACAAAACCTGTTTATGTGGTGATTGTAACGAAAATAAAAAAATTGTCAAATATTAAAATTATTCATTCCAATGTATTCCTGGGTTTCAGTCAATTTTATTGTCACCAATTATGGCGTTATGTGATGATCCATGCGTTTCGTCCCGGGCCTAGCTATTGGACTCGTCAGTAAGGCTTAGGTAGACCCTGCCTTATACGCCGGACACCGGTTATACGCGTTCGGACGAAACCCATGGATCATCACATAACGCCATAATTGGTGACAATAAAATTGACTGAAACCCAGGAATACATTGGAATGAATTAAAGTACAGTCAGGAAAAGAATATACAAAATTAAAATTATTGCGTTGGCAACTGAAATTTGCTTATTAATTCGTTTTTAATAATCTCAAAAGTGTTTAAGTGTGCTAGTTTAATGCATACTACACCACAAAAAGTCGGCCAAGTTATTGCTTTCATCGAAAATGGACTTAGTCAGCGAGCTGTTGCCAGACAATTGGATAAGACACGCGCAGCGGTTCGAAGAGTGTGCAAACGTTATGAGGAGACTGGATCCTTTCACAGGTGACCTGGAATAGGCAGAAGGCGATTTACAACCGCTCGTGATGACCGCTTTATTGTGTCAACAACATTAAGAAATTGTCACCTTAATGCCATTCAAGTGCAACGACAGCTCCGTTAGGTGCGAGGAGTGGCTATTAGTCAGTGGACATGAATGTGCTGCCTTTCGGCGACCTACCTAGCTTGCGCCTTTAGGTCCATTAATCTCCATCCGTTAGGACACTACATTCACCCAACCAATTAGCGTGGAGGATGGGGAGCACCAGTCAGCCCTAAGTTTTCCCATCCACGATCTTTCTACCTTCTGGCTTTTACATCTCCGACAATTTCTATCAATATGGGGTGGGGCGGCGGAGGCGTGCTCGAGGTCAGACAAATCCTTGCTCTCACATCAACCCAAAATCCAAAACACTTGACTCTCCAACAGTCCATTTACTTTACTCCCCTTAATGCTAACCTTTCCATTTAATACCCTCGACACCGTTTCCACTCAGTCCCTTAATTCTCTATCCCGTCATGCAAAACCTCTGACATTTCCGTCGGAGATGGGCGGTACCTACCCATCCCCTATCGTCCCAAACAATTCCCTTCTCTCACTCCCACCGTTTTTGCGGATGTGGGCGACAGCCTTTGTGGCTCAAACCACTACCGCAATCCCGTCGGACTTGTCAGCCGCTTAGTCGACCATGCTGCTCGCGAGAACTTACGCACAGTCTCCCAGGGAATACCACGAGGAGGTGGACTGACTTATTCCCCTTAGTCAGTGGACAGTAAGACGAAGATTGCAGGAAAATAACCCGACCCCTAAAACACCTGAGATTGGTCCAAAACTTACTCCAGCTCATCGGCAAGCACGCCTGCGTCTTGCATGGGATCATCTGAATTGGACGTTGGAACAATGGGGATCTGTTCTGTTCTCAGATGAGACCAGAATATGCCTCCATGGTAGCGACCGAAGAAGGAAAGTGTAGCGAAGCCCAAGAGAGCGATTTGCAGATTGCTGCTTTGAAGAGCGGAGTGCTTATGGAGGTGGTTCCTGTATGATCTGGGCTGCAATTTCTATAGGAGCACGAACCGACCCTGAGTTCATTCGTAGGGGCGACCGTGTTCACGGAAGAAGAGGTTTAACGGCTGTTAGATATATCGAGGAGATTTTAGCAATTCATGTGATACCTTACGTCGACTACATTGGAGACGAATTTACCTTTATGCATGACAATGCCAGGCCGCACAACGCAAGAATCGTGCAAGATTACATTGCAGAAGTCGGTTTTCGGGTTATGGAGTGGCCAGCATACAGTCCTGACCTAAATCCGATCGAACGCTTATGGGATGAGCTAAACCGAAGAATTCTAGCTAGACTTCATACCCCAAACTCGATCCCAGAGCTTATTGTTGCAGTAGAAGAAGAGTGGTTTAACATCCCTCAAGAAACAATAGCAAACTTGATTAGATCTATGCCCAATCGTATGAGAGAAGTTATTAGGGAAAGAGGAGGTCATACCCATTATTACAAAAGTAAGAGTTAAGTTTCAAATTGTCAATAACCCTATTTATGTTAATAATAAAAAAGCTTAATTTGCTTAATGCATTAATTTCACTATGTTATACATAGGATACTCACAATAATTTATACTCACATTAAAGCCTATTAAATTGTCTTTCAAACAGCATATTTCTTTTTTTGATCTGATGAATAGTTTTTAAAAAATATATAGTTAAAGTCAAAAGTTTACTGTGGGCCGATTTCTAAGCACGCAAGTGTAGTTCCATCAGTAAATTGGTTTTATTTTATGATTGACGATGCTAAGCAGCGGGACTTGAGACTTGTTAATGAAGAAAATTGCATTTTCAGATGTCAATTGAACACAATTTTGAGTGAGAACCAGTTTTTTATCATTTTTATTTCTGTACTCCTTAAAGACCCTCAAACGATTGACGCGAATTAGTCATCATCTCTTCTTCAGCGAAGTTTTCCTATTGAAAACACTTGCACAAAACTGGACAATACTATTATTATCAAATTACTGCTGTAATAATATTACAGTTTAAAACTTTGAACCAATACGTTTTAACTCTTCATGGCGTTGCGGCGACCGGTAATTTTTTCACATTTTTCCTTAGAAGCTTTCCGAAGGAACTTTCTCTCCGAGATTTCCCGGCAGGATTGCATTAGAACGTAAATTTTGCACTAAACGTATGATGTTTACACAACTTTCTTTCCGGAAAATTGGATTACGAAGGATAAATTGATGTAGGTACAGCATTAGTTAGAAGTTCGAAACTAGCACAACAGCCCTTAGAAAGATAGGCATCCCCAACAAATATTTATTATTCTTTGGAACACCTTTTCATATTTGAAAATTTTATAACAAAACTACACCCGTATTTTCGAAATTACTAACTTAAGTTAAACGAAAGTAAACGCTAAGTTATAAGTACCTACCTGCAACGTCCTCATAAATTATGCTCATTGCGATTAAGTTTGCTGAAAATTGAAAAAATGATGCAAATCTTGTAGTACTTTAAAAAACAAAGCAAATTAATCAATATAATTATAGCATAATAATTCATCATCATCAAGCCTTTTATTATGCCCAGTATTGAGCATAGGCCTCCCTTCCTCTCCTCCAGTTCTCTCTGTTTTGTTCTGTTCTCGTCCATCCAAATCCTGCCACTCGTTTCATGTCGTCATACCATCGCGCGATTGGTCTTCCTCTGCCTCTCTTTCCTTCCCATGCTCTCCAGCGTATTATTCGGCTATTCCATCTGTCGTCTGTAAGGCGGGCAATAGGTAAGTCCTGCAAAATTCCCCTTCAGGCTTGTGACTCTCTCCACTATATCTACGACCTTTCTTCTCTGTCTAATCCATTCGCTTCCATTTCTGTCTCTTAGTGTTACGCCTATCATAACTTTCCATAGCTTTATGTGTTGTCCTCAATTTATTCACCATTGTCTTTGTGAGAGTGCAGGTCTGTGCTCCATATGTTATTACTGGTATTACACACTGTTCAAATATTCTTGTTCTAAGGTATTGGGGTATCTTTCTATCCTTAAGTATATGGCTTAATTTGCCAAATGTCGCCCATCCTAGTCTCCTTCTCCTTTCAATCTCTATCTCCTTGTTACCCTTCCTGTCTCTATTTGTTGTCCCAGATATATATATTTTTGAACATTTTCAAATGTATGTCCGTTGACTGTTATTTGTACTTGGTCTTGACTCATTATCTTTGTTTTTGATTTATTCATTTTTTGACCGATTTTTTAAGATTCTCTGTCTAGGTCGGAAAACATTCTTTCAAGGTCCGCTGTGTTGCCGGCGAATCGAACAATATCGTCTGCATATCTTAAGTGTGATATTTTGGCTCCACTTATATTCAGTCCCATATTTTCCCATTCAAGTTTTTTGAAAATTCCTTCCAGAGCCAAGGTAAAGAGTTTTGGGGATATTGTATCTCCCTGTCTGATACCTCTTTTGATTTCAATGCTATCTGTTTCTTAGTGCAGCCTGATTTTTGCATTTGCTCTTTGATATATATATTTTTAAGAAGGTTCTTGTACCGATGGTCTATTCGCGCTTTGTCTAGTTCTTTAAATATTGCGCAATGTTCTACGGAGTCAAAAGCCTATTAGTCTGGTCCACGAACGCCATGTGTATTGGAAAGTTATATTCGGTCGACTTTTCTATGATGATCTTTACCGTAAGTAAGTGGTCATTAATGCTATATCCTTTGAGGAATGCGGCTTGTTCTACCGGTTGGTAGGTATCCAGCTTATTTGTAATTTTGTTGGTTATGATTCGGGTAAAAACCTTACACATATGAGACAGCAAGCTAATGGGTCTATAGTTTTCCAGCATTGTTCGATCTTCTTTTTTAAATAACATAACTATTATTGCCTCATTGAAATTGAAAAGGTGCTTTAGCTGCGGTATGACAATTTCTTGTGCCTCCTTGAGCATTTCTGCGATTATATCATCTTCTCCTGGTGCCTTCTTTTTCTGCATTGAGTTTAAAGCAAGAATAATTGCTTCCTCAGTATCTCTTCAGAGCCAAAGTTGACTGCTTTTCCTTTCTTTGGTTTCCTGGTGGTCTTTCTGTTCTCGGTGAGTAGAGGTCTTGATAGAATTTTAGGCTATTTCTTTAAGTGTGTCTCTGTTTCTTGTTTCCACATTGTTATCGTCTTTCAGAGCTATTATTTGGTGTTTTCCTTACTTATTCCTTAGGCGTTTAAGATTTTTTGGTTCTTCAATCACCTTCTCTGCCATTATTCTATAGTTCTCTTCCCTATCTTTTCTTATTTCTTGGCTTTCTTTTCATACTTCATTTGCTACTTTCCTCATTGCCCCTGTTATGTCGGATGCTACTTGGTTGATGTTGTCTGTTGTCATTATGTTGTTTATATGGCTCTGTAGTTTTCCCTTGTATGTTTCCCAGTTTTGATGGAGCATTTCCGTGTCTACTATTTTTTGGTTGTTTCTTCCATATTCCCTGAAGCTTGTTTTTTTCCAGGATCATTTTGGTTCTCACCAATATATAGTCACTCCCTGTCTTGAACGAGTTCAGAACTGTTCCGTCTTGAATCATTGTTTTGGAAGAAGAACGTATGTAGTCCATTTCGTTCTTTGTCGCTCCGTTGGGGCTTATCCAGATCCATTTCCTTTGGAATTTTTTGTTAAATAAGGTGCTTGTGGCATACAATCTTTGTTCCGTTATAAAGTTTGTCATCATATTACCCCTTTGATTTCTAGTGCCAAATCCATATTTTCCTATATATTCTTCCTTGGTCTCTCCTTGTTTTCCTAATATGGCGTTAAAGTCTCCCATAACTATTTCGTATTGACATTTGTTCTCTTCTCTTGCCAATCTTATGTCTTCGTATATTAGCTCTGTGTCTTCGTCTGAATAAGTGGATATGAGTAGGTAAACTTGTATTAGTTTTATATTATGTTTTTCATTTATTTTAAGGCTAATATATGCTACTATTTCTGATATTCCCATTGTAGTTTTGATCTTTGGGATTATTGATTTTTTAATTAGAAAGCCTACTCCCCTTTGACTGTCTATATCATGTCCTTTATAGAATAAAGCATTTCCAGATTTCAACACAAGCAGGCCCTCCTCCTTTCTTCTGACTTCCGAAATACCAATTATGTCCCAATCAATACTCATTGCCTTCAGTAGTGATCTGCAATTGTATGTGGTGAACATAATTCTTGTTTTTGCCAATTTCTTGCCTCTCCCAGTTATTTTCAGTGCGGGATTTTGGGCTTTCTGCTCTACCCGCCTGGGGTACTTTATTCTTAGAAGCTGGCATTTGCATTTTTGAACGGCGGTTTTGGCACTAAAACGCCACGCTTGCCATTGCGGGTTGGAGAGTGTTATTTCAGCCGCTCCTAATCTGGAGGTAGACGCTGTTTGCAGCCGCCCAATGTGGGTCACACGCTGCGTGAGAATCTTCTTAGCTTCACTTACATCACTTGGAGACCTTACCGGCATGGGTGGCCCTACCGGTAGCTAAGCTACCACCGGTCTCGCTCTCTGGATATTGGTTACTGGGCCTTCTCACCGACGTCAAGGTGGTGATTCCCCTAGAGAGGTGTATATTAAGTATTTAAGGTAATTGTTCAAACTGACCATCAATGACACTGATACACTTTACACAACGTTTTGTGAGAGAGCTACGAGCTTGAAACAATATATTAATATTGCGATTGATTTCGTTGGCAGCGACGACAATTTTTCACAAGAATCACCGTGCTTTTTGCAAATTCTATCTATCATTTAAGACAACGTATAAAAATGTAGGGAATTGAGGTTCGGATTTCTGGTTGCCCAAGTCAAGTAGAAATCCTCTACAACACAACGTATGTCCACCAAACGGGAAAATCCTGCGAATCTGCTATTCATGAACTGCTGCAGAGGGCACAAACCTCACTAGGGCGCAAAAAATTGCTCTGGCGGCTTTGGTGGACATAGAGGGACCCTTTGACAATACCTCTTTTCAGTCAATAGACAGAGCGGTGAAAAATCGTGGAGTGGAGCCTTCAATATGTGAATGGATCCAAAAGATGCTGAGCTGCAGAACAGTTACCGTCGCACTCAATGACGTCAGCGCGGAAGCGATGGTTTCCGGCAGGTGAGGGGTTTTGTCGCCTCTGCTGTGGAGCCTGGTGGTGGACCGGGTCCTGTTGTCTCTTGAGGGGAGTGGTTTCTATGCGCTGGGATATGCGGATGACATCTTCATTATTATGCAGGAAAAGTTTGGAGACACTGTGTCATCACTGATGCAGCAGGCGCTAAACATCACTCAACAATGGTGAAACAAGGAAGGGCTGAAAATCAGCCCATCCGAAACATCTATTATCGCTTTCACAAAGAAAAGAGATCTTAGAGCCCTTAGCCTAATGTCTATATATGGGAACAAAATACATATTTCACAATACAGAGTCATTTGTGACTATGTCAGGATAAGAAATTGCTGTTTAAAGAACATGTAGAACAGAAAACAAACAACGCGATCGGGGCTTTATGGACCTGCGAACGCACTTTTGGAAAAACATGGGGATTTGCACCGAAGATGACGTAATGGACGTACGTCACCATTGTGAAACCTATAATCACATATGCCGCCGTAATATGGTGGCATAGAACCAAAATCAATACATATCGACAGTCTGTGAACAAAGTTGAGAGGCTGGCGTGTCTGGGAATAACTGGATCAATGTCAACAACGCCGACGACCGCTATGGAGACACTCGTGGGGCTGGAGCCTTTGCATTTATCCATCGAAGCTGAAGCCCTAAGAAGCGCTTACCGTATGGATGACGGTGCCCTTAGGAAAGCGACGGAATTGGGACACAGCGCAATCTTCAGAAAGCTGAAGACAGTCGAACCCATGGGATTGAAAGCTGATTGAATTAAAACTCTAAGCATTTCGGTACCTTTCAGAACTTATATTCTGGATGAGAGGCGAGATGGCGGAGCGACTCCATCAGCTATCACAGGGGACTCCGTATGGTATATGGAGGGCACAAAAACAGCATCGGGCACAGGCGCTGGTATAGTCGAAAGAGGAAGAACCGGGGAAAGTATTACCTTAAACCTAGGTACAATCACGACCGTTTTTCAAGCAAGCATACTAGCAATAGCAACCACTGACCAACCAAGAACCTGCTTGTGGTATATCTCATGCCCAAGTTAGGGTGGGAGTTGGGCAATGGATCTTGGGAGAACAAAAAAGTACTGGAAGGACACCTCCACAATCAATGCGTAAAAACGAATCGCTAAATCTCAGCAGGCAAAAAATAAGGAGGATAGTGGCCTTTTTAACAGGACACCCCCCCTGCAAAAAACACATCTTCAGGACGGGACTGAGCGATCAACCGACCTACAGTCTGTGTTCCGTTATGTGTTACTGCACGTCATTTGCAACAGGTAGACGAAGACTCCTGGGAGGAGATGAAGTTCTGCCAGACCAGGTCATGCGTACCCCCTTCAAGATTCGCCTGGAATTCATTGAATACACAGGGATAATGAGGGAGTAAAATACTAAGGCACAATAGGGCAGAAATGACCGCGGTGCTAGGTCAAACACCACTTCGGAGGTGAGGAAGGGTTTCAGTGGATAGACAGCTAAGCTGGAGTCCCACACAGCCCAGAACGCCAGAACATAAGCTCTGGCGTAAGAGAGCATTTCCCAAACCTCACTGGAAAAAAAAGTCTAACAATAACGTTCTTACAGCCAATCCGTCGATTTAGAAATGTAGCATATAAGTAGAAACAAATGTGGAGGAGCTCCATCTTGCATAAATCACATCATATTCCTTATTAAAATGAAAGGGAACTATTTGAAGCAAGTTAACCAAATTTTAATTATGTTTACTTCATCGTTGGTTTGTTGATCTTGTAGAAAATGGGCGAAACTTTAACGAGCAGGAGGAATCTTTAGCGTCAAATCATATGCAGATGTAATATAAAACGGATATAATTGTTCGATTTTCAGAATTCTCCAAACAGAAGGTTGTGTTGTGCCTAATGCAGTACTTAAAAGACGACGACTTTTTTTTGTAACAATAACATAGTTTCCTTTTCCTGCTCAATAAAAATTTTTTTTGGGGCCCTATCATTACTTTTCGGGTAGAAAAATCTTGTTTCTTCTAAGCGCTTGTACATTTTATTGTGGTTTGGTTCTTTGGTTGTGTTCGGTTGCGACATATTTGATAATATCTTCGAGCTGTGATTACGTAAAATGAATCACTCTGCATAGCAGGCATTATTTACAAGCGAAATGAAAGATTATTCGTGTACGATCATATGTGATGGTCACTGATGTTGTAAAAATAGGCAATTTTTTCCATGTGAATATACATATCTATAAATGTTCCTTATTCTTGTTTAAACTTCTTATATAAAATGTGTCTGATATGAGAAGGGCGAGTAACAAAATATTGGAAACCGTAAATGATACGAAGTTGGTTAAATGTGGAATAAGTTGAGCAAGTAAGATTGGCAAGTTAAGACACCAAATCAGCCTACGCAACGCACGTGGCAGGATGCAGCTCAGCACCTATGTCAGCAGCAAGCTTAGCTTTTTCTACCTAATTCTAACCTTAATAATTGTTCATAACGAAAGTCACGTATTTATTGTTCGATTTCGTCTGAATGAAGAACCTGTAAACGGTGTTTTTTAAAAAGTATTCTTTCCGAGACCCGAACCTAAGTGGCAAACGAGTTAGCTAAATCCTAAGCTTTCGCGGCCTTTGCTTGAAACTGGTGAGTTAAACCGTCGTGGAAAATTATTTATTCTTGAGGTTTCGGAAGCACGAATGGCTTGTATCTAATCCAGTGTACTGCCAGATCCAGTGTACTGCTAAGATGCCAGCCACTCGGGCTTGCAAAACGTCAGAAATAAATTGTATTCCTCGTAGACCTGAAAGTCTAAAAATCGTACCAGTTTTAATGAAAAGACTAATAAAATAACACGTTGAAACTTTCGATACAGATGGAAAGAACGGAGTTAAAATTTCAATATTATTATCTTTTACTCTTATATAAAAGCTGGAGCAAAACCGGCTACACTTTCTTATTCATGTGTGAAAATTAGTGCACCAACTTTGTAACTTTGCCAAATTCCATTTCAATTAGGATTTATAAGAAATTCGTGAAAATCGATCACAATCCGATAGTTGGCAAATCAAGACAGTCACATTTTTCTCCAATAAAACGGATAATTATAGAGAGCACTTAATATCCTCATTCTCTCTAAAGCTAAATATAATTTAATACTTATAGCGAGCCAAGATAAAGGGTATGTATATTGGTAATAATTCTCTCGTTTCTAAAACATTGGGTATGTAGTTAAACAGCATGCAAATGGATTTTGCGAAACAATTCAGCGTGGGGCATTTGCGATCCAAACTCGTCGCATAGTTTCTAAACTACCTACCTACACCTACTTATATTTGCGGAGCCATTAATCATTTAATCTATTTGAGCTCCAATTATGTTCCAAAACAGTAGTAAATTTATAGTAGGTAATGTGTTCCGCAATTTTCGAGACTCCGTTATTTTATTTTCTGTTGTATGTATGATTTTGAAAATAAAACATTTTATGAAAACATACGTCCTGAAAGTCTTAACTTTTGAAATATAAACTGCTAAAGTTTTTAAAAAACATTGTTATTTTTAAAATATTTTCAAAATAAATTTAAAAATATCGGTACCTTCCGTATGACACTATATTTTTTTGTAAAACGTACATTTTGAGTTCGTGTGGTATTAGCATTGAATAATTTTAAGGAAACAATTGATAAGCCATTGTTTTGTCAAAAGAAAAACTAGTTTTGAAATTCTCATTTCTTTCTGAGCCAATCTACTTGCGGTGTGGTTTTGCATGAACTCGATACTGGTTTACATGTTTATAGGCTGTCTCGATATCTAAGAAACTACATTTGCCTCTAATTTTAGTTGATTTGTCGTTTCCTACACTTATTGGACATTGTTTTCTTTTCCTGCAACCCATATGGAGCGGTAGTAATTTTGACCTAGACTTAGTTGTATTTTATTGATTGAATTTGAAACTAAAATGGTGCTTTGAAATGAAACTGAAAAAAATCAAAGCCCTACTTATGATTGGTTGTGGAGATTGAACTCAGCAAGAAGTGTGTGAATCGTTTAATGATAAGTAGCCTCATCTGCCTAATTCAGAGCAAATTTAGGACTTTGGGACATGTTAAGGTCAGTCCAAACCATATAAGCCAGTACGTTCGATAGTATCAAGAGAAAAAAATGGAAAACTACAGTCGAATTTCTTTTCCCACCCTCCACAGTGTAATACAGCAGGGGATAAGTTAATATTCCTTTTTAAAATTTCTAAAGCATAACACATGACATCCATGCAAAATAATTTTATTTTTTATAACGGCTTGATACGAAAGATGTTGACCAAGGAGTCGAATTTTGTGAACAATGGAGCGATGTTACAACAAATTGCAATTTGCAAGTCGCAAATTTTTCACGCATGAGAACGACTCTCTGATTAAACCAAGCAGTCTCTTTGGTGAGTGTCCATGTTTCCACACCATACAGAAGGACCGAGAAAACGTAACAACGCAAGAGTCTAAGATTCATGTTTAAGGACAGATTATGGCTTTTAAATAGCGAGCTCATTTTAATAAACACAGAGCGGGCCTTCTCGATGCGACATCGTATTTCTTGAGAGTTGTCCCGTATCGCGTTAATGATTGTCCCCAAGTATGTGAACTGCCTTACTCTTTGTATTCTACTGTGATTGATGTATAAACTGTCATCCGCGATGTTCCTTTTCCTTACTATGAAGAGTTTGGTTTTGTCTGCGTTCATTACCAACCCGTACTGTGAGCTAATTCTGGCCACTCTATCCATCAAACTCTGTAATCCTTGAAGATTATCTGCAAACATTATGGTACCGTCTGCATATCTTATGTTATTAAGTTTAGTTCATTCCAATGTATTCCTGGGTTTCAGTCAATTTTATTGTTTATTATTTAAAATGTTACAAATACGTTTCGGTGTCTTTATCCACCATCATCAGTTTGTCTAAAATATCCATTTTGCATTTATTATCAATTCAATTAAAAAAACTTTCACAAAATTAACATATTAAAATTCAAATCACACACATATTAAAAAGTACAATTTGGGACCTTGGTTCTCAGGTGATGAGTCGGGATAAACATGTTCGGGAAAAGACTAGAATCTATTGTTTAGAGATCTAAATTTGACTTACATGTTTAGATGTTTCTTCCTTTACATTTGGTTGGACATTGAATTACCTATTTTATTCGATATCGAGCGAGTGCCCGAAAAACCTGTTTATATTTCGCCTTTTCTTTGCATTCTTGGAATTGCTCTGTAATTCTTCAATATCTGCTGTTTAATTTTTATTTACCAGGTCCATTCAATTCATGCATGCGATCATTTAATTAGCGTATGATACACAGAGCTAAGATTGTCTGTATCTGATCTGAAGTTTATTGCATTCTGATGTTTCATAATTTGTACCATTTCATGGATTCTTCTCTTATTATAGTTGTCCTCATTGACACATACATACAGTAGATATAGGACAAATACATAGGACAAACAGGACAATATTTAAAGAAAAGAATATACGAACATAAGTATAGCTTAAGAAAGGTTAACGAAAATGCAACAGCATTAGCACAACATGCACAACAAAAGTTGCATGATTTTGATTTCGATAACACACAAATATTGATCAATGAGGACAACTATAATAAGAGAAGAATCCATGAAATGATACAAATTAAGAAACATCAGAATGCAATAAACTTCAGATCAGATACAGACAATCTTAGCTCTGTGTATCATACGCTAATTAAATGATCGCATGCATGAATTGAATGGACCTGGTAAATAAAAATTAAACAGCAGATATTGAAGAATTACAGAGCAATTCCAAGAATGCAAAGAAAAGGCGAAATATAAACAGGTTTTTCGGGCACTCGCTCGATATCGAATAAAATAGGTAATTCAATGTCCAACCAAATGTAAAGGAAGAAACATCTAAACATGTAAGTCAAATTTAGATCTCTAAACAATAGATTCTAGTCTTTTCCCGAACATGTTTATCCCGACTCATCACCTGAGAACCAAGGTCCCAAATTGTACTTTTTAATATGTGTGTGATTTGAATTTTAATATGTTAATTTTGTGAAAGTTTTTTTAATTGAATTGATAATAAATGTAAAATGGATATTTTAGACAAACTGATGATGGTGGATAAAGACACCGAAACGTATTTGTAACATTTTAAATAATAAACAATAAAATTGACTGAAACCCAGGAATACATTGGAATGAATTAAAGTACAGTCAGGAAAATATGCAAAATTAAGTTTAGTACCGTTTATAGTGATTCCTTCCTCATTGTTGCCGAGGGCTTCTCGAAAGATGTATTATGAGTACACGTCAAATAAAATGGGTGACAAAACACAGCCTCGCAGTATATCAATTTGTTCTGTATGACTGCCGTCAATTCTCAAAACTGCCGTCTGTTTCCAATATAAGTTTATAACTATATTTAAATATTTTTGACTCATTCCTATTTGCTTCAGTATGTCGACCATTTTATCGTATTGGACTCGGTCAAACTCGCGCAAACAGCTGACATCTCTACACCTCTGAATCAATACCTGAACACCAAATGGAGCCTCTCTTGTGCCGAGGGGGTTCACAAACCCAAACTGATTCGGTGAAATATGTTCTTCACAAAGTCTGTATATTCTTTTGTGTAGTATCTTGGGAAACAGCTTTAAGAGATGACTCATCAAACTTATTGTTCTAGAATCACCGCACGTTTTGGCACTTGCTTTTTTGGACAGTCTTATAATCCGCTGGAATTTCTCCTGTTGAGTAGATGTTGAATATTCTAGTCAGCCATTTGATTTTATCTTCGTTCAGTAACTTTAGGAATTCAGTCTGTGTTTGGTACAGACCAGCTGCTTTTCGTGCCTTCATTTCCGAAATGGCGGCTCTCACCTCATCTAACAGAATTTCCGGTTAATTCTTTGCGTAAATCTTGGAGTAGATTCTCTAGATATGTTTTCCAGGTCTCCTTCTTTTTCTCAGTGTTAATGATGATTTCTCCAGTTTCGTTGACCAAGAATTTACAGTTGTTTTTGTGGCTTTTCCCTGTTACTTCTCGGACCTTCCTGTGAGCATTGAAGTCATCGTGCATGTTTTGATGGTGTTCGATCTCGCGATATTTTTCTAGTATTCCTTTTTATTTCGCTTTCCTTGTTTCCTGCTTTATAATGCCTTGTATTCGTTTATATTCCGTTGGATTTATTTTGTCTTCTTTCTTCAAGTTTGTCTCTATCAAGTTTAGTATTTCTGTTGTCATCCAAGAGTTTATTTTGTCCGGTTTCAACAATTCTTTCTTTATTGTTTCCCCTGTTTGTTTTAATTTGTTGAATTCCATATCGACGTTGTTGTTTTCGTTTGGATGAATGTTGTCTTTGAGCATTGTCGCTGTTGCTTCCTCCATTGATGGGATTTTGAGTCTCTGAGGGTCATAGTTTGGAGTCATCTTATTGTTGACCTTCTTCAATTTCACCTTAATTACACCAACCAGAGGACAGTGATCTGATCCAATGTCAGCTCCTGGATATGTTTTGAGTGATAGGCAGCTATTTCTAAACGTCCTATTGTGTAAGATAAAGTCGATCTGGTTTCTGACTATTCTTCCCCGTTCATCCCTAGGCGATCTGCACGTGTATAATCTTCTTTGCGGCAGTTTAATCCGAGTGTTCATTACTACGAGTTCATTCGCTACTACAAAAACCTCAAGTCTGTCCCCTCTTTTGTTTCTTTCACCTAGTTAATGTGATCCTATATTGTCTGATGTAAGACCTTCTCCATCCAGCGTCGGGGCGTATATTTGTATGATGTTCAAGTCAACCTGACTCGCTTTCATTTGGATGAGTGCTATTCTTTCTGATACGGCTATAAAGGCTTTCACACACTGCGCTATTTTCTTGTTCACGACGAAAGCCACAGCGTGTTCATTTCTTCTGTAGGCTCATTCCTCGATGTATATATCACCAGAGTCTGGCCATCTCATTTCACTTGCTCCAAGTATATTCGTTAGCATTTCAATGATTGTATTGTGAATTTTACCTTGCTGACTCATTGTTTTTACAATCCAGGTTGCTTTCTTATTTCTTCTTTGGCATTGATTGCTCTAACGTCTCTGCTTGTAACTGTCCCTCCCGGAGATCCGATTGAGGGACTTACTCCGGATGCTGGAATAGC